>CM065800.1:12956639-13556639 GCA_033296515.1 Macrochelys suwanniensis
TACCCCCATTCCCCAGGGTGCTGGCTGACTGGGGAGGGGCAGGAAATGGTCCCCCTGCTTCCAGCCACCAGCCCTTCTCCCAGGGGTGACGGGGCTGCGGGAGGGGCAGGGATGCGGCCGGCCCAGAGCTCAGGGCTGGCCAGCCCATGGCCTAGCTGGTGGCCCATGTCTCTGCCCTCACTGTGCTCTGTCCCCTGGCGGTGCAGGGTCAAAGGGCCGTTCTCCAGCCAGCCCCATGCCAGTTGCAGGCAGCCCTGGAAGAAGGGAGGGGGCTCTGCCCAGGAACTGGCTGGAAAAGATGTGGAGAGCAACTGTGGAGCCCAGCTGAGGGGACGGAGGCGGCTTCCCGGCCCCACTGATCCCAGCCCAGCAGTCCCACTGTTGCCTGCTCTCTGGTGTCCAGAGGGGAGGCTCCAGGGTGACCAGATGTCCCAATTTTACAGGGACACTCCTGATTTTTGGGTCTTTTTCTTATATAGGCTCCTATTACCCGCTACCCCCATCCCAATTTTTCACACTTGCTGTCTGGTCACCCTAGGAGGCTCCTGTCTAGGACCCACAGCCAGAGCAGGTGCCTGATCTGTACCCTTCTCAGCTCACCTCGCGTGGGGACGTGGCTGGAGAAGAGGCTGTTTATGTCATGGGGACGGCCAGTGGTGCCTCCCGAGGCAGCAATAACGACGAGGCATGCATGTTTGAGATGATCTTCCACCAAGACACCTCCACCCTACTCCTGCCTGATGGAAACCCTGCTTAGTCCCCCTGCCCCCACCTCTCTGCTGGGCACAGGTGAATAGAGCCGAGGCATTAGCCCCACCCTGGTTCCAACAGTGCACTCAGATAATTCCCAAATCCTGCTCCCACGACCCCTGCCCAGGACGTGCCCTCAGCTTTCTTCACCACACGCCTCCCGGGAGCATTGCTGGGCCCCACTCTGCACCCAGGAACCGCAGGGCGAAAGGTCCTGTTGGTGCCGCCTGGCTAAAGCGCTGACGTGTTCTTCAGTCAAAACCAGCCCCAGTCAGCAAAATCCACGCGGCTGGTGAGGGGGGTGGGCACCTTCCTCTGCTCTCACTTCCCCAAACTCCAGGGCAAATCGGGCCCCTCGCTGTTTGGATTCAGCTGATTCAGCTTCCTCAGAAATCTGAACCACATAACACCCACTTAACCCCATAACAGCACTAGTCAGGGTGTGCGCTCCTCAGGCCAGAGATTGTTGTCTCTCACTCTGTGTCTGGGCAGCACCCAGAGCAATGATCTCGGTGACTCTGTGTCAGTGGGGCTGGGCTTGGACCCCGGGGCGGGGAGGCCCCGTCACTGAGCAGCAAATTCTCACCTAAAACCCTTGTTAGAAACCAAACACCTGAGACAAACCAGAAAAGTCTTTTCTTGGGGAAGGGGAGGATGTTAGTTGGGGATTGGTCCTGCTTTGAGCCACCGAAACTCTGCCCTCTTGGAGTGATGCCCCAATGAGCCGGTGCCACATTCTCACCTGGCATGGACCAGCAGCTCCCTGCATTCAAACTCTTCACCTGTGCCACAGAGAGACAATCACAGCTACAGAACGTGACAGCTCCTTCTCCTTCTGCCCTTTGCAGCCCCTTCACACTTGGTTACACGAGACCATCACTCTATGTTCACTTTCCCACCGTCCTCCTCTCCCGCTTCACTGCTGACAATCCACACAGCAAGGAGCCCCTGCATCCATCCGCCTAGTGGCACAGCCGACCCCAGTGGGAACCCAACTTGTTTGCCATTTAACTAGTATGCGCTGTGGGGGGAATTGCTGTACTGTGGAGTGAAGCTGTGACTTCTTGAGTGGGCTAGTGGGGATGGTGCTAGACTAGGAGGCTGACAACTTCCGTTCTAATCCTGCCGCTGACCTTGGGCAAGGCTGTGCCTCAGTTTCCTCATAGGAAAAAGAAGCTATTTACCCTCCCTATGTAAAGGGCTTAGAGCTGCGGAGGAGAATCTATAGAACAGTCAGAGAGGCCAGGTGTGTGAGGTAACAGCTCTTATTGACCCAGTTCCTGCTTGTGAGAGAGACAAGTGTCGAGCTGCACAGGACCTGAAGACGAGTGACATGTAAACTCCAAAGTGTGTCTCTCTCACCAGCAGAAGCTGGGTCAATAAAATTTATTACTTCCCCCACCTCATCTCTCTAATCCCCCAGGACCGACATGGCTACGGCATCGCTCTAAGGTACAGTGAGCCAGTGTTACTCTCCGCTTCCTCTGTTCTCCATGCGGGAGGGTTCAAAGGCAGCAGCCTCCCCCACTGAACTGCCCTCGGGTGCTTGAGCCGCACACCCATTAGCTATTGCCCGTGGCCTGCGCTGCACTCCCCCAGCCCTGTGCAGGGACCCTGTATCTGCCCCCCGGACACTCTCTGCAGCTGCGTTTGGGACACGCTCCGCTGTACGCAGCAGATCAGTAAATCAGAGCAGAAGTTAGTCCAGAAGAAGGAAAAGCTTCAGAGCAATTCCCCTGTGCGTTCGGTTCTCCCCCAGCCCCACTACTCAGGGGAGCAGGCGTTACCTGGGGCTCCCACTCACAGGGCCAGGGTGACCGAGCCCCAAGCCAGGAGCCTCCTGCTGGACGGCATCTCCCTGGCTTGCGCTGGGCGTCCCTCGGAGCCTCTCTCCTCTTATGGAATCGCCGGGGGCCGCTCCCCAGGGACACCTGCTAACCAGGGGATTTCACAGCTGCCCGGCTGCACATTGTTTCTGTCCCACCCACCCGGATGTGCGGGGAGAGGCAAATCCTCCTCTCCTGGACCTGAGGCTGGCGCCTGGCATCTCCCTTTGAAAACCTGCCCTGCTGCAGATGTGCCCCATTGGCTCATTCCATGGGCCAGGGGCCAGCTGGTGGCAACCAGCCCAGATTCAGTCTCATGCTCAGATTCTTGTAACTTTGTAGGTGCCGAGCTGGGGAATGGGGGGAAATGAAGAGGGATGGGGGCACTGGAGCAGCGCTCAGGATGCTGGGGTCGGTGCAGGGTGGGGTCTCTCTCGCTGGGCCCATTTGGGCCGTGGTCACCCATTTGGGCCGTGGTCTGTCAACAGGACCCTTATTCAGGGGAAGTGACCTGAATGGAGCAGAGCCAAAATGGGGGAAGCCGGGCCCTTTCCCCTCCAATGATAGATTTGGGGGAAGGGAGGTGGAGCCAGCTCGTCGCCCCCACATCTCCCTCCCTCCCCATCGCCCCACAGTTCCTCTCCATCACTGCTGCACCAGGCCAAGGGAGGAGGCTCCAGGATCCCCCACCCCCAGATGGAAAGGGGGGGTCAGAGCAGTGCAGGGGTTTGTGGCACGGGGGTCAGAGCTGTGCAGTGGGGGTGGAGGGAAGGCTTTAGCTGGATGCCACCTACCCCCACCTCTGTGCCCCTCATTTGTTACCCAGCCAAAAGGTGCCCCCTGCTGACTCCACATCAGTCCCTGCCCTGCACTTGCATCCTCCCCCAGAATGAAAAGAACTCTCATCCCTACATAGATCAGCAGCAACGTTTGAACCCCTTACACTTTAGCTCCCTAACTTAGGCCCTTATTGGCTGAGCTCAAGGGGTAATAACTAGCGCCTTCCTACACCAGCCACGGGAGAAGGACTTGACAAATGTTGTCTCACTGGGTTACACAACTATTCAGTTGTCAGCAGCCGCATACTGGTAACCAAGGATCTCGGATTCTGCCCGTGGCTCTGGTTCCAGGATCTGGGTAGCGCACCATGTGTCTAAGCCAGGGGTCTCCAAACTTTAGGAGACGAGGGCCACATTAGATTTTTGAAGGGGCTTCGCGGGACGGCTTTAGGGAGGGTGGGGCCAAATTTTGACGGGACCCCGGCACCGAAATACCGCCAAGGCGGTGGCAGCGTTTGAGCTGCCGCTGAAGTGCCGCCAAGGCGGCAGCAGCAATTGGTTGGGGGGCCAGACAAATTGAAGCCGTGGGCCAGATCCGGCCCGCAGGCCATAGTTTGGAGACCCCTGTTCTAAGCTGTCAGGGCGTGTGCTAGGCACAGGGTCTGCACCCCAAGGTTGTGCCTCGGGACCCCAAGACAGGGACAAAGTCAGGGCTTTCTTCATACTCAGGATCCAGTGGCTGGGTCCCCTCACAGCAATCTGGTGAGTGGCCAAGAGGGGGTGCTCATCTGTCACACACTGCCAGGCTTTCCTCTAAGGGAGCAGAGGGCACTCACCGACACCCAGAGTTAAGGGGCAGAGACTGGGGGAGAATTCAGGTCTCTAATGATGATGGGGCACTTCACTCTTTTTTGGGCTGTGTGCGGAGGGGTAGCACTGCAGTCTGGGGACCCCACTGACCAGGGCTGTGTGTTCAGGGAGGGGCTGGGTCTGGGTCTGTTTTTCACCCCCTTGGAGTGGGGAAATGGAGCGGGATTGAGCAGACAGGGACAGACCCCAGCTAGTGTGATCAGCGTAACCCCCTTGATTTCAGCACCAGTGGTGTATATGGCACAGAATAGTCACTCCCCTCACACCGATCCCAGGGCAGTGACACGAGCTTGGTCCATCTGAAGAGTTACTTCTACTCCTGCACCCAGGAAATAAACCCCCTGAGAATTGTTTCCCTGAAGGACTCACACCCAAACTAACCTGCTGACAGACAGACCAACGGACCCTCAGGCTCAGAGCCCAAACACCACACACGACCCACAGACATAGCCTCACGAAGAAGAGTCGATGGGCCAAAAGCAAGGCCTGAGTCAATGTCCCTGCTGCAGATCCTAGCTGGTGTGAACCAGCCCCACTCCTTTGGAGTCAATGGATCAGATCCCAGCTGGTGTAAACTCGTCACACTCCCTTGGAGTCAAGGGGGCCAGCCCCCAGGATCCTGGGAGGTTTGATGGCACTGCACCATCTACACTTCCCTGGGCTTTCCATCATCAAATATAAGGAGCACAAGGAGGTCAGAGTGGGCACCGTGTGCCCATGTGTTCTCTGCTTCACACCGGCTGCGCACCCTGAGGGCATGAAACTGGAAACAGCAGCTTCATGCTGGGGGGGGCAGTTTGGGGAGGGGTGCATGCTGTGCCCAGGGGCTGGGCGGGTGGCTGGGTTCCCACACCCAGAGGGAGGTGCCGGAGGGAAGGGCTGCACCCTGAGGTGCGAAGCCACAGACCTCCCGCAGGCAAGCGGAAGCGGTTTTGGCGGAGGGTATTATTAGCAGCATTTCCTCCCTTCCGCCGAAGCTGCTTCCACTTACCTGCGGGAGGTCCGCCGGTGCCGCGGCTTTGGCGGAAATTCGGCGGCGGGGGCCTTCTGCACACAGACTGGCAGACCTCCCGCAGGTAAGCTGGGGCGGCTTCGGAGGGGGAGGAGGGCGCCCCTGGCAGCAGGCTTTTACGCCCCTGCTTTTACGCGAGTGCCTCAGTGGCCTCGCCCTCGTTATGGCCCTGCCTGCTCTGGTCACTCAGGGAACAGAAACCGGCTTCTCCAGTGGCCAGTAGATGTGCTTTCGACTATTCTGTTGCACCCAACTGGTCTGGAGAGAAGAGGGAGGTAGAGGGCTGCTGCTCTTGCTGGGGCTGCTGCTAGGCCCTGGGCTCTCCCGGCTACTGCTGTAGCTGCTGCTGCTCCAGCTACTCCCCTGGCTGGGTCAGACACACCCCCACCTATTCTACCATCTGGTTGCCAGCTAGCTGCTGAACCTCCCCACATCTTGGTTGCTGCTCCTTCTGCTGCCGCAGCCCCCCTCCCCCCGGAGCGGGGGGGCTGCTGGCCCTCTCCCCAGAGGAGGGGAGTGAGGGGCCCCTCCACCAGCCCCTGCTGCTACTGCTGCTGTAACCACCACCACTACCACCTGTGAGGGGTCCTGCCTGGCCACCGGACCACCATCCAGAGTTGCTGGAGCTGCTGTTGCTGTGTTTGCGGCCAGGTAAGCTGCTGAAACCCAGAAGGCATTGAAGACCATCAGCTACTGCAGGAGCACACGGCGATTCTGCAGACCTCCGTGGAGGGGGCTTCTAAGGACTGAGTGTTTTTTTCCTAACTGTGCTCTAGTGGTGGGGGTATTGACTGTGTTTGTGGGGGCACAGTGGGTGTGGCGTGGAGCCTGCCCCCTGGTCCATCTGTGCCCCCACCACCACCGCTGCCCCCTCCACCACCTCAGCTGGTTACTTGCCATCTGCCTGAAGCTCCTGCCTCTGGACGTAGCTGCTTCCCTGGCCTGCCACGCCCAGTTCCATCGTTTGGGCCTGCAGCGGCAGCCAGCCCCACCCACTGACTTTGTGCAAGCGCACGTGCCCCCCACCCTACCCCTTGGACTGACCCTCTGCCCTAGCCCTGAAGCTAGCCCCTTGGTTTTTCTGCCCCATTCCCAGTTGATTGTCTCCCTCCCCCTGCAGCTCCTGCTTGCCCTGATTAGCCCCCCGCCTTCGTGCACCCATGCCCCCTCCCCTGTGCTTGTGCCCCTCCCCTATTTGAGTTTCCCCTTGGTTCACTGCACCCCCATGCTGATATATTCTCCCCCCTTAGTGTAGATAGAGGAGCCGGAATTTCTACCTTGAGTTGGTGACTGATCCCCCACGAATCCTTGATAGTCCCCCTCCCCCATCTAGTTCCCCCCCTTTCCAATGCCCTCCTCCCCTGCCTGCAGCCTAGCGGGGAGGAGTGGTCGACCCACTTTACCTCCCCTCCCCTTCTCTGGTGTTTTCCCTCCCCTCCCTGCTCATCATAGCAGGCGACACGGAGGGGGGAGCCCCTCCAAAAGACCCGGCCACCCCTCCCCCGTCACCTCCCCTCACTTCTACCTCAAGCGCCGCTGCCAAACTGCCTGCTATCGCCCCCACTGGGGCACTGGCAGCAGCAGACACCGAATTAACCTCCGCTGCTGCCGCGTCCCTTGCCCTCCCCCCCGATTCTGGGGGAGCTCCCCCAGCCGGCGGGAAAGGCCAGAGCAAAAAGAAGGGGAAGGGCCCCACCAAAAAGGCCAGGTCCTCTATGGCAGAGGCTTCCCCTACTGCCGCGGTCCCGCCACCGGCTGCAGCGTCCCTCCCAGCTGTTCCCTCCACCAGCTCTGCGGGTGCCCCACCCCCGGCCCCCAGGGCATACGCCCAGGTGGCAGCAACCCCCCCCCCACCTGCTGCTACATCACCTCACCCACCCACTGCCTCAACTACCGTCTATAGCGGCCGGGGCCCCTTCCCCACCTTGACCAGGAGGCACGGTGTCCGTTGCCTCCTGGTGCCCGCCTCACCCCACGTAGAAACCTATGTGCGGGCGTTGGCGAGGGTTGTGGGGCCCACGGCCATCGTGGCGGCCTCCAAAATGAACGGAAGGGTCGTTCTCTTCCTCGCATCGGAGGCTGCAGCCCAGGAGGCGGTGGAGAAGGGCCTGTCGGTGGTGGGGCGTGTTCGTCCCCTTGGAGCCGCTGGAGGACTTGGGTGTCCGCCTAGTCCTCACTTCTGTCCCTCCCTTCCTCCCCAATGCCGCCCTGTTGCCCGCCCTCGCCGCCCTGGGGAGACCCATCTCCGTAGTCAGCCCTCTCCCACTGGGCTGCAAAGACCCCACCCTCCATCACAACTTCTTGTTCCGCCGGCAGGTGCAGCTTCAACTGCCGCCAGTGGCGCGTGACGGAGAGGTGCTCGAGGGGACTTTTATGGTCCCCTATCAAGGGGCCCGTTACCGGGTGCATTACTCTATGGGGGAGCCCTGGTGTTACCTCTGCTGGGCAATGGGGCACGTCCGGAGGGACAGTCCCTTGGCCCGGCAAGGAGGAGCATCCGGGACCCCCGAGCCCCGGCAGGGCACTGGCCCCGTCATCGCCAGTGCCCCTGAATGTCCGGCGCCCAGAGCCGCCCCTCCTCCTTCCCAGCCCATCGTTACTCCCACTCAGGCCCTGGGGGTACCCTCCCCCAGTATGCCCAGACGAGCGGGAGAGCCCTGCCTCTGCTACGCGCAGTCTGGCGGGGCCTGTGGAGGAGGGTGCGGCAGGGATACCGCCGGGCGTGGGAGAGGGCCCGCCCCAGGGGGACCCTTCCCTTCCTCATGCTGCCCCACCACTACCTCCTCGGGTCCCTAAGCCATCACCTCTGCCCCCTGACCTGACCCCTGCTAGCCAGCCCCCAGATGATGCCATGGAGGGCTGGGCCCTAGTACAGGGGAAGCGGGGCAATCGGAAGGCTCGTGCTCCGCTCCTTGCCACCGATGCGGAAGCCCCCCAGAAGACCAGGAAGGGGGGCGCTGATGCCGAGTCTTCTGCCTTGCCCCCGAGTGGAAATTGTCCATGAGCACTGGCTGGGAAAGACGTGGCAGTACCGGAGGGCAGTACCACCCCTCCCTTGGAGGCCCCTGATGGAGCCCTTCCTGCCCCTTTCCCAGTTGTCGACCCTGCGGGCCCCGAAACGGACATCGCTTCGGGTGCCGGCGGGGGGACCCCTAAGGTAACAGCTGGTGAGTTGCCCTCTGTAATGGTGCTGGTTCTGGCGGGACCCAACTGAGAGTACCAATTCAGGACAAAGCAGGGCAATTACAGCCCAAGGCTGGGGTTTTTCCACCTCTAAGGCAAACCAAACCAGCCAGACAGAGGACACTTTGATTTTACCCCACTGGCTAACCACAAGTCATCCCAAGCAATCCCCTAAGACACTCCAGTTTCCCAGTCTCACCACCAGTACCACTCGTTATGGGGACAAATGGTCATGAAAACCAATGCCCCAGTAAAAGAAAAAGGTCCTCCCGATCCCAATGGACCAAGCCCCCAGATCCAGGTCAATATACAAATCAGATCTTACCCACAAATCACGCTGTTGCCAATCCTTTAGAATCTAAAATCTAAAGGTTTATTCATAAAAGGAAAAAGGTATAGGTGAGAGCGAGAATTGGTTAAAAGGAATCAATTACATACAGCAATGGCAAAGTTCATGGTTCAGGCTTGCAGCATATGGAATAACTTGCAGGTTCAGATCAAGTCTCTGGAATACATCCACAGCTGGGATGGGTCGTTCAGTCCTTTGTTAAGAGCTTCCATTTGTAGAAAGGTTCCTCCAGAGGTAAGAAGCAGGAAAGAAGGCCCAATGGAGATGAGGCAGCTGCCTTTTATAGTTTCTTCCAGCTGTAAAGACACCTCTTTGTCCTTACTGTGGAAAATCACAGCAAAATGGAGTTGGGAGTCACATGGGCAAGTCCCTGCATACCTTGCTGAGTCACAGGCGTGTCTGCCTTCCCTCAATGGGGCCATTGTATCGCTGATGGTCCTTAATGGGCCATCCAGCAGGCCTGGCAGAGCTGATAGCTTGTCCGGGGTCCCAGAAGCCCAGCCCCAGTTTGAAATACAGACAGTATAAAGCCAATATTCATAACTTCAACTACAAAACTGATACATACATATAAATGACATAATCATAACCAGCCAAGCATAACCTGGTCTTAGACACCTCATTTGACCCCCTTTATATAAGATTTGGTGCCACTACAGGACCTTAGTTGCAACAATGATCTATACGATCCCAGTTATTGTCAATAACGTCACACCCTCTATTTATGAGGAGATCGAGGCCCTGGGTCTGACCCCAGTCACCCAGGGGGAGAACGATCCTCTGCCAGCGGGCCTCGATCTCAATGACCTCACCCCAGTTCCCCTCTCCCCCCTCTCCCCATGCTCCCTCTCCTTGACCACTGATCCCGCTCCCACCTCCGAGGATCCCCTGAGCTCTTCCATTTGCCCGGTCGCGAGTAGCACCCTGCTGCCGGCCACTGAAACTCCTGAGGCAACAGCCGGTGCCACGCGGCTGGGACCCAAATCCCAGGGGGGACTGCTTGATGGGGTGGAGCGACCAACCTTCTTCCTGGGTGGGGACCCCGCTGAAATGTGTCAATTTACCAATGCCATGACTGTTGCACCAGCTATGACACCAGAGCCCGGCATCCTTGAGGGTCCCCTTCCCGCCCCCGCCTCCACCTCCACCTCCCAGATTCCTGAACATAACCAAGAGGGGCCACCTCCCAGTGGCCCAGCTGCTGAGGCTCAGGATTCTGCCTGTTTCCCTTTCCCCGACTCTACTCCTGACGCCTGCCCTGCCCCTACTCCTGACCCCTGCCCTGCCCCTACTACTGACCCCTGCCCTGCCCCCACACCTGATCCCTGCCCTGCCCCTGATGCCATCCCAATATCCTCCACCTCCCGAGATACAAGAAGGATGTGGATAAATTGGAAAAAGTCCAACGGAGGGCAACAAAAATGATTAGGGGGCTCGAGCACATGACTTATGAGGAGAGGCTGAGGGAACTGGGATTGTTTAGCCTGCAGAAGAGAAGAATGAGGGGGGATTTGATAGCTGCTTTCAACTACCTAAAAGGGGGTTCCAAAGAGGATGGATCTAGACTGTTCTCAGTGGTAGAAGATGACAGAACAAGGAGTAATGGTCTCAAGTTGCAGAGGGGGAGGTTTAGGTTGGATCTTAGGAAAAACTTTTTCACTAGTAGGGTGGTGAAGCACTGGAATGGGCTACCTAGGGAGGTGGTGGAATCTCCTTCCTTAGAGGTTTTTAAGGTCAGGCTTGACAAAGCCCTGGCTGGGATGATCTAGTTGGGGTTGGTCCTGCTTTGAGCAGGGGGTTGGACTAGATGACCTCCTGAGGTCCCTTCCAACCCTGAGATTCTATGATTCTATGCCATTGCCGCCCCTGGGACCGTCTCCTTCCCCTTCTCAGAGGATGACCCCCAGGGAGCGGCCCTTGTATTCCCTTGTCCCGACCCACCTGGGGCTGCTCTTCTCCCTCCACTGCCTCCCCCCACTAAGCAGAATTTTGAGGTGGGCCCTATGGCGCCGGCCCATCAGGCGCCACGTCGGGGGTCCGCCCCTTGCCTGCCCATTTTGGTGGGCCACGGGGCTGTGTCAGGGGCCCCTTCATTGGGTAGCCGGGAGCCAGTAACCCCGGACCTCCATACGCTGTGAGAGGAGCTGCAGGAGTTCCTGGAGGACGTCCGGGGCTCCCGCAACAAAGTACAGCTCGCTCTCCAGCGATGGGGGGATTTCCATCAAATCCTCCGGGCCGTGAGGGCCCTTATGGGGGAGGGTAAAAGGACCGGGAAGCAGGCCACCACGGCCTACCAACAGGTCTGCCTCTTCCGTGATACCTTACTCACCTATGGGGTAGGTCATAGATTGCTGCGCGGCCCGACGGAGGCTGTGAGCGACCCTGCCGGAGAGGATCCCCCCCAGACCTCCTCATGGCATCCATCCTCTTCACAACATTGAACACCCGGGGCTGTAGGATGGGTCTCCGCAGGAGCCAGGTGCTCTCCTTCCTCCGGGGGGGGGGGGGGGGGTACTCTGTGATTTTTCTGCAGGAGACCTATACGGTTCCAGCCGCCAAAGACAGCTGGCTGCTGGAATGGGGGGACAGGGTCTACTTCAGCCATCTATCCACTCGACAGGCTGGAGTGGCGACCCCGTTCTCCCCCGACCTACGGCCCAAGGTGCTGGGGATTGCCGAGGTTGTACCGGGGCCTCCTGCTGCACCTCCGGGTCCGCATGGAGGGGCTCGAGGTTAATCTCGTCAACATCTATGCCCCGACATCGGGCCCGGAGTGGCTGTGTTTCTGTCAGCAGGCGTCCACAAATTTATTTGGGCATAAGCTTTCATGGGCTAAAACCCACTTTATCAGATGCATGGAGTTGCAAATACAGTAGGTAGCTATAAATACACAGCATATTTATATTTGCTTTTTTTTGTAGGAGTCCTGGGAGGAAACTATTAAAGGAACAGGCTTTAGGCAGTTTGTGTTTATGTATGTGTGTGTGTACGTGTGTGTGTACGTGTGCATACACGCATGCGCCTGTGTGTTTCCCCCCGCCTTTTACAAGGGCTAACTAGGTTGCAAGGTTAAAATCGGGGGGGGACTTAGTTTGCATTGTAAGGCTATGAAAAGATGGGAGTTGCCTTACCAAGTGAGGGGTCAGTGCTAAGGAGCCAAATCAGTTAAGTTGGAAGTGGGCTATTCTCAACGGTTGACAAGAAGGAGTGGAAATCACTTTTGTAGTGCTAATGAGGCCAATGTAAACAAGCTGGCCCATTTCAAACAGTTGACAAGACGGTGTGAGTATTTAGCAAGGGGAAATTAGTTTTTCTAAAAACAACGAGGAGTACTTAGGCGCTGTACAAACCCGGAATGAAAAGAACACTCATCCTTACATAGATCAGCAGCAACGTTTGAACCCCTTAGCTCCCTAACTTAGACCCTTTTTAGCTGAGCTCAAGGAGTAATAACTAGCACCTTCCTAGACCAGCCATGGGAGAAGGACTTGACAAATGCTGTCTCACTGGGTTACACAACTATTCAGTTGTCAGCAGCAGCATACTGGTAACCAGGAACCTCGGATTCTGCCCATGGCTCTGGTTCCAGTGTCTGGGAATGGCGCCATGTGTCTAAGCTGTCAGGGCGGGTGCTAGGCAGAGGGTCTGCACCCCAAGAGTGTGCCTGGGGACCCCAAGACAGGGACAAAGTCAGGGCTTTCTTCATACTCAGGATCCAGTGGCTGGGTTCCCTCACATCAATCTGGTGAGTGGCCAAGAGGGGGTGATCATCTGCCACACACTGCCAGGCTTTCCCCTAAGGCAGCGGGGGGCAGTCACCCAGGGCTGTGGGGCAGAGGCAGGGGGAGGAGTCAGGTCTCTGATGATGAAGGCTGGTGCCAGCTTCACTCTTTTTTGGGGTGTGCGGAGGGGTAGCACTGCAGTCTGGGGTCCTCGCTGGCCAGGGCTGTGTGTGCAGGAAGGGGCTGGGTCTGGGTTGGTTTTTCACCCCCTTGGAGTGGGGAAATGGAGAGGGATTGAGCAGACAGGGACAGATCCCAGCTGGTCTGATCGGCGTATCCCACTTTATTTCAGCACCAGCGGGGGGGTCTGGCCTGTAATAATCACTCCCCTCACTCCGATCCCAGTACAGTGACACGAGCTTGGCACAGTCTGGGGAGTTACTTCAACCCCCCACGGGAACTAAACCCCTGAGAATCGTTTCCCTGAAGGACTCACACCCAAAATAACCTGCTGACAGAGAGACCGACAGATCCTCGGGCTCAGGGCCCAAACACCACACGCGACCCACAGACATGGCCTAGCTAAGGAGAGTCCATGGGCCAAAAGCGAGGCCAGAGTCAATGTCCCCGCTCCAGATCCTAGCTCAGGGGTTCTCATACTGGGGGTCGGGACTGCTTAGGGGGTCACGAGGTTATTACATGGGGGGGTCACGAGCTGTCAGCCTCCACCCCAAACCCCGCTTTGCCTCCAGCATTTATAATGGTGTTAAATATATTAAAAAATGTTTCTAATTTATAAATGGGCTGGCACACTCAGAGGTTTGCTATGTGAAAGGGGTCACCAGCACAAATGTCTGAGAACCCCTGTCCTAGCTGGTGTGAACCAGCCCCACTCGCATGGAGTCAATGGGGAGACACCAGGATCCTGGGAGGTTTCATGGCACTGTACGATCTACACTTCCCTGGGCTTTCCATGATCAAATATAAGGAGCACGATGAGGTCAGAGTGGGCACCGTGTGCCCATGTGTTCTCTGCTTCACACCGGCTGCGCACCCTGAGAGCATGAAACTGGAAACACCAGCCCTTCTCCCAGGGCTCATGGGACTGCGGGAGGGGCAGGGATGCAGCCGGCCCAGAGCTCAGGGCCTAGCTGGTGGCCCATGTCTCTGCCCTCACTGTGCTCTGGCCCCTGGCGGTGCAGGCTCAAAGGGTCGTTCTCCAGCCAGCCCCATGCCAGTTGCAGGCAGCCCTGGAAGAAGGGAGGGGGCTCTGCCCAGGAACAGGATGGAAAAGATATGGAGAGCGACTGTGGAGCCTGGCTGAGGGGACGGGGGCGGCCTCCAGGCCCCACTGATCCCAGCCCAGCAGTCCCAGTGTTACCTGCTCCCCAGTGTCCAGAGGGGAGGACGTGGCTGCAGAAGAGGATCTTTCATGTCATGGGGATGGCAAGTGGTGCCTCCCGGGGCATAGGGCAGAGGCATTAGCCCCACCCTGGTTCCAACTGTGCACTCAGATAATTCCCAAATCCTGCTCCCACGACCCCTGCCCAGGACGTGCCCTCAGCTTTCTCCACCACATGCCGCCTGGGGTGTTGCTGGGCCACACGCTGCACCCAGGAACCGCAGGGGAAAGGTCCCGTTGGTGCCGCCTGGCTAAAGCGCTGACATGTTCTTCAGCCTAACCCAGCCCGTCAGCCAAATCCACACAGCTGGTGAGCAGGGTCTGTACCTTCCTCTGCTCTCACTTCCCCAAACTCCAGGACAAATTGGGCTCCTCGCTGTTTGGATTCAGCTGATTCAGCTTCCTTGGAAATCTGGGCCCGCTGACACCCACTTAACCCCATAACAGCACTAGTCAGGGTGTGCGCTCCTCAGGCCAGAGATTCTCTCTCACTCTGTGTCAGGACAGTGCCCAGCATGACAGGACCCGATCTCGCTGATTCTGTGTCTGGGCAGCGCCCGGCGCTACGGGGCCCCAATCTCGGTGACTCTGTGTCAGTGGGGCTGGCCCTAAGCCTGGGGGCGGGGAAGGGGGGCATGAAAGGGGGTATCGGTGGGGAATGGGGGCTGAGGGTGGGAGGGGGATGGATCGGGTGACAGGGGACGTCTGACCACAGTGATCGATTAGTCGGGCGGCTAGGCTAAGAACCCACCGCACAACTGCTGCCGCCCTGCTGTTTACAGGTACTAGCACAGGTCCATCTATACGAGCTGCGACACACCTCCCAGTTGCTTTGGAGACGAACTTCCCTGTGCTTGAATATCTCGTGTAGCTGAGGGAGTTTTAATAAAACAAAACCTGGGTTGTCCTTTTTGGCCCATGATGGACTGTCTGGTGAATTGACTGTACAATTTGAGGGTCTAGAAAGTTTACGATTAATTGTTGAAAAACAGGTGTGTTGGTGATGTGTGCGTGTGAGTGTGAGTGTGTGTGAGCCCTATGTCATTTTTCTTCATACTCCTCTAGCAGCAAGATCCCATCACAGGCACGGTCCACATTGGCATAGAGCATCGTTCACATACAAGGTAAAGTACTTCAAAGTGATTGTGGTAAATTTTGTGCCTCAGTTTGAAGGTGCCAAATTTTAATTTGATGGCAAAAATGTGGTGTTGGAAAAATGGCTAAAAATGAGTGAGAGGAGGAGCAGCCCGGGATCCAGGGCTCTAAAATGACAAAATCCACTTTGATCTGCTACAGACCGACACTGTTTTCAGGGTGACTAATCCAGGTTGGGGGTCTCAGCTTTCTAACCACTAAGCCACACTCCCCTCCCAGAGTTTGGGAGAGAATCCAGGATTCCTGGGCACCAATACGCTGCTGACAAGTGACTACTTGGGTAACCCACTGAGAAAACATTGCTCACGTCCATCTCCAGTGGCTGCTTGCGGAAGTGGCTAGTAATTACTTCTGTTCTATTTCTGTTCCAAAAGCTGGGAAATTAAATAGCAAAAAAGTTTAATACCGAGTTAAATTTGCCCGGTGACAGCTCATGTTCTTCCGGGACATCAAAACTCAAACTGGTGAGTGCCAGGCAGCACAGAGTGAAGGTAAGCGCCCAGGTCACCGAAACTCTGTCCTCTAGAGCGATGCCCCAATGATCCTGCCCCACGTCCTCGTCCAGCACTGACCAGCAGCTCCCTGCACTCAAATCCTTCGCCTGCACCACAGAAAGACAACCACAGCTACTGAACGTGACAGCTCCTTCTGCCATTTGCAGCCCCTTTACCCTTGGTTACACGAAACCATCACTCTACGTTCATTTACCCACCATCCTCCTCTTCCACTTCACTGCTGACAATCCCCACAGCAAGGAGCCCATGCATCCACCTAGTGGCACAGCCAACCCCAGTGGGTCCCCAACTTCTTTGCCATTTAACTAGTATGCACTGTGGGGGGAATTGCTGCACTGTGGCATGAGGCTGTGACCTCTTGAGTGGGCTAGTGAGGATGGTGCTAGACTAGGAGACTGGCAACTTCCGTTCTAATCCTGCCGCTGACCTTGGGCAAGTCTGTGCCTCAGTTTCCTCATAGGAAGAAGCTATTTACCCTCCCTATGTAAAGGGCTTAGAGTTGCAGAGGAGAGTCTATAGAACAATCAGAGAGGCCAGGTGGGTGAGGTAACATCTCTTATTGACCCAACTCCTGCTGGTGAGAGAGACAAGTGTCGAGCTGCACAGGACCTGAAGATGAGTGACATGTAAACTCCAAAGTGCGTCTCTCTCACCAGCAGAGCATGGTCCAATAAAATCTGTTCCTTCCCTCACCTCACTTCTCTAATACCCCAGGACCAACGGGGCTACATCGCTGTATAATACAGTGAGCCGGTGTTACTCTCCGCTTCCTCTGTTCTCTGTGTGGGAGGGGTCAGAGCTGCCCTTCGGTGCCTGAGCCGCACACCCATTAGCTATTGCCCGTACCCTGCACTTCACTCCCTGCGCAGGGACCCTGTATCTGCCCCCGGACGCTCTCTGCAGCAGATCAATAAATCAGAGCAGAAGTTAGTCCAGAAGAAGGAAAAGGTTCAGGGCGATTCCCCATCACTCAGAGGAGCAGGAACACTTGAGTATCGTTTCCCTGAAGGACTCACACCCAAAATAACCTCTTGAGAGAGAGACCGATGGACTTTCGGGCTCGGCGCCCAAACGACACATGCGACCCACAGACATGACCTCACTAAGGAGAGTCAATGGGCCAAAAGCAAAGCCTGAGTTAATGGCCCCACTCCAGATCCTACCTGGTGTGAACCAGCCCCACTCCCTTGTAGTCAATGGGGCCAGACCCCAGGGCCAGTGCAACCACTAGGCAAACTAGGCGGTCACCTAGGGCGCCAAGTGGTTGGAGGCGCCGAGCCCCAGCCTTGGAGGAGCCGGTGCGGTGCAGCGTGGGCAGCAGCCCTGCCAAGGCGGCAGCGCCGCTAGCGGGGAGCAACCGCACCCCCCACCCCTCCTGCCAAGGCTGCAGCCCAGCGGGGCCCCCCCCCCGCACTGGGTCTCCTGCAGGCTGCAGCAGATGCATGCGGGCACCAGCCCCCGTGCGCCGCCCGACTTCCCCCTCGCCACGCTCGGGCTCTGCGGTTCCCTGGGAGGTGGAATTTTCACCTAGGTTGCAAAATATCCTTGCCCTGCCTGTGCCCAGCGGAGAGGTGGGGGGCAGGGGGACTCAGCAGGGTTTCCATGGTGCAGGAGTAGGGCAAGGGGGGGGAAGATTGTCTCAAACATTCAGGCCGCGTCATTGTTGCTGCCCCGGGAGGCACCACTGGCCGTCCCCATGACGTGAAAGAGCCTCTTCTCCCGCAGCCACGTCCCCACGCGGGGTGAGCTGAGGGTGCAGATCAGGCACCTGCTCTGGCTGTGGGTCCTAGCCAAGAGCCTCCCCTCTGGACACTGGGGAGCAGGTAACACTGGGACTGCTGGGCTGGGATCAGTGGGGCCTGGAGGCCGCCCCCGTCCCCTCAGCCGGGCTCCACAGTCACTTTCCACATCTTTTCTAGCCAGTTCCTGGGCAGAGCCCCCTCCCTTCTTCCAGGGCTGCCTGCAACTGGCATGGGGCTGGCTGGAGAACGGCCCTTTGACCCTGCACCGCCAGGGGCCAGAGCACAGTGAGGGCAGAGACATGGGCCACCAGCTAGGCCACGGGCTGGCCAGCCCTGAGCTCTGGGCTGGCTGCATCCCTGCCCCTCCCGCAGCCCCGTCACCCCTGGGAGAAGGGCTGGTGGCTGGAAGCAGGGGGACCATTTCCTGCCCCTCCCCAGTCAGCCAGCGCCCTGGGGAATGGAGTTGGGGCATCTGTCACAGGGCCCAGCCAGCGCCCTCCCTGGCCATCCAGTAGAGCTGCTGTGAGAGGATCTAAGTCTCTGTGCATCTCACTCCCGGGATATTGGAAGCTCCTGGAGCCTGACCGGAGGCCAGCCACTGCCCAGACCTGAGGGTCCAGACACCCCTCAGGGTGCAGCCCTTCCCCCCTGCACCTCCCTCTGGGTGTGGGAACCCAGCCATCCGCCCAGCCCCTGGGCACAGCTTGCACCTCTCCCCAAACTGCCCCTCCCCCCCCACCCAGCATCAGAGGTGTAGCTGTGTTAGTCTGGATCTATAGAAGCAACAAAGAATCCTGTGGCACCTTATAGACTAACAGACGTGTTGGAGCATAAGCTTTCGTGGGTGAACTCTTTGTCACTTCTGGAATATATGTGCACAAATAAGATGACCATCCTCTTTCCAAATGCTTTTGTTGCTCTGCGCATACTTCTAACACTTCCTGTAACAGTTGCCAGTGCAGAACGTAGCTTCTCCAAGCTGAAGTTAATAAAAACACATCTACGCTCCACAATGACCCAGGAGAGCCTGGTCGGCCTTGCAACCATCTCAACAGAGCATGAGCTGGCCCAGACTGTGGACCTTCAGGAAGCAGTTCAAATCTTTGCAACCAAGAAGGCATGGAAAGCACCACTTGCCAGTGTTTACAGTGCAGACAAGAAAAGTTACATTTGCTGTTCAGGCGTTTGAAAGTTAAGTGTTACTTAAAATTTTTGAACAAGGCATTTTAAGTTGTTAGTTCTCCTTTATTGGGGTAGGTAGCAGAGCAGTACCGTGAGAGGAGTAGAACAGGAAGAAGGCAGAATTGAGACCTTTCCAAGTTTTGGTCCAAGCGAGGGGGCATGGGGGCGTCATTTGAGCTCCCCGCCTCAGGTGCCAAAATGTTGTGGGCCGGCCCTGCTATGCGTAGGAGGAAGACGGTGAACATGGCAGCTGCTTCTGGGAGCCGCGCGGAGCAGCACCACCAACTGGACAGTCAATGGCCCGGTCAGTGGTGCTGATCAGAACTGCCAGGATCCCTTTTCAACCCGGTGTTCTGGTTAAAAAAAACCTGACACCTGGTCACCCTATTTCCAGGGTGCGTGAGGCCTCCCAGTCTCCCTGGCAGTGCCCCCTTTATTGGGCCAGGCCTGGAACCCCACTTTTTCCCTGTGGGTCTCCCTCTGCCCAGCCCCTTGCAGAGTCACCCCCCTGAGAGACACAGGCCAGCCTTCGCCAAACACCCAGCTTGCTATGTATGAACCTGCCCATCTCCTGCCATCTGCTGGTGAACTGGAGGCAGACATGTGACCAGCACAAGGAACAGACCCTAGTTTGCATGTTTCCTGCCAGCCCCCCACAGGCAGCGGGGAGACCCAACCCTGCGTGGGAAGGAGCTGGAGGGATCAGGGCAGATCTGCCCTGTGCGCCCTCTGCTGGGAGCACGGTGACTTAGAGGCCACATGTGCCGGCCCACGAGAACTGCTGGGCAAAGCACTGCAGCTCCAGCGCTGGGCGCACAAAGCAGAGGTAAGCTGGACCCCTGGGCTACAACAGTCATGACCAAGGAGTGAGGTGTGTAGAGTGCTCCCAAGCCGGCAGGGTGGGGAGGTTCTGGCATCCAGGGAGCTCAGGTTTCAGGAAGAAGAGGGCTGATGCTTTGCCATGGGAGTGGCAGAGTGGTGGCAAACCATCTGGCGAGCAGGGAATCTCCTGGGGGCAGCCAAGGGGAGGAGCCCCCAAGGGAAGCTGTATATATGGGGCTGGGGCTCCGGGGCCGGGACAGTGTGGACAGGACAATGGCTTCACCCACAGCCATGTGCGTCCTGGCCTGGGCCCTGGCACTGCTCTGCAAGGGGACCCAGGGTAAAGGAGGCAGGAGCTGTCTCGGGTTGGTGTGTTGGGTGTAGTGTGGTAGAGTGTGTGGCTAGGGTGTTGGTGTGTAGTAGAATGCATGTTATGGAGCAGTATGTTGTTGTGTTGTGGAGCAGTGTGTTGTTGTGTAGTGTAGTAGCATGCATGTTGTGTTTTGTAGTAGAGTGTGTGATGTGGAGCAGAGTGTTGTGTTGTGTAGTAAAGTACATGTTGTGGAGCAGTGTGTTGTAGTGCAGTGGAGTCCATGTTGGGGAGTGGTGTGTTGTGTAGTGGAGTAGAGTGCATGTTGTGGAGCAGTGTGTTGTGTTGTGGAGCAGTGTGGTTTTGTGTAGTGTAATAGAGTGCATGTTGTGGATTAGTGTGTTCTTGTGCAGTGGAGTGCATGTTGTGTTGTGTAGTAGAATGCATTTTGTGGAGCCGTGTGTTGTTTAGTGTAGGAGTCTGTGTTGTGGAGCAGTGCATAGTGGGTGTAGTTGATTGTGTGGTTCTGCAGCAGAGTGTTGGTGTGCAGTGTAGAAGAGTGTGTGCTGAGGAGGAGTCTGTCATTGTGTAGCTGTGTGGTGTAAAGTGTAACAGACCATGTTGTGGAGCAGCATGTTGTGTTGTGGAGCTGTATGGTGCTGTTCAGGGGACTGTTTTGTTCTGGAGTGTAATACACTGTGTGTTATGGAGCAGTGTGTTGTTGACTAGTATTGTGATGTGGGGGTTGTGGCATAGTGGATGCTGTGTGGCAGTGTGCGTGTGTAGTGCAGTGTGTGCTGAGGGACGTGCTGTCGTTGTGTAGAGTAGCACAGTCTGTTTTGTGAAGCGGTGTGAGACATACTAGCCTGGCAGGAGATGGACAGCAGGAGTCCTGTCTCCCATCACCAGCCCCCCTCCCCTCCCTGAGCCAGAGAGAGAACCCAGGAATCCTGGCTCCTCTCCTCCCCCGCCCCAACCACTAGACCCCCCCCTTCCCTCCCTGAGCCCTGGCTAGAACCCAGGCATCCTGATCCCCAGCCCAGGGCTCTCCCTGCTAGGCTTTGAGGGGCCCCCTGGCAGCTGTTACCCCCTTTTCTGATCTCTGCCCCTTGTTCATGGCCAGGCGCAGACCCTGCCCCTTGCGTCTTCCCCTTCACCTACAAGGGCAAGGTCTACAAGGCCTGCACAACTGACGACAGCGACCATCCCTGGTGCGCCACCACCGCCAACTATGACCAGGACAAGGCCTACAGGCTCTGCTCTGAGGACGGTGAGCGCCCAAGGGTGGGAGAGGGACAGGACAGCGGGACAGCCGGGGGACGGGACGGGAGGGAAGCCGGGGGAGGGAGATGGGACAGAGGCAGCCGGGGATGGGATGGGGATGGGGGTGTAGCCGGGGCACAGTTCAGGGACAAGGGGCAGCCCGGGGATGGGATGAGGATGGGGGGCAGCACCGGGCAGCACGGAGGACCGTCGTGTTCCCCATTTGTGATCCCACACTCCCGGAGCTGGCGGGTCTGGCCCATGTCCAGGGGCTCGGCCACCGTCTTCCTGCCACGCACCCCAGTGACACCTCCAGAGCTGGGCAGGGCAGAGCCATGCAGTTGGTCTGTCTGTTTTGCCCCCATATACCCTGCTCTGTCTGTCTGTCTACCCCAATACACCCCCGCCCGTCTGTCTGTCTCTCTGTCTATGGGTCAGACTCTTGCAGGATGGCAGCAGGGTCCCCATCTCTGGTGGGCCTTATCTCCCCCCCAGGCTCTGCCCAGGGTGGGGTGAGGGGTCCACACCCATCTGCGCTGCCCCCAGGGTGTCCCACCCCCTGACGGTCCCTGTCTGTGTCTCCCCCCAGCCTACGGCGGGAACTCAAGCGGGCAGCCCTGCTTCTTCCCCTTCGTGTACGGGGGCCAGACGTTCCACGCCTGCACCAGGTTGCAGAGAGACCTACCCTGGTGCGCCACTACGTCAGACTACGACAGGGACCAGCGCTGGAGCTACTGTCCCGACACAAGTACGATGCCTCCGGAGGGTCCCCAGCCAGGGGACATGGGCAGGGGACATGGCCACGCCCAATGTCCCCCCACGCACCCAGCCCTGCCGGTGCCCTTCACTCCTGACCCGCAGCCCCTGCTAGACCAGCCCTGGGCTTACCCCCCACACAGCTATGCCAGTCCCTCATAACCCAGTCCCCCATTCCCTGCACTTCCCCACGGTGGTTGGGGGGCAGTGGGCAGGCTGCTGGGGGGTTCAGGGGAGACAAGAGGTTTTATTTACTTGGAAACGGGCTCAACTTGTGGTGATTCTGGTTTGAGTGTGAGCCGTGTTACCCAGCATGCTCTCTGTTTCCCATGTCTCCCCCGTCCCATCTCTCTCCCCTGTCCCATCCATCCCAGTGCTTGGTGGGAACTCAGAGGAGCCCTGTACGTTCCCGTTCATCTACAAAGGCGGGAAGTACACGACTTGTACCACAGTCGACGAGAAGCGGCCCTGGTGTGCCACCACGAGCAACTACGATGCGCACCAAAAATGGAGATACTGCGGCACGGCAGGTACGTGAGGCTAGGAGAGACACAATGGGTGGGTTTGCTTTGCAGCTGGTATGTACATAGACTATGGGGGCAAGAAGCAGCATGGTCCCGTGGAGAGAGCACAGGAGAGGGAATCAGGACATATGGGTTCTATTCCTGGTTATGGCTCTGTGTCTAGGCAGCACCCAGCATGACGGGGCCTGATCTCAGTGACTATGTGCCTGGGCAATGCTCTATTCTACTCCGGGGGGTTTTAGTGTCTCCATTATTGTGGTATCTGAACGGTCAAACAAAATGAGTGGACAAGAAGCATTCATTTGTATATAGGTCCAGTCCTGTAGGAGCAAGGAACATCTCAGTACCCTTATTGAACCAAATCAAAATTTTGCCCAGTGCTGCTGATTGACACCTTGGATCTTTTTCCTAGCCTAGAAATATTTTTGGGAATTCAACATTTTTCCCTTCTGGTATTGGAGGGGGAAAAAATGAAACCTCAAAAATATTCATGAACTGAAAAGCCAAACTCTCTGTCAGTTCAGCTCAGTTAAAAAGTTTCGATTTGAAACATTCTATTTCCATTTCAACCTTTTTTTCTTTTTTTAATATTGTTTTACTCTAATTAGCTTAGATTCTTGTGACCCTTCTGCCAATCAGAGCCGGCAGCAACAAGGGCCAGGTTCAGTATCTAGGGGTTCCTTTTCAACAATACAACAGAACCGGCTCAATCCCCCACCCAGTGACCTGGGGAAATTACACACCACCCCCTGGGTGCCTCTATGAGGCAAAATTTCCCCACTCACAAGCACGGGGTCTAAGTATAGAAAAGAAACTTTTAATAAAAGAAGGGAAGTAATTCTGCATTAATTTGGGAAAACACCACAAACAGGGTTCATAAACAAAAACCATGAGCGAAAGCCCCACCCCAAGTAAGTTGGGCAGTGTCCTTTTCCCCTGAGGGTCTTAAGTCCAGCAACCAAAAGTGCCTTTAAAATGCCCATCCCTTCTCTGCACCCCACTCACAGTTGTTGTCCTTGGTCAGTGGAGACCTAGAGTTCAGAGGCACATCTGCAGAGTTCACCTCCCACCCTGGGTGGAGGGAGGGCGGGTAAAGAGGCACCTCACTCGCCACCCCTCTCTGCAGGGTTCTGCTCTGGCCCTTTCCACCAGCTGCCCTGCTGGCCACTTGCCAAGATGTCTTCAAGACCCACCACTTAACACAGCTCTCAGTGATTTCAGCTGTTAGTGGGGCAGTCTCTTGCATCAGAGACATTGTCCCAAAGCAGGTCTAATACTTAGACCTAAGTATCAGTGACTTCAGCTTTGCAGCATGAAACAATACTCCCAATTGAGCCTAAATTAGCTCTTTTATTATACCATGGGGTGAGGACAGACCAAAGCATGTCTGAGCCCTTGGGCACAGCCCACACAAGCATCTGCCCCCACCCTCTTTCAGTTCACTGGGCTTTGGACCCCATGTCCCCTGCTTAGCGAGTGCTGTTCAGGTGAGGGTGAGTCCCTCCATTGGGGTATACAGTTCTGCTGCCCTCGGTTCACACAACAAGGATAGCAACTCTTTATTACTCCTGCTTCAATAACAAGGAGATTGGGGATCCCACACCAGCCAAAAGTGACCATTTAGGCATGCAATCCCATCATGCTGAGCACCTAGGCAGGGTGGGTGTGTTCATGCAAGTGAGATCAGCTCCTGAAATTCTCTTTCACAACTCACCACTAGATGTCAGGGGAGAGCTCATTCAGACTCTGCTTACACTTCAAAACAAAAAGGCGCTCCCAACCTGGAATCCAGATTTTTTTTTTCCATTTCAAACATGGCTAAACGTTTGCATGCTTTTTTCCCCCTCGGCATTTTTTTCAAGTCGGGAAATGCGTCAAAACCAGCAAAATTAATCAAAATGCTCAAACACTTTCGATTCCCACAAATTGTCATTTTTTCCACTTAAAAAAATTGTTTTGTTGGGAAAATTCACACCCAGTTCTCCCAGCAAATCGCCCACCCTGCATCCTGCCTTCTGCCCTGTTTTTAACCCTTTCCTCCCTTGCCTCTTTTTCCACCAGCGGCAGGAGGAAATTCAGACAGCTCCCCTTGTGTTTTCCCTTTCATCTATAAGGGAAAGACCTACCACAAATGTACAGCCATCAATGATGACATGGGAAGGCCCTGGTGTGCTACCACTCCCAACTACGACAACGACCATCTCTGGCGCTTCTGCTTGAGCAAGGGTGAGTCCTGGTCGTGACCAGAGCACTCCGTGTTGGCACAGAGGGAAAGAGTTTGTGGAGCATGTGCCGGTACATGGAGCTCTAGCACAATTAGCGCTGTCACCCAGTCTTGCAGGCCAAATGAGCTCGCTGGAGGGGCTTCATGCTACAAATTGCTTCCCTTGTGCAGCCAGATTGCCTGGCACCTCCTTGTGATGCGGCCGTCAGAGAAGGGATGCCAGGCTAGATAGGCCCCTGGGGTGATCCTGTGCTCCGAGGCACAATGCCATTCACCCACTGTAAAAAATTATCTTTGGCTTTCGCCGCAGCAGTGAGATGAGACACCCCTACCCCGGCTTTTCTTTTTTGCTAAGAAAACAGCCACGACGGTCACTCTCTTTGGCTTTCCTGCTGTTCACTCTGATTTACTCGTTGCCTTCGCAGCCTATGGGGGGAACTCGAATGGCCAGCGCTGCATGTTTCCTTTTGTCTACAAAAGCCAGCTATTTCACAGCTGCACCAACGCTGGAGACAATATGGGAAATTCCTGGTGCGCCACAACCGAGAACTACAACCAGGATAAGTTGTGGAGCTACTGTCCAGATATCAGTATGTATCCAGTCTCTTCGTATTTTCCTTCTGGGGCAGATCTGACTCTGGCTTTTCCCATACACCCACGCAAATAACTAATTTGTGGTTTGCTGGTGATTCTGAAAAATCGGGGTGGGGGAAGGAGCTTGTCATGGATTGTCATGAAATTGAGTTTTTTGAAATCGTCAGTGAATCGAAAAATCGTGGGGGGGGGGAAATCATTTCAGGTAGATCATGAAATTTCATATTTAAAAAAATTGTCATTGCATTGCAAAGTCAGGAAAATGGTTTCAAGTACATTCCTAAAATGAAATTGCTGAAATTTTCAGTGAGTAAAAAAATTACAAAAACGTTTGTTTTGGGTTATCCAGAAAATGAAATATTTCACAGTTTTCAATTATTCAAAAAAAATTGGGGGACAATGTGTTTTGGGAGGATCCTGGAAAAAAACATGTTGGAAATTTTCCATGATTTGAAAGATTGGGGGAAAAACATTTTGGGTGGATACTGGAATTGAAATTTTCTTTAAAACTTTTGGTGAATTAAAAAATCAGGAAAAAAATTATTTTGGTGGATCCTGAAAATGAATTTTTTTAAATCTTCATTGAATTAAAAATTTAGGGGGGAAAATCCCTTTGGGTTGAACAGAACATTTCATTTCAATTTTGAACATTTTTTAAACTATCTAAACTTTGGTTTTAATAAAATAGAAGGAAATTTTGAAAGCAGAAGTTGTTTCGAATTGAAGAATCGACTTTTTCTGAATGCTTTTGGTCGTTTTTTTTGACATGAACAATCCAGCACAACTGGTTTTACTGAATCCGCACTTTTCGCCAAAAACATTTCATCTGAAAAATTTCACCCACCTCTACTTACCGAGTTGTCCAGGAGCCTCTGGATCTCCTGTATGATCTCATCATCTCTCTGCTGTACCCCTGAGCCAAAGAGAAGTTGTGACACTTGGATGCCAATGGGAGTTGGGCAGTGGTAGTCTATCTGATTGGTGGGTGGGATCTTGGCTTTCAACATGCCCCTCCCAGCAGCTGAAGAAGCCTCTAAGGATTCCTTCAGGATAGGTTCAAGGCCAGGGTCTAGGAGCAGCCATAGAATCAGATCCAGAACCGATGGAGGGTCCGACCTCAGTGGTATTTGGGAAGCCAGGTTCCTGTTGGCCCTCCTGGAAGATGCTTTAGCCATGATGACATCTTCAAATCCAGACTGGATGCCATTCTAGAAGATTCTTCAGTGAAACCCAAGTTATTGGGTTCAACACAGAACTGGGGGACATTCACTGGCCTGTGTTTTACAGGAGGTCAGACTAGATGAGCACAATGGTCCCTTCTGGCCTTGGGATCCATGAAAGCCTACCTGAGATTTCTTGGCTGTTGGTGATGGGTGGCCGGGTCACAGTGGGATGCGGGAGCCGTTAGTCCGAAGGCAGGTGGACGTGTTGGCGGTGTCTATAACCACCTCCCTTTGCCTCCCTAGTCCTGGGTGGAAACGTGCCAGGAAAGAGCTGTGTGTTCCCCTTCCTTTACAACAAAAAAGTGTACGACGCCTGCACCAGCGACGGGGAGAGCTCGGGAAAACTGTGGTGCAGCACCACCAGCAATTACGACATGGACAAGATGTGGACTTACTGCTCCACACCAGGTAGGACAGGGGACGGAGGAAGCTGAGCCTTGCGGTTAAGGTGTTTGGCTCACCGAGGCCTGGTTCAATTCCTGATTTTGCCTTAGACTCCTTGGGTGAGTCAGTTAGGAAGTGGTTGGTTGGTTTTTTGGTCCCCATCCCCCACCCCTTAGGAAATGCTGAGCAAGCTGAAGTTCATGGGTAACAGCTGTTCAGACGTTCTTAAACCCATGCCCCAAGAGTGGTGGGGCTCCTTCTTTTGGCTGTTTAGATTAACAGCGCTTTGAGACAGGGACTGTCGGTCTCTGTCTGTCTGAGCAGTGCCTGGCACAATCTCGATCTCAGTGATTTTGTGTCTGGGCAGCACCCGGCGCAACAGGGCCCCGATCTCAGTGACTGTGTGTCTGGGTGGCACTCAGTCCCCTGATCTCAGCAACTGTTTACCTGGGCTGCACCCAGCAGAAGATGGCCCAGATCTCACACTAGTATCTAGAGGCCTTGACTAATGCACGTAATAACCACAGAGGATGTACCCCGAAAACACATGGGGTGTGGCTGTGTCTAACCACCTGTGCATATATAAGCTGGCTAAACGGACTTCCCATGGATCCACAAAGCACCTAACATGTTTTGCATATGCAACCCCCAACAGCAGAGACATTTTTTGCCTGTTCCCTTAACGTCTTTGGCTCATTAGCCATATGTTGCAGAAGTGGGTAAACTGAGGCACGGAGCTGGGCCGTGCCTTGCTAAAGGTCACCCAGCAGAGCCAGGAATAGCACCCTATCTCTCGTTGCTCAGCCTGACACCCCTGTCATGGGGCCGCGCTCTCTCCCCTGGCCCTAAGCTGCGTGGGGAACTATCTAACAAATTGTTTGCTTCCAGTCTGATGTCGCCTGTATTTGCTATGTGCTGCCTGTGATTCTGGCCATGGTACTCACCTGCTGTTGGTGTGTTTGGTCTGCAGACTACGACAAGCCCTGTGTCTTCCCTTTCATTTACAAGAAGTTTAAATTCCGCACCTGCACCAACCTGGCGGAGGGCAACGAGAAGTTCTGGTGTTCCAGCACAGACAACTACGACCGGGACCATCAGTGGAGCTACTGCTCTGCCTGAGACAGGTAGGACAGGGCAATGGGATGGTCTCTGTTTATAGCATCCCCATCTGGACCAGGGGTGTGTGTGATGGGTTCGGTGACACAGATGACCTTGGGACTGTCACCTGATGTGCTGAAATTACCTCTGAGCCCATTTTCCCTGCCAACTTGGGACTTCCAGAACCTGCCTTGTTGAGCCAGACACGCTAGCCAGCTGCAACACAGACACAGGGTCTGGGCCACACCCCCAAAGCTGCAGACTTAACTGAAAACAACTCAGCAGGTACTTGTCTCCAGCACCCAGACACCCAGCTCCCAATGGGATCCAACCCCCAAATAAATCCGTTTTACTTTGTACAAAATGTATACAGGGTAAACTCATAAATTATCTGCCCTCTATAACACTGATAGAGAGATATGCACAGCTGTTTGCTCCCCCAGGTATTAATCACTTACTCTGGGTTTATTAATGAACAAAAATGATTTTATTAAATATAAAAAGTAGGATTTAGTGGTTTCAAGTAATAACAGACAGAACAAAGTAAGTCACCAAGCAAAATAAAGCAAAAACACATAAGGCTAAGCCTAATACATTAAGAAACTGATTACAGGTAATTTCTCACCCTCAGAGATGTTCCAATAAGCTTCTTTTACAGTCTAGACTCCTTCCTAGTCTGGGCCCAATCCTTTCCCCTGGTACAGTCCTTATTAGTTCCAGCTGACATCTCAGGTGGTAAGCAGGGGTTTTCTCATGACTGGCAGCCTCTTTTGTCCTCTTCCACTCCCTTTTCTAGCTTTGGCACAAGGCGAGAATCTTTTGTCTCTCTGGGTCCCCACCCCTCCTTCTAAATGGAAAAGTACCAGATTTAAGATGGATTTCATTATCAGGTGACATGGTCACATGTCACTGTAAGACCCCTAGTCTCCATTCCCCATGGGCTGGCCCACACTTACACAGGAAGGCTTTCAAGTAACTAAGGCCATTTACAACTGATTGTTTCTGGGGCACCCTTAATGGCCTCCACTTAATATGTTTACATCAGTGATACAAGTTTATATCTTATTCTCCTAACTCCAGATATAGAAATAATACATGCAAACTAATAGGATGAACACACTTAGTAGATTACAAGCTTTCTAATGACACCATAAAAGGGGTATTTAGCATAAACCATATTCCAGTTATGTCATATTCATAAGCATATTTCCATAAAGCATATGGCGTGTAATGTCACAGGGTGATCCTCCTTCTTTTGTCTATTTACACTGGGAACTCTTCCAGGTAGGGACCATCTGCAGCACCCGGTGCAAGGGGCCCCTGATCTCAGTGACTCTGTATCTGGGCAGCGCCCGGTGCAACAGGGCCCCAATCTGGCAACTCTATGTCCATCCATCTATCATCACATGCATCCATCCATCCTTCCCCATACACACTGTGGCAGAGCTCCGACCTTGTCCCCATGGGTCCCGCGCTTCTAGGCGGTTTATGCTAGCCTCAGAGGCTCACTGTGACCCTCCACATAGCCCTTCTTTCTCTAGGGCCAGGGTTACAGTCTACTGAGCCCTTTTCATCATAAGCCAGGCAGGAGATTGGTGAGAGAACTCCCACAGTCTCTGTTGTCCCTATGGGCGTATTGCAGAACAGTTTAGCCTCTTGTTCTGCCAGAGGCCTGTCTTCCCCTTGTAGTGGTGGGTTGGGGGGAACCCGGGCCCACCCTCTACTCCGGGTTCCGGCCCAGGGACCCTAGTGGTAGCAGCTGTTGGCAGCTGACCTTTCACTGCCCGAGTTGCTACATTTCCCTGGGCCACTTCCCCACAGTTCTCCCGCTTCTCCCTTCTTCACCCTTACCTTAGGGCTCCCTTACCAATGGCTTTAGGGTGTCTTCATTGCCCAGCCCTTCAGCAGCACGTCCTCTCCTCTGGCTCCCTGGCTCTCTCTCAGCCTGACTGGAGTGAGCCCTTTTATATTATCAGAAGAGCCTTAATTAGAGTCAGGTGTTCACATTACCTTAATGGCCTCACCTGACTCTTTGCAGGTTAATTAGAGTCAGGTGTTCACTTCACCTTAATGGCCTCACCCGACTCTTTACAGGTTAATTAGAGTCAGGTGTTCTCATTAGCCTGGAGCAGCCCCTGCTCTGGTCAGTCAGGGAACAGAAAACTGCTAACCCAATGGCCAGTATATCTGCCTTATCCTATTCTGTTGTACCCAGTTGGCCTGGGTCTATCACAACACCCATCCATACATCCCATACACATCCATCCATCCACTCATACATCCCTATCCACAGTCACCCATCCAACCATCCCCATCCCCATTCACCAACCACCCAACTATGGAATCATAGTGATTTAGGGCTCGAAGGGACCTGAAGAGCCCAGCCTCCCCATGCCCCCATGCTGAGGCAGGACCAAATATACCTAAACCATCCCTGACAGGTGTTTGTCCAACGTCCAATGACGGGGATGCCACAACCTGCCCTAGGTAACCTGCTCCAGAGCCAAACTATCTGTAGAGCTGGCAAGTTTTTCCTAGTATCTAACCTAAATCTCCCTAGCTGCAAATTCAGCCAATTCCTCCTTGTCTGTCCCTCGGTGGCCATGGAGAACAATTGTTCTCCATCCTCTTTCTAGCAACCTTTTGCATATTTGAAGATTGTTATCAGGTTCCCCCATCAGCCTTCTCTTCTCGAGACTCAACCTGACCAATTTTTTCAACCTCCCCTCCTAGGTCTGGTTTTCTAAATTTCTGATCATTTTGGTTGCTCTTCTCTGGACTCTCTCCAGTTTGCCCACATCTTTCTTAAAGTGCAGTACCCGAAACTGGACACTGTCCTCCAGCTGAGACCTCACCAATCCCAACTACAGCAGGACAATGACCTCCCATGTCTGACATACGATGCTCCCGTTAATACACCTCAGAATTATATTTGCCTTTTTCACAACCTCACCATGCTGTCGACTCATATACACATTTTGTGATCCACCATAACCCCTAGATCCTTTTCTGCCGTCCCATTGCCTTGCTAATGAAGTGGCACTGAAGGTCTGTCCTTCTGTCCTTTTCAGGTGACAGCCCCAGAGCCGGGAGGAGACAGAACGATGACATTCCCAACAAAGATCGCTTCTGATCAACAGATGCCAGGGACATAATCAGCCTTGAATCCAAATCCAAATGTGCTCATTTCTCTAGTTGATTTTAGTACATTCAAATAAAGCATCTTTTGAAACACGGTGTCTGCGAGTTCTGTGGCCGGGCAGAAGGCAATAAGTGGCCTGTCCATTTCCCTGGGGTGAGGATGACAGTGAGATGGCTTTTGCTTCTGATGCATATTGGGCATTTCCAAATGAGCATGGCTTATTGAAAGGGTTATAAATCCTCATGCTTCAGGGTTGAAGATGATCATGCCTAGTGGTCAGTGTGACGTTGCACTCCATATCATTTTATGAAAATATGCTAATGAGTGTGAATATAATGTAATTGAATATGCTTCATGCAAAAGGTCTCTTGTAAGGTATCATTACAAAGCTTGTAATCTACTGAGTGTGGTCATCATATTTGTGTGAATGTACCATTCTTGTATGTGAAACTAGAAATATGAAATATAACTCTGAGGTCCTATTGTAATTATGCAAAGTGTGGGCCATTAATGTTGATTTGGAATCTTGATGGCTCCCATTAACCAGGACAATTGGTTGTAAATGGCTGTTTACTTGCAAGCCTTCCTGTGAGTCAAGCCAGGAAGAATGGAGGGTGAGGGTCTCACAGGACATGTGACCATGTCACCTGATACTGGAATCCATCTTAAACCTGATGCTTTCCCATTTAGAAGGAGGGGGGAGACCCAGAGAGACAAAAGATTCCCACCTTGTGCCAAAGCTATAAAAGGGGGTGGAACAGAACAAAGGAGGCTGCAGTCATGAGAAATCCCCTAGCTACCACCTAAGCTGGAACAAGGCCTGTACCGGGGAAAGGTTTGGGCCCAGACTAGAAAGGAGTCTAGTCTGTGAAAGAAGCTTTTTGGAACATCTCTGAGGGTGAGGTTTCATCTGTAATCACTTTCTTACTGTATTAGGCTTAGACTTACGTGTTTTTGTTTTATTTTGCTTGGTAACTTACTTTGTTCTGTCTGTTCTTACTTGAAACCATCTAAATGAGTATAAGCTTTATACAGAGTAAAACGGATTTATTTGGAGTTTGGATCCCATAGGGAACTGGGTATCTGGCTGCTAGAGACAGGATCACTTTCTAAGCTATTTTCAGTTAAGTCTGCAGCTTTTGGTGGACGTGGTTCAGACCTGGGTTGTGTTTGCAGCAGGCTAGCGTGTCTGGCTCGACAAGACAGGGTACTGAAGTCCCAAGCTGGCAGGGAAAACAGGCTCAGAGGTAGTTTCAGCACATCAGGTGGCAGTCCCAAGGGGGTTTCTGTGACCCAACCTGTCATTGGAAGGAAATGACCCAAAATAGCCAGTGGAAATGGCTCCATGTTCTTTGAGGTTGGATGAAGTCCTGGCTCCATTGACATTGTGGAAGTCGGTAGAGGGAATTTGGATGCAGGCCTCTATATGAGCAAAAGTCAGGCTAACTCTAGCTGTAATAACACGAGATTTGTAGAAGCTGGGCTCATGTCAGAAGCAGGTGGAAAGACAGCAGAGTAGAGTCAGTTTTGAGAACAGAAGTGGGCAAGGAATGGGCAAGACATAATATAAACAAACTGCAGTTGTTGATCATTACTGTATGTAACAAAAGGTATAAATGCTTGCCTTAATTGTTTATCCTTTGAGAGCTGCCTAGGAGGGGGAAACCCTGTGTCCTAGTGCACTCTCTCCCTCATTTGCAATTGCTTGAGTTAATAAAATGTATCTGCCTTGCTGCACCCAAAAAAGGAGTGAGAACTCTGTTTTTCTCCGACAATTTGGGGGCTCATCCGGGATGGCAACGCCTGCTGGGACAGCGGCAGCTGCTGCGGATCGTTCCCCTTTGAACCCCATGGCACCACAATAGAGGTAAGAGGCCTTTTGAAATCTCTATTGGGGTGTCGGAGGAGAACTGTCTGTGGGGCCGTCTGTCCCTGTTGGGCTTACGCCATCTGAACTTATTGATTGTGCAGCAAGATCCGATGCAGAGCGGTGCTGGGGAACTGTTTTTCCGGCCCCAATAAGGTTAGTTTGATGTGCTGCTGGGGACTTAGTTTTGCCACCCCCAATAAGGTTAGAAGCGACAAAGAGTTCTGTGGCACCTTATAGACTAACAGACGTATTGGAGCATAAGCTTTCGTGGGTGAATACCCACTTCTTCAGATGCATCCGAAGAAGTGGGTATTCACCCACGAAAGCTTATGCTCCAATACATCTGTCAGTCTATAAGGTGCCACAGAACTCTTTGTCACTTCTACAGATCCAGACTAACACGGCTACCCCTCTGATACTTGACACCAATAAGGTTAGTTTGATGTGGTGCTGGGGACTTAGTTTTGCCACCCCCAATAAAGTTAATGCATAACATTAATGCATTAGGTTACTGCACCGGTGCTGAGGGGTTGTTACCGCCTCAAGGGCTGTATTAAGTCTGGACATAAAGTATTAAGGTTACTGTATATGAGAGATGCATCGTGGTGTGAAGAATTAGAGGCCTTGGTGGGGGGGGGGGTGTGTGTGTGTAAGTGAGGGCCACCAAAGACACCCAGAGAGCCCTGAGAAGCGGTCAACTCGTGACCAGGGATTTCTCTAATGCAAGCTCGGTGGCTGCATCGTAGTGGATCAGTAAAAGATCCGACCCAAGGCTGATGTCTCTGCATGGCATGCCCGGCGAGGGGTCTGCCTGGATCTAGGATTGTGTGACCCCGTCTCTCCTCCCACTCTTCTCCCCGTCTGAACCACTGACTAGTCTAATCACCTCACTGGAGGCAATTAGAGTATGCGGCTTCGTCTTTCTGAGGCTAGCCGACGCTCTTTGCTGAAGGGGGTGTAGCAGGGTCATGGACATGCTATAGATCTTTCCTGTGTGAGTGTCTGAGGAGAGAGAGTGAGAATTTCCTTAGCTCATGAGCTGCTGAGCAGACAGGGCACCTCCCCCAGTGTGTGTAATTGGAAAATGGGTGGGGGACAGTCTAAGAATTCCCCCTCACCCCAAAGGGTACCCCTTCGTACCACTTGTATGTGTATTATGGTCATAGAACCTGCAGGTATTTAGAAAATTGGAATTTTTACACACATGATAATCCATCTAAACAATTCCCGCTAGAAGGTATCTTCGATTTAGATAAATGTACATACTTTAGAGGAACGCTTACATACCAAAAAGTCTCTGATACACAATGGGAGCAATTTGTCTATAGCATCCGGATGCCTCCCTGCCCAAACCACTTCGTTAACCCCCTCTGCTCCTTTATATTCCCAATTAGTTAAAGAGGGAAAGGAACGGGTTAATTTGACAATTCAGCTTGGCCCAGAGATAAAGAGAAAGCTGCTTTGTGTTCAAGGTCAAGAATCGACACAGACCATGCCAAGTACCAAAAAAAACTGCTTTCAGCCACAGCTGGCTGTGGGGAAAAAAATATAGACAGAGGTAAACCAAAATTTGCAAAGCTTGGCTGCCCAGTGAGACCCAACAGTCTGCCTTTGTGACCCTGGAGCCAGTGTGGTTTGGTGACACTGAAGAAGACACAGACAGGCGGCCTGGACTGGAATACTGAGCAAAGGTCTCTGAAAGGGATGCCCCAAGAGACCCCAAGGGAAAACACCCAAGAGCAGAAGCAAGTTGGAGATTTTTGCTGCATACCTCTGGACAACCTGTGCACAGGATAACCTCCGTCCACCTCTCTCTCTCTCTCTGTCTCTCCTACCCCTGGGTCTGGCCAGCCCGGGGCAACGTGTTTGTGAGTATGAAAGAAAAAGGTTGCAGGTGGGTCTGCCCCTGGTCGTAGCAAGACTGGGCAATAAGATTGTTAAGAAAAGAAACCAGAAGAAGGGAAAGGATTTGAGTTTGTTCTAGTAACAAAACAGCAGATAAAGGCACTGGTAAAGAGGAAGAAGGACAGTGCCCCACACTGAGCCTTGGGGTGGCTCTCTGTGGTCGAGCTGTCACTTTGCTGGGGGTGCACAAATGAAACAGTTACACCTTGTGTAGAAATTGATGTGGCTAGTGTTGTGGAAATTGAATTGTGGAGGGAATGTGCATTTTTCCCCAGACCATGTGCAGTGTGTTTTGAAAGCAGGAGTTAAAAGTTAAAAGTTGATTGTGTCCTTTTGAGATAGAGTCTCTAAGCGGCTAATAACTTTGAATTGAAAAGCAAGCCGAGAACATCTGTGTTAATGCAAATCACCTAAAAGATAGAAGCCATTGAAATTTGATCTGCCTATGAAATAAACACAGAAAAGATATGGGGGTAATTCCTCTGTTTGCCTGAAATTAGCAAGGGTATTTGTATAAGAAAGAAATGTTTAAATAATGACTGACTGCCCAGTAGGGGTAGACCTATGTTCTTTTTGTCTTTCGGAAAATCAGAGAAAACTGATGCCAGCCGAAAAGCAATCAACATACCATGCATTTACTGGCACAATAGGAATTATGTTCTGTGTTCTATGTCCTGTCTTGTGGTGTTTGTTTTGTGGCCCAAATTGTTGTGTTTAATATTTTCATAGGAGAGCCTAGTTCAAAATCAAACAGAAGGGTTAAATCAATATGCATTAAATCAATGATACTTGTTTTATCCAGTTTGGATTGCAAAGTGTTTTGGATACTATTGGGAAATATTAAGGTTTTAATATATGTGAGCAAAAGGGGAATGACTGCTGCAATTAATGAAACAGTGGGTGTTTTTTCCCCCCATCTTTGTAGTCTTGGATCTCTTGTGTTCCTTCCTGCTGGCTTTGCTATTTTTGCAGGCCTGTACGGTTTTGGGGCATATTCAAGCCCCCCTCTTTCTTGTCTGTCAGCCAAGTTTCGGCTGTGGGCAGTGTCCTTGGGCAGAAGCCAAGTTTTGTCATCTTCGAATTGAGCTTTTTCACTGCAGAGTTGAATTTATTCGTTCTCTGCTCCTTTCGTCTTCTTTATTTCCTCCCTCGACCTCTTGAACCTGTAAAGGAATTTTCCACTTTCCACTTACACACCTTTGCCTTTCTTCAAAATGCTTTGTGATGTTTGGAGTAGTATTGGTCATATACAGTGCTGATCTGCCTTTCCTGAGGAAGGAGGGTGAGCAATATAATATTGGAATAATATTGCCAGCAATATAATATTTGAAAAGTAGTTGAAGTTAGAAAAGCAATATACCCTCTGGGGACCTTTTGTAAATATTCAGATTGATTTTATTCAAATGTTTAAATGCTGTAATTATGAATATGTGTTAGTTTTAGTTGATATATTTTCAAACTGGGTTGAGGCCTTTCCCTGTAGAAAGGCAGATGCCAAGACCGTTGTGAAGCTTCGGCTTAAGGACTTTGTACCACGATTTGGCATCTCTGTGAGTATCAACAGTGATCGTGGAACTTATTTTACTGGACAGATTGTAAAGGAGTTATGTGCAACCTTGCAGATCCAACACAACCTCTACTGTCCCCACCACCCGCAGTCTGCTGGGACAGTGAAACATCAAAATGGGATTTTGAAAAATAAACTGGCCAAGATCTGTGCGGAAACAAACTTAAAATGGCCACATGTCCTGCCATTAGCATTGATAAGCATGAGGGCCACTCCCAACCTAAAGACTGGACTTAGCCCATATGAGATCCTGACAAGGCGCCTGATGCGACTACCAGCTGCACCCCAGTGATCCTTCCCCAGATGGACATTCATTTAATGGATAATACAATGCTTAATTATTGCCAGGCATTAATGTAATGTGTTAGGTCTCTTTATACTCAGGTGAAAGAAGCACTACCAAAGGATCCTGAGCAACCCTGCCACGCTCTGGAACCAGGAGACTGGGTCTTCATAAAGGTCCATCAGCAAAAGACCACCCTGACCCCATGATGGAAAGGCCCTTACCAAGTCCTGTTGACCACTAACACCACTGTGAGGTGCCAAGAACTGACTGCCTGGACCCATGCTTCTCACTGAAAAGAAGACCCCTTCACCTCGAGATGATCCTCTGACTACTGATCAGCCCGTCTCTCCTTCTGGCACTACTTTTCCTCCTTTTGGATAACAGGAGAAAAGGACAAGGTGAAGTGCTAGTAACCTCTCCCTTGTCCATTGACAGAACCACCATACATTCACCATCTGCTGGAGGAACCCAGCTAGTACAGGGTGACATGCTGGTAACCTCTCCTCTTTATGATGCTGAGCCACAATTGTTCCAGGAGAGAAGAAAACAGTACATTTGCTCCACTGAAATTTCCAAAGCCCAGGACTTTTGACTACAAAGGACATTAAGAATTGGCCCTGGTGGAAGAGATGGAGTATCGTAACCTGGCAGGGAGGAACTTGTGGGGATCGTGCTTGGGACTGTGGTATTGAGTGGTGGTTTGGGTTTATTCCGGGGACTGGGCTTTGTGCTTACAAATAAGTACCATCAAAATGTACTGCCCTCCCTAATTGGCTTCCCAATGATGCATACCAAAGACACCTTGCTGCCACGAACATTACTCCCACCAGCCCCTCCACCTTTGCCACCACTCCTGTAAATTACCCAAATACAAATGATACTGTATAGTCTAATGAAATTAATTGGCCAAAACCTTCACATCTAAGTGATTTATTGGAATTTTGTTCAGAAAACCTATTTTTTAAGGTTCAGAATAGTTCATATGAGAGAACAATTGAATGGAAAACAAATGGATCAGTGGAAACAGAAATATATGATATCACTACAGATGAACCCCAAGAATCAGAAATTGAGATTAGTGGGTTCTATAGCAAGGTAGAGATTATGGTTGTTCCTGGAGTTTGTAAATTGTTAGATGAAAGAGGCCCTTATTGTTGTTTGATCACCCAGTTAGTGAATAATTAAACATAAACCCAAAGAGTTTGTTCTGCCATTGGAAAGTTTACCTGTACTGAAATTATTCCAATAACTAATAATTTAACCTGTACCATATTACAATATACCCCTTCTTATGCCATTAATGCTAATGCCTCCCGGAAGTATATGAAAGTGTTTAGCCAACAGATGTGGTATAATACTGTATCAAAAAAAAAAGAGAGATGTATTAGGATATTGATGGACTGAAATTAATGCTACATTAGGAACTGTAAAATTTACACTGCACTTATCCAGTTTCCAGATCACCTCTACATATCCAAATTGCTTAAGAGGGGCTGCCATTAGATTAGCACAACAAAGGGCCTGGGTTTCTTCTAGAAAGAAGAGGGACTTAGCTGGATCCCTATTGGATGGGGCCAATAGTGCAGCAGCCATTTGGAATATTTTTAAAAACCAAGAATATGATGAGAAATTATGACCCAGAAGCTGTTGACAGCGAACAGCACAGAGGCTAACAGAGGGAGCTTGCCTGGGAGTTCGCCTGGAGAGAGCCTACTGAGCCTACTGAGGATTTCCTCTTGCAGGTGTCCCTGAGTAGCTTCTGCCACAGGTGAGGAAGCTCTTAGGAGGAAGAGACTATGGATGCTAAGCGATCCGCTGTTGTGACCTGCACAGGATGTGCCATGTTTGTCTTTCTTCCACAGGATAGAAGCGACTTTGTCTGTACAAAGTGCATGCTGATCTCCATATTGGAAGAGAAGATTCAAGGTCTGGAGAAACGAGTATCAACCCTGCGTTCCATAAGAGAGAATGAGGATTTCCTGGATAGACATCAGGATAGGCTTCAGCGGGCACAATGTTCTGAAGATTCAGAGCAGGCTAAGCAGTGGGAACAGAAGGCCAGTGAGGATAATTGGCTGCATGTGACCTCCAGAAGAGGAAAGAGTACCAGAAAAGTCTATGAACCAGAAACGCAGATTCAGATGAGCAACCGTTTTCATGTTCTCTCCACGGGTACTAGTGCAGAGAGTGGATTGGATGATACATCTGAGGGAAGCCATTTGGGGATATAGGGCAAAAATTGGGGATTGGTCCTGCTTTGAGCAGGGGGTTGGACTAGATGACCTCCTAAGGTCCCTTCCAACCCTGATATTCTATGATTCTAAGAGAGCAGAAGGAGATTCCACTGATTGGAAGGCATGAGATGCACTGTCCTAGGGATGGAGTTTCCACGACCACCACTCCCAAGAGAAGGAGGCGGGTGGTGGTGGTCGGGGACTCCCTCCTCAGGGGGACTGAGTCATCTATCTGCCGCCCTGAGCGGGAAAACCGAGAGGTGTGCTGCTTGCCAGGGGCTAGGATTCATGATGTGACGGAGAGACTGCCGAGACTCATCAAGCCCTCAGATTGCTACCCCTTCCTGCTTCTCCACGTGGGCACCAATGATACTGCCAAGAATGACCTTGAGTGTATCACTGCAGACTACGTGGCTCTGGGAAGAAGGATAAAGGAGTTTGAGGCACAAGTGGTGTTCTCGTCTATCCTCCCTGTGGCAGGAAAAGGCTGGGGTAGAGACCGTCGAATCGTAGAAGTCAACGAATGGCTACGCAGATGGTGTCGGAGAGAAGGGTTTGGATTCTTTGACCATGGGATGGTGTTCCAAGAAGAGGGAGTGCTAGGCAGAGACGGGCTCCACCTAATGAAGAGAGGGAAGAGCATCTTTGCAAGCAGGCTGGCTAACCTAGTGAGGAGGGCTTTAAACTAGGTTCACCGGGGGAAGGAGACCAAAGCCCCGAGGTAAGTGGGGAAGTGGGATACCGGGAGGAAGCACAAGTAGGTGAGTGCAAGAGGGGAGGGCTCCTGTCCCATACTGGGACAGCAGGACGATCAGTGAGTTATCTTAAATGCCTATTGTGACGGGGCAAGGCCAGAGGGCTATAGGAAAGTGGTAAGGAACCAGTATGTTAGCCCCAGGCTAAACAAATCCCTGATACCTTATGGCAGTTGCTCCAGGTTAATCAAGACACCTGGGGCCAATTAAGAACTTTCCAGAAGGCAGGGAGGTTGATTGAGACACCTGCAGCCAATCAGGGGCTGGCTGAAACTAGTCAAAAGCCTCCCAGTGAGTCAGTGAGGCGCGCATGTCAGGAGCTGTGGAAGGAGGTTGCATGTGAGGAGCTGGGAGCAAGAGGCACTAGGAGCTGAGAGTAAGAGGGCATACTGCTGAAAGATCCTGTGGTGAGGATAAAGAAGGTGTTGGGAAGAGTCCATGGGGAAGTAGCCCAGGGAGTTGTAGCTGTCGTGCAGTTGTTCCAGGAGGCACTCTAAACAGCTGCAATCCACAGGGCCCTGGGCTGGAACCCGGAGTAGAGGGCGGGCCCGGGTTCCCCCCAAAACTCCCAACTCCTGATCAGACACAGGAGGAGTTAACCTGGACTGTGGATTCTACTAGAGGGGAAGATCTCTGAGGCAAGCAGAATCCGCCAATAAGCGCAGGACCCACCGAGGTAGAGGAGGAACTTTGTCACACTATACACAAATGCAAGAAGCCTGGGGAACAAGCAGGGAGAACTGGAAGTCCTGGCACAGTCAAGGAATTATGATGTAATTGGAATAACAGAGACTTGGTGGGATAATTCACATGATTGGAGTACTGTCATGGATGGATATAAACTGTTCAGGAAGGATAGGCAGGGCAGAAAAGGTGGGGGAGTTGCGTTGTATGTTAGAGAGCAGTATGACTGCTCAGAGCTCCAGTATGAAACTGCAGAAAAACCTGAGAGTCTCTGGATTAAATTTAGAAGTGTGAGCAACAAGGGTAATGTCGTGGTGGGAATCTGCTACAGACCACCAGACCAGGGGGATGAGGTGGACGAGGCTTTCTTCCAGCAACTAACAGAAGTTACTAGATCACAGGCCCTGGTTCTCATGGGTGACTTTAATCACCCCAATATCTGCTGGGAGAGCAATACAGCGGTGCACAGACAATCCAGGAAGTTTTTGGAAAGTGTAGGGGACAATTTCCTGGTGCAAGTGCTGGAGGAACTGTTAGTAAGAAATGTTGTGTTGGTATTGTTTAAATGTGCTTAATTAGCTGTTTTAATAGTGTGTATAAGGTAAAGGTTATGTAAATCACTGGTTTTAATGAAATCCAATATGGAGTATATCATCTGTGACTCTCGGACTCCATCTCTGTAAGCAGGCTAGCTTACTGTTAAAAAGACACTGGATTTCCCTGGCTCAAACCGGACTGACCCAGTTTTTCCAGCCAAAAAGGCTATATAAGGACTTGCTCAGCACCTGGGCAGGGCTGTCCATTCCAGCGGCAGCACGTGCATGATCGGGTCTTCCTAACACTCCAGAGCTAGAGAGAAGAGTACCATTTATCCTGCAGCGAGGTTAAGGAAGGAGAGGCCTGTCCTCACTATCCCCGCCACAGCAAACTGAATCCATTTTACCTCTGGAGGGTCCTGCTTTCCTGGTGTCCATCATCCCAGAGGGTCTCCCTGCCTGCAACAAAATCCAACAGTCGTCAGGACTCCCCAGTAGTCCTCCTCGAAGGCTCCAAATCAGCCGGAGAGTAGAAGGTCCTGGGCTTCGCCACTGTATGCTGTGTCCACTGCGCCTAAATCATAGGAAAAGGTTTCTGTATTGGGGTTTTATTTATTGTTTCTCTGAATACCAAGTGAGGTTTTGTGGGTCTGAGCTTCAAGCTTCTAAAGCCAGTCACTGAATCACTGTATGGTTAAGTTTGAGTTTCTTCCTTTCGTTTTTTCCAGTTCTCTGTACCGTTACCCTTAATATAGTCACCTGTTGTACCATATTACCTCGTCTTTTCTTCATTTTAATTACATCACACAGGGAGGGAGGGACACCCTTATTGTAAGCTAAATCCACTAGTGACAGATCCAGGAGGGAGCCGAGTCTGCTCTTCTGAGAAAAGGGGCTTTCCTTTTCTATCTTCCCCCCCCCCCACATACCCATTTCTCTAGTACTTTCTCTCTGAAGCGTTACCTTACTCCCCTTGGGGTAACAGAACCAACTAGAGGAAAAGCTCTTCTTGACCTGCTACTCACAAATAGGGAAGAAATAGTAGAGGAAGCAATAGTGGATGGGAACCTGGGAGGCAGTGACCATGAGATGGTAGAGTTCAGGATCCTGACACAAGGAAGAAAGGAGAGCAGTAGAACAGAGACCCTGGACTTCAGAAAAGCAGACTTCAGCTCCCTCAGGGAACTGATGGGCAAGGTCCTCTGGGAGAATAACATGAGGGGGAAAGGAGTCGAGGAAAGCTGGCTGTATTTTAAAGAATCCTTATTGAGGTTGCAGGAACAAACTGTCCCGATGTGTAGAAAGAAAAGTAAATATGGCAGGCGACCAGCTTGGCTTAACAGTGAAGTCCTTGCTCATCTTAAACACAAAAAAGCAGCTTACAAGAAGTGGAAGATTGGACAAATGACCAGGGAGGAGTATAAAAATATTGTTCAGGCATGCAGGAGTGAAATTAGGAAGGTCAAATCACACTTGGCGTTGCAGCTAGCCGGAGATGTTAGGAGTAACAAGAAGGGTTTCTACAGGTATGTTAGCAACAAGAAGAAAGTCAAGGAAAGTGTGGGCCCCTTGCTGAATGAGAGAGGGAACCTAGTGACAGAGGATGTGGAGAAAGCTAGAGTACTCAATGCTTTTTTTGCATCTGTCTTTACAGACAAGGTCAGCTCCCAGAAGGCTGCACTCCACAGCACAGTATGGGGAGGAGGTGACCAGCCCTCTTTGGAGAAAGAAGTAGTTCAGGACTATTTAGAAAAGCTGGATGAGCACAAGTCCATGGGGCTGGATGCACTGCATCCGAGGGTGCTAAAGGAGTTGGCCGATGTGATTGCAGAGCCATTGGCCATTATCTTTGAAAAATCATGGCAATTGGGGGAGGTCCCGGATGACTGGAAAAAAGCTAATGTAGTGCCCATCTTTAAAAAAGGGAAGAAGGAAGATCCGGGGAACTACAGGCCGGTCAGTCTCACCTCAGTCCCTGGAAAAATCACGGAACAGGTCCTCAAGGAATCAATTCTGAACCACTTAAAGGAGAGGAAAGTGATCAGGAACAGTCAGCATGGATTCACCAAGGACAAGTTATGCCTGACTAACCTAATTGCCTTCTATGATGAGATAACTGGCTTTGTGGATGAGGGGAAAGCAGTGGATGTGCTATTTCTTGACTTTAGCAAAGCTTTTGATACAGTCTCCCACAGTATTCTTGCCAGCAAGTTAAAGAAGTATGGCCTGGATGAATGGACGGTAAGGTGGATAGAAAACTGGCTGGATGGTCGTGCTCAACGGGTAGTGAGCAATGGCTCCATGTCTAGCTGGCAGCCAGTATCAAGTGGAGTGCCCCAAGGGTCGGTGCTGGGGCCGGTTTAGTTCAATATCTCCATTAACGATCTGGAGGATGGTGTGGACTGCACCCTTAGCAAGTTTGCAGATGACACTAAACTGGGAGGAGTGATTGATACTCTGGAGGGTAGGGATAGGATACAGAGGGACCTAGACAAATTAGAGGAGTGGGCCCAAAGAAATCTGATGAGGTTCAACAAGGACAAGTGCAGAGTCCTGCACTTAGGACGGAAGAATCCCATGCACTGCTACAGACTAGGGACCGAATGGCTGGGCAGCAGTTCTGCAGAAAAGGACCTAGGGGTTATGGTGGCAAAAAGCTGCATATGAGTCAACAGTGTGCCCTTGTTGCCAAGAAGACTAACGGCATTTTGGGTTGTATAAGTAGGGGCATTTCCAGCAGATCGAGGGACGTGATCATTCCCCTCTATTCGGCACTGGCGAGGCCTCATTTGGAGTACTGTGTCCAGTTTTAGGCCCCACACTACAAGAAGGATGTGGATAAATTGGAAAGAGTCCAGCAGAGGGCAACAAAAATGATTAGGGGGCTGGAGCACATGACTTATGAGAAGAGGCTGAGGGAACTGGGATTGTTTAGCCTGCAGAAGAGAAGAATGAGGGGGGATTTGATAGCTGCTTTCAACTACCTGAAAGGGGGTTCCAAAGAGGATGGATCTAGACTGTTCTCAGTGGTAGAAGATGACAGAACAAGGAGTAATGGTCTCAAGTTGCAGAAGGGGAGGTTTAGGCTGGATATTAGGAATAAATTTTTCAGTAGTAGGGTGGTGAAGCACTGGAATGGGTTACCTAGGAAGGTGGTGGAATCTCCTTCCTTAGAGGTTTTTAAGGTCAGGCTTGACATAGCCCTGCCTGGGATGATTTAGTTGGGGTGGTCCTGCTTTGAGCTGGGGGTTGGACTAGATGACCTCCTGAGGTCCCTTCCAACCCGGAGATTCTATGATTCTATGACCCTTTGCAGTTGAAATGCCTAAAAACACATGAATGAGTACGAACTTTTTAAACAAAAGGCCAGAATTAGGATAGGGCTAACACCCGAGCAAGCCCGTCAGCGGTTCAGAGCCCTAAGGTGGAAACCAGACGTGACATTTTCCCAACACGCCTACCACATTGGAAAAAAATTGGGATTCCTGGATATCAGGACCAAATGTTAAGTTTCAGGAAGATCGGTCTCTCCTAATACAGAGTCTATGGCAGCGGTTGTAAATCCAGTTCCTGGGGCCCAGCCAGAACCAGCCCAAGGATCGGAACTGGTGGAGCAGTCAGCACCAGAGCCCATGTTTGCAAGCCCACCAGAGTCAGGGGAGCCAGCACCAAGGGGAGACACAGAGCCTGCGCCTGCAGCAGCAGCAGCTAAACCGGCACAAGAAGTTCAACCGGAGCCTGAAATAGAACCTAGTGCACCACCAGAGATCGGTTCACAGTCGACAGAGACACCCCCATCACCTGCATCACTTTCAGTGGGACCAAGCCCAAGTCCACAAGCCAGCGAGGAACTGATGTCTTCAGCATCAAGGGAGCAGTTCCAGGCAGAGCAGGAAGCACATAAAAGCCTCAAGGGAGCTTAGACAGCAGCACAGAGCGACCCACCACCTCTCAGCTCTTCCAATAGGTCCAGGTTTGTTGTAGAAGGAGAACTCTTATACAAGGAGACCCTTTCTGGTGGGCACAAGGAGGACTGGCATCCTCATAGACGGTTGGTAGTTCCAACTCAGTATAGGGAAAAGCTCTTGAGCTTAGCCCACGCTCACCCAAGCACTATCCCAGGGAAGGTTCTAGTAGTTTTCTTCCCCAATGTGATTTTTGCCCAGACAGACTCTGTCTTATCCATTCCATCACTTCTCATTTCTTTACAGTCTACCTCATCATTGATATACAATGCTACTCCCCCACCTTTACCTTTATTTCTGTCTTTCCTAAACAGCACATACCCTTCAATACCTGTACTCCAGTCATGGCTACTACTCCACTATGGGTACGTCTATACTACAGAATTAGGTCGAATTTATAGAAGTCGATATTTTAAAACCCGAATTTATGGAATCGATTGTGTGTCCCTACTAAAGAGCATTAAGACCATGAGGTCGATTGACTGTGTCCACAGTAGCGGGGCTAGCATCGACTTTCGGAGCATTGCATTGCGGGTAGCTATCCCACAGTTCCCGCAGTCTCCGCCGCCCATTGGAATTCTGGATTGCGATCCCAAAGCCTGATGGGGCAGAAAACATTGTCGCTGGTGGTTCTGGATCTATGTCGTCAAGCCATCAAACGTCCCTCCCTCCCTCCGTGAAAGCAATATTTTTCGCGCCTTTTTTCCGGGGTTTCCGTGTTTGCTACGGAAGCCTGCTCAGCTCACAATTACCGTACATCTCCAGCGTACGCCTGGACATTAGGTCCAGTGGGGATTCAGCCACACTATAATACAGGCAGAGGAATAGCTCAGCGTTCTGAGCGTTGGCCCGCTAAACCCGGGGTTGTGAGTTCAATCCTTGAGGGGGCCAGAAGATGATGATGGATATCAAGCATATTGTACCATCTGCTGCTAGAAGGGAAGGCGCCTAACCCTTGCTCACCGCATATTGTACCATCTGCTGCTAGAAGGAAATGAGCCTAACCCTTGCTCCCCACTCCCTCCATGAAAGCAACTGAGGGGGGAACAAAAAATCCTTTCGCGCCTTTTTTCATATGGGCGCCATATTACTGACTCCATTGTTATCCACCCGCCGCTTCTGCTGCCACTCTGCTGTCCTGCAAACAGCATACCAGGGAAAGCATGGAGCACGATCAGATCACCGCGGCTGTTCTCGCCGTTATGAACACCACGCGTATTGTCCAGGAGTATATGGAGAACGAGAACCAGGAGCTGCTAGAGCTACAGCAGGCGAGGAGGCGACAGCAGCGCCCTGAGGACAGTGATGAGGACATGGACACAGACCTCTCTCAAAAAAGGCCCCCCCGCAAGGTGGACATCATGGTGTTAATGGGGCTTGTTGATACAGTGGAACGCCGATTCTGGGCCCGGGAAACAAGCACAGACTGGTGGGACCACATAGTGCTGCAGGGTCTGGGATGAATCCCAGTGGCTGCGAAACTTTCGCATGCATAAGGGCACTTTCATGGAACTTTGTGAGTTGCTTTCCCCTGCCCTGAAGCGCAAGAACACCAAGATGAGAGCAGCCCTCACAGTACAGAAGCGACTGGCGATAGCCCTGTGGAAGCTTGCAACGCCAGACAGCTACCGGTCAGTCGCGAATCAATTCAGAGTGGGAAAATCTACAGTGGGGGCTGTTGTGATGGAAGTAGCCAGGGCGATCACCAAGCTGCTGGTACCAAGGGTTGTGAGTCTGGGAAATGTGCAGCTCATACTGGATGGCTTTGCAGCAATGGTGTTCCCGAACTGTGGAGGGGCGATAGACGGAACCCATATCCCTATCTTGGCACCGGACCACCAAGCCAGCGAGTACATAAACCGAAAGGGTTACTTTTCAATAGTGCTGCAAGCACTGGTGGATCATAAGGGACGTTTCACCAACATCAACGTGGGATGGCCGGGAAAGGTACATGACGCTCGCATCTTCAGGAACTCTGGTCTGTTTCGGCTGCTGCAGCAAGGGACTTTCTTCCCAGACCAGAAAATAACCGTTGGGGATGTTGAGATGCCTATAGTTATCCTTGGGGACCCAGCCTACCCCTTAATGCCATGGCTCATGAAGCCATACACAGGTAGCCTGGACAGTAGTCAGGACCTTTTCAACTATAGGCTGAGCAAGTGCAGAATGGTGGTGGAATGTGCATTTGGGCGTTTAAAAGCTCGCTGGCGAAGTTTATTGACTAGGTTAGATCTCAGCGAAAACAATATTCCCATTATTATTACTGCTTGCTGTGCGCTCCACAATATCTGTGAGAGTAAGGGGGAGACGTTTATGGCGGGGTGGGAGGTTGAGGCAAATCGCCTGGCCACTGGTTATGCGCAGCCAGACACCAGGGCTATTACAAGAGTACAGCAGGGTGCGTTGTGCATCAGGGAAGCTTTGAAAACCAGTTTCATGAATGGCCAGGATGCTGTGTGAAAGTTCTGTTTTTCCCCTGTAATGAAAAGCCCCTCCCCTTCATTCACTCTACTTCCCTTTACCCAAACCGCCCTGCCCTCCCCCCCTCGATCACCGCTCGCAGAGGAAATAAAGTCATTGTTGCTTAAAAATCATGCATTCTTTATTAATTCGTAAAACAAAGAGGGGGAACTATGGGGATAACTGCCACAGTCTCCCGGGATAGCTGGTGGAGGAAGGGAAGCACCAGGATGGGTGGTGGAGGAGGGGATGAGGGAAGGACAAGGACACACAGCACTTTAAAACTTATTGAATGCCAGCCTTTTGTTGCTTGGACTGTTCTCTTGGCTTGAATGGTTGGGTGCACGGAGGCCGCCCAAACGCGTTCTTGGGCGTCTCGGAGATGAGGTTATGGGACTCGGGAAGGAGGGCTGTTGGTTACACAGGGGCTGTAGCGGCGGTCTGGGCTCAGGCGGCCTTTCCTGAACCCTACGCCTTTCCTCAGCCATAAGCCGGAGGATTTCCGTTTGATCCTCCAGTAGCCTCAGAATTGCATCCTGCCTTCTCTCTGCACGCTGACGCCACCTACTCTCTTCATCACGCCACCTGTCCTCGCGATCAAAATCTGCCTTCCTGGACTCCAACAGTGTCTGCCTCCACGCATTCTGCTGGGCAGCTTCAGTGTGGGAGGATTCCATGAGTTCTGAGAACATATCGTCTCGATTCCTTTTTTTTTTACTTCTAATCTTCGCTAGCCTCTGGGACGGTGATGAAGGGGGTGGCGTTGAAACATTTGCAGCTGCGGGAGGAAACAAACGGGAGAGGAGTAGTTTAAAAGACACATATTAGAGAACAATGCTCCAAACATTACATATCACATGTGCATTTGGTCCAAGGTTGCACTTTGCCTGTTATATTGAGGGTCTGCCGGTTTGGTGTGAGAGATCACACAAGCAGGTCCGGCGGGCAACAGAATTCGTCTTGCAGGCAGCCATGGTAAGCCACAGTCTACAGGCTTCTTTAACCTTCATAACATGTGGGAATGTTTTCAAACAGCAACCCCCTCATTTCCCATAACAAACAGCCTTTGGGCTGGCAATTTAAAACTGGTTGGCAATTGAAAAGGGAGGGGCGGCGGTTTTCGGGTTAACGTGCAGCGCGAACCTAATCGACACCCCACACACACACACAGACACACATCCAAGATGTTCGCTGTTCCCCCTCCCCCCACCGCGTGGGTCACAGCGGGGAAGATTTCCGTTCAGCCACAGGCAAACAGCCCAGCAGGGACGGAGCCCCTCTGAATACCCCCTTAATAAAATTCCCCTATTTCAACCAGGTGACCATGAATGATATCACTCTTCTGAGGATAACACAGACAGATAAAGAACGGATGTTGCTTGAATGCCAGCAAACACCGGGACCATACGCCGCCATGCTTTGCAAAGCAATGATTCCAGACTACATGCTACTGGCCTGGCGTGGTAGAGTGTGTTACCACGGAGCACAGGATAAGGCTGCCCTCCCCAGAAACCTTTTGCACAGGCTTTGGGAGTACATCCAGGAGATCTTTCTGGAGATGTCCCCGGAGGATTTCTGCTCCATCCCCGAACATGTTAACAGAGTTTTCCAGTAGCTGTAGCTGTACTGGCCGCGAATTAATCATTAAACACGCTTGCTTATAAAACATGTATTAATTTCACAGAGGTACACTCACCAGAGGTCCCTTTTCCTGCATCGAGCACGCCTTGGGTGGGTTCGTAGGGTGCTGGCTCCAGGGTGACAAAGAGTTCCTGGCTGTCGGGGAAAGGAGCTTCTCCGCTTCCTTGCTGTGTCTGGGCGCTATTTTCAGCATCATTATCATCATCATGCTCCTCTGTGGTTTCTGATGATCCACATACGGAGTCATACCACATGGGTGGGTCAGTGCTGGCTGCACCTCCTAGAATGGCATGCAGCTCATCATAGAAGCGACATGTCTGGGGCTCTGACCCAGAGCGGCTGTTTGCATCTCTGGCTTTTTAGTAGGCTTGCCTGAGCTCCTTAACTTTCACGCGGCACTGTTGCGTGTCCCTGTTGTAGCCTCTGTCCTGCATGCCCTTGGAGACTTTGGCATATGTATTGGCGTTTCTTCTTTTGGACCGTAGCTCTGCTAGCACGGTTTCGTCTCCCCATACAGCGATCAGATCACGTACCTCACGCTCGGTCCATGCTGGAGCTCGTCTTCGGTTCTGGGACTCCATCATGGTCACCTCTGCTGATGAGATCTGCGCTCACCTGCAGCTCACCACGCTGGCCAAACAGGAAATGAAATTCAAAAGTTCGCAGGGCTTTTCCTGTCTACCTGGGCGGAGCATTGGAGCTCAGACTGCTGTCCAGAGCGGTCAAATGTTGCACTGTGGGATAGATCCAGGAGGCCAATACCGTCGAATTGCGTCCTCACTAAGCCTACATCGATTCGGCAATATCGCTTTAAGCGCTAATCCCCTCGTTGGGGGTGGAGTGGCGAGATCGAGTTTAAGAGCCCTAGAAGTCGATGTTAAGGGCTTCGTCGTGTGGACAGGTGCACGGATCAATCGAAATAACGCTAATAAATTCGACCTAAACTCGTAGTGTAGACCAGGGCTGAGTTTCTGTTCTCCCTATAATATCTGGTTTCACTTCCTGCACCAATAGCTCTAGTTCCTCCATTTTGTTACCTAGGCTCCTCGCATTAGTGTACAAACATCTTAATTTTTTGCTGTTTGGCCTCACTCACATTCTTTACCCGATTAGGCACAGACATTCTACTGCCAGTATCACCTATTTGACTGGTATCTACACTGCCCTTCCTCCTTATGTCCATTCTCCTACCTATGGCTGTATCCTTTCTTACTTCGTTTTCTTCTCTCTCAATGTTAAAATGCGGCGTGGAGATTACCTGGACATCGTCCCAACCATCTCCCCCAAATTCCTAGTTTAAAGCTCTCTTCATCAGTTGTTCCAGCCTCCATCCTAGAAGTCTATTTCCCTCCCTACTCAGGTGAAGTCCATCCCGAGAGAATAGTCCTCTGTCCGTGAATGCCTCCCAGTGTCCCAAAGCCTTCCTTATAGCACCACGGCCTGAGCTTTCCCTGCAGATTTTAAAATAGCTTGCTGCCTCAAATAGGCCTCACTGCATATGAAACATTCCCAAAAGAGGAGTGACAGCTCATTCAAGGCTTTATTTTCATGTTAAACTTTTAAAAAACTGTAATTGATATGATTAAACACTGCATGTTTAGCAAAAGTGTTAGATGGAGGGGGGAAAGTCATGAAGGGTGAGGGCTATCTCTGAACTTCATGCAGTCACAAAACCATGGCTTTTGTCTTTTAAAATTTTTATAAAGCTTTATTCCTAATAAACATTTTTGTTGCAATAGTTAACAGCTTCAAATAACAAGGGAGAAGGATATTTATCTTACTCCTTCATGCAGTTATTCATTCCACTTAAACTTTTATTGTAAATGATGTTCACCCTTTACAAAGCTAAAGTCAGTGTCCAGTAAATGAAATAAGGAAGTTTGCTATAACTTTCATAAGTGTCCTTAACAAAGCTAAATAAAGAAATCTACATGACTGTTCCCTTTAATTAATGTGTTAAAAGTTGATTTGCCCTTGATTTAGATTTAAAAAAACATTAGGGAAGAATAAACTTTGTGGGGGGAGGGTCTGTTTTTATCTATGTCCTTTGCATAATTTTCTTCAAGGAAAGGAAAGGGGGGGCTGTTACTACAGAATTTCTCTCCTTTAAACTTTTACTGTAAAACAGTTAAGAAGAAAGTGTTAAATACATTTTATTTGTATTGTAAATGGTTCTATTGCTATTTCTTTACACTTGACTTTCCTATACACAGGGGTTTTCTTACTAGGCATGGCCTTTAGACTAAAATCTTTGTGTTCCAAGAATGATAATTATTTAGGTATGAAAATTAAGCAAACTTTTAAAAAGGGTTTGTTTCTTCAGGGTCTTATATCTTCAAAGTGTGTGTGGTGGGGAAAAACAGATTCCTTATCTCTGGTAAAATGTATTAACTCTTTTACATAAGCTGCTTCTTCTTTGACTTATGGGAGTTTTGTAAGAATTTCTTTACAGAAGTTTACCTTTGGGCATAACTTTAAAAAACAAGCTGGTATATTTTTGCGAGAAGTAGAACATCTTTATATTCACTGTTAGCAAAAAAAAAAAAAAAAAAAAAAAGTAAAAGGGTTTGTTTCCCCTTTACAAAGCTTACAGATCAGTCAATTTCCAGTTGATTAAATAAGAAAACTAGATATAACTTTTATTGTCAATGATGGGGGATATACATTCACTGTTTCTCATGTTTTGTAAAAATCTAAACTTTAAAAAGCAACCTGATGTATTTTTTGAGAGAAATAGAACATCTGTTAGCAAAAGAATTAAGAAAGGGGCTTATCTTCAAACCAGTCAGAAGGGAGGTGGGGGGATGAGGGAGGGTGGGAGGAGGAGGTTCTTATTTTAAAATCTTGGTATGATATGATTGGTTGAGGAAGAATGCATTCTATGATGTAGCTATGTAACAGCTTCTGATTGGACCAGTCAAGAGGCTTGGTTTGCTTCCAAGGCTCACCTATCATTTCACTAGGGGCAGCTGCCAGGGGTAAACTGTTCCTCTCTCTCTCAGTGAGCCATTAAAATCTCTTTGCCCTGCGTTCACTAAACTTTCTCTCGACCTAACAAAGAAATCTTTATTTTCTTTACCTTATTTCTTCCTCTTTCTTTCATAAACCTTTAAAACATCCTCATCTCTAGTCTTTCATTCAAAATAACCCTTTTTATTTTCTATTTTTTTAAAAACTTCCTTTTTTCTATAAAGCACATTTTAAACCCTCTCTTTACCCGGTGCTCACTAAACTTTCTCTCTGCCTAACAAAGAAATCTTTATTTTCTTTATATTTTAAAAATGACTATTCTTTAATTTCTCTCAAAACCCAGCCAAACATGTCAAAACATATGCACACAAGTATCCCCTGACATTCCCCAATACAAAAATAAATGAATAAAAATTTCAAAACAGCCGACGGTGCCAAAAGTGTACATGACCAGAAACAGGACAGGAAGGTGGGACATATACCATAAAAAGGGCATGGAAGCCTGTCAAAAATACATGGTGACGAGTGCTATCGAGTGGTTCACTACTCATGGCGCAGGAGGCCGGGCACACACCCGCACTGGGGAATTCCACAGGCAAAACATGCGACAAACACCTGCCAGTGTTTCACACCACAACTGACCCAGTATCAGAGTTTAGAAGCACAAACTTGTTTTCAAGGGGTCTTTTCACTGCGTGAATCGCATGAAACCAGAGTATGGCAGCGCCTGGGACCCCAGTTCTCAACCAGGGACCCGTCATGCTAGGCGCTGTAGAAACCCAGAATGAAAAGAACTCCCATCCCTACGTAGATCAGCAGCAATGTTTGAACCCCTTACACTTTAGCTCCCTAACTTAGGCACTTATTAGCTGAGCTCAAGGAGTAATAACTAACGCCTTCCTAGACCAGCCACGGGAGAAGGACTTGACAAATGCTGTCTCATTGGGTTACACAACTATTCAGTTTTCAGCAGCAGCATACTGGTAACCAAGAATCTTGGATTCTGCCCCTGGCTCTGGTTCCAGGGGCTGGGCAGGGTGCCATGTGTCTAAGCTGTCAGGGCAGGTGCTAAGCAGAGTGTCTGCACCCCAAGAGTGTGCCTGGGGACCCCAAGACAGGGACAAAGTCAGGGCTTTCTTCATACTCAGGATCCAGTTGCTGGGTCCCCTCACATCAATCTGGTGAGTGGCCAAGAGAGGGCGCTCATCTGTCACAAACTACCAGGCTTTCCCCTAAAGGAGCGGGGGGGCACTCACCCAGGGCTGTGGGGCAGGGGGAGGAGTCAGGTCTCTGATGATGAAGGCTGGTGCCAGCTTCATTCTTTTTGAGGGTGTGCGGAGGGGCAGCACTGTGATCTGGGGTCCTCACTGGCCAGGGCTGTGTGTGCAAGGAGGGGCTGGGTCTGGGCTGGTTTTTCACCCCCTTGGAGTGGGGAACTGGAGCGGGATTGAGCACACAGGGACAGATCCCAGCTGGTGTGATCAGCGTAACCCCCTTGATTTCAGATCTCACTTCGATCCCAGGGCAGTGACACGAGCTTGGCAGAGCCTGGAGAGTTACTGCAACCCCCCACGAGAACTAAACCCCTGAGAATCGTTTCCCTGAAGGACTCACACCCAAAATAACCTGCTGACACAGACTGATGAACCCTCAGGCTCAGGGCCCAAAGACCACATGCGACCGACAGACATGGCCTAGCTAAGGAGAGTCAATGGGCCAAAAGCAAGGCCAGAGTCAATGTCCCTGTTCCAGATCCTAGCTGATGTGAACCAGCCCCACTCCCTTGGAGTCAATGGGGCCAGCCCCCGGGGTCCTAGGAGGTTTGATGGCACTGTATGACCTACACTTCCCTGGGCTTTCCATTATCAAATATAAGGAGCACGATGAGGCCAGAGTGGGCACCGTCTGCTCTCTGCTTCACACCGGCTGCGCACACTGAGAGCATGAAACTGGAAACAGCAGCTTCATGCTGCGGGTGGGGGCTGTTTAATATAATATAAATGGAGATATACCAATCTCCTAGAACTGGAAAGACCTTGAAAGGTCATTGAGTCCAGTCCCCTGCCTTCACTAGCAGGACCAAATACTGTCCCCTGACAGATTTTTTTTTGCCCCAGATCCCTAAATGGCCCCCTCAAGGATTGAACTCACAACCCTGGGTTTAGCAGGCCCATGCTCAAACCACTGAGCTATGCCTCCCCCGTTTGGGGAGGGGTGCATGCTGTGCCCAGGGGCTGGGCGGATGGCTGGGTTCCCATGCCCGGGGGGAAGGGCTGCACACTGAGGGGTGTCTGGACCCCAAAGCTGGGACCGTGGCTGGCCTCCGGGGCTCCAGGAGCTTCCAATATCCCTCGGGTGCGATGCACAGAGACTAAAATCCTCTCACAGCAGCCCTGCTGGATGGCCGGAGAGGGCGCTGGATGGGCCCTGTGACAGATGCCCCACCACCATTCCCCAGGGCGCTGGCTGACTGGGGAGGGGCAGGAAATGGTCCCCCTGCTTCCAGCAACCAGCCCTTTTCCCAGAGTGACGGGGCTGCCGGAGGGGCAGGGATGCGGCCAGCCCAGAGCTCAGGGCTGGCCAGCCCGTGGCCTAGCTGGTGGCCCATGTCTCTGCCCTCACTGTGCTCTGGCCCCTGGCGGTGCAGGGTCAAAGGGCCGTTCTCCAGCCAGCCCCATGCCAGTTGCAGGCAGCCCTGGAAGAAGGGAGGGGGCTCTGCCCAGGAACTGGCTGGAAAAGATACGGAGAGCGACTGTGGAGCCAAGCTGAAGGGAAGGGGGCGGCTTCCTGGCCCCACTGATCCCAGCCCAGCAGTCCCACTGTTACCTGCTCCCCAGTGTCCAGAGGGGAGGCTCTAGGGTGACCAGATGTCCCAATTTTACAGGGACAGTCCTGATTTTTGGGTCTTTTTCTTGTATAGGCTCCTAGTACCCACCACCCCCATCCCGATTTTTCACACTTGCTGTCTGGTCACCCTAGGAGGATCCCAGCTAGGACCCACAGCCAGAGCAGGTGCCTCATCTGCACCCTCAGCTCACCCCGCGTGGGGACGTGGCTGCGGGAGAAGAGGCTCTTTCACGTCATGGGGACGGCCAGTGGTGCCTCCCGGGGCAGCAATAACGACTCGGCCTGCATGTTTGAGATGATCTTCCACCAAGACACCTCCACCCTACTCCTGCGCCATGGAAACCCTGCTGAGTCTCCCTGCCCCCACCTCTCCGCTGGGCACAGGTGAATAGGGCCGAGGAATTAGCCTCACCCTGGTTCCAACAGTGCACTCAGATAATTCCCAAATCCTGCTCCCACGACCCCTGCCCAGGACGTGCCCTAAGCTTTCTCCACCACACGCCGCCCGGGCCATTGCTGGGCCCCACTCTGCACCCAGGAACCGCAGGTGAAAGGTCCCGTTGGTGCCGCCTGGCTAAAGCGCTGACATGTTCTTCAGTCTAACCCAGCCCCAGTCAGCAAAATCCGCACAGCTGGTGAGGGGGGTTGGCACCTTCCTCTGCTCTCACTTCCCCAAACTCCAGGGCAAATCGGGCCCCTCGCTGTTTGGATTCAGCTGATTCAGCTTCCTCGGAAATCTGAGCCACATAACACCCACTTAACCCCATAACAGCACTAGTCAGGGTGTGCGCTCCTCAGGCCAGAGATTGTCTCTCACTCTGTGTCTGGGCAGCACCCGGAGCAACGATCTCGGTGACTCTGTGTCAGTGGGGCTGGGCTTGGACCTGGGGTCGAGGAGGCCCCGTCACTGAGCAGCAAATTCTCACCTAAAACCCTTGTTAAAAACCAAACACCTGAGACAAACCAGAAAAGTCTTTTCTTGGGGAAGGGGAGGATGTTAGTTGGGGATTGGTCCTGCTTTGAGCCACCAAAACTCTGCCCTCTTGGAGCGATGCCCCAATGAGCCGGTGCCACATTCTCACCTGGCACGGACCAGCAGCTCCCTGCACTCAAACCCTTCACCTGTGCCACAGAGAGACAATCACAGCTACAGAACGTGACAGCTGCCCTTTGCAGCCCCTTCACCCTTGGTTACACAATACCATCACTCTACGTTCGCTTTCCCACTGTCCTCCTCTCCCGCTTCACTGCTGACAATCCTCACGGCAAGGAGCCCCTGCATCCATCCGCCTAGTGGCACAGCCGACCCCAGTGGGTCCCCAACTTCTTTGCCATTTAACTATTATGCACTGTGGGGGGAATTGCTGCACTGTGGAGTGAAGCTGTGACTTCTTGAGTGGGCTAGTGGGGATGGTGCTAGACTAGGAGGCTGACAACTTCCGTTCTAATCCTGCCGCTGACCTTGGGCAAGGCTGTGCCTCAGTTTCCTCATAGGAAGAAGAAGCTATTTACCCTCCCTATGTAAAGGGCTTAGAGCTGCCCTTGGGTGCCTGAGCTGCACACACATTATCTATTGCCAGTGGCCTGCGCTGCTCTCCCCCAGCCCTGTGCAGGGACCCTGTATCTGTCCCCGGACGCTCTCTGCAGCTTTGTTTGGGACACGCTCCGCTGTACGCAGCAGATCAGTAAATCAGAGCAGAAGTTAGCCCAGAAGAAGGAAAAGCTTCAGAGCAATTCCCCCATGTGTTCGATTCTCTCCCGGCCCCAACACTCAGGGGAGCAGGCGTTACCTGGGGCTGCCACGCACAGGGCGAGGGTGACCGAGCCCCAGCCAGGAGCCTCCTGCTGGACGGCATCTCCCTGGCTTGCACTGGGCATCCCTCGGAGCCTCTCTCCTGATATAGAATCACTGGGGGCCGCTACTCAGGGGCACCTGCTAATCAAGGGATTTCACCACTGCCCGGCTGCACATTGTTTCTGCCCCACCCACCCGGATGTGTGGGGAGAGGTAACATCCTCTCCTGACCCTGAGGTTGGAGCCTGGCCTCTCCCTTTGATAACCTGCCCTGCTGCAGCTGTGCCCCGTTGGCTCATTCCATGGGCCAGGGGCCCGCTGGTGGAAACTAACCCAGATTCAGCCTCATGCTCAGATTCTTGTGACTTTGTTGGTGCCGAGCTGGGGAATGGGGGGAAATGAAGAGGGATGGGGGCACTGGAGCAGCGCTCAGGATGCAGGGATCGGTGCAGGGTGGGGTCTCTCCCCCTGGGCCAACCTTCACCCATTTGGGCCATGGTCTGTCAACAAGACCCTTATTCAGGGGAAAGGACCTGAATGGAGCAGAGCCAAAATGGGGGAAGCCGGGCCCTTTCCCCTCTAATGATGGATTTGGGGGAAGAGAGGTGGAGCCAGCTCGATACCCCCACATCTCCCTCCCTCTCCATCGCCCCACAGTTCCTCTCCATCACTGCTGCACCAGGCCAAGGGAGGGAGCTCCAGGCTCCCCCACCCCCAGATGGAAAGGGGGGGTCAGAGCGTGCAGGGATGTGTGGGGCAGGGGTCAGAGCAGTGCAGTGGGGGTGGAGGGAAGGCTTTAGCCAGGAGACGAGGAGATGGTGCTGGGGCAGCGAAGGGGCTGGGATGCAGCCAGGGCCTGCTGAGCCACACTGCGCAATCGATGGCACGCTCAGAATTGTTCTTCCATCCATTCACCCTGGTGCTTCCCCCTTCCTCCACCCCGACAGAACCATTCACACTGCCACCTTCTCTGGGCAACAAGCGCCACCTCCCATGCCCCGGCCTGCCTCCTCTTGCTGGTGGGTGCTGCATTAATGCCAATGGCTGGAGTAGGCCATGGCTCAGAGCTGGCTCCATGCCTGGGCGCCGGCTGAAATGGAGGCTGCAGGCAGAGAGCTAGAGTGCGAGAAGCTGGGAGCGGGTTACTTTTCTGGCTTGCCACACTGAGAGCACAAGCACACAGGACCCAGAAAGGCCAGCGACCTTCTCCCCCGGCCCCAACACTGCGAGAGCGTTCAGAGAGCAGCCCAGAGCTAGGACCCGGCAGATGTTACCATGAAGGCCCAGCACCTCCTCTGGGCTAGCCAGCACCACCGGGACCCAGATCTGACAGGTGGCTTTACAGTGTGGAGGGCCACACCGGGGCGCTCAGCGGCTGATCCCCAGGTTAGTTCAGCAGTGAAAACAAACCCAGAGATTCATAGGTCTCAAGGCCAGAAAGGTCCATAGAGATCATCCAATCAGACATCCCATATCACACAGCCCAGGGGACACCCCCACAGCAATTCCTAGAGTAGAGCTGGTATCAAAACAGCCAATCTTGATTTTAAAAATTGCCAGTGATGGGGAATCCACCATGACCCTTGGCAGATTGTTCCAATGGTTAATTACACCCCCACCCCCACCCCCCCGGCCCTCCCCGTTACACAAAAAACACTAAGCTGGGTTTGACCCCAGGATCTCTTGTTTAGTAGGCAGGAGCCGCCACGACCAATGCTGTGCTCCCTCCCCAAAAAAGAGCATTCTTGGAACTACAAGACATCAACCAACTCAACAGAAAAGGGGTCAATGGACCATATCCCCCACTGGTGTAAATCGGCCCTGCTCCATTGGCATCAAGAGGCCAGATCCCCCGCTGGTGTGAACGGGTGCAGCTCCATGGCATCACCAAAGACTATGAGGTAAATTCCCACTCAGCTACGCCGGTGCTAACCGGGAAGTTCTTCATGCCCATTTAAGAACGGGCCAGATTCATCCCTGTCCTCTGCAACCTGGCCCCTAGCTGGTTTGTACTTGCAGATTATTCACCCCAGACATGCTGAGGCCTTTAACTGCAGCGGGGCTCAATGGGACAGGTTCTGGCCCCTGATTCTGGGACCTGGTGGGAGTCAACCTGGATAGTGACCGAGTGAGGCACTGAGCTCCCTGTTGGTTAACCTGGCCATCTGCTGCCATCTGCTGGTGAACTGGAGGAAGACACGTCATGAGCACAAGGAGCAGACCCTAGTTTGCATGCCAGCCCCCCACTGGCTGGATCAGGTGGGAGAGAAGCTCACAGAGCAGTGGGGAGACCCAACCCTTGGTGGGAAAGGGCTGAGAGGGGACCAGGTCAGCTCTACCCTGTATACCCTCAGCTGGGTGCACAACGACACGGAGTTCATGAGAACTGCTGGAGAAAGCGCTCCCGTTCCAGCGCTGGGCGCACGTCCTTAGGTACTGGGGCATGTACATGACCTGAACTGATGGGACAAGACTGGGGATGGAGAACAGGGCCCAAAAGAGCCAGTTAAATCGAAACGCAGGCCTGGCCTGGCTTGATGAGCCGTACAGGCTGATTTCATTTCATCCAGCTTCTCTCCTTGAGCCAGTCTCACCTGTTCATTAACTAGTCAGGGATCCGCTGAGTGGTCTGGTGGGTGGTAAAGGCCACGGCTAGGGTCAGGTGCCTGTCACTAAAGCACATGCTTCTTATGATAATTCAGAGAAGAAATGTGTTTCTGTTCCGGGAAGGCAGCTCTAATCAAACACAAAAGAACCCAATAAAGCCTGAACATCTGGGCAATGCGCAGGGAAGGAATTGTATGAATCTGAACAAATTCTGTTTAATGCAAAAATAACAAGGATTGTTCAATCGCACAATAAAGACGTGAAGGGGAAGGTCTTGTGCGTCCCTCCCCACCTTCCCATTGCCCACAAGGCTGCCCATAACTCTCCTTTTACGGCCTTCGCCGACGGACATGGGGCGCCATTTAGGGGGTGCTCCTGCCCCCTCCCGCAAGGTTCATACAGGAGTTGTGCTCTCTGGAAGAGCTCTTTACTACAGGGAGTAAGTATTTTGTTTACAAACAGAGGCAGAGTGATGAAGATAAGAAAGGGCTGGTAATTCAATGAAGTATCAGGTTAGACGAGCCTGCAAAACAGGAATCCCTCTTCAGGGTGGGTGTTGAAGAGAGAACGCAGGGGACTGAGAAGAAATATAGCCAGGCCCTCTGAGCCAAGTTTCCTTTCAGAAAACAGAGAGATTTGAAGGACGTAGTTGAAAAGAAGAGGCCAAAACCAAGGGAAGGGATAGCAGTGGTACAGAGAGACTGCACCCTTAGCAAGATTGCAGATGACACTAAACTGGGAGGAGTGGTTGATACGCTGGAGGGTAGGGACAGGATACAGAGGGACCTAGACAAATTAGAGGATTGGGCCAAAATAAATCTGATGAGGTTCAACAAGGACAAGTGCAGAGTCCTGCACTTAGGACGGAAGAATCCCATGCACTGCTACAGACTAGGGACCGAATGGCTGGGCAGCAGTTCTGCAGAAAAGGACCTAGGGGTTACGGTGGACGAAAAGCTGAATATGAGTCAACAGTGTGCCCTTGTTGCCAAGAAGGCTAACGGCATTTTGGGCTGTATAAGTAGGGGCATTTCCAGCAGATCGAGGGACGTGATTATTCCCCTCTATTCGGCACTGGTGAGGCCTCATTTGGAGTACTGTGTCCAGTTTTGGGCCCCACGCTACAAGAAGGATGTGGATAAATTGGAAAGAGTCCAGCAGAGGGCAACAAAAATGATTAGGGGGCTGGAGCACATGACTTATGAGGAGAGGCTGAGGGAACTGGGATTGTTTAGCCTGCAGAAGAGAAGAATGAGGGGGGATTTGATAGCTGCTTTCAACTACCTAAAAGGGGGTTCCAAAGAGGATGGATCTAGACTGTTCTCAGTGGTAGAAGATGACAGAACAAGGAGTAATGGTCTCAAGTTGCAGAGGGGGAGGTTTAGGTTGGATATTAGGAAAAACTTTTTCACTAGTAGGGTGGTGAAGCACTGGAATGGGTTACCTAGGGAGGTGGTGGAATCTCCTTCCTTAGAGGTTTTTAAGGTCAGGCTTGACAAAGCCCTGGCTGGGATGATCTAATTGGGTTTGGTCCTGCTTTGAGCAGGGGGTTGGACTAGATGACCTCCTGAGGTCCCTTCCAACCCTGAGATTCTATGATTCTATGAAAACACGTCACAGGCCCGTGTCTCGGTCCATGTGTCCAGCTCTCTTCCATCCTGTCGGGCTGGCCACAGATGGCTGGAGACGGGGCAGGAGGCCGAACGTGCCCATCTGTCGCTCAGCAAGATTGGGGTGCCGCTGTCTGTGTCAGCAGCACCAAGCAACAAAATGGGATGTCAGGTGGGTCCCAGAGGGTGCCAATCAGCTCTGAGCCATTGGAGACAATGGGACAGGTCCCAACAGGTGTCAATAGGCCCTGATGTCAGTGGTGCTTCTCCAGCTGGGAATCCTCACTCCAAGCTTGCCCCGGGCTGGGGAGAGGTTCTAGAAGGGAGCTTAGAGTGTGCTCAGGGTGGGGTGGGAGTTCTAGACTGGAGTTTAACACTTGGTCCAGGATGGGGCATAGGTTCCAGAGTGAAGCACAGAGGTGACTAAGAAGTATGGGGAGCGTTCTAGATTGGAGTCTGGAGCAGAGTCAGGACAGGGTGCGGGTTCTAGATTTGAACCAGGCTCACACTCCAGATGGGGCAGAGGTTCTAGGTAGGAGCTGCATGCACACAGAGGTTGGGGTTCTAGATAGGAACCAGGCATGCACTCAGGAGGGCGGTGTTCTATACTAGCAGCTGTTACACACTCAGGGGGAGGAGGTTCTAGATTGGAGCCTGGCACATATGTGTAGGTTCCATACTGGTGCTCAGCAGGGGCAGATTTTCCCTCTTGAAAGTACACCGGCGCCCAGCAGGGACCAGCAGAAACGCCGCACAGCCTTTGCCAAACCAGCCAGCGTTTATCATTGCCAGGATCCAGGACTGAAGGGGTCTTAGGGTGGGTCTGGGACAGAGAAATTTAACTGAGAGCCCCACGCCAGCAGCATCTCAGCCCCCACAGCCTCTTGGGGACATTGGCATAAAGGTTTGGCTTGCGTTGGTCCCCTCCAAAGGGGTTGCTGTTTGGTACCTGAAAGTCTGTTTCCCGGGTGAGGGGAAACTGAGGCACGCCTCAACCACCGTGCCACACCTGGTCTTAAGGGGGCACAATGGGATGGCCTGTGCTATGACCAAGCTGCTTCTCTCCAGTGCCCGGCTGGCCAAGGGGGCTCGGCACGCAGGGATTGAGCCCCAAGCGGGCACAATATTGTTCTAACGCAGGGTTAATGTGGGGTAGGTGGTAGGTGCCAGGAGGGGTAAGAGCATAGGAAGGGCCAGCCTGGATCACAGCTGGGGCCAGGCTCCCAGACACCCTGCTGTCCTTCGGGGGTTCCTGGTGCTCTCCAGCGAGTGATGGCCCCATACAGCAGGACTGAAGGCACAGCCCGGGGTGGGGAGGGGCTTGGGGTCACACAGTCATCAGGGCTTGGGAGGGACCCACTGAATGTCTAATACATCTGGGGACACTGCCGGTCTGTGCGTTCTTTCTGCACCCAAATGGTGCCCCCCGGTGACAATGGGGTAGGGCAGGTCGTGCCCCTTGGGAGCGGTTCTGGTGTCTGGGCCCTGCGGGCGCTCCCCCCAGGAAGGGGGTTCATAGCCCCACCTGGCTGAGCGGTACTTTCCCTCTTGGCCAACGGCCCCAGCTGAGCTTCCCCTGCTGGTGCAACCACAGCTTGAGAAATAAACAGCCTTTGTGACCATGATGGTGGCGCAAGAGCCAAGGGGGGAGTAGCCTCCAGCCCCCGAGGGAGCATCTGCTGGTGGCCTCGTCTGCAGCAGGGAGTGGGGAGCAGGCGAGGGCCTCCCTCCCAAGCCCCTCACCCTTCCTCTGGGGGTGAAGGGACCTCCCTGCCCTGGCCCCAGCCGGGACCCCCAGGAGAATGCGGTCGGGATCTGGGTTAGAAGGAGGGAGCAGGATGGAGTGGGGGTCCCCAGCGGGCAGGAGGGGTAGAACAGCACAGCGAGGTCATCTCTGGGGGGGATGCAGAGAAGGTATTTCTGGCGGGTTGCGGGAGCGCAGGGGGCACGGGTGAGAACTGGGGGCACAAGGGAGAACAGGCTGTGTAGGTGTTGCTCAGTCTGCCCTACACCCCCCCAGCTCTGCGCCTGGCTTCTGGCCTGGACGCTCCCCAGAAGGGGAGCCGTGACCACCCCGAGGGTCCCTTCGCCCAGCCGTCCGGAGCAAGGCCACAGCCTCTGACCAGGGCTCCAGGGCACTCGAGTCCTTGGGGATCCAGGTGCCAAGGGGCCAGCAGGGGGAACTGGGGCTGAGGCGGCTCCCCGGAGGGATGGGACGATTCCCTGTTGCTGGGGCTCCATGTTGCTCTCGCACAGGCTGCACCCAAGCCCTGGGCTGGATGCAGGGGGCCCTGGCCCAGGACGCAGGAGTCCAGCTGGATGTTCCCAGCTCTGTCCTGGCCGTGGACCCTGCGCTGAGGGTAGGACGCTGGCTGGGCTCCCCGCCAGCCTCCCCCCCTACCCCCGCCCTCCAGGTGCTCTTGGTGCCATCCCTGCCAGCGACGGCCTCGTGGGGACAGTGCACTGAGCCCCTAACCACCGGGGAGCCATCGGGCTGCGTGTCCCATCTGCGCCCAACCAGTGCCCCCTTCCCAGGGAGGCTGCGTGTGGGAGCTGGGCCGCCACTGGGAATGATGGGTCAGGGCGGGTCGTGTCACTCAGAGGTGGGGCTGGGGCCTATCCCTTTGGGGCGCTTGCCCTGGCAAAGGGGTTGATGGCCCAGCCTGGCTGGGCGAGACCCCCCAACCCCACAGGGCTTCCCCACTGTCACGAACGAGGCTTGGGAACTAAACGGCCCCTTGCGGTGGTGACGGTGGTGCAAGAACTGTGTGGCTGGGACAGGAGCCCTCGCTATTGAACCTCACACCTACCGGTCGCCTCAGCCCTGGCCAGGCTTCCCCTGTGGGCACAACCGCGGCTTGAGAAATAAACGGCCCTTGCAACTGTGATGGTGGCACAAGGGCTGCAGGGCCGCCGGCCTCAGCCCCCGAGGGAGCAGCCTCTGGCAGCCTCATCTCCTGCAGGGAGCAGGGAGTGGGTGAGGGCCTCACTCCAGAGCCCCTCGTCCTTTCTCTGGGGGGGAAGGGACCGCTCTGCCCCTGGCTAGGGCCAGATTAACCTTTTGTGGGCCTGGCGCCAAACCTATTTGTGGGGCCCCATGGGGAAAGCTTGTAAAAGCCAGGAGAGCGACACAGACGTTGTCTTTGACACAGCACACAGCTGCACAGGTTTTATTTACAATATTTACAAGTTTAAGTCACAGAAGAAGGTGTACCTGTAGGGTACCAGCAAGGGTAGCCCTAGGGCAAAAATAACTTATGCTTATGAATATATATGACATAACTGGAATATGTGCTATGCTACATATGCCATGTAACATATGCCATGTAACATATCCCTTGTGGGGAAGGATAGCTCAGTGGTTTGAGCATTGGCTTACTTAACCCAGGGTTGTGAGTTCAATCCTTGTGGGGGCCATTTGGGGATCAGGGGCAAAAATTGGGGATTGGTCCTGCTTTAAGCAGGGGGTTGAACTAGGTGACTTCCTAAGGTCCCTTCCAACCCTGATATTCTATATCTATGTGAAGGTTATGATCTACTGAATCTATTAATCCTGTCTGTATGCATGTATCATTTTTATATTCAAAGTTATGAATATTGGCTGTGTACAGCCTGGATTTCTAAAGAACCTTAGTAAAGCTTTTGGCCAGTTCCTGGAGAAAGGAATTAGCAAAGTTAAGTGCCTAATCAAGAAGCACTTGAGGAACAATGAATCTTGGAATGCTCCAGTCCACATAAGAAGTCTACCTGAGGACGTTCAGGGAAGCATGTGAACCATGGCTGCTACCCTGTAGGTTCTGAGTCATGCATGGACATGTGACTTGCCCAGGTGACTCCAAAACTCCATCTTAGAGCTGGACTTTGCATAGGAGAGAGGACGGGGTCTCCACCCAAAAGGGAAAGTCAATTTAAACTCCTGGGAGACACCTCCATTTTGTCTTCAGCTGGCTAAAGAGAGAGCCTCTCCACCCCCCAAAGATATCTGAAGGAAACTGGAACTACAGGGGGTGTGAGTGATTGCTGGACCCAGACTAGAAGGACCATAGTCCGTAAAAGGAAGCTTACTGCAAATGGTGAGGTTTTGTCTGTATTTAGTTTTCTTAGATTAGACTTGCGTGGTTTATTTTATTTTACTTGGTAATTCACTTGGTTCTCTCTGTTACTACTTGGAACCACTTAAATCCCACTTTCTGTATTTAATAAAATCACTTTTTGCTTATTAATTAACCCAGAGTATGTATTAATACCTGGTGATGGGGCGGGGGGGTGGGGCAAACAGCTGTGCATATCTCTCTATCGGTGTTATAGAGGGTGAACAATTTATGAGTTTACTCTGTATAAGCTTTATACAGGGTAAAACGGACTTATTTGGGTTTAGACCACATTGGGAGTTGAGCATCTGAGTGTCAAAGGCAGGAACGCTTCTATAATTGGCTTTTAATTAAACCTGCAGCTTTGGGGACTTGTGGATCAGACCCAGGGTGTGTGTTGGAGCAGACTGGCGTGTCTGGCTCAGCAAGACAGGGTGCTGGAGTCCTAAGCTAGCAGGGAAAGCAGGGGCAGAAGTAGTCTTGGCACATCAGGTGACAGCTCCCAAGGGGGTTTCTGTGATACAACCCGTCACAGGCAGCCCTAAGGCAAAAATAACACACACCAGTGTACATCAAATACGTTATAAAGGAGAAAATACAAAATCAAACACAGTGGGTAAAACCAGCGAACAAAAGCCAAAGCGGCCAAACCCCAGCCATGTGCTACTCCCACTCAGTGGGAACCTGCCAGCTCGCTCACCCTTCCCATCGCTCATATGAACTACCGGGGCTTGAATCACATTTTGGCATGAATTTGGGGCAGATTTAAAACATTTTACAAATAAAAAAAAAGAAAAATTTTAAAATGGTTTATTTATTCACACTAGTCTTGCTTGGCCTCCCCTGCAGGCAGAAAGGCACAGAGACTAGGATCAGGGCCAACTGTGCCATATAGTTATTGAGAATATATTAATATCTATGAGTGGAGACGCTGATGGCAATAGAAGTTTTACTTGATTAAGGACTAGAAGATTTGACCCTCCAATTTCTTTTAAGAGCAGAAGCTGCCCAGAGCGCCTGTCTGAGTAGTATACCAGTCAATAGGGATCATCACCATGTATTTTTGACAGGTTTCCACGCCCTTTCTAGGGTTTATGTCCCATCTTCTGGGCCTGTTTCTGGTCATGTACCCGTTTGGCGCCATCAACCATTTTGAAATATTTTTTTATTGGGGAATTTGCTAATAATGAAATAAAGATGTTCTACTTCTTCTCTCAAAAAAATACACCACTTTGCTTTTTAGAGTTTAGATTTATATAAAACTTGAAAACCAGTGACTGTCCTATCCCCAGCATTGACAATAAACGTTTAAAGGAGAGAGATCATCTAGTAACAGGTCCCCCCTCCTTTGTTTTCCTAGAAGAAAACTGCATGAAGGTGGTAGATAAAAACTGACCCTCCCGCCACCCTTGTTATTTGAAGAAGACCACCATCACCAACACCACATCACTCTCCCCACCCGAACCCCCACTAGCGTGACCAGATGTCCCGATTTTATAGGGACAGTCCCGATTTTGGGGTCTTTTTCTAATATAGGGTTCTATTACCCCCCCACCCTCTGTCCCGATTTTTCACACTTGCTGTCTGGTCACCCCAACCCCCACACTCACCCTCATACAAACCCCTCATGTAAAGAAGGCTTTTACACATAGGCACCAATGTTAAGTTTGCAAAAAATAAAAGTTTGCAGAGCTACAATTCATTTGCAAACTTAACACCATCAATTTGGGCTCGAATAGGGACTGGGAGTGGCTGGCTCATTACAAAAGCAATTTTCCCTCTCTTGGTATTGACACCTCCTCATCAATTGTTGGGAGTGGACCACATCCACCCTGACTGAATTGGCCTTCAATATTGGTTCTCCACTTGTAACGTAACTCCCTACTCTTCATGTACCAATATATATTTATGCCTGTATCTGTAATTTTCACTCCATGCATCAGAAGAAGTGGGTTTTTTACCCACGAAAGCTTATGCCCAAATAAATCTGTTAGTCTTTAAGGTGCCACCAGACTCCATGTTGTTTTGATGATATCTAAAGCACTCTCCTTATACAACCTACCACTAATTTCTTTAATTTTACAGTTTATGTCATCTAAAGACCAGGTCACACAGAGGGATGCCCCCTCTGATCGGGGGCATCCCTCACCCAGGGCAATCCTCAATTTGCTTCCGTCTCAGGCACTGCTTGATGATTCTATGCACAGCAACTAGGGTGACCACACAGCAAATGTGAAAAATTGGGATGGGGTTGGGGGGGTAATAGGAGCCTATATAAGAAAAAGACTCAAAAATCGGGATTGTCCCTATAAAATAGGGACATCTGGTCACCCTAACAGCAACTCGTACAATTGCACGCATATCAGTTTTATGAACTCGCAGAGGCTCAATACCATATTTCTTCCTCAATGTTAGATAGTACAGGCCTATAGAATAAGCATCTCCCTCTCTTTCGGCATCCTGTTGAGCAGCTGTCTTTGGGTCTGGGCAAAAACAGATTGGGCCCAATTCGTTTGTCCCTTCGGTGCTGTCGGTGTCCAGAATCTCCAAATCCTCTGAAGAACCATTGCTCAGCTGCTGAAAAAATTACAGTAAGAAAGATGTGTAAGGCGTCTTTGTACTTTTTCATAATGTGTTTTAAACACATTTTACACTGTGTGTCAAGAGACCCCCTTCAGCATGCAGCTTAACAAAAAACCCCAAACAATATGTATCTGTGCAGGCCTGAGCCAAAAGGTTCTAGCCAACCGAGCACCAGTGACCAGGACCCCGCCACACTCCCTTGTACATTCTTATATAGAACATACCTGCGCCTCGCCTTTGTACATCCCTTCGTACATCAAGCAAAACTTGGCTCAGCGATCTGGCCTCATGTTTCTCCTCCACATCATTCTTGTGGCCACAGTAGGTGGTGGTTATCCCTTTTTCCGCACTCCCATGACCCATCCCAAACACCATTTGTGTCAACGATATCTTTGTTTCTTCAGGTCCCACAACATCACCCGTATAACCCCTTTTCATAAGCAGTTTGACTGCTGGTGTTGGCCAGGGCCTTGCCGTCTTTAATCAACCTTATTCTCCCCCACCCACCCACCCACCACCCCCCACCCCGCATTTACATGGCTCATCCTCTTTCATACAGCTGTTAGCCAGTAGTTTAGGGCTAATGTTTCAGAAGTCCATGGGTCTCTCTTCCTAAGTAAGGAGGAGTGTCTATTTACAGACATGGGAGGATGGGCACTGTTGCACCTTTAGTTTTATATTATTTTTATACCTTATAATTCATTCCTCTTAAACTTTTATTGTAAATGATATTCGCCCTTTACAAAGCTAAAGTCAGTTTCCAGTAAATGAAATAAGGAAGTTTGCTATAACTTTCACAAGTGTCTTTAACAAAGCTAAATAAAGAAATCTACATGCCTGTTCCCTTTAATTCATGTTTTAAAAGTTGATTTGTCCTTGGTTTAAATTGTTAAAAACATTAGGAAAGAAGAAAGTGGTGGGGAGGGGGTGTCAATTTTTATCTATGTCCTTTGCATAATTTTATTCTAGGAAAAAAAAGGAGGGGGGACCTCTTGCTACATAATTTCTCTCCTTTAAACTTTTATTTTAAAACAGTTGAAAAGAACATTTTAAATACATTTTATTTTGATTGTAAATGGTTCTATTGCTATTTCTTTACAATTGACATTCCTGTACACAGGGGTTTTCTTACTAGGCATGGCCTTTAGACTAAAATCTTTGTGTTCCAAGAATGATAATTATTTAGGTATGAAAATTAAGTAAACTTTACAAAAGGGTTTGTTTCTTTAGGGTCTTATACTTCAAAGTTTCAGACTAGCAGCCGTGTTAGTCTGTGTCAGCAAAAAGAGCAGAATTACTTGTGGCATCTTAGAGACTAGCAAATTTATTTCAGCATAAGCTTTCGTGGGCTAGAACCCACTTCATCAGACGCATGGAATGGAACATACAGTAAGCAGATATTTATACATTCAGAGAAACATGAAAAGGTGGAAGTACCTATACAAACTTTAAGAGGCTAACTTTAAGAGGAATTATATCAGCAAGGGAAAAAACTTTTGAAGTGATAATCAAGATGGCCCATTGCGGACAGATGACACAAAGATGTGAGTGAGGATAGTTAACTAAGGGAAATAGATTCAATTAACGTAATGACCAAGCCATTCCCAGTCTCTGTTCAGTTGATGGTATCTAGTTTGAATATTAATTCAAGTTCAACAGCTTCTCGTTGAAGTCTGGTTTTGAAGTTTTTCTGTTGCAAAATTGCCACCTTTAAGTCTGTCACTGAGTGATTAGAGAGGTTGAAGTGTTGTCCTACTGGTTTTTGAATGTTATGATTCCTGATGTCAGATTTGTGTCTGTTTATTCTTTTGCGTAGAGACTGTCCTGTTTGGCCAATGTACATGGCAGAGGGGCATAGCTGACACATGATGGCATATATCACATTGGTAGATGTGCAGGTGAACGAGCCCCTGATAGCATGGCTGATGTGATTAGGTCCTATGACGGTGTCACTTGAATAGATATGTGGACAGAGTTGGCATCGAGCTTTGTTGGAAGGATAGGTTCCTGGGATAGTGTTTTTGTTGTATGGTGTGTGGTTGCTGGTGGGTATTTGCTTCAGGTTGTGGGGCTGTCTGTAAATGAGGACTGGTCTGTCACCCAAGATCTGTGAGAGTGAGGGATCATCTTTCAGGATAGGTTGTAGATCTTTGATGATGCACTGGAGAGGTTTTAGTTGGGGGCTAAAGGTGATGGTTAGTGGCGTTCTGTTATTTTCTTTGTTGGGCCTGTCCTGTAGTAGGTGACTCCTGGGTACTCTTTTGGCTCTGTCAATCTGTTTTTTCACTTCAGCAGGTGGGTATTGTAGTTTTAAGAATGCTTGATAGAGATCTTGTAGGTGTTTGTCTCTGTCTGAGGGATTGGAGCAAATGCAGTTGTATCTTAGAGCTTGGCTGTAAACAATGGATTGTGTGGTGTGTCCTGGATGGAAGCTGGAGGCATGTAGGTAAGTATAGTGGTCAGTAGGTTTCCGGGTGGTGTTTATGTGACCATCGCTTATTAGCACAGTAGTGTCTAGGAAATGGACCGCTTGTGTGGACTGGTCTAGGCTGAGGTTGATGGTGGGATGGAAATTGTTGAAATCATGGTGGAATTCCTCAAGGGCTTCTTTTCCATGGGTCCAGATGATGAAGATGTCATCAATGTAGCACAAGTAGAGTAGGGGCGTTAGGGGACGAGAGCTAAGGAAGCGTTGTTCTAAGTCAGCCATTAAAATGTTGGCATACTGTGGGGCCATGCGGGTACCCATAGCAGTGCCACTGACTTGAAGGTATATATTGTCCCCAAATGTGAAATAGTTGTGGGTGAGGACAAAATCACAAAGTTCAGCCACCAGGTTTGCCGTGGCATTATTGGGGATACTGTTCCTGACAGCTTGTAGTCCATCTTTGTGTGGAATGTTCGTGTAGAGGGCTTCTACATCAATAGTGGCCAGGACGGTGGTGTCTGGAAGATCACCGACAGATTGTAGTTTCCTCAGGAAGTCAGTGGTGTCTTGAAGATAGCTGGGAGTGCTGGGACTGTAGGGCCTGAGGAGAGAGTCCACATAGCCAGACAATCCTGCTGTTAGGGTGCCAATGCCTGAGATGATGGGGCGTCCAGGATTTCCAGGTTTATGGATCTTGGGTAGCAAATAGAATTCCCCTGGTCGGGGTTCTAGGCATGTGTCTGTACAGATTTGTTCCTGTGCTTTTTCAGGGAGTTTCTGGAGCAGATGGTGTAGTTTCTTTTGGTACTCCACAGTGGGATCAGAGGATAATGGCCTGTAGAATGTGGAGTTAGAGAGCTGCCTGGCAGCCTCTTGTTCATATTCCAACTTATTCATGATGACGACAGCACCTCCTTTGTCAACCTTTTTGATTATGATGTCAGAGTTGTTCCTGAGGCTGTTGATGGCATTGTGTTCAGCACGACTGAGATTATGGGGCAAGTGATGCTGCTTTTCCACAATTTCAGCCCGTGCACGTCGACGGAAGCAATCTATGTAGAAGTCCAGTCTGTTTGTGGTGGTGAAAAACTGATTCCTTATCTCTGAGTTTACCTTCGGGCATAACTTTAAAAAACAAGCTGGTATATTTTTGCAAGAAATAGAACATCTTTATATTCACTGTTAGCAAAAAACAATTTGAAAGAGTTTGTTTCCCCTTTACAAAGCTTACAGCTAAAACAACGAGGAGTCCTTGTGGCACCTTAGAGACTAACAAATTTATTTGGGCATAAGCTTTCATGGGCTAAAACCCACTTCATCAGATGCATGGAGTTGCAAATACAGTAGGTAGCTATAAATACACAGCATATGAAAAGATGGGAGTTGCCTTACCAAGTGAGGGGTCAGTGCTAAGGAGCCAAATCAGTTAAGTTGGAAGTGGGCTATTCTCAACAGTTGACAAGAAGGAGTGGAAATCACTTTTGTAGTGTAAACAAGCTGGCCCATTTCAAACAGTTGACAAGACGGAGTGAGTATTTAGCATGGGGAAATTAGTTTTTCTAAAAACAACAAGGAGTACTTAGGCACTGTACAAACCCAGAATCAGAAGAACACTCATCCTTACATAGATCAGCAGCAACGTTTGAACCCCTTACACTTTAGCTCCCTAACTTAGGCCCTTATTGGCTGAGCGCAAGGAGTAATAACTAGCACCTTCCTACACCAGCCACGGGAGAAGGGCTTGACAAATGTTGTCTCACTGGGTTACACAACTATTCAGTTGTCAGCAGCAGCATACTGGTAACCAAGGATCTCGGATTCTGCCCATGGCTCTGGTTCCAGGGGCTGGGCAGGGTGCCATGTGTCTAAGCTGTCAGGGCGGGTGCTAGGCAGAGGGTCTGCACCCCAAGAGTGTGCCTGGGGACCCCAAGACAGGGACAAAGTCAGGGCTGTCTTCATACTCAGGATCCAGTGGCTGGGTTCCCTCACATCAATCTGGTGAGTGGCCAGGAGGGGGCGCTCATCTGTCACACACTGCCAGGCTTTCCCCTAAGGCAGCGGGGGGCACTCACCCAGGGCTGTGGGGCAGAGGGAGGAGTCAGGTCCCTGATGATGAAGGCTGGTGCCAGCTTCACTCTTTTTTGGGGTCTGCGGAGGGGCAGCACTGCGGTCTGGGGTCCTCGCTGGCCAGGGCTGTGTGTGCAGGAAGGGTCTGGGTTTGTTTTTCACCCCCTTGGAGTGGGGACATGGAGAGGGATTGAGCAGACAGGGACAGATCCCAGCTGGTGTGATCAGCGTAACCCCATTGATTTCAGCACCGGGGTGGAGGGGTCTGGCCTGTAATAGTCACTCCCCTCACTCCAATCCCAGGGCAGTGACACGAGCTCGGTGCCGTCTGGGGAGTTACTTCAACCCCCCACGGGAACTAAACCCCTGAGAATCATTTCCCTCAAGGACTCACACCTAAAATAACCTGCTGACAGAGAGACCGATGGAGCCTCGGGCTCAGGGCCCAAACACCACACGCGACCCACAGACATGGCCTAGCTAAGGAGAGTCCATGGGCCAAAAGCGAGGCCAGAGTCAATGTTCCTGCTCCAGATCCTAGCTCAGGGGTTCTCAGACTGGTTGTCAGGACCTCTCAGGGGGTTGCAAGGTTATTACATGGGGGGGTCACGAGCTGTCAGCATCTACCCCAAACCCTGCTTTGCCTCCAGCATTTATAATGGTGTTAAATATATTTTAAAATGTTTTTAATGTATAAGGTGGGTGGGCACGCTCAGAGGCTTGCTATGTGAAAGGGGTCGCCAGTAAAAAAGTTTGAGAACCTCTGTCCTAGCTAGGGTGAACCAGCCCCACTCCCAATGGGGCCAGACACCAGGGTCCTGGGAGGTTTGATGACACTGTATGATCTACACTTCCCTGGGCTTTCCATCATCAAACATAAGGAGCACGACGAGGTCAGAGTGGGCACCGTGTGACTGTGTGTTCTCTGCTTCTCCCTGAGGGCATTAAACTGGAAACAGAAGCTTTATGCTGGGGGTGCAGTTTGGAGACGGGTGCATTCTGTGCCCAGGGGCTGGGCCAGGGCTGGTGCAAGGAAGTTTCGCGCCCTAGGCGAAACTTCCTTGCACCAGCCCTGCGCCCCCCCCCCCAGCTAAAGCCTTCCCCCCCCAAGCCAGCCCCCCCTGCAGAAGCTCGGGCCCCCCCACCCGCGGGAGCTGAGCAGGGAGCCAGAAGGCAGGGGGGTGGCTCCCCGCTGCTGCCTCCCAGCTTCCTGCTCAGCAGCTGAGCGGGAAGGCAGGGGGGTGGCTCACCGTGGCTGCCTCCCGCCGTCCCCCAAATCCCGGTGTCCTAGGCGACCACCTAGGGTCACCTAGTGATAGCGCCAGCCCTGGGCTGGGTGGATGGCTGGGTTCCCACGCCCAGAGGGAGGTGCTGTGGGGAAGAGCTACACCCTGAGGGGTGTCTGGACCCCAAGGCTGGGGCAGTGGCTGGCCTCTGGTCAGGCTCCAGGAGCTTCCAATATCCCTGGAGTGCTACGCACAGAGACTTAGACCCGCTCACAGCAGCCCTGCTGGATGGGCGGGGAGGGCGCTGCCTGGTCCCTGTGACAGATGCCGCACCCCCATTCCCCAGGGCGCTGGCTGACTGGGGAGGGGCAGGAAATGGTCCCCCTGCTTCCAGCCACCAGCCCTTCTCCCAGGAGTGATGGGGCTGCGGGAGGGGCAGGGATGCAGCCGGCCCAGAGCTCAGGGCTGGCCAGCCCGTGGCCTAGCTAGTGGCCCAAGTCTCTGCCCTCACTGTGCTCTGGCCCCTGGCGGTGCCGGGTCAAAGGGCCGTTCTCCAGCCATCCCCATGCCAGTTGCAGGCGGCCCTGGAAGAAGGGAGAGGGCTCTGCCCAGGAACTGGATGGAAAAGATGCGGAGAGCGACTGTGGAGTCCAGCTGAGGGGAAGGGGGCGGCCCCGGCCCCACTGATCCCAGCCCAGCAGTCCCAGTGTTGCCTGCTCCCCAGTGTCCAGAGGGGAGGCTCCAGGCTAGGACCCACAGCCAGAGCAGGTGCCTGATCGGCACCCTCAGCTCACCCCACGTGGGGACGTGGCTGCAGAAGAAGAGGCTCTTTCACGTCACGGGGACGGCCAGTGGTGCCTCCCGGGGCAGCAACAACGACGCAGCCTGCGTGTTTGAGACAATCGTCCACCTTGACACCCCACCCTACTCCTGCCCCATGGAAACCCTGCTGAGTCCCCGTACACCCCACCTCTCTGCTGGGCACAGGTGAATAGGGCCGAGGCATAGCCCCACCCTGGATCCAACAGTGCACTCAGATAATTCCCAAATCCTGCTCCCACGACCCCTGCCCAGGACGTGCCCGCAGTTTTCTCCCCCACACGCCACCCGGGGTGTTGCTGGGCCCCTCTCTGCACCCAGGAACCGCAGGTGAAAGGTCCCGTTGGTGCTGCCTGGCTAAAGTGCTGACATGTTCTTCAGTCTAACCCAGCCCGTCAGCCAAATCCACGCAGCCGGCGAGTGGGGCTGGGGTCGGTACCTTCCTCTGCTCTCACTTCCCCAAACTCCAGGGCGAATCGGGCCCCTCGCTGTTTGGATTCAGCTGATTCAGCTTCCTCAGAAATCTGGGCCAGATGACACCCACTTAACTCCATAACAGCACTAGTCAGGGTGTGCGCTCCTCAGGCCAGAGATTGTCTCTCACTCTTTCTGGGCAGCACCCGGAGCAACGGGGCCCTGATCTCGGTTACTCTGTATCTGGGCAGCGCCTGGTGTGATGGGGACCTCTGGCCAGTGCAACCCAAGATGCAGATGGTCTGGGCCGGTCTGGCCCTGATGCTGGTTGGCTGCTGGGCCCCAGACCTCCCCCACCCCCGAGAGTAGGGTGACCAGATGTCCCGATTTTATAGGGACAGTCCCGATTTTTGGTCTTTTTCTTATATAGGCTCCTGTTACCCCCCACCCCCATCCCGATTTTTCACATTTGCTGTCTGGTCACCCTACCCGAGAGTCTATTCACCTCAGCTGCACTCCCCGCGAGCTCCTCGCCCACCAGCCCTGCCCCCCTCACCCCTCATTAGTGGGCCGGGCCCCAAGGCCCCGCATGGTTCCACAGGGCCAGGCCTGTAGCCTCCATGGTGCCAAGCCTGGCCCATCAGCCCCAGCGCCCTGTCTCTCCCCAGGGCCCCCTGCGGCACGGCCAGGCCAGCTCGGGACCTGGCCCGTGTTCAGGGCAGGAGCCGAGCTCTGCAGCAAACCACAGACACCCCAGCCCCAGAGTGCCCCACTCTGGCCCAGCCCAGCAGCTGCTGTTGGCACAGCCGGGAATTGGAGGCTGCCTCACCCGCTCCTGCTCCGCCCCCTGCCCCACAGTGTCAGTGGTGCCAGGGGAGGGGCTGGGCGAACGGTATAAAGAGGAGCTGGGAGAGACTCAGCTGAGAGCCCCTCACTGGGGATCTGGTGTGATAATTTGTCAGTGAGTGACGGCACCTCCTGCTCCTGCCCCATGGAAACCATGGTGAGTCCCCCCTCCCTCCTCCTGCCCCATGGACACACTTGTGAGTACCCCTTGTCCCCCCATCTCCTGGCCCATGGAGCCCCAGGGGTAACCCCTCTTCCCACCTGCCCCCTGCCCTGAGTAATCCACTGTGAGTCCCCTCTGCCATTCACCTAACCCCCACACCTCATGAAGCTCCAGGGGATTCTTCTCTGCCCCATCTCCTGTGGGTAGCACAGCAGGGGCTAGGGGATGTGGGTCAGGGGGCTCAGGCTTTGTGCCCCGAGCTCGGAGGCACTAACACTGCAGGGTCCTGTGCAGGTGCTGGGATGGATGCCCAGGGCAGGATTCCTGCTGCTGCCCCTTCTCCTCTGCTTCGGGCCAGAGACCGCCGGGAGCATCAACCCAGCCGCTCTCAGAGTGATCGTGAGTTATGTTGATAGGTGAGTGGGGCCCCAGTGGGGCATTTCCCATCTGGCTGTGACCCCTTTGCCCTCCCAGGGGTGCAAGCGAAGGGAAAAGGGGGAAGATGCTTCACATTTGCCCTCTGTGGCTTTCTATCTGGCATAAATGGCTGAGTCCATGGCAGAGCTGGGAGGGGGTGATTCTGGGGTGCAGGGGAGAGATGTGGGTCTCATTACTTGTGTGAAGGGCCGGTCAGAAACGGGAATTCCAGTTCCATCAGAAATTCTGAAATTTCTAATATTTTTTTCCTTACAAATCAGAACTAACATTTGAAATCTTCCATGGAACTGGAATTCCAAATTTTGTTTTGGAAAAATTGAAAACAGATTTTGGTTTGACCATACCTAACTATTTCATTTCAATAAGTTCAGATGTTTCTATTTCAGCTTTAGCAGCTTGACTTTTATGTATAATATAATATAATATAAAAATCCAGATGTTTTCACTGGCATATTATAAACAGTAATATAACATAATATAACAAAAGTTAAAAGAGAGCCTTTGGAGGTATTTTCCCTCCTCATAATTATGATCATCCAGAGAATCCCATGGCCAGCTGGAAACCTGAATGGTCCAGGCAGGTTGCTGGTCCACAACCGAGGCCCACGATGCCTGACCAGAAACCTAGGGAGAAACATATGTTTTTAATTGATTGGCATGCGCCCATTTTAATTTACCGGGTAGCTGTAGCTGGTACACTACCGGGAAGATGCGGTTCACAGTGGAGTACAGATCCACCCACTTAACATAGGCTCATAGACTTTAAGGTCAGAAGGGACCATTATGATCATCTAGTCTGACCTCCTGCACAATGCAGGCCACAGAATCTCACCCACCCACTCCTGGAATAATCCTCTTACCTATGTCTCAGCTATTGAAGTCCTCAAATCATGGTTTAAAGACTTCAAGATTCAGAGAATCCTCTGGTAAGTGACCCGTGCCCCATGCTGCAGAGGAAGGCTAAATAAATAAATAAATAAATAAAACCTCCAGGGCCTCTGCCAATCTACCCTGGAGGAAAATTCCTTCCTGACCCCAAATATGGTGATCAGCTGAACCCCAAGCATGTGGGCAAGACTCACCAGCCAGACACCCAGGAAAAAGTTCTCTGCAGTAACTTCTAACATCCCATCATTGACCATTGGTCCTATTTACCGCTGATGGCAATTAATTGACCTTTGACTAAGATCATGTTATCCCATCAAACCATCCCCTCCATAAATGTATCTAGCTTAATCTTGAAGCCAGTTAGGTCTTTTGCCCCCACTGCTTCCCTTGGAAGGCTGTTCCAGAACTTCACTCCTCTGATGGTTAGAAACCTTCGTCTAATTTCAAGTCTAAACTTCCTGATGGCCAGTTTATATCCATTTGTTCTTGTGTCCACATTGGTACTGAGCTGAAATAATTCCTCTCCCTCCCTGGTATTTATCCCTCTGATATATTTAAAGAGAGCAATCATATCTCCCCTCAGCCTTCTTTTGGTTAAGCTAAACAAACCAAGCTCCTTGAGTCTCCTTTCACAGGACAGGTTTTCCATTCCTCGGATCATCCTAGTGGCCCTTCTTTGTACCTGTTCCAGTTTGAATTCATCCTTCTTAGACATGGGAGACCAGAACTGCACACAGTATTCCAAACGAGGAAACTGGAAATACCTCGCCTAATGCATCCCAAGACCGCATTAGCTTTTTTCACGGCCACATCACATTGGCGACTCATAGTCATCCTGTGATCAACCAGGACTCCGAGGTCCTTCTCCTCTTCCGTTACTTCCAACTGATGCGTCCCCAGCTTATAACTAAAATTCTTGTTATTAATCTTGTTATTAATCCCTAAATGCATAACCTTACACTTCTCACTATTAAATTTCATCCTATTACTATTACTCCAGTTTACAAGGTCATCCAGATCTTCCTGTAGGATATCCCGATCCTTTTCTGAATTGGCAATACCTCCCAACTTTGTGTCATCTGCAAACTTTATTAGCACACTCCCACTTTTGGTGCCGAGGTCAGTAATAAAAAGATTAAATAAAATTGGTCCCAAAACTGAACCTTGAGGAACTCCACTAGTAACCTCCCTCCAACCTGACAGTTCACCTTTCAGTATGACCCACTGTAGTCTCCCCTTTAACCAGTTTCTTATCCACCTCTCAATTTTCATATTGATCCCCATCTTTTCCAATTTAACCAATAATTCCTCATGTGGTACTGTATCAAATGCCTTACTGAAATTGAGGTAGATTAGATCCACTGCATTTCCTTTATCTAACAAATCTGTTACTTTCTCAAAGAAGGAGATCAAGTTGGTTTGGCACGAGCTACCTTTTGTAAAACCATGTTGTAATTTGTCCCAATTGCCATTGACCTCAAGGTCCTTAACTACTTTCTCCTTCAAAAATTTTTCCAAGACCTTGCATACTACAGATGTCAAACTAACAGGCCTGTAGTTACCCAGGTCACTTTTTTTCCCTTTCTTAAAAATAGGAACTATATTAGCTATTCTCCAGTCAAACGGTACAACCCCTGAGTTTAGAGATTCATTAAAAAATTTTGCTAATGGGCTTGCAATTTCATGTGCCAGTTCCTTTAGTATTCTTGGAAGAAGATTATCTGGGCCGCCTGATTTACTCTCACTAAGCTGTTCCAGTTTGGCTTCTACCTCGGATATGGTAATATCTACCCCCACATCCTTATTCCCATTTGTCATGCTGCCACTATTCCTAAGCTCCTCATTAGCCTCATTAAAGACTGAGGCAAAGTATTTGTTTAGATATTGGGCCATGCCTAGATTATCCTTAACCTCCACTCCATCCTCAGTGTTTAGCGGTCCCACTTCTTCTTTCTTTGTTTTCTTCCTATTTATATGGCTATAAAACCTTTTACTATTGGTTTTAATTCCCTTTGCAAGGTCCAATTCAACATGCCTTTTAGCCTGTCTCACTTTATCCCTACATGCTCTGACCTCAATAAGGTAGGTTTCTTTGCTGATCCCGCCCATCTTCCACTCCTTGTATGCTTTCTGTTTTTTCTTAATCACCTCTCTGAGATGCTTGCTCATCCAGCTTGGTCTAAAGCTGGTCTAAACATCCAGGGTGTGGGCTGCTTTCCCCAGTTTTTGCAACATTGCCTTGTCTCCAATTTGTCATCCCCGGACGATCCCCATACGCTTGGCCTTTTCCTTATCTAAAGCGGCCTCTATGGCTTCTTGGGTTTTCACATAGCTCCTCCCTCCACTGGGCAAAGCTGAGACTTTTTTGGTGGTGGCAAACAGTAAATGTGATTATTGGTAAACAGTACTTACATTACATTTACATTTGTCCACTAGTGGGTTGCTAACACTTCCATCCTCCCAAAACACTTCTTCCCAGGAATTAACACATACACATTGCCCATTATACAGTACTTTGGTCTCATTATCCAATTCATCCCACATACAGGATCCTAGTAAAATGTCTTTACTACAGGACTCTGGAGCAACAGGCAAGGACAAGCACACTCACTTTTGAGGACTCCACTCGGTACAACCTCTGGTGTCCAATAACTTCCCTCCCTCCCCAGCCCACTGGCTCGAGGTCCGGGGTAGCCAAAAGGATCCCATGTGCAATATGGGGAGTGGGCTAACTTTCCATATCTTTGCCTCCAGAGCCTGTTGGTGTGCAGTTTTAACAACAATTTCCTCCAATTAAAAGGTCTGGCCTTACTATGCTAAAAAGATACTGCATCCATTCATATTGATAAGTATCAAACAGTGAGCTTTTGCTTTGCTTTAGCAAGTGTATCAAAACCTTAGTGTTTCCTGATATTACCCAAACCATTTTGTGTTCCAAGGTGAACAAAGCAAGTATCTGCATTTCAGTACATCCCATAGCTATAGCAGTATGTTTTTTATTTCCATTTGTTTCTGTATTAGGCTGTTCTGTGTAGATTTATGGTATTTTGGGTTGCTTTTCAGCAGGTATCAGCTTTTCCTGTTTTTCTGAAAGACAAAAGAACCTGTTTCTACCCCTTTAGGGGTGGCAGATTACTGCTCAAAATATTCCTTTCTTTTACAAATACCCTTGCCGATTGCAGGCAAAACAGAGGAATTACCCCCCATATTTTCCTGTATTTGTTCTATAGGCAGGCCAGGTTTCAATGGCTTTTACCTTTATCAGTTAGGTAATTTGCATTAACACAGATGCTTTCTGGCTTGCTTTTGGATTCAAAGCCATCAGCAGCTCAGACTGTCTTAAAAGGAACACAATCAACTTTCACCAGAGTTTTGATTACTTTTCACTTTTAACTCCTGCTTCCAAAACACAGTGATTTGGAGACAAAAACACAACCTATTGTGGTTCCCTTTGGCAAAGTGTCAGTTTGATTACACAGAGCCACCTTAAGGCTCAGTGTGGGAGATGGTCTTTCTCTCTTTCACTACAGCTCTTATCTGCTATTTTGTTACCAAAAAACAAATTCAAAATCTTTTCCCATTCTCCTGGTTTTGACTGCCCTGCTGGCAGCCATGACTTTGGTCTTTAAGGTCCAATAGAACCCCCTTATATTCTTTTAGCAAATTTGACTAAATTGTCCATAGTCAAATGATTTAAATCAGATTGTCTCTTTGCCTGGATTATTTACAGACAGTCCCTTGGAAAAGGGCACATTTTCCTTCAGAATAGCTGCAAAGAAACCAAGAATTTTCTTTTCTTTAAAGCTTTTCCTTTTAAACACTTTTACAATGTTTAACTGCTTAATTCCCTCCAGCCTCTGCAGAATTAACTTCTCACTCTCTTTCCTTAAATCACTTGCTTATCTTCCAAAATGACACCTTCATCAACTCAGATTTTACCATTCCAAGTACTATTTCAGGGATCTGAATTTCTCATACCTGTACTCACTGCTTCCTTTACTCCTGCTTTACTCCTCAAGGCTTCCAACCTATTTTCCAATTTCTTTATCTGTTGCCTGCCTGCTTGTCTGGGCCTGATCCTTTTTTTTTTCTCGCTGCACTGTCTCTTTCCATGGGCACAGGTTTCGTTCCATTACCAATTTAGCAAGGAGGGTGGGCTTCTCAACTAACCCCCACCCCTCCTAGTCCCCTTTCCTCTTCATAATCACCCCCCTGGTTGCTCTCCTCGTAGTTGGGGGTGCCGTACATACAACCTTCTCCCCCCGCCTTCACCCGCTGGACCTCTCCTCAGTCTTAATGAGGGCCGCTATAGGGGTGCAACAAGGTTCTGCCCAAAATTGAGGATCCTCACAAAGGGAGAGATCAAAGCCCTCACAGGGGTCACCCAATTCATCCCCCATGAGGCTCGCCACCTGGACTGAACGCATGGCCAATTGACATTTTAACTGTTTAATTTTCTTTTCATGGCCAGCACACTGCCGTTGTGGCGTATGCTGAGCACGAATGGTCAAGTCTTTGACAAGCCCCTGAAGAACCGGTACTTGCTTAGCCAGGGCTTCCAGGCGGGTACGTTCCGCTTTTTCTGCCTGAAAGTCCTGTCTCAAGGCCTGCAACTTGTCCTGGGCATAGGCTTGGGTTGCTGCCTGGTTAGTAATCTGCGCTTTCAATTCAGAGCCGTAACTAGGGCAAGGCCAGTGAGGCACTCGCCTCGGGGCGCACGCCTGTCAGGGGTGCAAAAGGCTGCAGCCAGGGGCGCAAAAGGCTGCAGCCAGGGGCACCCCATCCTCCCCCGCCACTGAAACCGCCCCGGCTTACCTGCAGGAGTTCTGCCGGTCCTGTTGTAGAATGTACCCTCTGCCGAATTGCTGCTGAAGCCGCGGCTTGCCTGCGGGAGGTCCGCCGGTGCTGCGGCTTTGGTGGCAATTTGGCAGAGGGTACCTTCTACAACGAGACCAGCAGACCTCCCACAGGCAAGCGGAAGCGGTTTTGGCGGGAGGGGAGGACCTCCCGCAGGTAAGCCCCTTGGAATTTCTGCGCCCCTGCCTCGGGCGCAGAAATTCCTAGCTACGTCTCTGTTTCAATTGCTCAATTTCCACCCGCTGTCCGGGTACACACCTCCCTTCTCCCCAACTCCTCTTGCTGTCCTGACAACATTTGATACCACATAGCTGCTGAAGTCCAAATTAATCCCACAGCTGCCCCTGGGTTTTTACCCTTCTGCTTTTCATACTCGGCATATCGGTCTAACAATTGGGAAAGGAGTCGAGGAAAGCTGGCTGTATTTTAAAGAAGCCTTATTGAGGTTGCAGGAACAAACCATCCTGATGTGTAGAAAGAAAAGTAAATATGGCAGAGCAGCGTACAAAAAGTGTAAGATTGGACAAATGTCCAGGGAGGAGTATAAAAATATTGCTCAGGCATGCAGGAGTGAAATTAGGAAGGCCAAATCACACTTGGAGTTGCAGCTAGCCAGAGATTTTAGGAGTAACAAGAAGGGTTTATTCAGGTATGTGAGCAAGAAGAAGAAAGTCAAGGAAAGTGTGGGCCCCTTGCTGAATGAGGGAGGGAACCTAGTGACAGAGGATGTGGAGAAAGCTAGTGTACTCAATGCTTTTTTTGCCTCTGTCTTCACAAACAAGGTCAGCTCCCAGACGGCTGCACTGGGCAGCATGGTATGGGGAGGAGGTGACCAGCCCTCTGTGGAGAAAGAAGTAGTTCGGGACTATTTAGAAAAGCTGGACGAGCACAAGTCCATGGGGTCGGATACACTGCATCTGAGGTTGCTAAAGGAGCTGGGCGATGTGATTGCAGAGCCACTGGCCATTATCTTTGAAAAATCATGACAATCGGGGGAGGTCCCGGATGACTGGAAAAAAGCTAATGTAGTGCCCATCTTTAAAAAAGGGAAGAAGGAAGATCCAGGGAACTACAGGCCAGTCAGTCTCACCTCAGTCCCTGGAAAAATCATGGAACAGGTCCTCAAGGAATCAATTCTGAACCACTTAAAGGAGAGGAAAGTGATCAGGAACAGTCAGCATGGATTCACCAAGGGCAAATCATGCCTGACTAACCTAATTGCCTTCTATGATGAGATAACTGGCTCTGTGGATGAGGGGAATGACTTTAGCAAAGCTTTTGATACAGTCTCCCACAGTATTCTTGCCAGCAAGTTAAAGAAGTATGGGCTGGATGAATGGACTGTAAGGTGGATAGAAAACTGGCTAGATGGTCGGGCTCAACGGGTAGTGATCAATGGCTCCATGTCTAGTTGGCAGCCAGTATCAAGTGGAGTGCCCCAAGGGTCGGTGCTGGGGCCGGTTTAGTTCAATATCTTCATTAACGATCTGGAGGATGGTGTGGACTGCACCCTTAGCAAGTTTGCAGATGACACTAAACTGGGAGGAGTGGTCGATACGCTGGAGGGTAGGGATAGGATACAGAGGGACCTAGACAAATTAGAGGATTGGGCCAAAAGAAATCTGATGAGGTTCAACAAGGACAAGTGCAGAGTCCTGCACTTAGGACGGAAGAATCCCATGCACTGCTACAGACTAGGGACCGAATGGCGGGGCAGCAGTTCTGCAGAAAAGGACCTAGGGGTTACGGTGGACGAAAAGCTGAATATGAGTCAACAGTGTGCCCTTGTTGCCAAGAAGGCTAACGGCATTTTGGGCTGTATAAGTAGGGGCATTTCCAGCAGATCGAGGGACGTGATCATTCCTTTCTATTCGGCACTGGCGAGGCCTCATTTGGAGTACTGTGTCCAGTTTTGGGCCCCACACTACAAGAAGGATGTGGATAAATTGGAAAGAGTCCAGCGGAGGGCAACAAAAATGATTAGGGGGCTGGAGCACATGACTTATGAGGAGAGGCTGAGGGAACTGGGATTGTTTAGCCTGCAGAAGAGAAGAATGAGGGGGGATTTGATAGCTGCTTTCAACTACCTGAAAGGGGGTTCCAAAGAGGATGGATCTAGACTGTTCTCAGTGGTAGAAGATGACAGAACAAGGAGCAATGGTCTCAAGTTGCAGAGGGGGAGGTTTAGGCTGGATATTAGGAATAACTTTTTCACTAGTAGGGTGGTGAAGAACTGGAATGGGTTATCTAGGGAGGTGGTGGTGGAATCTCCTTCCTTAGAGGTTTTTAAGGTCAGGCTTGACAAAGCCCTGGCTGGGATGAATTAGTTGGGGTTGGTCCTGCTTTGAGCAGGGGGTTGGACTAGATGACCTCCTGAGGTCCCTTCCAACCCTGAGATTCTATGATTCTATGAACTCCTGCAAAGTCTGCACTCTTTTCTGAAGCTGCACCACAGAACCCCAGGGATTGTATCCCACCTTGGTGAGAGCCTTCTCCAGCCGGGAGAGGTCTTCACCTCCCTTTGAAAGAGGCAGCAGGGTCCTGTCCCTCTTTGCTGCCTCCTCCGTGGCTCGGGCATCAGGTCCACCTGCCTCCCAAGATGCCAGCTGACCAGGCAGCCAGACTGTCGTGTCCATGCTCCCTAATGCCCGTACGTCCAGCATTGAACCCATCATTGATGCCATCGCCCACGACTCCAGGACTCCCGAGTCTGCAGCTGTACCCTTCTGTTTCCTGAATATGTTCTCACAAGCCATTCGTACCACTCTTAAGGTCTTTTAAATCACTTGAGATTTCACGCTGCTCACGTCAGCACCCGGGCTTACAATGTTACCCCACATGGGCCGGAGGAAGAGACGCTAAGCCTCCCTCCGTATTACTCAGTCCTATCTCACCGAGAGTCCATATACCAAAACCCTTCCCGGGCAGAGCGAGACACCTTACGTTCTCCTCTTCTACTCAGTCATCCTACAACTGAGGGCGCAAGCACCAAGGATTCTTTCCATTCGGAACAAGGGTCTCTAAGCCCTCCTCCTATTGCCTGGTACTTTTATGACCGGGGGTAGACCCACCTGCACCCTTCCCCCGCCAACCGGGGTGAAGAGAGGAATACTAAACTCTCTCCGGTTCTCTGTCATGCTACAATTTTTCATACTGTTACAATTAACATACTGAGGGTGGGGCTCACCTTTAATCATAAAATCCCCAACATGAAATACCAACAGTGCTGGACAGAGCAAATATGAAATACCAAGGGCAAAACAGTTGGTGTGCTCTTCAGTGCTCCGCCCCCCACCGCAATTCTCCACCAGAACTGTGACAGATTTTCGTTACCAATCTACCTGGGGCCACAGTTGATCAGGCTGGGGCCACAGGATCTTTCTGGGGAGGAGATGTCGAGGCACACCAAGTATCTAAATTTTAAAGCTTTATTGATAAAATAATAAAATAACAGCAGAGAGTGTTGGGAACGCTCCCACATCACTCAGGTCAGGGGAAGAAATAAAGTGTTAATGCCCCAAGCCCTAACCCACTTTCATACTCACACACGCCTCCCAGACTGGCCAAGTCTGGGTGTAACGTCAGAAGAAGTGGAGGGGGAGGGTGGACGGGAGTGCTGTCCTGGCCGTCCAAGGATCTGCTGTGCTCTCCGAATTGCTCCAGCTCTCAGGAGGGTTTTAAGTCCTGGGCTCCTTTGGGGGTGTTCCATTCTGCGACCTCTGTTCCTGGTACTCTTTGTGCCAGTCCAAACCAGCTTTCTGTGGCCTTCTTCAGCTTTCCCAAAACACCCCGACTAGACTTTGTTTTCCTCTTTGTTTTTCCTCCATGCTGACCTTGCTGTTTCACTTGTTTTGGGCTGCCTCTGCAGGTCTGTGTCTGTTCAGTTGAATCTTTCTTTTTCACGGTTGGTCGGGGTGAATTTCAAGCCCCCGTCTTTCTTGGCAGGCAGCCAAGCTTCGGCTGTGAGCAGTGTCCTTGGGCTGGAGTTAGCTTCTCCAGTTCTGGGGTCCACGCTGCAAACAGGATGTTGACAAATTGGAAAGGGATCAGGAAAGATGGATCCATGGTCTGGATCTCCTACAGAGAGACTAAAGGAGCTCAGTCTATTTGGCTTATCACAGAGAAGGCCACGAGACATGACTGGAACAGGGTCTATAAGTATCTCTGTGGGGAGGAGATTTCTGACAGCAGAGGGCACAGGCGCCGACTTTCATTTTCCCCACTCTGCCTCTTCCACCAAGGCCCCACCCTTGCTCCGCCTCTTTCCGCCCCAGCTCCGCCCCCCACCCCCAGTGCCTCTCACCCACCGCCGAACAGCTTGGCTGACGGGTGGTGAGCACCCACTATTTTTTTCCATGGGATCTCCAGCCCCAGAGCATCCATGGAGTTTGGCACCTATGGCAGAGGGTGCTTTGGTCAAGCAGGCAGAGGCAGAACGAGATCCAGAGGCTGGACACTGAAGAGAGACAATTTCAGAAGGGAAATAAGGCGCAATGTCTAACTGGTAGAACAACTTACTAAGGGACGTGGTGGCTTCTCAATCATGTGGAGTCTTTAAACCAGGGCTGGGTGTCTCTTTCTCAAACATCCACCCTAGCTCATACAGGAGTCATGAGCAGGGATCCTTGGGGGAGACTCTCTGGCCTGGGCCATGCAGGAGCTCAGACGCGATGGTCACAATGGTTCCTTCTGGCTTTAAACTCTATGAATCTGTAACCCAGACTCTCTCCTCTTTCCCCCCCAAAGTTTTCGCCCTGACAATAACGGCCAATACGCAGTTGCGGTGAGCCTGCCCCAGGCAGCGTGTAATCTTCTCGACGAGCAGCAACTGAGGAGGTACCTGAGTGAGGCGGAGCTGAAAGAGATGAAGGCTAAACTCAACAGCAAGGAGCTGTTCGAGGGCCAGAATGTCGCAGCCGCCCGGCCCAAGTTCCAGAAGAAGAACCCCACCCTGCACTCTGAGTTCCTGCTGCTCAGCCCAGACCAGAACGGCGTCAGCCCCGTCTCCCGCCTCCTGGACAAGACCCGGGGCCAGGAGACCTGCCCAGAAACCCACGTCCCAGGCAAGGAATGCGGCAACAACTGCTACGAGAAGTGGTCCCCAGGCCAGCGCTGTGGCTGGAACAGCTGCCTCATCTTCTTCACCAAGAACTCGCCGTGCCTGGGCACCTGCCTTAATGCCTCGAGCTGCTTCTACATCCGGGACCTGATGGACGGGGTCTTCGGCGCCATCAACAACAACTTCCAGGCCTTGGCCTTCCAGCAGGTCTACCCACCAGACATGGCCCAGAAGAGGAAGGCGTTGTGGGAAGCCTGGCAAACCATCCAAAACGCCCCAATGTACAAGTGTGATAACAACGGCTGCGCCAGCTGCGAGGAGAAAAGCCTCAGCCGGAACCCCTGCCTTGTGGGGGTGCCAGAATAGGGGCCGCACCACAGAGAGCCCATGGGTGATGGGATCCCAGTGGGGATGAGTTGGCTGGCTGGGATACAACCAGCCAACACACCAGTCAATCCGTCTCCCTAGTGCGCCCCTGTCTCTCTGGCTAACATACCCGCCTCTCTGTCACACCCCCTATCTAGCCATCGCTATAGATACCGCGGGAGGAGGGGGGGACGACTGTGTGTCTGTGCTGCACCTTTCTCTCATTTCTAGGGGGCCCACCACCCTGGTGCGACAGTCCTGGATTTGCCCTGCAATCTCTCTCGCTCTGTGTGGTGCCGCAGCCCCATCTGTGTCATGTGGGTGCAATTCCAGGGTGGAGCGCTGAGTCCAAACAGGGGTGGCACGGATGGGATGTCTCAGTGGACGAGGCAGACCGGGGGCACTATAGGAAGGGGGGATGGCAGACGTGGGATGGAAGACAGCGAGGGGTGGGCCAGATGGGGGATGGGACATGGTGGGGGGGGCGGGTCATATGGGGATGGGATGTAGCAAGGGATGGAGCAGAGGGGGGATGGGATGTGGCGAGGGGCAGTACAGAGGGGGGATGGGAGGTGGCGGGAGGAGGGGGAAATGCAGGATGGAACATGAGGCTGGGCCAGATGGGGGATGGGATGGGAGGATTCGAGGGGTGTGGAAGATGGGGTGGGGGATGGGAGGTGGCGAGGGCCGGGCAGACTCCAGGCTGGAGCATTGTCCCCATCTGGGTGTGGCTGGTTTGTCTCATGCTGGGGGTGACGGGGTAAAGTTGCCAATTCTTCACCATATGAGCAAGACCAATAAAGCTTCAGAGTTTCCCGGGGCCTCACGTCTCTAACTACCTGCCCGGCGCCCGTGTCTCTGTGCACGTTTCTGACACACGTGTCTCTCTCCATGTGTCCGGCTCTCTCCAACCCTGTAGGGCTAACCAGAAACGGCACGATCAGAGGATGGGAGGAGGCAGAACACGTCCGTCTGTACTTCAGCGAGAGTGGATTTCTCTGTCTGTACCAGCACAATGCAACAAAATGAGACAGCTGGGCTCTGGCCCATTGACTCTGAGGGAGCGGGGCTGGTTCACACCAGCTTGGCTCTGACCCATTGACTCCAAGGGAGCAGGGCCATTGACTCTGGCCTCGCTTTTGGCCAATGGACTCTCCCTAGTGAGGCCATGTCTGTGGGTCGCATGTGGTGTTTGGGCACCGAGCCCGAGAGTCCATCGGTCTCTCTCTCAACAGGTTATTTTGGGTGTGAGTCCTTCAGGGAAACGATTCTCAGGGGTTTAGTTCCCGTGGAGGGTTGAAGTAACTCCCCAGATGGCACCAAGCTCATGTCACTGCCCTGGGATCGGAGTGAGGTGAGTGACTACTACAGGCCAAACCCCCTGCTGGTGCTGAAATCAATGGGGTTACACCGATCACACCCGCTGGGATCTGGCCCTGTCTGCTCAATCGCTCTCCATTTCCCCACTCCAAGAGGGTGAAAAAGAAACCCAGACCCAGCCTCTCCCTGCACACACAGCCCTGGCCGGTGGGGACCCCAGAATACAGCACTGCTCCTCCCTCACTCCAATAAAGAGTGAAGCTGGCACCATCCTCCATCAGCAGAGACCTGACTCCTCCCCCTGCCACCCCACTACCCCAGTGAGTGCCCCCGCTCCCTTAGGGGAATGCCAGACAGTGCATAACAGATGAGCGCCCCTGTGACGGCTTGGGGTCACAGAGACCTGCTTGGTGCTGCCACCTGGTGTGCCAAGGCCACTTCTGTCCCTGCCTCCAGGCCTTTTCCAGCTTGGGACTCCCGAATCCTGTCTGCTTTGAGCCAGATTCCACTGATCTGCTGCAAACACAGACCCAGGTCCGAACCAAGTCCACTCACCACTGCAAGGCTCCTGGAAGCGCTCTTGCCTTTGACACCCAGGTGCCCAGCTCCCTAAGCAGTCTAAACCCTTAATACATCCGTTTTACCCTGCATAAGGCTTATACAGGGTAAACTCATAAATAGTTCGCCTTCTATTTCAAAGATAGAAAGATATGCACAGCTGTTCGCTTTCCCCAGGTACCAACTCGTACTCAAGGAAACTTAATAAGTAAAAAGTGATTTTAATAAGTACAGAAAATAGGATTTAAGTGAGTTCAAGTAGTGACAGACAGAACAAAGTGAATTACTAAATAAAATAAAATAAAATAAAATAGAACACGCAGTTCTATGTCTAATCAAACTTCACACAGATATAAAAACCTCACTAGGTCCAGTAAACAGGCTATCTTCCACTTAGCCTGGGTCCAGCAATCACTCACCCCCCTAATGTCTTTGTCCTTTGTTCAGTCTCTTTCGGGTGTGTCCTGGGGGTGGGGTGGGGTGGAGAGTCTCTCTCTTTAGCCAGCTGAAGACAAAATGGAAGGGTCTCCCCCCGGCTTTTATAGTCTTTTTCCCCTCCCTGTGTAACATCCTGTTACCATGGAGTTTTGGGATCACCTGGGCGAGTCACCTGTCCATGCACCCTTCCGCAACCAGCCTAACCAGTTGCATTCCAGACCCGGCCCCAATGTGGATTGGGGTCTGCAACGTCTTTTGTCTGTTAAGTGCTCGCATTTAACAGGCACATTCTTTGCTCCAAAGATGATCCCATGCACTTACAAAGGCTACGTACAAAACCAGCAAATATAAAACCAATCTTCATAACTCCAACTACAACAATGATACATGCATACAAACAGGAGGAGTAAATTCAGTAGGTCATAACTTTCACAGAGATATGTTACATGGCACATGTAGCATAAAACATATTCTAGTTACATATATACATTTATAAGCATCTCCCCATAAAGTTTTATGGGGAACACTGTCACAGCCCCTTCTTGGAAACTCCCCAGATTGCTGTGAGGGGACCCAGCCACTGGATACCAGAGTCTGAACAGCGCCCAGGCCCTGTCTTGGGGTCCCTGGGCACACTCCCGGGGTGCAAACCTCTGCCTAGCTCCTGCCCTAACAGTGTAGATACACGGCACCCAGCCCAGCACCTACAACCGGCGGTGACCCCTCAAACTCTCCTGTAGCTTAACACCCCTCTGGCAGAGCTCCACCCAAAGGTGTGAGCCCCAGAGGGTCCCTCTCCACCGGCCCACCTGGGAGGTGCAGCACTGACACACAGACGCTTTGCACAGACGTCTGACACAGACCCACCCATCCCTCCCAACCCAACACGCATTCCCCTGCCTTGGTTTCCTCCGTGCTCTGGGCTGGGCTGTGCCCTGGGTCTCTCCTGCCCAGCGCTGCCTGTTCTCGGCAGCTCTCGCGAGCCTTCCCCTGTGAGTCCTGTTGGAACCATTTGCTTTGATCCCATCTCTTGGCCCTGTGTTGGTGACATCCCGCTGCTCCCCCCAGCCCCCTCCCTTCAGACAGGGGGCGGACGGATCTTCTCCCCGCTCCAGCAAACCCAGCACTGCGTGGAGAGACTCCCCGAACCAGCCCACCAGGACATGGGTGGGAGGGGAAATGAGGGAATGGGGGAAAGAGAGGAACGGGGGGCACACACAGCTCCTGGCAAAGGAGGATAATGGGGGACCCTGGCATGGGGGGTTGGGTAAATGGGGGACACACACAGCCCCTGGCATGCGGGTCACAGCCCCACCTGTGGGTACAGCCCATCTGTACAGCACAGGTACTGGGGGGGTCAAAGCCCTGGGAGCAGCCTCATTGAGCAGCCCCCATGGAGAGGGGCAGCCGGAGCAAGTCTGACATGTTCCCATCACTCCCATTAATGGTTTCCTGAGAGGGAAATGGGGCACCCAGCCGGTGAGCTGGGGAGGCCTGGTTCTCCCCCGACCCTCAGAGAGGGCTGGTTCTGATCCAGGGGATGGGGAAGAGAGAGGACCTTTCTCCTTCTGTGTGCGCCAGCTCCCATCCAGCCCCGGGGCAGGGGACTGTCTGTCTCAGGGGGCAGGGAATGGGACCCAGGACCTTTCTCCTATGGGGTGCCATGTGCCAACCACGCCTCCAGCTGCCACATCCCCCTCTCTCCTCCCCAGGGTAAGCGGCACAGACCGAGCCCCCCAACCCCAGCCACAGCGGGGAGACGGGGTTTGTAAAGCACAGGCCCACCCAAAACCAGCCCTGCTAGAAGCCAGCATGCTCCCATGGGGTCAGTGGGGCTGGGCCTGGGGCTGGGGGTGGGGAGGCCCAATTATTATGATCAGTGATTTTAAATGTTTAGGATAAGGTTTTTTAGATTGTTTCCCCTCATCAACATGGAGCGCTGAGTCCAAACAGGGGTGGCACGGATGGGACATCTTAGTGGACGAGGCAGACCAGGGGCACGATAGGAAGGGCCGGGGGTGACAGATGGGGGATGGGACATGGCAGGGGGCCAGGTCAGACAGGGGATGGGATGTAGCAAGGGATGGAGCAGACGGGGGATGGGATATGGTGAGGGGCAGGGCAGAGGGGGGATGGGACGTGGCGAGAGGAGGGGCAAATGCGGGATAGAACATGAGGCTGCGCCAGACGGGGGTGGGGGATGGGAGGTGGCGAGGGCTGGGCAGACTCCAGGCTGGAGCGTTGTCCCCATCTGGGTGTGGCTGGTTTGTCTCACGCTGGGGGTGACGGGGTGAAGTTGCTGATTCTCCGCCATATGAGCAAGACCAACAAAGCTTCAGAACTTCCCAGGGCCTCACGTCTCTAACTATCTGCCTGGCGCCCGTGTCTCTGTCCACGTCTCTGGCACACGTGTCTCCGTCCATGTGTCCGGCTCTCTCCAATCCTGTAGGGCTAACCAGAAATGGCATGATCAGAGGATGGGGGAGGAGGCAGAACACGTCCGTCTGTACTTCAGCGAGAGTGGATTTCTCTGTCTGCGCCAGCACAATGCAACAAAATGAGACAGCTGGGCTCTGGCCCATTGACTCCAAGGGAGCGGGGCCGGTTCACACCAGCTGGGACCTGGCCCACTGACTCTAAGAGCGGGGGGCCATTGACTCTGGCCTCGCTTTTAGACCCTGGACTCTCCCTAGTGAGGCCATGTCTGTGGGTCGTGTGTGGTGTTTGGGCCCTGAGCCCGAGGATCCGTCGGTCTGTCTGTCAGCAGGTTATTTTGGGTGTGAGTCCTTCAGGGAAATGATTCTCAGGGGGTTTAGTTCCCATGGGGGGTTGCAGTAACTCCCCAGACAGCGCCAAGCTCGTGTCACTGCCCTGGGATCGGAGTGAGGCCAGACCCACCACTGGTGCTGAAATCAAGGGGGTTACGCCGATCACACCAGCTGGGATCTGTCCCTGTCTGCTCAATCCCGCTCCATTTCCCCACTCCAAGAGGGTGAAAAACCAACCCAGCCCCAGCCCCTCCCTGCACACACAGCCCTGGCCGGTGTGGACCCCAGACCTCAGTGCTGCCCCTCCACACACCCCAAAAAAGAGTGAAGCTGGCACCAACCTTCATCAGCAGAGACCTGACTCCTCCCCCTGCCCCACAGCCCTGGGTGACTGCCCCCCCGCTCCCTTAGGGGAAAGCCTGGCAGTGTGTGACAGATGATCACCCTCTCTTGGCCACTCACCAGATTGCTGTGAGGGAACCCAGCCACTGGATCCTGAGTATGAAGAAAGCCCTTTGTCCCTGTCTTGGGGTCCCCAGGCAAACCTTGGGGTGCAAACCCTCTGCCTAGCACCCACCCTGACTGAACAGCTGAGACATACAGCATCAGCTGGTGGCATAGCAGAGCAGAGCAAAATTGAGCCTTATTTTCATCCAATCACAGCAGCCTCTGTCTTCAGGCTGCAGCTGTCTTGGCCCTTGACCTAGACACATGGTGCCCTGTCCAGCCCCTGGAACCAGAGCCATGGGCAGAATCCGAGATCCTTGGTTACCAGTATGCTGCTGCTGACAACTGAATAGTTGTGTAACCCAGTGAGACAGTATTTGTCAAGTCCTTCTCCCGTGGCTGATGTAGGAAGGCGCTAGTTATTACTCCTTGAGCTCAGCCAATAAGGGCCTAAGTTAGGGAGCTAAAGTGTAAGGGGTTCAAACGTTGCTGCTGATCTACGTAGGGATTAGTGTTCTTTTCATTCTGGGTTTGTACAGCGCCTAGCATGATGTTGCCATGGTCCCCCTGCCACCCCACTACCCCAGTGAGTGCCCCCCACTTCCCCCAGGTGAGTGCCCCCGCTCCCTTAGGGGAATGCCAGACAGTGTGCAGCAGATGAGCGCCCCCTCTTGGCCACTCAGCAGATTGCTGTGAGGGGACCCAGTCTCTGGATCCCAGAGTCTGAACAGAGCCCAGGCCCGGGCCCTGTCTTGGGGCCCCTGGGCACACTCTCGGGGTGCAGATCCTCTGCCTAGATCCTGCCCTGACAGTGTAGACACACCGCACCTAGCTCAGCCCCTGCAACCAGAGGTGACTCCTCAAACTCTCCTGTAGCTGAACACCCCCCTGGCAGAGCTCCACCCAAAGGTGGGAACCCCGGGGGTGTCCCACTTCACCGGCCCATCTGGGAGGTGCGGCACTGACACACAGACGCTTTGCACAGACGTCTGATACAGACCTACCCACCCCTCCCAATCTGGTGCAGGGGGCAGGGAATGGGACCCAGGACCTTTATCCTAGGGGGTGCCATGTGCCAACCACACCTCTAGCTGCCACATCCCCCTCTCTCCTCCCCAGGGTAAGGGGCATAGACCCAGCCCCCAACCCCAGCCGCAGGGGAGAGACAGGGGTTGTAAAGCACAGACCCACCCCACACCAGCCCTGATAGGAGCCAGCACTGCTCCCATGGGGTCAGTTGGGCTGGGCCCCTCACCCCAAAGCTGGGCTGGGCCTGGCAGGAGCCAGCACCCTCCCCATGGGGTCAGTGGGGCTGGGACTGGGGCTGGGGGAGGGGAGGGGAGACCCCATCACTGTGAGCAGCAAATTCTCACCTAAAACCCTTGTTAGAAACCAAACACCTGAGAGAAAAACAAGAAAAGTATTTTCTTGGGGAAGAGGGGGATGGGGAATAAGCTTTACTGGGTGAAGGGGAGGATGGAAAGGGGAGGGGTCTGGTGACAGGGGATGTCTGACCACAGTGATTGTCTGTCTACAAGAGCTGCGTCTCACCTCCCAGTTGCTGTGGAGATGAAATTCCCCATCATGTCAGTCACCTGTGGGCACTGGCTCTGTGCACACACTGGTGGGGTGTCATTTCCGTGGCTGCCTTCAGATTTGGGCTGGCTGTTAACACCCTTATGAAGTGCACAAATGTTATAGATCCAGCTTAGAGAGGGACAAACTGAGGCACCCAGACAGGAGGGGACCTGCCAAAGACAGCAGCAGAGCTAAGGCTGGAACCCAGGTGTCCTAGCACCCAGGCCCCTGCGTAGCCCCCAGGATCATTCTTCCCACCCTCTGCAGCGGCAGGGCCGGTGTCTGGTCAGTGCCTTGAACAAGCTTTAAAAAAAGCAAAACGTAACCAGGGGCTGGAATCTGTCTGGATGAGGTGCAGCGGCAGTGACACCAGAGCGAGGGTTGTGTGCAACATGTTTGTGTTTGGACAACGGCAAGGATAGTTAATCTCTTCTGTTGCTCAGTGAGTTCTAATCAAACAAACCCTGGGTTGTAATTTTTGGCCCATGAGGGACTGTTTGGTGAGTTGATTGTACAATTTGAGGGTCTGGAAAGCTTCTTATAAATTGTTGAAAAATAGGTGTCTGGGTGGGTGATTTGTGTGCGCGTGTGTTGTTGTGTTTTTTTTATACTCCTAGAGCAGAAAGATCCACATTTGCATACAGCATCGTTCAGACCAGAAGACCATTTTTAGAGACGGGCATGGTTTTTTAAAAAGTACTTTAAAGTGATCATGGTAAATTTTGTGCCTCATGTTTTTGAAGCTGCCAAATTACAAATTGACGACAAAATGTGGTGTGGAAAAAATGGCTAAAAATGAGAGAGAGAAAGTGGGACCCAGGACCCAGGTCTCTAAGATGACAGAAGCCCCCTCTGACCTGCTACTGCCCCCCTGAGTCTTTCAGAGTGACTAACCCAGGTTGGGGTCTTAGATTCCTAACCACTAAGCCATACTCCTCTCCCAGAGCTTGGGGGAGAATCCAGGATTCCTGGGCACTAATGCCGTTGACAAGTGAATGCTTGGGTAACCCACTGGGAAAACATTGCTCATGTCCATCTCTAGTGGCTGGTTGAGGAAGGGGCTAGTAATTGCTCCTGGAGGTCACAAAACAAGCTGGGGATCTGAGCGATCAAAACCCTGCTGCTGATTTATGTGGGGGCTGAGTGTCTTTTCCTTCTTGGTTTGTACAGCGCCTAGCACGATGGGGCCTGGTACAGGACTGGGTTCCTAGGCGCTGCTATGCTCTGGTTTCATGTGATTCACGCAGTGAAAAGCCGGTTTTGTGCTTCACAACTCTGATGCTTGGTCAGTTATGGTGTGAATCCCTGACACACACACGTCAGGTGTTTGTCGCACATTTTTCCCGTGGACCCCCCTCCCCGGTGCGGGGATGCGGTCGGCCTCCTGCCCCATGCCCCACACGCAGACATGAGGAGTCTGTGACAACACTCAGCCTGGAAGCCTGTGTTTAGCCCTGGAATCACTGGTCCAGTCCCTAGCGTTGGCCGCGGTGACAGCCAGCCACGGGCAAGTGTCCCTCATCAGCCTGCTCCAAAGGGGTGAGGCTTGGTTGATGCAGAAGGGCAGGGTAGAGCTCGGGCAGATCGGCTGGTGCTGCACAAGCCCGGCTGCTCCTGCCACAGCCAATTTCCCTGAGTGCTTTGGGAGGTGAGTGACTGTGCACTACGTCCCTGAACTGCCCCGCTAACGCAGCCCCTCAGCAGTGACCCCTCTGCTTGTATCTGGTTACGGCAGCTCGTCCCTTGCCCCCACACGCTCCCCAAATGGGCGACGTCCTTCTGCCTGGACACAGTAGAGGTCACTGTGCCGGTGCTGCCTTCCCTGCAGGTTCGGTGGAGCTGGGGACAGACGCTCTTGGGTGTCTGTTGGGGAAGGCCGTGAAGGAGAGTTATCGGCAGCCTTGTGGGCAATGTGCGGGGAGGGGATGCACAAGTCTTTCCTCATCACTTCCTAACTGTGCAATTGAACGATCTTTATAGTTTTCCATTAAATGAAATTGGTTCAGATTGCTACAATTCCTTCCTGCGCATTGCCCAGATGTTCAGGCTTTATCGGGTTCTTTTGTGTTTGATTAGAGCCGCCTTCCCGGAACAGAAACCTGTTTTTTCTCCTCTGAATTGTCTTTGGAGCAGGTGAGAGGCACGTGACCCTAGCCGTGGCCTTTACCACCCACCCACCTGTCCACGTCAGCTGATCCCTGCCTGGTTAACAAGCAGGTGAGACTGTCTCAAGGAGAGAAGCTGGATGAAATGAAATCGGCCTGTACGACTCACCAAGCCAGGCCAGGCCGCGTTTCTATCTAACCGGCTCTCCTGCCCCCATTCCACATCCCCAGCATGTCCCTTCAGAGCCTCCAGCCACCGACTAGAGCCTCGTCCCGTCAGTCTGGGGAGCTGCAGGTCTCCGGGGAGTGACGGAGACGTACCTGTAACCTTTCTGCCAGGTGGAGCCAGCAGCAACAAGGGCCAGGTTCAGTATCTAGAGGTTCCTTTTCGACAACACAACCCAGAACCGGCTCAAGCCCCCACCCAGTGACCTGGGACAATTACACACCACCTCCTGGGTGTCCCTAAGAGGCAAAAATTCCCCTCTCGCAAGCACAGAGTCTGAATGTAGCAAAAACTTTTAATAAAAGGAGGGAATTAACTCAGCATTAATTAGGGAAAACACTGCAACAAGGGTTCATAAACACAAACCATGAGCAAAAGACCCACCCCCAAGTAAGCTGGGCAGTGTCCTTTTCCCCTCAGAGTCTTAAGTCCGGCAACCTAAAAGTCCCTTTAACGTGCCCGTCCCGTCTCTGTACCCCACTCACAGTTGCTATCCTTGGCCAGTGCCGCCCCAGAGTTCAGAGGTTCATCTGCAGAGTTCACCTCCCACCTTGTGTGGAAGGCAGGCGGGGGGATTAAGGAGGCACCTTACATGCTGCACTGCTGGGGTACTCGCTCCTCACCCCAATGGCCAATTGCCACGCCTCTGCAGGGCTCTGCTCCTGCTCCTCTCCATCAGCTTCTCTGCTGGCCGCTTGCAACACCTCTCCACCAGCCACCCTGCTGGCTACTCACCAAAATGTCTTCAGGCCCCGACCCCTTAGTGATTTCAGCTGTCAGTGGGGGAAGCCTCATTGCTGGTGCACACAGGCCAGCTTCTTACAATAGAGATACTGTCCCAAAACATATTTAGTATATAGACCTAGATATCAGTGATTTTAGCTCTGTAGCATACAGACTTTCAATTGACTCCAAAATAGCTCTTTTATTACGCTCTTGTCTTTTTACTAAAAATCTTTTATGATATCCTGAAGAGAAAAGGGATCAAATCATGACTGCAATCACCAAACAGGGCCCACACCTCAATACAGAACAGACAGACAGATACACCTACTCACATGGCTTTGGAACCCATCTCCCCTGCCTAGCGAGTGTTGTTTAGTTGAGGGTGAGTCCCTCCATTGGGGTATGCCAGGGACAGTTCTGCTGCTCTCGGTTCACACAACAAGGATAACAACCTTTATTACTCCTGCTCCAATAACAAGGAGACTGGGGATCCAACACCAGCCACAAGTGATCATTTGGGCAAGCAATCCCATCATGCTGAGCACCTAGGCAGGGTGGGAAGGTGGGAGTCTCCATGCAAACGAAATCAGCTTCTGAAGTCTTTTTCCACAGCTCACCACTAGATGTCAGGGGAGACTCATCCAGACTCTGCTTACATCCACGTCCCACTGCAGGTAGACGTGCGCCCAGTGCTTGTGCTGGAGTGCTTTGCCCAGCAGTTCTCGTGGGGCAACATGGGCAGCCTCCGTGTCACTGTGTTCCCAGCCGAGGGCAGACAGGTAGGGTGACCAGATATCCTGATTTTATAGGGACAGTCCTGATTTTTAGGTCTTTTTCTTATATAGGCTCCTATTACACTGGTCTACAATTTTTGAGAAGTTGTCTGCTTCAGAGATAAAATGTGCTATTTAGTATGTATTTTGATGTGCTGAATTCAAATATGACAATTAAAACAACTGATTGGCTACTGTTTCTAAGATATTTAAGGTTTTTACATTTTATGTCTATGTATATTGTGTAGATAGTAGAGTTTTAATCATAAATTGTAAACCTAGGTCTTTTCATGTGTTTATGGTTGCTTTACATGATAATATTTCACCTGTCCTGTTTATGTAACACTTTAAAAATCAGCAAAAGGGTTATATAAATAAAATTTATTATGAAACAAAAGGCAAAAAACTATTATGTACATAGTTTAGTCCTATTCAGTGTCTACTCAGCGCTTCTTGGCTTGTCTCTTGTATTCAGTAAATGGAGCATCTCTTGTCACTGTCCAGCAATAGTCTGCAAGCATTGATGGGCTCCATTTGCCCTGATAGCGTTTCTCCATTGTTGCAATGTAATGTCATTTGCAATCACAAAAAGCTCAAAACACTCAGTATACACATGCCATTGCACTATATTCTCCACAAAAGGTTCCAGTGGACCTGTAAGTGTAGCCATGGTTTTAGTTTTAGGTTTCACAGTCAGTGCCAACAAGCCAGTTCTCACCCCCTTCCAACAGCTAAAAGATTTTGGTAAGTTTTTTTTTTTTTACCTTGACTTCTACTTCCTTCTGTTGCTGGGGCAGCACAGGGATCCCACCCTCGTCGCCACTTTGTTGTATCCTTGGGGCAGCAGGTTTAGGAAGAAATCACTTGAGACACAGAGAGCTGTGAGCCATGAAAGCAGCCATTTATTTTCACACACTGAACTAACCAAACCAGCCAAAACTGGCTGGGCTATCCCCATATAATCTAACTCAGTTTCCATAGCAACAACAAGGTGCTATTACCACGACAACGAAATACACAACAGGACTGGCTGGCTCCGGAGTGCTCTCTCTGCATTGGATGCTTTCCTGATCCAACTGATCACCTTTGTATTGTGAGTTATAGATATGTAGGATATTGATATATCTGTATTTCAAAACTGGTGCTGTGTTTCTGGGTGACACCCCCAGACAGATTGGCATCAGCACTGCCTAGCCTGTTGAATGGCCCATCAAGGGTCATCAGCTGGACAAAGAACCCATTGAAAGGAGCCAGGGGCTGGTGACAGGGGTGATCGATTACTTGTGTGTCTGGGCCGAGCACCCATCGCACAACTGCACCCGCCCTGCTGAGCGGGGGAGCAGAGCCGTGCCAGCCAGAGGGGCTAGAAAAGCAGCCCAGGAAGCAGGTCAGTGCTGGGAGCAGAGTCACAGAAGCAGCCTGCAGAGCAGACCTGCCCTGGGAGCAGAGCAGCAGCAACCAGAGCCAGAGGGGCCAGAGAAGCAGCCCAGGCAGCTGGAGGCAGAGCAGCAGCAGCAGCCGTGCTGAGGCAGAGGAGCTGGAGCTGAGGCAGAGGGTGGAGCTGGGGCTGGAGGAGTCCGGAGCCGGGTGCGGTGAGCAGCTGGGGAGAGCGAGGGGGACCCTGGGCAGTGGGCCCAGCACAGGGAAACACCTCAGCCAAGAGGCCCTACAGGCCAGACAGGAGAGTGCCAGGGGAGTCCTCAAGGGCAGGAAGGCCTCTGGGTAAAGGAAGTGGGAGCGAGGACTCAGATCCTTCCGCTAGCCCATTTCACCGGGGTAGTGCTGAAGCCAGGAAAGTTCCCCACAACATCGGGACGATTCCCCCGCTTACACAGACACTAGCACGGGTCCCTCTGCACGAGCTGCGTGACGCCTCCCAGTTGCTGTGGAGATGAACTTCCCTACGTCAGTCACCCGTGAGCACCGGCTCTGTGCACACACTGGTGGGGTGTCATTTCCGTGGCTGCTTTCAGATTTGAGCTGGCTGTTAACACCCTTATGAAGCGCACGAATGTTATAGACCCAGCTTAGAGAGGGGCAAACTGAGGCACCCAGACAGGAGGGGACCTGCCAAAGACAGCAGCAGAGCTAAGGCTAGAACCCAGGTGTTCTAGCACCCAGACCCCTGCGTAGCCCCCAGGATCATTCCCACCCTCTGCAGCGGCAGGGCCGGTGTCTGGTCAGTGCCCTGAACAAGCTTCAAAAAAATCAAAACGTAACCAGGGGCTGGAATCTGTCTGGATGAGGTGCAGTGGCAGTGACACCAGAGCGAGGGTTGTGTGCAACATGTTTGTGTTTGGACAGTGGCAAGGATAGTTAATTTCTTGTATTGCTGAGTGAGTTCTAATCAAACAAACCTTGGGTTGTAATTTTTGGCCTGTGATGGACTGTTTGGTGAGTTGATTGCACAAGTTGACGGTCTGGAAAGTTTCTGATAAATTGTTGAAAAATAGGGGTGTGGGTGATTTGTGTGTGGGTGTGTATTTTTCTTTACACTCCTCTAGCAGAAAGATCTGATCACAGATATGGTCCACATTTGCATACAGCATCGTTCAGACCAGGTGTTCCAAGAATACCATTTTGAGACGGGCATGTTTTTTTTTAAAGTACTGTAAAGTGATCATGGTAAATTTTGTGCCTCGGGTTTTTTGAAGCTGCCAAATTACAATTTGATGACAAAATGTGGTGTGGAAAAAATGGCTAAAAATGAGAGAGAGAATGTGGGACCCAGGTCTCTAAGATGACAGAAGCCACTCTGATCTGCTACTACCCCACCGAGTCTTTCAGAGTTACTAACCCAGGTTGGGGGTCTCAGCTTTCTAATCACTAAGCCACACTCCTCTCCCAGAGCTTGGGGGAGAATCCAGGATTCCTGGGCACCAATACGCTGCTGCTGACAAGTGAATGCTTGGGTAACCCACTGGGAAAACATTGCTCATGTCCTTCTCCAGTGGCTGGTTGAGGAAGGGGCTAGTAATTGCTCCTGGAGGTCACAAAACAAGCTGGGGATCTGAGCGATCAAAACCCTGCTGCTGATCTATGTGGGGGCTGAGTGTCTTTTCCTTCTTGGTTTGTACAGCGCCTAGCACGATCGGGCCTGGTGGACGACTGGGGTCCTAGGCGCTGCACACTCTGGGTTCATGTGATTCAGGCAGTGAAAAGCCCCCTTGAAAGCTGGTTTTGTGCTTCACAACTCTGACGCTGGGTCAGTTACGGTGTGAATGCCTGACACACACACGTCAGATGTTTGTTGCACGTTTTGCCTGTGGAACCCCCCGGTCCGGGGGTGCGTTCGGCCTCCTGCCCCGTACCCCACACGCAGACGCGGGGAGTCTGTGACAATGCTCAGCCTGAGAGCCTGACGCTTTAGCACGAGGTGTAAAGACTCGTGTGTTTAGCCCCGGAGTCGCTGGTTTAGTCCCTAGCGTTGGCCGAGGTGGCAGCCAGCCACAGGCAGGTGTCCCTCACCAGCCTGCTCCAAGGGGGTGGGTTTGGTTCATACGGGAGGGCAGGGGGACCCTGGGCAGATCGGCTGGGGCAGCGCAGGCCCGGCTGCTCCTGGCCACAGCTAATTTCCCCGAGTGCTTCGGGAGGTGAGTGACTGTGCACTACGTCCCCATAACAGCCCCGCTAGCACAGCCCCTCAGCAGTGACCCCTCTGCTTGAATCTGCGTTACGGCAGCTCGTCCCTCACCCCCACGCTCCCTGCACAGGCAACGTCCTTGTGCCTGGATCCAGCAGAGGGCACTGTGCCGGTCCTGCCTTCCCTGCAGGTTCAGTGGAGCTGGGGACGGATTCTTCTTGGGTGTCCGTCAGCGAAGGCAGTGAAAGGTGAGTTATTGGCAGTGTTGTGGGCAATGGGAAGGTGGGGGAGGGAATCACAAGTCTTTCCCCGTCACTTCCTAACTGTGCGATTGAACGATCCTTGTAATTTTCCATTAAATAGCAAGTTAGGATTGCTACAATCCCTTCACTGTGCATTGCTCAGATGTTCAGGCTTTATCAGGTTTGTATTTGATTAGAGCCGCCTTCCCGGAACAGAAACCTGTTTTTTCTCCTCGGAATTGTCTTTCGAGCAGGTCAGAGACACCTGACCCTAGCCGTGGCTTTACCACCCACCCATCCACGTCAGCGGATCCCTGCCTGGTTAACAAGCAGGTGAGACTGGCTCAAGGAGAGAAGCTGGATGAAATGAAATCAGCCTGTACGGCTCATCAAGCCAGGCCAGGCCCGTCTTTCTATCTAACCGGCTCTCCTGGCCCCCGTTCCCCATCCCCAGCGCGGCCCCTCAGAGCCTCCAGCCACCGACTGCAGCCTCATCCCGTCAGTCTGGGAAGCTGCAGATCTCCAGTGAGTGACGGGGCATGTACATGTAACCTTTCTGCCAGGTGGAGCCAGCAGCAACAAGGGCCGGGTTCAGTATCTAGTGGTTCCTTTTCAACAACACAACCCAGAACCGGCTCAAGCCCCCACCCAGTGACCTGGGACAATTACACATAGGGTGACCAGACAGCAAGTGTGAAAAATCGGGACAGGGGGTGGGGGGTAATGGAAGCCTATATAAGAAAAAGACCCAAAAATCGGGACTGTCCCTATAAAATCGGGACCTCTGGTCACCCTAATTACACACCACCCCCTGGGCGCCCCTAAGAGGCAAAACTTCCCCTCTCGCAAGCACAGAGTCTGAATGTAGCAAAAACTTTTAATAAAAGGAGGGAATTAACTCAGCGTTAATTAGGGAAAACACCGCAACTAGGATTCATAAACACAAACCATGAGCAAAAGACCCACCCCCAAGTAAGTCAGGCAGCATCCTTTTCCCTCAGGGTCTTAAGTCCAGCAACCTAAAAGTGCCTTTAACATGCCCATCCCTTCTCGTTGCCCCCTGCCCCACATCTCCCCCCGCCCTCCAACAGTGCGGCCCGCGGGCGGGGGGACTGAGCTCCCGTGGGCGGGGGTGGGCTGGCTGGGGCGGGCGGCGTTAGCCGGTGGGGGGGTGCAGGGCTGGTGCCAGGAAGTTTCGCCTAGGTCGCGAAACTTCCTTGCACTGGCCCTGGGGCAGGGGGGGATGCAGTGCACCTGGGGGAGGGGGCAGGGATTTAGAATCATAGAATCATAGAATATCAGGGCTGGAAGGGACCTCAGGAGGTCATCTAGTCCAACCCCCTGCTCAAAGCAGGACCAATCCCCAATTTTTGCCCCAGATCCCTAAATGGCCCCCTCAAGGATTGAACTCACAACCCTGGGTTTAGCAGGCCAATGCTCAAACCACTGAGCTATCCCTTGGGGAAGGGGCGGGGCCGGGGTAGAGTTGGGGCGGGGCCGGGGTAGAGTTGGGGCGGGGCCGGGGCGCGAGCACCCACCGGCGCCGACAAAGGTCGGTGCCTATGCTCTCGGTCAATTCTTTTAAGACTTTTGAGGGCAAGTTATCTGGTCCTGATTGATTCCAAAGGGAGTGTACAGCAAGCACATGACTATCGCTGGTCAAAATAGCTCAGACAGAACAGTTTTCCTTTGGAAAAGGCTGATTCAAAAAAATCTAAAGGTTCCAAGGGAATACATCGATTTTGTGTAATTTTCTGATGAAAAATTATCAGAACAATTTTAGATTGAAACATTTAATTAGGACTTTATTTTTTTACTTTTCTTATGTTAAATTACTGTTTATAATATACAAGGGAAAACATCTGGACTTTCATGTTATATTATATTATATTTATTATATTTATTTATTAAACATAAAAGTCAAGCTGCTAAAGCTGAAATGGAAACATTTCACCCTCCCAGAATCACCCCTTTCAACTTGGTCTCCATCTCCCCCTGCACCCCCAAAATCACCCCTCCCACCTGGCAGGGTCCCCATACACTGACCCCTCTGTGGGGCACACATGGGCCGAGCCCCTCCTCCTTTGGGCCGGACCCCCAGCCTGCCTGAGGACAGGGGGTGAGGGTGGAGGGGAGCGCTCCTGCATAAAAACAGCTTGTGTGGGTGGCCTCGGACCAGGCAGGAAGGGACGGGGTGTCCCGGCCCAACAGAGTAGGTGCTACGCCCCAGCCTTTAACCAGTGTCAGGAGCAGCCCCTGCCTGTGACCGTGCTCGAGCTGGGGTCTCTGCTCAGCATCCCTGCTGAGAAGTGGGGGACACCTCCTTCCTCTGGGTGGCTGGTTCCGGGGGCGGGGGGAGGGGGGTGGCAGGAGATGTGCCTCTCATTGGGCTTCCCACTGTCTCTCTGGGACTGTGCATGTAGATGGGATGCTTTGGGCAGATTCCTTAATGATCCCGTTCATTGCAGCCCAGCCAGCGAGGTGCCCCCCACCCCTCGTGTACTGGGCTGTCCCTGAGAGCAGGACTTACCCTGTTGCCCCCACAGGTAACAATGCAAAGTACAGAGGGAAACTGAGGCACTCATAGGATTAATAAAAATATTACAGAAAATTCCCACTGTGTCATATGGGTGAGGGACTGGAACGGTGTGAGCTTGGGGGAGGGCTGAGGGGGGGCAGGATTCTGGTCAGCCATGGGTGCAGGGGGAGGTGCCTTCTGAACTTGGTACAGGAAATAGGTAGGTGGGAAGAAGAGGCTAGGGGGAAGGGACCAGCGCAGGGTCCCAGAGCTGGTCAGAGTCGGAGCCAAGGAAAGAACCCAGGTGTCCTGATACCCAACCAGATGCTTTTCCCACTAGGCCACACAACCTGCCCCTGGAGGGTTTGGGGTCTAGGGCAGCCCTTGAGACACCTCCCAGCTCTCGCTCTCCATCACTGTATCTGCACTACTCCTCTGACTGCGGGGTCCAGGATCTCCCACGTTCCTGGAGCCCGTCATTCAGACCGAGGTGCCCAACCCCAGTGCAGGTGGACTGGCAGAGTGAACAGGCTGTCGCACACCCCGCCCCCGGGGAACATGCAAAGCAGGGCGCGTCCTGGCAGCCTCACCATGGACATGTTCGGAGACGACTCCAGCGGGTCGGTCCTGGCTGTGTTTGCTGACATGGCACAAGCCTGCGGGAGCTGGGAAGGGGCGTCTGACTCCCGGCAACGGGCCAGGCCCCGGGCTGACGTTACCAGATCAGCGGTGAGAAAAGAGCGGGGAGTCTGCTCCCCTTTATCCCACCGAGCTCTGCCTACGTTCAGGCTGTGCAGCCGCTTCGGCTTCCCCAGCACAGCCACATGTAGACATCCTCATTCCAGAGGGGATGGGCCAGCAGCTAAGGATCCTTCCAAAGCCAAGGCCCTCGCGTGCTGGCTGGACGGCTCTCCCCATGCTGGTCCTCACCGAGACACCAAGCACCCCCTGGCAGGGTGGTGTCCGATATTGCCCCCTGGCAGGCCACTCAAACCTGGTCAAACTCTCTTCCACCACACAACACAGCCTGGGGTCAGGGTGCTTGGCCCAGGCCAGTGGTCCCCAACGTGGTGCCCGCAGGCGCCGTGGCGCCCACCGTGGCATTTATGGGCGCCCGCCCACCAAGTAGTGCCCAGCAGGGGAGAGAAGCTCATGCCTGCTGGGGACAGAGAACTCCAGGGCGGCAGGCTGTGGGCACCGGTGTTCTCTGTCCCTGGCAGGCACGAGGCCGCTGCTTCTCTCCGCGCTGCCCCGCGCCTGCCGGGGACAGAGAATTCCGGGGCTGCGGGCGCTGGTGTTCTCTGTCCCCGGCAGGCGCAGGGCCGTGGCTTCCCTCCGCGCTGCCCCACGGCCCCGTGCCTGCCGGGGACAGGGAACTCCGGGGCTGCAGGCTGCCGGTGTTCTCTGTCCCCGGCAGGCGCGGGGCCGCGGCTTCTCTCAGTGCTGCCCAGAACTGCCCGCCCCCCTAAAAAAACCAGCTTGTACTGCCGCTGCCGGAACTGCCGAAGCAGAAAAAAAAATGCTGAGACTCTGCTGCCCCAAGACTGGCTGGAATGGAGACCTTTTGGCATGTGCTTCCCCCGTCACGTGATTGGCCGCTGGTGCCTGGAGCCAGCCCTGTATGTGAGTATTCTTCCGCTGCACTGATACTGCTGTTTTCTTGTGCTTTGCGATTTATTATTTTTTTAACATTTTTCCCCAAAATGAGTGGTTCAAATAAAAGACAACGTACGTATTATTTCAACTCAGAGTGAGAAGAATCCTATTGTTTTATTGAAAATAAAGGGAAATGTGTTTGCTTATTGTGCGGTGGTACTGTTGCAGTGCCAAAAAAACATAATGTTGAACGCCATTTCCAAACTAATCATGGCTCTTTTGACATTAGCCATCCGCTTAAATCTGAGTTGAGAAAGAAGAAAATTAATCAACTCAAATCAAACCTAGAAGTGGTAAAGTCTAAAAGTGCTACTATTGCTTCCTTTAAAATACCTCATCTGCTCGCAAAGAAGAAAAAACCCTTTCAAGATGGTGAATTGTTGAAGGAAGCATTTTTGACTGGTGCTGATTGCCTGTTTCAAGGATTTCTTAACAAGCGTGAGATTTTGTCGGCAATACAAGACTTGCAGTTATCAGACAACACAGTTACGAGGAGGATACATGCAATTTCAAGCGACATGCAAACTCAGCTAAAGGATGACTTGGAAATATGTGACAGGTTTTCACTGCAGTTCGATGAGTCGACAGATATATTAGATACAGCGCAGTTGGCAGTTATGGTGAGGATGGTATTTAGTGACTTCACCGTAAAAGAAGAGTTACTAAAAGTATTGCCTATGAAAGGGCGAACAAAGGGTGAGGACATCGATAATTTATTCAAATCATACACAACATCAATTAGTATGCCACTACACAAGCTGTCTGTGATCACCACTGATGGGGCACCAGCAATGATGGGCTGCGCCAATGGATTCATTGCACTCTGCAAGAAGAATGAATCCTTTCCAAACTTTATGTCTTATCATTGCATTATCCACCAAGAAGCTTTGTGCGTCGAAGTTCTTTCTTTTCAACACGTCATGAATGTCGTTATTAAAATAATTAACTCTATTCGAGAGAAACCTTTGCAACACCGACTTTTTAAGGCCCTGTTGGAAGATGTTGATGATAAACAATCTGATCTTATCTTTCACACAGAAGTACGATGGCTGAGCAAAGGTAAAGTTCTTGCACGTTTTTTAAGCCTAATTAAAGAGATCAAAGAATTTCTGAAGTCCACATATCAGAACTTCGAGCAACCAGAAGACTCCAGCTGGTTAATGGACTTGGCTTTTCTTGCTGACATCACTGACAAATTGAACATTTTAAATCTTGAGCTCCAGGGAAAAGACAAACATGTGGCTCAAATTATAGGTTCTGTAAAATCATTCAAAGCAAAACTGATCTTGTGGATGTCACATATGAAGATGAAGTCTCTCGTACATTTCCCAAGTATGAAGAAAATGGTATGTGTCAGTGATTTTAATCCAGCACCATTTGTTATCCACATTCAAACACTTCTGGAACAATTTGAAAAGAGATTTCAACAGTTCACCATCATTGAGCCTGTAGTTGCCTTTCTTGTGAATCCTTTTACTTGCCAAATAGAGGTAACAGAAATGGCTACATCAATTGCAAGTCTCATTCAAGTAAGAACAGAAGACATAGAACTGGAGATTTTGGACCTTCAAAATGATATTGTTCTAAAATCCTGCGCAACAGATGAAAACTTTTGGAATCTGGTTGACCGAAAAATGTTTTCTGCCTTAAAAAATGTAGCATACAAAATAAAATCTTATTTCGGTTCCACTTATCTATGCGAAGTTCTGTTTTCAACAATGAACATCATAAAATCAAAATACAGATCTCGGCTTACAGATGTCCATCTTGATGATTGCTTACGAACGGGAATATCATCCTCCTCTCCCAACTATGAAAAATTGGCTGAAGAAATGCAGTGCCAAAAATCACACTGACTATTAGAAAAACCATGTTTAAGTGCCGATGAGGGCCTATGATCAACTTGTGTTTAACTTTTTTTCATATTTGTTTGTTTGTTTATTGAAATCCAGATACAAGTAACAATACAAAGAATATTTTTTAATTAACCATAACTGGCTATCTATGTTAAATTAAGAATAATAAATATATTTGGACCAGCAGTTCAACAATGTTTTACTTTTTTAAAATAAATGATATTTATTTTGTAAAAATGACTTAATTTTTCTTACAGATAGATAAAAAAGAGCAAATTCACATGGTAAGGTGAAAGAATAATTGCCGAATAATTTAATTAATACCTTTTACATGTAAAATTACCTTTTTTATCATATGGATTCATATATTATGTAATATTAAATATGATGTTTTTCATAATATTTAATGTACAAATACAAAATAAGTCTTGAAAAATTGTTGGCGCCCGCCACACGCTTCTGAAAACATGAATGTGCTATTGGCCACAAAAAGGTTGGGGACCACTGGCCCAGGCCGTCACGGAAATAAACTGTTCCGCCGCTTCCTCTCCGTTGTCCTCGCCTGGGCCCATGTCTCCGGGTGGCACGGCCAGTGGGGGTTGTGTGGGTGGACCAGGAAGAATCACTCAGCAAAGCCCTTGCAATTTCCCCACGCATTCACTGGACAAGGGCCAATTCTCGGTTGTCTCTGGGCAGGTCCTGCAATCAGATCGTGTTCTCCAGAATCCGGGCTGAGCTCAGTGCCCCGGATTTACTGCCTGTGACATCGCCCTGACAGCTGCTCAGTCTCTGCAAACATCACCTTGCCTTTTGGAAGGGGAGGAGGAACCAGGCAGTAAAACCCCTCATCAGATAGAGTTCCCCGGAACTGAGGCTGGGCTCGGGTTAAACAATAACTGAACGGAGTGAAGTTGATTAACAGCTGGTGCCAGCCTGTGTCAGCAGAGACCTGGCTTCTCCCACTGCCACCCACAGCCAAGGGCGAGCGCCTTCCGCTGCCTTACCCTGATAGCATGTGGCAGACGAGCATCCCGTCTTGGGCCCAGCCCCTGCATCCAGGCGTCACCCCTCAGACTTCACCTCTTGGAGAGCTCGACCCAAAGGTGGGAGCCTCGGAGGGTCCCTCTTCATCGGCCCACCTGGGAGGTGCATCACAGACACACAGATGCTTTGCACAGACGTCTGACACAGACCTACCCACTGATCCCAACCTGAGCTGCGTCCTCCTGCCTCAGTTTCTTCCCTGCTCTGGGCTGGAGCTGTCAGGAGCCACCCGGGGCCCTTCTGCCGCCCCATGCACAGCTTGTGATCTGAAACACGGGGCCTCCTCTAGCCCAGCTGGCCTGCTGTGCCCTGGCTGGGCCTAGGGTGACCAGATGTCCCAATTTTATAGGGACAGTCCCAATTTTTGGGTCTTTTTCTTATGTAGGCTCCTATTACCCCCCACCCACGTCCCAATATTTCACATTTGCTGTCTGGTTACCCTAGCTGGGCCGTGCCCTTGCTCTCTCCTGCCCAGCGCTGCCTGTTCCCCGTGGCTCTCAGGAGTTTTCCCCAATGAGTCCTTTTGGAAGCATTGGTTTTGCTCCCCTCTCTTCGCCCTGTGTTGGTGACATCCCGCTGCTCCCCACGGCCCTCTCCCTTCACACAGGGGGCGGACATACTTTCTCCCGGGTCCAGCAAACCCAGCGTCCCCAGATACTGTCCCTTCAATTGATGATCATTGAATCCCAGGGACCCCCGTTGCCCCTGGTCTGGTGGAGACGTGACCCGGCTCATGGGGGAGGCTCGGCCAGAGAGGCTTTGCCCGGCACAGCACCTGTGTAATAACAGCTCCCAAAGTCCCACTCCATCCGTTGTGCAGAGACTCCTCAAACCAGCCACCGTGGCACGGGTGGGAGGGGAAATGAGGGGGGGGGGAGAGAGGAACGGGGGCACACGGAGGGGCTGGCATGGGGAGCTGCTAGGGAAATGGGGGGGACACACACAGCCCCTGGCATGCAGGTCACAGCCCCACCTGTGGGTACAGCCTCAGATCGCAGGCAGCGCTCGGGGGGGTGGGGGGCATGGAGCCAGACACGCTGCTCTAAGTGACACAGTAAGGGGGCCGGGGAGTTGGAGAAGGGGCATGGGATCCAGGGGGGCAGTCAGGGGACAGGGAGTGGAGGGAGGGGTTGGATGGGTCGGGGGTTCTGGGGGGCCTGTCAGGGGGCAGAGGTGTGGAGAGGGGTCAGGGCAGTCAGGGTACAGGCAGGGAGTAGGATTCTAGGGGGGCAGTTAGGGTGGGGGGGGTCTCAGGATGGGGAAGTCGGGGACAAGGAGAAGGGAGGCTTAGATAGGGGGTGGGGTCCCGGGGGGTGGTTAGGGGCAGGGGTCCCGGAAGGGAGCAATCAGGGGACAAGGAGCAGGGGGGTTGGGGGTTTTGTGGGGGGAAATCAGGGGGCAGGAAGTGGGAGGGAGTGGCTAAGGGCAGGGGCTACCCCCCCTGGAGTGTCCTCGTTTTTGAAAGTTCAAATATGGTAACCCTACACTGAGGAGCCCCCAAAGGAGATGGGCAGCTGGAGCAAGTCTGACATGTTCCCATCACTCCCGTTACTGATTTCCGGAGAGGGACATGGGGGCGTCAGCCAGTGAGCTGGGGAGTCCTGGTTCTGTCCCCCAGCCCGCAGAGGGACTGGTTCTGATCCACCCCAAGTTGTAGAGGGACTGTCTGGCTCAAAGGGCTGGAAGGGACACAGGGCCCTTCCCTCTAGGGGGCGCTGGCCCTGATCTGGGACTAGGATGGGGGACTGGATGGCTCATGGGGCCAGGGAATAGGACCCAGGACAAATTGTTGTGACAGCCTGAGAGCCTGGCACTTTGGCACGAGGTGTAAAGACTCGTGTGTTTAGCCCTGGAGTCGCAGATTCCTTAATGACCCCATTCATTGAGGCCCAGCCAGCGAGGTGCCCCCCACCCCTCGTGTACTGGGCTGTTCCTGAGAGCAGGACTTACCCTGTTGCCTCTACAGGTAGCAATGCATAGTATAGAGGGAAACTGAGGCACCCATAGGATTAATAAAAATATTACAGAAAATTCCCACTGTGTCATACGGGGTGAGGGACTGGAACTCTGTGAGCTTGGTGGGGGGGCAGGGTGGCAGGACGCTGGGAAGCCGTGGGTGCAGGGGGAGGTGCCTTGTGAACTTGGTACACGAAATAGGTAGGTGGGAAGAAAACGCTGAGGAAGGGACCAGCCCAGGGTCCCAGAGGGGGTCGGTGGCAGAACCATGGATGTGACCATACACTTCCCAGCTTATGGCTGCCTCTGCTGCTTAGCCAGAGGCCTTTGCCTAACAACAGGGCCTCAGACTGTCACAGTGAGAAAAGGCCCTTACACAGATTCTCTCTTTTATAGCTCTATAACTAGCTAAATGATAAACACAGACCTACATTCTTAAAGTACAGGCCTTTGCAGACAGGCCTGAATATCTATATCCTAACAATGGGGCTGAACTGTTTATTCCCATGACGGCCTGGGCCAAGCACCCTGACCCCAGGCTGGGTTGTGTGGTGGAAGAGAGTTTGACCAGGTTTGAGTGGCCTGCCAGGGGGCAATCTCGGACACCGCCCTGCCAGGGGGTGCTTGGTGTCTCGGCGAGGACCAGCATGGGGAGAGCCGTCCAGCCGGCATGCGAGGGCCTTGGCTTTGGAAGGATCCTTAGCTGCTGGCCCATCCCCTCTGGATTGAGGATGTCTCCATGTGAGGCCGGCCTGGACAGGGCAGGGAGCTTCTGAGTGGGGCCATGGGGCAGAGACAGACCCCTATTCCTGGGGGAGTTCTGCTCTGGGGGGCCAAACACCCCCAGCAGGCCGTGCTGGGGAGGCCGAAGTGGCGGGAGGGAAGCTGCGCGACCTGAACGTGGGCAGAGCTCGGTGGGATAAAGGGGAGCAGACTCCCCGCTCTTTACTCACCCCGATCCGGTAACGTCAGCCCGGGGCCTGGCCCATTGCCGGGAGTCAGACGCCACTTCCCAGCTCCCGTAGCTACACGTCCTGGGCAAAGAATGTGGCAACACTTTTTACAGCCAGCGCTGTGGCTGGAACAGCTGCCTCATCTTCTTCACCAAGAACTCGCCGTGCCTGGGCACCTGCCTTAACGCCTCAAGCTGCTTCTAGATCCGGGACCTCATGGACGGGGTCTTCGGTGCCATCGACAACAACTTCCAGGGGCTGAAATCTGTCTGGATTAAGTTCCATGGCAGTGACACCAGAGCTAGGGTTGTGTTTAGACAGGGGCAAGGATGGTTGAATATCTCGTGTTGCTTGAGGGAGTTTTAATAAAACAAAACCTGAGTTGTCATTTTTGGTCCATGATGGACTGTCTGGTGAGTTGATTGTACAATTTGAGGGTCTGGAAAGTTTACGATAAATTGTTGAAAAACAGGTGTGTTGGTGATGTGTGTATGTGTGTGTATGTGTGTGCTATGTCATTTTTCTTCATACTCCTCTAGCAGCAATATCCCATCACAGACATGGTCCACATTGGCATAGAGCATCGTTCACATACAAGGTAAAGTACTTTAAAGTGATCATGGTAAATTTTATGCCTCAGTTTGAAGGTACCAAATTTTGATTTGATGGCAAAAATGTGGTGTTGGAAAAATGGCTAAAAATGAGCGAGAGGAGGAGCAGCCCAGGACCCAGAGCTCTAAAATGACAAAATTTACTTTGATCTGCTACAGCCCAACACTGTTTTCAGAGTGACTAATCCAGGTTGGGGGTCTCAGATTTCTAACCACTAAGCCACACTCCCCTCCCAGAGCTGAGGGGAGAATCCAGGATTCCTGGGCACCAATACGCTGCTGACAAGTGAATACTTGGGTAACCCACTGAGAAAACATTGCTCACATCCATCTCCAGTGGCTGCTTGCAGAAGAGGCTAGTAATTACTTCTGTTCTCTTTCTGTTCCAAAAACTAGGAAATTAAATAGCAAAAAACTTTGTTAACACAGAGTTAAAGTTGCCCGGTGACAGCTCATGCCCTTCCAGGACATCAAATTCAGCAAAACTCAAACTGGTGAGCGTCAGGCAGCATGGACTGAAGGTAAGCGCCCACGCCACCAAAACTCTGCTCTCTTGGAGCGATGCCCAAATGAACCTGCACCACGTCCTCACCTGGCACTGACCAGCAGCTCCCGCACTCAAACCCTTCGCCTGCGCCACAGAAAGACGACCACAGCTACTAAATGCGACTGCTCCTTCTGCTCTTTACAGCCCCTTCACCAGTGGTTACAAGAGGCTATCACTCTACGTTCACTTACCCGCCACCCTCTTCTCCCGCTTCACTGCTGACAATCCTCACGGAAAGGAAGCCCCTGCATCTGCTTAGTGGCACAGCCGACCACACTGGGTCCCCAACTTCTTTGCCATGTAACTGTTATGCACTGTGGGGGGAATTGCTGCACTGTGGAGTGAAGCTGTGACCCCTTGAGTGGGCTAGTGGGGATGGTGCTAGACTAGGAGGCTGGCAACTTCCGTTCTAATCCTGCTGCTGACCTTGGTCAAGGCTGTGCCTCAGTTTCCTCATATGAAGAAGCTATTTACCCTCCCTAAGTAAAGGGCTTAAAGCTGCGGAGGAGAGTCTATAGAACAGTCAGAGAGGCCAGGTGGGTGAGGTAACATCTCTTATGGACACAGCTCCTGCTGGTGAGAGAGACAAGTGTCAAGCTGCACAGTTCGGACCTGAAGACGAGTGACGTGTAAACTCCAAAGTGTGTCTCTCACCAGCAGAGGCTGGTCCAATAAAATCTGTTACCTCCCCCACCTTGTATCCTTGGGGCAGCAGGTTTAGGAAGAAATCATTTGAGACAGAGAGCTGAGAGCCATGGAAGCAGTGCTTTATTTTCACCCACAGAACTGACCAAACCAGCCAAAACTGGCTGGGCTATCCCCTGATAATCTAACTCAGTTGCCATAGCAACATCAAGGTGCTGTTACCACGACAACTAAATACACAACACACCTCGTCTCTCTAATACCCCAGGACCAACATGGCTACGGCATCGCTGTATAGTACAGTGAGCCGGTGTTACTCTCCGCTTCCTCTGTTCTCCGTGCGGGAGGGTTCAGAGGCAGCTGCCTCCCCCACTGAGCTGCTCTCCGGTGCCTGAGCTGCACACCCATTAGCTATTGCCCGTGGCCTGCGCTGCACTCCCCCTGCCCTGTGCAGGGACCCTGTATCTGCCCCCCGGACGCTCTCTTCAGCTGCGTTTGGGACACGCTCCGCTGTACGCAGCAAATAATAAATCAGAGCAGAAGTTAGCCCAGAAGAAGGAAAAGCTTCAGGGTGATTCCCCTGTGCGTTCGGTTCTCCCCCACCCCCACCACTCAGGGGAGCAGGAACACTTGAGAATCGTTTCCCTGAAGGACTCACACCCAAAATAACCTGCTGAGAGAGAGACCAAAGGACCGTTGGGCTCGGGGCCCAAACAACACATGCGACCCACAGACATGACCTCACTAAGGCCGGGTCTACACTACAAGTTTATGTCGAATTTAGCAGCGTTAAATCGAATTAACCCTGCACCCGTCCACACAACGAAGCCATTTTTTTTTTTTTACATAAAGGACTCGTAAAATCTATTTCTGTACTCCTCCCCGACGAGGGGATTAGCACTAAAATCGATATTGTCGTGTCAAATTAGTGTTAGTGTGGACTCAATTCGATGGTATTGGCCTCCGGGAGCTATCCCACAATGCAAAATTGTGACCGCTCTGGACAGCACTCTGAGCTTGGATGCACTGGCCAGGTGTACAGGAAAAGCCCCGGGAACTTTTGAATTTCATTTCCTGTTTGGCCAGCGTGGCGAGCTCATCAGCACAGGTGACCATGCAGTCCCAGAATCAAAAAAGAGCTCCAGCATGGACCGAACGGGAGGTACTGGATCTGACCGCTGTATGGGGAGACGAATCCGTGCTATCAGAACTATGTTCCAAAGACGAAATGCCAAAATATTTGAAAAAATCTCCAAGGCCATGATGGACAGAGGCTACAGCAGGGACACAACACAGTGCCGCATGAAAATTAAGGAGCTCAGACAAGCGTACCAGAAAACCAAATAGTCAAACGGCTGCTCCGGGTCGGAGCCCCGGACCAGGGCCGTAACGAGGGCGAGGCGAGTGAGGCACTCGCCTCGGGGTGCACTGCTGGTAGGGGCGTGAAAGCCTGCTGCCAGGGGCGCGCCCGTCCTCCCCTGCCGCCGAAGCCGCCCCTGCTTACCTGCGGGAGGTCCGCCGGTGTGTGTGCAGAAGGCCCCCTCCGCCAAATTGCCGCTGAATCCGCGGCACCGGCGGACCTCCCACAGGTAAGCGGAAGCAGCTTCGGCAGCAGGGCGGAAGTGCTGCTAATAATACCCTCCGAAGCCAGCGGAGGGTATTATTAGCAGCACTTCCGCCCTGCCATCAAAGCCGCTTCCGCTTACCTGCAGGAGGTCCGCCGGTGCCGCGGCTTTGGCGGCAATTCGGTGGAGGGGGCCTTCTCCACACACATTGGCGGACCTCCCGCAGGTAAGCGGAAGCGGCTTCGGCGGCTGCTAAAAAGACCCTCCGCTGAACTGCCGCCGAAGCCACTTCCGCTTGCCTGCGGGAGGTCCGCCGGTGCTGCGGCTTTGGCGGAAATTTGGCGGAGGGTAAGCCCCTAGGAATTTCTGCGCCCCTGCCTCGGGCGCAGAAATTCCTAGTTACGGCTCTGCCCCAGACATGCCGCTTCTACGCTGAGCTGCATGCAATTCTAGGGGTGACCGCCACCACTACCCCACCCCTGTCCATGGACTACGAGGATGAGGTACTCTCAGTCGCCATGCCTGAGGATTTGGCAGATGGGGAAGATGAGGAGGAGGAGGACGAGGTTGAGGAGAGCACACAGCACACCATTCTCTCCGACAGCCAAGATCTTTTTATCACCCTAACTGAAATACCCTCCCAAGGTGGTATCCGGGACCTTGAAGCCGGAGAAGGCACTTCTGGTGAGTGTACCTTTGTAAATATAATACATGGTTTAATTGCAAGCGTTTTTGAATGATTAATTTTCCCTGAGGATTTGGGATGCATTCGTGGCCAGTACAGCTACTGGAAAAGTCTGTTTAACATGTCTGGGGATGGAGCGGAAATCCTCTAGGGACATCTCCATGAAGCTCTCCTGGAGGTACTCTAAAAGCCTTTGCAGAAGGTTTCTGGGGAGAGCATCCTTATTCCATCCTCAGTGGTAGGACACTTTACCATGCCATGCCAGTAGCAAGTAATCTGGTATCATTGCATGACAAAGCCTGGCAGCATATGGTCCCATGTTTGATGGCATTCAAGCAACATCTGTTCTTTCTCTGTCTGTGTTATCCTCATCAGAGTGATATCATTCATTGTAACCTGGTTAAAATACGGGAATTTAATTAAGGGGACATTCAGAGGTGGCCGTTCCTACTGAGCTGTTTCCTTTTGGCTGAAAAGAAATCCTCCCCGCAGTTAGCCAAGCGGTGGGGGGGGGGGGGGCATTGGCGCTGAGCTGTTCACATTTGGCTAGCAGGGATACCAGCCACACGGTGGTGGGGGGACCTTCACGCTGAGCTGTTTGCATTTGGCTAGCAGGGATCTTCCCTGATGCCAGCCATGCAGTGGGGGGAGGGGTAAAGTGATCATCCCAGAGAATTGGATGAGGGGGGATTAGTTTGGTTTCTGCTGCTGCACGTTAACCCGAAAACCGCAGCACTAAATGGCCAACTCAACGGGCTTTGTTTGGTATGGGAAATGAGGGTGCTGCTGTTATGAAGGTTGCAGAAACCGAAAGACTATGGCTTACCGTGGCCACCTGCAAGCTGAATTCTGTTGCCTGGCCCTGCGTGTGTGATCTGTACACCAAAGCCGCAGGCACTCAATATAAGATGCAAAATGTGACCTTGTACCGAAAGCACATGTGCTATGTAATGTGAATGGTATTGTTCACCGTGAAAGAGTCTACCCATTGTTCTGTAAAATGTATCTTTTTGAATACTTCTCTCCCTTTTTTTCCTCCTGCAGCTGCAAATGTTTCAAACCTCTCCCTAGCATCTCCGTCCCAAAGGCTATCTCAGATAAGGCGGTGAAAAAAACGCACGCGCGATGAAATGTTCTCTGAGCTCATGCACTCCTCCCGCAATGAAAGAGCTCAGCAGAATGTGTTGAGGGACACAATAGCACAGTACAGGAAAGCGGTCAACGAACGTGAGGACAGGAGGGACAATCAAGATGAGAGGTGGTGGCAGGAAGATCAGAGGAGGCAGGGGGTAATGCTGGGGCTACTGCGGGATCAAACGGGCATGCGTCTTGTGGAGGTTCAAGAACGGCAGCAGGATGACAGACCGCCGCTGCAGCCCGTGTGAAACTGACCTCCCTCCTCCCCAAGTTCCATAGCCTCCTCACCCAGACTCCCAAAAACGCGGTGGGGAAGGCTCCGGGCACCCAACCACTCCACCTCAGTGGACTGCCCAAGCAACAGAAGGCTGGATTTCAACAAGTTTTGAAGTGGCCTTTTCCTTCCATTCTCCCCTCCTCCCACACCCCACCCAGGCTACCTTGTGAGTTATCTCCCTATTTTAATAATCAACTGATAAAGAATACATGGTTTTTAAATGATAGTGACTTTATTTCCTTTGCAAGCAAGCTGTGCTCGAAGTGGGAGGGGAGGGTGGCTTACAGTGAATTAGAGTCAACCAAGGGGGCGGGTTTTCATCAAGCAGAAACAAACAGAACTGTCACACGGTACCCTGGCCAGTCATGAAACTGGTTTTCAAAGCTTCTCTGATGCGCAGCCCATCCTGCTGTGCTCTTCTAAGCACCCTGGTATCTGGCTGCTCAAAATTGGCTGCCAGGCGATTTGCCTCAACCTTCCACCCCGCCATAGACGTCTCCTCCTTACTCTCACAGAGATTGTGGAGCACACAGCAAGCAGCAATAACAATGGGAATATTGGTTTCGCTGAAGTCAGAACGAGTCAGTAAACTGCTCCAGCGACCCTTTAGACGTCCAAATGCACACTCTACCACCATTCTCCACTTGCTCAGCCTATAGTTGAACAGCTCCTTACTACTGTCCAGGGAGCCTGTGTACAGCTTCATGAGCCAGGGCATTAAGGGGTAGGCTGGGTCCCCAAGGATAACTATAGGCATTTCAACATCCCCAACAGTTATTTTCTGGTCTGGGAAGTAAATACCTTCCTGCAGCCATTTAAACAGACCAGAGTTCCTGAAGATGCGAGCGTCATGCACCTTTCCCGGCCATCCCACGTTGATGTTGATGAAACGTCCCTTGTGATCCACCAGTGCTTGCAGCACCATTGAAAAGTACCCCTTGAGGTTTATGTACTGGCTGCCCTGGTGGTCCAGTCTCAAGATAGGGATATGCGTTCCGTCTATAGCCCCACCACAGTTAGGGAATCCCATTGCAGCAAAGCCATCTACTATGACCTGCACATTTCCCATGATCATTACTTTTGATAGCAGCAGCTCAATGATTGCGTTGGCTACTTGCATCACAGCAACCCCCCACAGTAGATTTGCCCACTCCAAATTGATTAGCGACTGACCAGTAGCTGTCTGGCGTTGCAAGCTTCCACAGGGCTATCGCCACTCGCTTGTGAACTGTGAGGGCTGCTCTCATCTTGGTATTCTTGAGCTTCAGGGCAGGGGACAGCAAGTCACAACATTCCATGAAAGTGCCCTTACGCATGCAAAAGTTTCGCAGCCACTGGGATTCATCCCAGACCTGCAACACTATGTGGACCCACCAGTCTGTGCTTGTTTCCCAGGCCCAGAATCAGCATTCCATGGCATGAGCCTGCCCCATTGCCACCAGGATGTCTAAATATCCGGGGCACCTGCTTTGAGAGAAGTCTGTGTCCATGTCCTCATCACTCTTGTTACCCCGCTGCCGTCGCCTCCTCACCTGGTTTTTCAGGTTCTGGTTCTGCACAAACTGCACGATAATGCGTGACGTGTTTACAATGGTCATAACTGCAGCGGTGATCTGAACAGACTCCATGCTTGCCATGCTATGGCATCTGCTCAGGCAATCCAGGGAAAAGGGCGCGAAATGATTGTCTGCTGTTGCTTTCACGGAGGGAGGGAGGAAGGTGAGGAAGGGAGGGAGGGTTGACTGACGACATTTACCCATAACCACCCGCGACAAAGTTTTGGCCCCATCAGCCATTGGGGGCTCAACCCAGACTTCCAATGGGCAGAGGGGACTGTGGGAACTGTGGGATAGCTACCCACAGTGTACTGCTCGGAATGTCAACGCTTGCCACGGTACTGTGGACGCACACCGCCGAATTAATGTGCTTAGTGGGGACGCACGCACTCGATTTTATACTCTCTGTTCCCAAAAATCAACTTCTGTAAAATCAGAGTATTTTCGTAGTGTACTCATGGCGTAAGGAGAGTCCATGAGCCAAAAGCAAGGCCTGAATCAATGTCCCTGCTCCAGATCCTAGCTGGTGTAAATCAGCCCCACTCCCTTGTAGTCAATGGATCAGATCCCAGCTGGTGTGAACCAGCCCCTCTCCCTTGAAGTCAATGGGGCCAGACACCAGTGTCCTGGGAGGTTTGATGGCTCTGTATGACCTACACTTCCCTGGGCTTTCCATGATCAAATATAAGGAGCACAAGGAGGTCAGAGTGGGAACCGTGTGCCCGTGTGCTCTCTGCTTCACACCGGCTGCACCCCCTGAGGGCATTAAAGTGGAAACAGCAGCTTCATGCTGAGGGGTGGCAGTTTGGGGAGGGGTGCATGCTGTGCCCAGGGACTAGGCGGATGGCTGGGTTCCCACACCCAGAGGGAGGTGCTGCGGGGAAGGGCTGCACCCTGAGAGATGTCTGGACCCCAAGGCTGGGGCAGTGGCTGGCCTCCGGTCAGGCTCCAGGAGCTTCCAATATCCCTGGGGTGCGACGCACAGAGACTTAGATCCTCTCACAGCAGCCCTGCTGGATGGCCGGGGAGGGCACTGGCTGGGCCCTGTGACAGATGCCCTACCCCCATTCCCCAGGGCACTGGCTGACTGGGGAGGGGCAGGAAATGGTCCCCCTGCTTCCAGCCACCAGCCCTTCTCCCAGGGGTGACGGGGCTGCGGGAGGGGCAGGGATGCAGCCGGCCCAGAGCTCAGGGCTGGCCAGCCCGTGGCCTAGCTGGTGGCCCATGTCTCAGCCCTCACTGTGCTCTGGCCCCTGGCGGTGCAGGGTCAAAGGGCCGTTCTCCAGCCAGCCCCATGCCAGTTGCAGGCAGCCCTGGAAGAAGGGAGGGGGCTCTGCCCAGGAACTGGATAGAAAAGATGTGGAGAGCGACTATGGAGCCCAGCTGAGGGGACGGGGGCGGCCTCCAGGCCCCACTGATCCCAGCCCAGCAGTCCCAGTGTTGCCTCCTCCCCAGTGTCCAGAGGGGAGGCTCCTGTAGGACCCACAGCCAGAGCAGGTGCCTGATCGGCACCCTCAGCTCACCCCGCGTGGGGACGTGGCTGCAGAAGAGGCTGTTCATGTCATGGGGACGGCCAGTGGTGCCCCCCGGGGTAGCAACAACGACGCAGCCTGCGTGTTTGAGACAATCTTCCACCTCAACACCCCGACCTACTCCTGCGCCATGGAAACCTTGCTGAGTCCCCGTACACCCCACCTCTCCGCTGGGCACAGGTGAATAGGGCCGAGGCATTAGCCCTACCCTGGTTCCAACTGTGCACTCAGATAATTCCCAAATCCTGCTCCCACAACCCCTGCCCAGGACGTGCCCTCAGCTTTCTCCACCACACGCTGCCCGGGGCGTTGCTGGGCCACACTCTGCACCCAGGAACCGCAGGGGAAAGGTCCCGTTGGTGCCACTTGGCTAAAGCGCTGACACGTTCTTCAGTCTAACCCAGCCCATCAGCCAAATCCACGCAGCCGGCGAGCGGAGTCGGCACCTTCCTCTGCTCTCACTTCCCCAAAGTCTTGGCAAATCGGGCCCCTCGCTGTTTGGATTCAGCTGATCCAGCATCCTCGGAAATCTGGGCCCGATGATACCCACTTAACCCCATAACAGCACGAGTCAGGGTGTGCGCTCCTCAGGCCAGAGATTGTCTCTCACTCTGTGTCTGGGCAGCACCTGGAGCAACGGGGCCCCGATCTCGGTGATTCTGTGTCTGGGAAGCACCAGGCGCGACGGGCACCTCTGGCCAGTTCACCCCAAGAGGCAGATAGTCTGGGCCATTCTGAGCCTGGTGCTGGTTGGCTGTTGGGCCTAGGGTGACCAGACATCCTGATTTTATCGGGACTGTCCCGATATTTAGCAATTTGTCCCGTGTCCTGTCCGAAGTACGGTCGGGACACCTTTTGTCCCGATATTTAGGTTCGGGGTTTTTTTGGGGGGTGGGGTTTCGCCGCTTACATGACGCTGACAGGTAGAGGGAGCACTTTTCAATTCGTTACAATCACCCAGCACCAGGGGTGGCTCCAGGCACCAGCAAAACAAGCTGGTGCTTGGGGCGGCAAACTATTAGGGGCGGCACAGGGGCAGTGGGCTGGCTAAGCGGGGAGCAGGGCCCCGCCACTCTCCCACGGGCAGCGGCTGCCACCCCCCCAGCGGGGAGCTGCCCCTGGCTGCCCTGCCCCACCGCAGCCGGGGCAGGGAGCCGGCTGAGCGGGGAGTGGGGTCCCGCGGCTCTGCTCTCCCGTGGCCAGCGGCCGCCCTCCCCACAGGGGGGAGCCTGTAGCACTGCCCCGGCTGCAGCGGGGCAGGGAGCCGGCTACATCGGGAGTGGGGTCGCACCGCTCTCCCGCGGCAGCAGCCACCCCCCCAGCGGGGAGCTGCCCCTGGCTGCCCTGCCCCACCGCAGCCGGGGCAGGGAGCAGGCTGAGCGGGGAGTGGGGTCCCGCGGCTCTGCTCTCCCATGGCCAGCGGCCGCCCTCCCCACAGGGGGGAGCCTGTAGCACTGCCCCGGCTGCAGCGGGGCAGGGAGCCGGCTACACCGGGAGTGGGGTCGCACCGCTCTCCCGCGGCAGCAGCCACCCCCCCCCCCCCCCGGGGGGGAGCTGCCTCTGGCTGTCCTGCTCCGCCGCAGCCGGAGCAGGGAGCCAGCTAAGCGGGGAGCGGAGTCCCGTTGCGCCGCTCTCCCCAGGGGGGAGCCGCCCCTGGCTGCCCTACCCGACCGCATTTTAAACAGTCAAAACATAACAAACAAATTGCAAAGTGCAAACATGTGTAAAAGCCACACAAAAAAAGCAGGCGGGGGGGATGGGACAGCCAAAAAATGTTTTGCTTGGGGCAGCAAAAAACCTAGAGCCGGCCCTGCCTAGCATGTCCTGGTCTTTGGCAGCACTTCGGCGGCGGGGTCCTTCAGCTGCTGCCGGTTTTAGGCAGTAATTCGGCGGCGGCTACATCTTTCTTCTGCGGCAGGATGTACCATCCGGCGAAGTGCTGCCGCCGACTGTCAGCGACTGAAGGACCTCCCGCAGAAGTGCTGCTGAAAACAGGGACGTGCCGGGTGAGTGTAGAAAACGCACTCCACCCAGGTCCCGATTTTTTCCACTCCTCATCTGGCCACCCTAGTGTGGCCCCAGCCCTCCCCGGCCCCCCTGAGAGTCTATTCACCTCAGCTGTGCTCCCCAGCAGCTCCTCGCCCCCCAGCACTGCCCCCTGACCCCCCATTAGTGGGCCGGGCCCCAAGGCCCCACACAGTTCCACAGGGCCAGGAGTGTAGCCTCCATGGTGCCAAGCCTGGCCCATCAGCCCCAGCGCCCTGTCTCTCCCCAGGGCCCTCTGTGGCGCGGCCAGGCCAGCTCGGGAACCGGTCCGTGTTCAGGGCAGGAGCTGAGCTCTGCAGCAAACCACAGACACACCAGCCCTAGGGCGCCCCCCTCTGGCCCAGCCCAGCAGCTGCTGTTGGCACAGCTGGGAATTGCAGGCTGCCTCACCCGCCCCCGCTCCTGCTCCTGCTCCGCCCCCCGCCCCACAGGGTCAGTGGGGCCAGGGGAGAGGCTGGGCAAACATTATAAAGAGGAGCTGGGAGAGACTCAGGTTAGAGCCCATCACTGGGGATCTGGTGTGAGCATCTGTCAGTGAGTGACAGCACCCTCTGCTCCTGCCCAATGGAAACCATGGTGAGTCCCCCCCCCCCCCCCGCCTCCTCCTACCCCATGGAAACCCTGGTGAGTCCCCCCTCCCTCCTCCTGCCCCATGGAAACCATGGTGAGTCCCCCACCTGCCTCATGGAAACCCTGGTGAGTCCCCCTCCACCTCTTCCTGCCCCATGGAAACCCTGGTGAGTCCCCCCCACCTCCTCCTGCCCCATGGAAACCCTGGTGAGTCCACCCCCCCGCCTCCTCCTGCCAAATAGAAACCCTTGTGAGTCCCCCTTGTTCCCCCACCTCCTGACCCACAGAGCCCCAGGGGTGACCCCTCTGCCCACCTGCCCCAAGTAATCCCATGTGGGGCCCCTCTGCCCTTCACCTGCCCCCCCCATGAAGCTCCAGGGGATTCTTCTCTGCCCCCTCTCCTGTTAGTAGCAGGATGTGGGTCGGGGGGCTCCGGGTTTGTGCCCAGGGCTCAGGGGTACTAGGGTGACCAGACAGCAAATGTGGAAAATCAGGACAGGGGGTGGGGGGTAATAGGAGCCTATATAAGAAAAAGACCCAAAAATCGGGACTGTCCCTATAAAATTGGGACATCTAGTCACCGTAGGGGGCACTGACGCTGCGGGGTTCTGTGCAGGTGCCGGGATGGATGCCCAGGGCTGGACTCCTGCTGCTGCCCCTTCTCCTCTGCTTCGGGCCAGAGACCGTCGGGAGCATCAACCCAGATGTGCTCAGAATGATCGTGGATTATGTTGATAGGTGAGGCATTTCCCATCTGGCTGTGACCTCTCTGGCCTCCCCAGGGAGAAAGCTAAGGGAAAAGTGGGGAAGATGCTTCACATTTGCCCTCTGTGGCTTTCTATCTGGCATAGATGGCTCAGTCCATGCCAAATCTGGGAGGGGTGATTCTTGGGGTGCAGGGGGAGATGGGGCACAGAACTGGAAGGGGTGATTCTGGAGGAGCATGGGGGAGATGTGGGTCTCATTACTTGTGTGAAGTGTTGGTCAGAAACCGAAATTCCAGTTCCCTCAGTAATTCTGAAATTTCTATTTTTTTTCCTTAAAAATCAGAACTAACATTTGAAATCTTCCATGGAACTGGAATTCCAAATTTTGTTTTGGAAAAAATGAAAACAGATTTTGATTTGACCATATCTAACTATTTCATTTCAATAGGTTAAACATGTTTCTATTTCAGCTTTAGCAGCTTGACTTTTATGTTTAATCAATATAATATAATTAATATAAAAATCCAGAAAGGAGAGCAGTAGAACAGAGACCCTGGACTTCAGAAAAGCAGACTTTGACTCCCTCAGGGAACTGATGGGCAAGGTCCCCTGGGAGAATAACATGAGGGGGAAAGGAGTTGAGGAAAGCTGGCTGTATTTTAAAGAATCCTTATTGAGGTTGCAGGAACAAACCATCCCAATGTGTAGAAAGAAAAGTAAATATGGCAGGCGACCAGCTTGGCTTAACAGTGAAATCCTTGCTCGTCTTAAACATAAAAAAGCAGCTTACAAGAAGTGGAAGATTGGACAAATGACCAGGGAGGAGTATAAAAATATTGTTCAGGCATGCAGGAGTGAAATTAGGAAGGCCAAATCACACTTGGAGTTGCAGCTAGCCGGAGATGTTAGGAGTAACAAGAAGGGTTTCTTCAGGTATGTGAGCAACAAGAAGAAAGTCAAGGAAAGTGTGGGCCCCTTGCTGAATGAGGGAGGGAACCTAGTGACAGAGGATGTGGAGAAAGCTAGTGTACTCAATGCTTTTTTTGCCTCTGTCTTCACAGACAAGGTCAGCTCCCAGGCGGCTGCACTCCGCAGCACGGTATGGGGAGGAGGTGACCAGCCCTCTGTGGAGAAAGAAGTAGTTCGGGACTATTTAGAAAAGCTGGACGAGCACAAGTCCATGGGGCTGGATGAACTGCATCCGAGGGTGCTAAAGGAATTGGCGGATGTGATTGCAGAGCCATTGGCCATTATCTTTGACAAATCATGGCAATCGGGGGAGGTCCCGGATGACTGGAAAAAAGCTAATGTAGTGCCCATCTTTAAAAAAGGGAAGAAGGAAGATCTGGGGAACTACAGGCCAGTCAGTCTCACCTCAGTCCCTGGAAAAATCATGGAACAGGTCCTCAAGGAATCAAATCTGAACCACTTAAAGGAGGGGAAAGTGATCAGGAACAGTCAGCATGGATTCACCAAGGGCAAGTCATGCCTGACTAACCTAATTGCCTTCTATGATGAGAGAACTGGCTTTGTGGATAAGGGGAAAGCAATGGATGTGCTATTTCTTGACTTTAGCAAAGCTTTTGATACAGTCTCCCACAGTGTTCTTGCCAGCAAGTTAAAGAAGTATGGGCTGGATGAATGGACGGTAAGGTGGACAGAAAACTGGCTGGATGGTCGTGCTCAACGGGTAGTGATCAATGGCTCCATGTCTAGTTGGCAGCCGGTATCAAGTGGTGTGCCCCAAGGGTCGGTGCTGGGGCCGGTTTTGTTCAATATCTTCATCAACGATCTGGAGGATGGTGTGGACTGCACCCTTAGCAAGTTTGCAGATGACACTAAACTGGGAGGAGTGGTTGATACACTGGAGGGTAGGGATAGGATACAGAGGGACCTAGACAAATTAGAGGATTGGGCCAAAAGAAATCTGATGAGGTTCAACAAGGACAAGTGCAGAGTCCTGCACTTAGGACGGAAGAATCCCATGCACTGCTACAGACTAGGGACCGAATGGCTGGGCAGCAGTTCTGCAGAAAAGGACCTAGGGGTTACAGTGGACGAAAAGCTGAATATGAGTCAACAGTGTGCCCTTGTTGCCAAGAAGGCTAACGGCATTTTGGGCTGTATAAGTAGGGGCATTTCCAGCAGATCGAGGGACGTGATTATTCCCCTCTATTCGGCACTGGTGAGGCCTCATTTGGAGTACTGTGTCCAGTTTTGGGCCCCACACTACAAGAAGGATGTGGATACATTGGAAAGAGTCCAGCGGAGGGCAACAAAAATGATTAGGGGGCTGGAGCACATGACTTATGAGGAGAGGCTGAGGGAACTGGGATTGTTTAGCCTGCAGAAGAGAAGAATGAGGGGGGATTTGATAGCTGCTTTCAACTACCAGAAAGGGGGTTCCAAAGAGGATGGATCTAGACTGTTCTCAGTGGTAGAAGATGACAGAACAAGGAGTAATGGTCTCAAGTTGCAGAGGGGGAGGTTTAGGTTGGATATTAGGAAAACCTTTTTCACTAGTAGGGTGGTGAAGCACTGGAATGGGTTACCTAGGGAGGTGGTGGAATCTCCTTCCTTAGAGGTTTTTAAGGTCAAGCTTGACAAAGCCCTGGCTGGGATGATTTAGTTGGGGTTGGTCCTGCTTTGAGCAGGGGGTTGGACTAGATGACCTCCTGAGGTCCCTTCCAACTCTGAGATTCTATGATTCTATGTTTTCACTGGTATATTATAAACAGTAATATTTAGGGGGGAGGGATAGCTCAGTGGTTTGAGCATTAGCCTGCTAAACCCATGGTTGTGAGTTCAATCTTTGGGGGGGGGCTGTTTAGGGATCTGGGGCAAAAATTGGGGATTGGTCCTGCTTTGAGCAGGGGGTTGGACTAGATGACTTCCTAAGGTCCCTTCCAACCCTGATATTCTATGATACTATAACAAAAGTTAAAAAAAATAAAGTCATAGCCAATAATTTCAATCTAAACAAATTATTGTGATTATTTTTCATCAAAAAATTACACAAAATCGATGTATTCCGTTGAAACCTTTAGATTTTTTTGAATCAGCCTTTTCCTAAGGAAAACTGTTCTGTCTGAAATATTTTGACCAGCAATAGTCATGTGCTTGCTGTACACGCCCTTTGGAATAAATCAGTACCAGATAATTTGCACCTAAGGGCTTGTCTTCACGACCCGCCTGATCGGCGGGTAGCAATCGATCTATCGGGGATCGATTTATCGCGTCTCGTTTAGACGCGCTTAATCGATCCCCGAACGCGCTCCTCGTCGACTCCGGAAATCCACCTCGGTGAAAGGCAGAAGCGGAGTCGACGGGGGAGCGGCAGAGATCGACTCGCCACCGTTCTCACGACCAGGTAAGTCGATCTACGATACGCCGACTTCAGCTACGTTATTCACGTAGCGGAAGTTGCGTATCGTAGATCGACCCCCCCCTCTAGTGTAGCCCTGGGCTAAGAGTCTTAAAAGAACTGGCTGAGAGCTCTCTTAGCAATTGATGTAGATTTTTAACACAACCTGGAACCCTGGGGAAGTTCCAGAGGATGGCAGAGAGAGGAGCTAAGGTTGTGCCTGTATTTACAAAGGGTAAATGGGACAGTCTGGGGAAGTATAGGCTGGTACCTGACACTAATCCTGGGTAAAATCTGTTTGTGCTTCCATTGTCCCCTCACCTCAGTATCAGGGTCCCCATTCCCTCCCCCCATGCCAGTGGCTCAGTGTGTCTCCCCATTTCCTCTGACATTGACTCTGGGTAGAATCATGGGAATTATTCATACAGGGTGCCAAGAATAAAGAATTGAGGGGTGGAAAGAAAATTCGAACCAGCCAGCATGGCTTCATGGGAAACAGGTTGTCATAAATTTACAGCTAAGGGATTAAGATTCTTCCTTACCTGTAAGGGGTTAAGAAGCTCAAATAACCTAGCTGGCACCTAACCCAAGAGGACCAATGAGGAAAGAAGATACTTTCAAATCTTGGGAGGGGTGAAGGTTTTGTTTGTGCTCTTTGTTTTGTGTCTGTGTTCCCTCTTGAGACTAAGAGGGACCGGGCAGAAATCCATCTCCTCCAACCCATCCTCAACCAAATCTCCAATATTACAACCAAGTAAGTTAGTCAGGGGTAGGGGACCTGGGTGAGAGAGGAGGAGAGAGGGAGCTGGAGATGGGGCCCATCACAGCTTGGCTGGCTCGTCCTGGCACTTGCTTGACCAGAGTGGACTATGGCTGAACTTCTGCCGCTCTGTGCTAACTGACGGATTGTCAGGTTCTGTGGCCAGGTAACTCAGTGGTGCTGAAGGGTTGGTCTTGGATTCAGGGAGGAACAGTCTTTGGGGCCTGGCCAGCCATGGGGGTTACTCCCAGGGGTTGGTTCCAGGCTGAGGCCTAGATCAGACCCGATGACTCCGTGACACCATGTAGTCTCCTTAGAGAGAAGCGAGGAAGAGCTGGCCTGTGGGGATCCAGGCCGTGCTGTGTCTGTGGGCATCTGAAGCTTCCCCAAATGCGCTTCCTGTTTTCTGATTTTCACCAAAATCAATAGGGCTCTGCCTCCCGAGGCCTAGCACAATCCCATACGCGTTGTAAGGGGTGGGGTGCAATGTTCAAAAGTGATCACATGACACCCAGACACACAGAGCGAGCGAGTAATGCCACCCCGTGGTGCGTAGGGCCTAGCTTCGCTCGGCCAGTAATAACTGCTGGTAAACTTGGCAGGGGACGCAAACACTGGGGGAGTGTAAATAATGGTGGGGACCGGTCAGTTCTACAGAGCAACCCTAGATCAGCGGGTAAGCTGGGTTCACTCAGACAATAGGTGTTTTAACACAGCCCAGTGCCGGGACAGACACCTAGGAGCAAAGAGCGCAGGTCACACGTACAGGATGGGGAATGTCTCCTGGAAAGCGGCGACTCTGCAAAGAATCCAGGGGTCACGGTGGAAGCCAACAAAACATGAGCTCCCAGTGCAATGCTGGAGCTGAGAGGGCGAAAGCAACAGTTGGCTGGATAAACAGGAATATAGGGTAGCAGAGAAGAGGCATCACCTCTGTATACAATGTTAACGACACCATTATGGAATACTGCATCCAGTTCTGGGGTTCACACTGCAAACAGGATGTTGACACATTGGAAAGGGATCGGAAACGATGGATCCGAGGTCTGGATCTCCTAGAGAGGGACTAAAGGAGCTCAGTCTATTTGGCTTATCACAGAGAAGGCCAAGAGACGTGACTGGAACAGGGTCTATAAGTATCTACGTGGGGAGGAGATTTCTGACAGCAGAGGGCACAGGCACCGACTTTCATTTTCCCCACTCTGCCTCTTCCCCCAAGGCCCCACCCTTTCTCTGCCTCTTTCCACCCCAACTCCGCCCCCTTCCCAGTGCCACCCACCCACCGCCGAACAGCTGATTGGCGGGTGGCTGATGGGTGCTGAGCACCCACTATTTTTTTTCCGGGGAAGCTCCAGCCCCAGAGCATCCATGGAGTCGGTGCCTATGGCAGAGGGCGCTTCGGTCAAGCCAACAGAGGCAGAACAAGATCGAGTGGCTGGACGCTAAATCAAGACAATTTCAGAGGGGAAATAAGGCACAATGTCTAACTGGTAGAACAACTTACTAAGGGACGTGGTGGCGTCTCCATTATGTGGAGTCTTTAAACCAGGGCTGGGTGTCTCTTTCTCAAACATCCACCCTAGTTCACACAGGAGTCATGGGCAGGGATCCCTGGTGGAGGCTCTAGCCTGGGCCATGCAGGAGCTCAGACTGGATGGTCACAATGGTCCCTTCTGGCTTTAAACTATGAATCCATAACCCAGACTCTCTCCTCTTTCTCCTCCAAAGGTTTTGCCCTGATAATAATGGCCAATACGCAGTCGCGGTGAGCCTGCCCCAGGCGGTGTGTAAGCTCCTCGACGAGCAGCAGCTGAAGGAGTACCTGAATGAGATGGATCTGAAGGAGATGAAGGCTAAACTCAACAGCAAGGAGCTGTATGAGGGCCAGAATGTCGCAGCCGCCCGGCCCAAGTTCCAGAAGAAGAACCCCACCCTCCACTCTGAGTACCTGCTGCTCAACCCAGACCAGAACGGCGTCAGCCCCGTCTCCCGCCTCCTGGACAAGACCCAGGGCCAGGAGACCTGCCCAGAAACCCACGTCCCAGGCAAGGAATGCGATAACAACTGCTACGAGAAGTGGTCCCCAGGCCAGCGCTGTGGCTGGAACAGCTGCCTCATCTTCTTCACCAAGAACTCGCCGTGCCTGGGCACCTGCCTTAACACCTCGAGCTGCTTCTACATCCGGGACCTCATGGACGGGGTCTTCGGCGCCATCAACAACAACTTCCGGGCCTTGGCCTTCCAGCAGGTCTACCAACCAGACATGGCCCAGAAGCGGAAGGCGTTGTGGGAAGGCTGGCAAACCATCCAAAACGCCCCAATGTACAAGTGTGATAACAACGGCTGCGCCAGCTGCGAGGAGAAGAGCCTCAGCCAGAACCCCTGCCTGGAGGGGGTGCCAGAATAGGGGCCGCACCACAGAGAGCCCACGGGTGATGGGATCCCAGTGGGGATGAGTTGGCTGCCTGGGATGCAACCAGCCAACACACCAGTCAATCCGTCTACCTAATGCGCCCCTCTGTCTCTCTGGCTAACACACCCGCCTCTCTGTCACACCCCCTATCTAGCCATCACCATAGATACTGGGGAGGAGCTGCAATCCCTCCCCCTTGCTCTCATTTCTAGGGTGCCCACCACCCTGCTATGGCTGTCCTGGATTTGCCCTGCAATCTCTCTTGCTCTGTGTGGTGCCGCAGCCCCATCTGTGTCATGTGGGTGCAATTCCAGTGTGGAGCGCTGAGTCCACACAAGGGTGGCACAGATGGGATGTCTCAGTGGACGAGGCAGACCGGGGGCACGATAGGAAGGGGTGGGGGTTGCAGATGGGGGATGGGACATGGCGGTCTGGCGGGTCAGACAGGGGATGGGATGTAGCAAGGGATGGAGCAGACGGGGGATGGGATGTGGTATGGGGCAGGGCAGAGGGGGGATGGGATGTGGCCGGAGGAGGGGGAGGCTGGGCCAGACGGGGGATGGGATGGGAGGTGGCGAGGGGTGGGGAAGATGGGGTGGGGGGTGGGAGGTGGCAAGGGCTGGACAGACTCCAGGCTGGAGCGTTGTCCCCATCCAGGTGGGGCTGGTTTGTCTCACGCTGGGGGTGACGGGGTGAAGTTGATGATTCTCCGCCATATGAGCAAGGCCGATAAAGCTTCAGAGCTTCCTGGGGCCTCACGTCTCTAACTATCTGCCCGGTGCCCGTGTCTCTGTCCATGTCTCCAGCACACGCGTCTCTGTCCATGTGTCCGGCTCTCTCCAACCCTGTAGGGCTAACCAGAAACGGCACGATCAGAGGACGGGGGAGGAGGCAGAACATGTCCATCTGTACTTCAGGGAGAGTGGATTTCTCTGTCTGCGCCAGCACAATGCAACAAAATGAGACAGCTGGGCTCTGGCCCATTGACTCCAAGGGAGTGTGACCAGTTCACACCAGCTGGGACCTGGCCCACTGAATCTAAGGGCAGGAGGCCATTGACTCTGGCCTCGCTTTTGGCCCACGGACTCTCCCTACTGAGGCCATGTCTGTGGGTCGCGTGTGGTGTTTGGGCCCTGAGCCCGAGAGTCTGTCAGTCTGTCTGTCAGCAGGTTATTTTGGGTGTGAGTCCTTCAGGGAAACGATTCTCAGGGGGTTTAGTTCCCATGGGGGGTTGCAGTAACTCCCCAGACAGCACCAAGCATGTGTCACTGCCCTGGGATCGGAGTGAGGGGAGTGACTATTAAGGGCCAGACACCCCCCCCCCCCCCCGCTAGTGCTGTAAATCAATGGGGTTATGCCGATCACACCAGCTGGGATCTGTCCCTGTCTGCTCAATCCCTCTCCAAGGGGGGTGAAAAACCAACCCAGCCCCAGCCCCTCCCTGCACACACAGCCCTGGCCGGTGTGGACCCCAGACCGCAGTGCTGCCCCTCCACACACCCCAAAAAAGAATGAAGCTGGCACCAGCCTTCATCATCAGAGACCTGACTCCTCCCCCTGCCTCTGCCCCACAGCCCTGGGTGACTGCCCCCCACTGCCTTAGGGGAAAGCCTGGCAGTGTGTGACAGATGAGCGCCCCCTCTTGGCCACTCACCAGATTGCTGTGAGGGAACCCAGCCACTGGATCCTGAGTATGAAGAAAGCCCTGACTTTGTCCCTGTCTTGGGATCCCCAGGCACTCTCCTGTAGCTGAACACCCCCCTGGCAGAGCTCCACCCAAAGGTGAGAGCCCGAGAGGGTCCTTCTTCACCGGCCCATCTGGGAGGTGCGGCACTGACACACAGACGCTTTGCACAGACGTCTGATACAGACCTACCCACCCCTCCCAATCTGGCGCCGGGGGCAGGGAATGGGACCCAGGACCTTTCTCCTAGGGGGTGCCATGTGCCAACCACACCTCCAGCTGCCACATCCCCCTCTCTCCTCCCCAGGGTAAGGGGCACAGACCCAGCCCCCAACCCCAGCCGCAGGGGAGAGACAGGGTTTGTAAAGCACAAACCCACCACACACCAGCCCTGCTAGGAGCCAGCACTGCTCCCATGGGGTCAGTTGGGCTGGGCCCCTCACCACAGAACTGGGCTGGGCCTGGTAGGAGCCAGCACCCTCCCCATGGGGGGTCAGTGGGGCTGGGGCTGGGGGTGGGGTGGCCCAAGTGTTGGTGATTTTATATGATCAGTGGTTTTAAATATTTAGGATAAGGTTTTTTATATTGTTTCCCCTCATCCAAATGGACTTTCTTACTTTTCAATATGGAGTCGGACTTTCAAAGTGGCTCTCGGCCACAGACTCCATTTTGTCCCCAAAGGTGGGAAAAATAAGGCGCCAAAGCTGTGGCGCAAGGCGCTGGTTTAAATCAGTTGGAACTGGCTTGGAACTGCCATCGCCTCAGAACTTGTCACGGTCCAGCAGCTGAGACCCGCGTTCCTCCCCAAAGGCCGGCGTTCGGCCGAGGGTAGAAGGTCCTGGACCCACCGCTCGCTCCCATCTGCCCTGCCCAGAGATGACACCTGACTAGCAATAGGCTAGACTGGGGATTTGTTAGATTCACGTTGCCAAGGGAGGGGTATATTGGGTCTGAGCTTCAAGCTCCTTTGTTGCCGTCCACTGGTTGCTGAGTTTTATGCGTTTACTTTGGCTTTCCCCTTACCCCTTTCCTGTCACCAACTTTTAATCCACCATTTGCTTGTTTCAAACATAACTTCCTGCACCACACTTGGGAGGGAGGGAGGGTGGGACACATGAGCTGCTTCCTCAGGTGATAGACCCTGATAACAAGACCAAGAACCCGTACCCGGAAAAGGGAAACAGAGGGGCAGATTGGGGTTCATTTAGTTTTGATTTTTCCCTGGATACACAATCACTGTGAGCAGCAAATTCTCACCTAAAACCCTTGTTAGAAACCAAACACCTGAGAGATAAACCAGAAAAGTCTTTTCCTGGGGAAGGGGGGATGGGGAATAAGCTGGGCTGCGGGAAGGGGGGGATGGGAGGGGGAATCGGCGGGGGATGGGGGCTGAGGGTAGGAGGGGGATGGGTGGGTGACTGGGGATGTCTGACCACAGTGATCGACTACTCGGGCGGCTGGGCCGAGCACCCACCGCACACCTGCAGCCGCCCTGCTGTTTACAGGCACTAGCATGGGTCTGTCTACACGAGCTGCGTGACGCCTCCCATTTGCTGTGGAGATTAACTTCCCCGTCGTGTCAGTCACCTGTGGGCACTGGCTCTGTGCACACACTGGTGGGGTGTCATTTCCATGGCTGCTTTCAGATTTGGGCTGGCTGTTAACACCCTTATGAAGCGCACAAATGTTATAGATCCAGTTTAGAGAGGGGCAAACTGAGGCACCCAGACAGGAGGGGACCTGCCAAAGACAGCAGCAGAGCTAAGGCTGGAACCCAGGCGTCCTAGCACCCAGACCCCTGCGTAGCCCCCAGGATCATTCTTCCCACCCTCTGCAGCGGCAGGGCCGGTGTCTGGTCAGTGCCCTGAACAAGCTTCAAAAAAATCAAAACGTAACCAGGGGCTGGAATCTGTCTGGATGAGGTGCAGCGGCAGTGACACCAGAGCGAGGGTTGTGTGCAACACGTTTGTGTGGCAAGAATGGTTGAATATCTCGTGTTGATGAGGGAGTTTTGGCCTGCGATGGACTGTTTAGTGAGTTGATTGTACAATTTGAGGGTCTGGAAAGTTTACTATAAATTATTGAAAAACAGGTGTGTTGGTGATGTGTGTGCGCATGTGTGTGTGCATGCACTATGTCATTTTATTTCATACTCCTCTAGCAGCAAGATCCCATCACAGACATGGTCCACATTTGCATATAGCATTGTTCACATACAAGTCAAAGTACTTTAAAGTGATTTTGGTAAATTTTGTGCCTCAGTTTGAAGGTACCAAATTTTAATTTGATGGCAAAAATATGGTGTTGGAAAAATGGCTAAAAATGAGCGAGAGGAGGAGCAGCCCAGGATCCAGGGCTCTAAAATGACAAAGTCCATTTTGATCTGCTACAGCCCGACACTGTTTTCAGAGTGACTAACCCAGGTTGGGGTCTCAGATTTCTAACCACTAAGCCACACTCCCCTCCCAGAGCTTGGGGGAGAATCCAGGACTCCTGGGCACCAATACGCTGCTGACAAGTGAATACTTGGGTATATAGGTGCCGACTCCATGGGTGCTCCGGGGGGCAGGAGCCCCTCTATCAGCGCCTCTCCCTCCCCCCAGCACCTCCCACCCACTGCCCACTGATCAGTGCCTCCCTGACCCTCCCAGAGCCTACTGCCTGCAGTGGATCAGCTATTTTGTGGTGTCAGGAGGTGCTGAGGAGGGGGGATGAGCGAGGGCACAGCGTGTTCATGGGAGGGGCCAGAAATGGGCAGGGAAGAGGCAGGGTAGGGGCGGAGCAGGGGTGAGACGAAGCAGGGCAGAGATGAGGCATTGAGGGAAGGGGCGGAGTGGGGGCGGGGGCAGGGCGCAGCCGGGGGGTAGCACCCCCAGCAGATTAGAAACTTGGCACCTATGCTTGGGTAACCAACTTAGAAAACATTGCTAATGTCCATCTCCGGTGGCTGCTTGAGGAAGGGGCTAGTAATTTTTCCTGGACCTCAGAGAACAAGCTGGGGATCTGAGGGATTGAAACCCTGCTGCTGATCTATGTGGGGGCTGAGTTTCTTTTCCTTCTGGGCTTGTACAGCTCCTAGCACGATGGGGCCTGGTGCAGGACTGGGGTCCTAGGCGCTGCCACACTGTGGGTTCATGTGATTCAGGCAGTGAAAAGCCCCCTTGAAAACTGGTTTTGTGCTTCACAACTGTGACGCTGGGTCAGTTACGGTGTGAATCCCTGACACACACACACACGTCAGGTGTTTGTCGCACGTTTTGCCTGTGGAACCCCCCGGTGTGGGGGTGCGGTCGGCCTCCTGCCCCAGGCCCCACACGCAGACGCGGGGAGTCTGTGACAACGCTCAGCCTGAGAGCCTGACGCTTTGGCACAAGGTGTAAAGACTCATGTGTTTAGCCCTGGAATCACTGATCCAGTCCCTAGCTGTGGCAGCCAAGCCACTGGCAGGTGTCCCTCATCAGCCTGCTCCAAGGGGGTGAGGTTTGGTTCATGGAGGAGGGCAGGGGAGAGCCCGGGCAGATCGGGAGCCCTGAGCGCTTTGGGAGGTGAGTGACTGTGCGCTACGTCCCTGAACTGCCCCGCTAGCACAGCCCCTCCGTCCCATCTGATCCAGGCAGTGGGAGGCTGGCAGGAAATATGAAAACTAGGGTCTGCTCCTTGTTCTCGTGACATGTGCTTCTTCCCATTCACCAGCAGATGGCAGCAGATAGCCAGGTTAATCAACAGTGAGCTCGGCGCCTCACTCCGTCCCTATCCGGGTTGACTCCGGATTCACCCCCCAGTACCCCGTACGACCTGCAAAAGATTTTTAGCCAGTATGGGGTACCGGAAAGATGTGGGGCCAGCCCAGCGCCCCCGCCTCCTGCTGGAGCACACAGCTGAGGGGGCAGGACTGCGCTCTGCTCGTTATACTGCATCACATCAAGTCCAAATCATTAGAGGAATGCCTCTGCTTGCACTGGCCAGAGGACGTTTGGATTCTGATGTCAGCCTAGTTCTGCAGCCTGACAGGAATCATGTGTTGTCCCCAGTGTAATTAAACATAGAATTCTTCTTTGCACCAAACTAGTCTAACATGCATTTTGTTAACTGGAGCAGCAAAATGAAGAAAACAAATGCCTCATTTTCCAGCTTTGAGGGTGAGAGAACTATAAGTGAAGATTATAATGCCGGCCTTAAACCAGCTGCCTCAGGAATCTGCCAAGAACTTTGCTGAAAATATGTTCCTCATCTTAGCAACGGCGCTAAGACTTATCACACATCTGCCCACCTTTATTCGAGTGACGCTCCTTCTGATCTGACAGCTCAGGCATAGTCAGTTTCATCTAGAACAATTTACAAACTTGGAACCTAACCCTGTAAACCCTTAATCATTTGATCAATCCCATTGAAGACAATGGGACTATTTGCATGTCTTTGGACCACTTTTGTGATAAGAGTTTCAGGAGTCTGTTCTGTTCCTATAATAGAAATTGAATCTTCCATTGAAATGCAATCTTTGGGTGCAATAACATAATGCAGTTTAGGATACAGTTCTACTTAAAATTTGTCTTTTAATAAGTCATACATATGCTGAAATGGCTCCTCACCCAACTCCCAAGTTCCGTATAAACAGACTGAAATACTACATATTTGGGGGGAAAGTGAGTAGTTAAGCATGTTGATGTTTGTATATACAAACACCCATTTCATCACTGTGCTGGAAAATATAGTTGAACTTATTTTTCTATGGAATTTGAAGAAAGTTTAACAGCCCCAATTGTTTTCTGTGTTAATCAGTGTGTAGCTGAAAACATTACATGCCTTCTAAGAGAAAAGAATCAGCCCACACTTACTGGGGGGAAAAATCCTTCCAACTGGTGTTCAGAAGAGTGCTACAAGACACATACCTCATGAGCAGCGGGCAGAGAGGAGACCCTCCAACATTATGACCAGCAAAAAATAAATTAATTAATTAATTAATAATAAAAATCTCAGAGAGTCAGAGGTTCACAGATTTGCAAACCTAAAAACCTGTGTTATGCTCTAAACCACCTCAGCACATACCAGGTTTATGAACATTAAAAAGTTAACTGCAAAGGAACACTGAAGCCCATTAACCTGAATGTGTCCCAGCCAGTATACCCTCACTGATTAGGTTCAAAGGCTCAGTCACACCTGAACAGCTAAAAATAAACCTTGCCCTTTTAGGTTAAACAGAGTCATGTCACTGGCTCCATCTCTGTTGTTACATAACAGATAACAACACTCCAGTGGGGCATGGTGCTGGCACATAGGGGCTCAGGTACATGGTGTGATTTTTCAGAATCTCTTTGGGGAATAGTGATGTTGGTGAAATAGCTGGTGCTTATGATTATGCTATTTCTATGCATGTCTATTCATCTTGGTATCTGAAGTTATGAATATTAGCTCTGTTTGCTCCTGTGGCAACGCCCAAAGGTATTTAGCCAGCACATGAAGGGACAAGTCAAGTTGAATGGCCCATTAAGGAACAATTAGCTCACAATGGACCCTGGAAAACACCTGTCTACACTTAATGGACTTTTTGTGAATGTCGAATATGGGTGAGGGTGATGGACATGTGACTTGCCCATGTGACTCCAAACACCATCTTTCACAGTGAGAACAGATTTCCCTTCACTTGTCAGAAGCTAAAAGGCCTGGAAACATCTCCATTTTGCCTCTTTCCTGCTCCGGCCTCTGGACTATTGTAACCCAGAGTTGACAGCAACAAGGGCCGGGTTCAGTTCCAATAACATAATGCAAAACCGGCTTGAGCCCCCACCCAGTGACCTGGGACAAATATATATCCTCCCCCACCGCCCGCCCGAGCACCTCTAAGAGACAATACTTCCCCTCTCGCAAGCACAGAGTCTGAGTGTAGCAAAAGCCTTTTAATGACAGAGAGAAACAATGTGGCCTTATGCTGGGAAAACACCACAAACAGGATTCATAACCAAACCATGAGCGACCAGACCCATCCCAGCAAATTGGGCCGTGTCCTCTCCCTTTGGTTCTTGAGTCCAGCAACGCAAAAGTCTCTGTCCCTGGTCTGCGCAGCCCCAGAGTTCAAAAGTTCATCTGCAGAGTTCCCCCGGTTGAAATGGGGGGAGAGAAGGTAAAAAGGCACCTTATGTGGTCTGAGGCCAACTGCCCCACCTCTCTGTGGGGTTCTGCTGCAGCCTTCACTGCAAGCTGCTCCACTCTGCTCTGCCAGCCGTCCCATAAGCCGCTCAAGCCGTCCCACGAACTACTCCACTCCGCTCACAGCTCTGCTCTACCAGCCACTCAGCAATATATCTTCAGGCTCCCCCCTACTTAACACAGCACTCAATGATCTCAGCTCTTAGTAATTTTAGCTCTTTAGTGATTTCAGCTTGTAGTGCGGGGGAGTGGGTGTCACAGTGCAGATACACCATCAGCCCAAAGTGAATCTGGCTCAGCAGTCTGTAACAAGACTCCTAATAGCATTAGCTCTGATATGCCACAGTAGAGAAACTAGGCAGTGGCAATAACTGTCCCCAGCTTTTCTCCATTCACTGAGTTTTTGGAACCCATGTCCCTTGCCTAGCGAGTGCTACTTAGTTGAGTGCAAGTCCCTCCATCATAACAAAAGGCTAAGTACAGTTCCACTGTCCTTGATTCACATAATCAGGATAATAACACTTTATTCTTCCTGCCCCAATAACAGAAAAACTGGGGATCCCACAGCAGCCAAAGTGACCATCTAGGCAGGGTGGGTGTGCCTATGCAAATGAGATCAGCCCCTGATGTTCTTTTCCACAACCCACCACAACTCACCACCAGATGTCAGGGTAGCGCTCATCCTGACTCTGCTTACACTATTTTCTAACCAAGGGACTGAGAACTTTAAAGTAACCTGGAGCCTTTCCTTGATCCTTTGCAGATGGATTTATGAGTTGGATATGGTACAGAGACTGTTCTAGCCTCATTGATTGCTGATTTCTCCCTTGCCTCTCACATGAGTCAGCAGCCTTTGATACCTGTGGTATAAGCAAGAGAGACCTTGCTTGAGTGGTTTTGTTCTCTCCTCACCAAATGTCAAAGCCTGTTCCCATTGAACTCAATAGCAAAACTCCCCTGATCTTAATGGGAACAGGATTTGGCCCCAAGAGATCAGAGAATATGATTTTGATCAATTGTCTATAGACAGTTCTCATGCATGTTCTCCCCGGCTGATTTTGATTACTCCTCCTGTATGTCATGCTGAGGAAAATAATAAAATAATTTGGGCTGTAGTTCTCAAGATGTACATGGCACACACAGTTCTGTGCCTCTTTTCCAGCAAACCCAGATGGTGCAATATCTTTGCTCTCCTAGTGCCTGGTGGAGAGCAACACTTAGATAAAGGCAAGTTGGCAGGAGCTTAGTTTAGACATAAGGGAGGCACTGATAGTGTGTTAAGGGAAAGTGGGGTGATTGTCCTTCCTAACCTTCTTTCATTTAAGAAGTTTTCAATTTGGGGTGCTGCTGGATTCTCAATGACACCTGGAAGTACAGGTGGTACCAGGGGCCCAAAACATCATTTTACAACTGATGCAGTTGTAAAATTTTAGACAGGTAAGGGGGGTGCCAAAGGGGACGGGGAGAGCGTGGGGGCCCCAGGCTGGAGGTGGTGTGAGGAGGAGTCACATGGAGGGTCATGTGGGAAGGTCACATGCCCCCCCCCCCCCATTGTGTTCCTCCCATCAGTGCAGTACCGGCAAGAAATGATTTTTACCTGCACCACTGGAGCCAGACTCCATGAGGGGCTCCCCTTAGGGAGCCAGCACCTCCAGGGGATGTAGAGAAACCCCCTCGATGCACGGACAGAGATAGGAGACCCGGACGCACGGACAGAGACGCGAGGCCCCAGGATGTTCAGAAGCTTTATTGGCGGCACTAGAATGGCAGAAAATCAGCAAAAAGCGTCATCTGCGGAATGGAACAACCCCAAAGCAGCCCCACACTCCGAGATCCCCATTGCCCCACCGTGGCTATGATCCATGCCCAGGAATCCCCCCACCACCATTATCTGAGTAAGGGGCTCCCCCATCTGATCCTGACCCAGGACCCTCACCAGACACAATATGCCCTGCTCCCGTCCACTCTCTTCCCCCCACCCCACCAGCCTCGTACAGGGGTGGAAGCTGGGTTCTAGATCAGAGTTCTGAGCTCGCTGGGTTGATGTGGGTTCTAGAATGCTGCTCAGAGATCACAGAAGGATGGGGGTCATGTTCTCGATTGGAGCTTGACATGCACAAGGCGGGGATGAAGGTTTAGAACGGAGCTTGAGGTGCACTGTGGTGGTGGCAATTCAGGATTGGTGCACACTTGGGGAGAGGGACGGGCTTCTAGAGTGGGGGACACACACAGGAATGGGGTTCTAGATTGGCGCTTGGTGCCCAGTTGGGACGTGTTTCTGTTATGCTCAGGGAGCCAGAAGACCATGCAAGGAGGACCAGTGGCAGAGTGAGCCCCACGTGCTTCCTGGCTCACACCCACCATTTACACCTTCCCAGCCAGGCAGGGGTTGTCTTGTGGGTCCACCAAAGCGCAGTCCTGGCAGCCGTTGTTGTCGCAGCGCAACAGGGGCACGTTGCGCAGCCGGTGCCAGGCCTCCAGCAGCTCCTGGCGGGTCACCTCGGCCCACATATCGTCAACGAAGATGCGCTGGAAGACGAAGGCCTTGTAGTTGTTGTCGATGTCCAAGAAGGCATCGCGGGTCATGCCGAGGATGTTGTAGGGCCCGTTTTCCACCAGGCACATGCTCATGCAGGGCGAGTTGAGGGTGAATAAGATCAGGCAGCAGTTCGGGCTGCAGGTCCTGGCTTTGAGCTGGGCCACCAAGCTGTTCCAGCCCCCGTAGAGCAGACACCACTCGCTGTGCTGCCAGTGAGTCTTCCGACGTCTAGGCCGGGCAGCTACGATAGGCCAGTCATCCGGGGCATACGGCGCGCCTTGCCTAGCGAGCCCCTGATTCATGGTGTTCAGCGCTGCCGCGGGCAGCTGCTCCTCCAGGTTGGCGGGATGGTTACACGTCTCATGGGGCAGGCTCACGACGAAGGTGTATTGAGATTCACCTAGTGTGAGGGGCCTGAGAGGGAGCAGAGCACAGCGGGGTCAGGGGACCCGGGGCTCCCAGCAGCCGGGAGATGCCAAGTAAAAGGGAGAGAAACAGGAATAGGGCCCCCAAATACCCTCCTACCTCAAGGCTCCATCTCCCCCTGCACCTCAAAATCACCCCTCCCAGCTCAGGTCCCCATCTCCCCCCTGCACCCACAGAATCATAGACTCATAGACTCATAGACTTTAAGGTCAGAAGGGACCATTATGATCATCTAGTCTGACCTCCTGCACAATGCAGGCCACAGAATCTCACCCACCCACTCCTGGAATAATCCTCTCACCTATGTCTCAGCTATTGAAGTCCTCAAATCATGGTTTAAAGACTTCAAGATGCAGAGAATCCTCCGGTAAGTGACCCGTGCCCCATGCTGCAGAGGAAGGCAAAAAACCTCCAGGGCCTCTGCCAATCTACCCTGGAGGAAAATTCCTTCCCGACCCCAAATATGGCGATCAGCTGAACCCCGAGCATGTGGGCAAGACTCACAAGCCAGACACCCAGGAAAAAGTTCTCTGTAGTAACTTCTAACATCCCATCATTGACCATTGGTCCTATTTACCACTGATGGCAATTTTACCACTGACTAAGATCATGTTATCCCATCAAACCATCCCCTCCATAAACGTATCTAGCTTAATCTTGAAGCCAGATAGGTCTTTTGCCCCCACTGCTTCCCTTGGAAGGCTGTTCCAGAACTTCACTCCTCTGATGGTTAGAAACCTTCGTCTAATTTCAAGTCTAAACTTCCTGATGGCCAGTTTATATCCATTTGTTCTTGTGTCCACATTGGTACTGAGCTGAAATAATTCCTCTCCCTCCCTGGTATTTATCCCTCTGATATATTTAAAGAGAGCAATCATATCTCCCCTCAGCCTTCTTTTGGTTAAGGTAAACAAACCAAGCTCCTTGAGTCTCCTTTCATACGACAGGTTTGCCATTCCTCGGATCATCCTAGTGGCCCTTCTTTGTACCTGTTCCAGTTTGAATTCATCCTTCTTAAACATGGGAGACCAGAACTGCACACAGTATTCCAAATGAGGTCTTACCAATGCCTTGTATAACGGTACTAACACCTCCTTATCTCTACTAGAAATACCTCGCCTAATGCATCCCAAGACCGCATTAGCTTTTTTCACGGCCACATCACATTGGCGACTCATAGTCATCCTGTGATCAACCAGGACTCCGAGGTCCTTCTCCTCTTCCGTTACTTCCAACTGATGCGTCCCCAGCTTATAACTAAAATTCTTGTTATTAATCCCTAAATGCATAACCTTACACTTCTCACTATTAAATTTCATCCTATTACTATTACTCCAGTTTACAAGGTCATCCAGATCTTCCTGTAGGATATCCTGATCCTTTTCTGAATTGGTAATACCTCCCAACTTTGGGTCATCTGCAAACTTTATTGGCACACTCCCACTTTTGGTGCCGAGGTCAGTAATAAAAAGATTAAATAAAATTGGTCCCAAAACTGAACCTTGAGGAACTCCACTAGTAACCTCCCTCCAACCTGACAGTTCACCTTTCAGTATGACCCGCTGTAGTCTCCCCTTTAACCAGTTCCTTATCCACCTCTCAATTTTCATATTGATCCCCATCTTTTCCAATTTAACCGATAATTCCTCATGTGGTACTGTATCAAATGCCTTACTGAAATCGAGGTAGATTAGATCCACTGCGTTTCCTTTATCTAAAAAATCTGTTACTTTCTCAAAGAAGGAGATCAAGTTGGTTTGGCACGATCTACCTTTTGTAAAACCATGTTGTAATTTGTCCCAATTGCCATTGACCTCAAGGTCCTTAACTACTTTCTCCTTCAAAAATTTTTCCAAGACCTTGCATACTACAGACGTCAAACTAACAGGCCTGTAGTTACCCGGGTCACTTTTTTTCCCTTTCTTAAAAATAGGAACTATATTAGCTATTCTCCAGTCAAACGGTACAACCCCTGAGTTTAGAGATTCATTAAAAATTTTTGCTAATGGGCTTGCAATTTCATGTGCCAGTTCCTTTAATATTCTTGGATGAAAATTATCTGGGCCGCCTGATTTACTCTCATTAAGCTGTTCAAGTTTGGCTTCTACCTCGGATATGGTAATATCTACCCCCACATCCTTATTCCCATTTGTCATGCTGCCACTATTCCTAAGCTCCTCATTAGCCTCATTAAAGACTGAGGCAAAGTATTTGTTTAGATATTGAGCCATGCCTAGATTATCCTTAACCTCCACTCCATCCTCAGTGTTTAGCAGTCCCACTTCTTCTTTCTTTGTTTTCTTCCTATTTATATGGCTATAAAACTTTTTACTATTGGTTTTAATTCCCTTTGCAAGGGCCAATTCTACATGCCTTTTAGCCTGTCTCACTTTATCCCTACATGCTCTGACCTCAATAAGGTAGGTTTCTTTGCTGATCCCTCCCATCTTCCACTCCTTGTATGCTTTCTGTTTTTTCTTAATCACCTCTCTGAGATGCTTGCTCATCCAGCTTGGTCTAAAACCCCTGCCTATGAATTGTTTCCCCTTTCTTGGGATACAGGCTTCTGATAGCTTCTGCAACTTTAACTTGAAATAATCCCAGGCCTCCTCCGCCTTTAGGTCCATAAATTCTTTAGTCCAATCCACTTCCCTAACTAATTTCCTTAATTTATTAAAGTTAGCCCTTTTGAAATCAAAAACCCTAGTCTCAGATTTATTTTTGTTTATCCTTCCATTTAGTTTGAACTGAATTAGCTCATGATCACTCGAGCCAAGGTTGTCCCCTACAACCATTTCTTCAATGAAGTCCTCACTACTCACCAAAACCAAATCTAAAATGGCATCCCCCCTTGTTGGTTCAGCAACTACCTGATGAAGGAATTCATCAGCTATCACATCTAGGAAAATCTGAGCCCAATTATTATTACTAGCACTTGTTCTCCAATCTATATCTGGGAAGTTGAAGTCTCCCATGATCACACAGTTCCCATTAGTATTTACTTCCTTAAAAACATTAAAGAGGTCTCTATCCATATCCAAATTAGATCCCGGTGGTCTATAGCACACCCCTAGCACTATCCCAGGGGAGGCTCTAGTAGTTTTCTTCCCCAATGTGATTTTTGCCCAGACAGACTCTGTCTTATCCATTCCATCACTTTTTATTTCTTTACAGTCTACCTCATCATTGATATACAATGCTACTCCCCCACCTTTACCTTTATTTCTATCTTTCCTAAACAGCACATACCCTTCAATACCTGTACTCCAGTCATGACTACTATTCCACCATGTTTCAGTTATTCCTATGATATCTGGTTTCACTTCCTGGACCAGTAGCTCTAATTCCTCCATTTTGTTACCTAGGCTCCTCGCATTGGTGTACAAACATCTTAATTTTTGCTGTTTGGCCTCACTCACATTCCTTACCCAATTTGGTATGGACATTGTACTGCCAGTATGACCTATTTGACTAGTATCCACTCTGCCCTTCCTCCTTATATCCATTCTCCTACCCCCGGCTATATCCTCTCTTACTTGGTTGTCTTCCCTCTCAATGTTAAAATCCAGCGTGGAGATTACCTGGACATCTCCCAACCGTCTCCCCCAAATTCCTAGTTTAAAGCTCTCTTGATCAGTTGTGCCAGCCTCCATCCTAGAAGTCTATTTCCTTCCCTACTCAGGTGAAGTCCATCCCGAGAGAACAGTCCTCTGTCCATGAATGCCTCCCAGTGGCCATACATCCCAAAGCCCTCCTTGTAGCACCAATCCCTGAGCCATCTGTTGATCATCATAATCCTGTCACACCTTTGTTGCCCTTCTCTAGGAACAGGCAGAATCCCACTGAAGATTACCTGAGCCTCGATTTCCTTAAGCGTCTTCCCCAGCCTGGCATAGTCCCCCTTGATTCGTTCCAGTGAGAATCTAGCCGTGTCATTTGTTCCTACGTGAAGGATGATCAATGGATTCTTTCCTGCTCCCTTTAGGATCCTCTTCAACCTCAGGTCCACATCCCGTATCTTAGCACCCGGTAGACAGCACACCCTTCTGTTCTCTGGATCAGCTCTGGTTACAGGCCTGTCTATTCTTCTCAGTAAGGAGTCCCCAATCACGTAGACCTGCCTTTTCCTGGTGACAGTGCGATTCTCCAGTCTATCCCCTGTTCCCTCTGGCTGCAAGTCCTTTCCGTTCCTATTTTCCCTTGTAATCCTCTTCAACCCATCCTGTATCCTCCTGGGGCTCATGTTTGGTGTTGTCCCCATCGACTCTTCCCCTTCTTCTATGGGACTAACCGCTCTTCTCTTCTTCCTTGCCCTTCCACCTTCAGTGACCACCTGCTGTACCCCTTCTTCATTCTCCAACTCTGCAAACCTGTTCTTGAGCTCTATTTCTCCTTCACTGGCCCGTCTTTTCCTCTGCCTGGTTCTCTTAGTCACATGCTTCCACTGTCCATTTTCTTCACCCGGCAGTCCCCCCTCAGAGGCCTTTGATCCTGCTTCCATCTGCATCTCTGAGCTTTCCCCGTCAGCCACCTCGTGGCTTTGCTCCATCAACTGCTCGAACCCCCGTCTAAACTCAACCAGAGTTTCCACCTGCATCTCCAATCCTCGGATCTTTTCTTCCATCAGCTCTATCAGGCGGCACTTCATGCAGACAAAACTCTTATCCGGTACCCCCTCCAGAATCATATACATACCGCAGCTGCCACATCCAGTCATCCTCATTGTGTCCTCCACTGCTTGGCTCATGACCACTGCTGCCTCTATATCTGCCAGCCTTCTCACCTAAACCCTGTTAGTCCGGAAAACACAAAACAAACCACAACACCACCACCTACAGCAGAACAAACCCCAAACAAATCCCAAAATACAGACTCCCCTTGCAAACTCCCACTCAAACTCCCCTGTTTACAGCTCTGTAAACCCTTCCTCAGATCTGGGCCCCATCTTCTTACGCCTCTGAGAATCACCCCTCCCAGCTGTAGACTCAGTCTTCCCAGAATCACCCCCTCCCTACCCCAAATCACCCTTCTCCCAGCTCTGGGCTCCAATTCCCCCCTGCACCTCTGAATCACCCCTCTGCAGGACTAATCTAATTCAGGGATGAGATCATCACCCGGCATGCTGGGTGCTCTCCGACTACAGTCAGGGTCTAGGCAGAGCCGGGCACAGTGGGGCCCCCTGACCTTGCTGGGCATCCCTACAAGCCAGTGGGATCCCACCAGGGACATTCTCTGCTGCTCTTCGCAACTGGGCTACAGGGGCAGGGAAGGACAGAGACAAACCCCAGGCTGGTCACTCACTGGTTCACATAATCCACGATCACACTGAGCGCAGCTGGGTTGATGCTCCCGGCGGTCTCTGGCCAGAAGCAGAGGAGAAGGAGCAGCAGCAGGAGTCCAGCCCTGGGCATCCATCCCAGCACCTGCACAGGACCCCACAGTGTCAGTGCACCCGAGCCTGGGCACTAACCCAGAGCCACCAACCCACATACCCTAGCTCCTGCCAGGCTACTGACAGGAGAGGGGCCAGGGGATACGCCCCTGGGGCTCCATGGGGCAGCAGGCCATGGGGGAAAGGAGGGAGTAATCAGGGTTTCCATGGGCAGGAGGGGGGCATGATGCACTCCCCTAGTGCTCCATGTGGCAGGAGATGTGGGGGGCACAGGGGGCTCCCCTAGGGCTCCATGGGGCAGGAGTAATTGGGGGTCAGGTAGGGACTCCCATGGGCTCCATGGGGCAGGGAAGGTAGGGGAAAGGGAGGCTCACTTGGGACTCCATGGAGCAGGGGTAATTGGGGGGCAGGTGGGGACTCACCTGGGGCTCCATGGTAGGCGGTGAAGGATCCGTGTTTCTGCTGACAGAGGCTCACACTCACTCCTGGTGCGACAGGCTCCCAGCCCTGCTCTGTGTGGCCCCTGGCAGACTGGGAGGGGCTCTAGGTTGGGGGCTGCTGGCCACAGACACCAGGATCTAGGGGCAGAGAACAGGGTGGGGAGCTGAACAGGGGCTCTGAGAACTTCCTCCTGCTCCTGGCCTAACAGCAGTGCGGGGCGGGGCGGGTCGTCACTGCTTGGATCAAACCTTGGTGAGTTATCTCCCTGGGATAGCACGTCCCACACGCCCTGAGGAAACTTTATGTGGGACACGTCCCACACGCCCAGACACTGTATGGAAAGGCAAAGACACGCCCACATCAAGGAAATGTGGAGCCAGACCCCCAACTGGTGTAAAGCAGAATCGCTGCCTTGCAGTCAGTGGGCCAAGGTCCCCAGCTGGTGTCAATTGGCCCCACTCTATTGGAGAGGGAATTTTGGTTATATATGTAGGTGTGCCTCAGTTTCCCCCTGGGCTTTGCCTTTCTCTGCACGGAGTATAAACAGTTCTTGGGGCAGAGCGAGAGACTCGGGGTGTCAGGTCATGTCGCTGTCTGGGGTGGAACCAATGGGTCAGTAAAGGCCTGGCAGACACAGACCCAGATCAATGAGGAAGCTGCAAAGACAATGGGTTAGCAACCAACAAGCAAGAGGACGGGGATTTTTCCACCTCTCTGCAGGGAAGCCAGGCAAAGACCCCAGCTGGAGAATGGAGGGGAAAGGTGCCAGCTGGCTGGGTGAAGAACCGGCCTTTGCAGAGAGAGAGACACACACACACACACCAGGAACTCAGAGCAAAGGGACGGAGACAGAGACAGAGCCAAGGTGGTTTCAACGATCGCATGGTTCAAGGTAGCGCAAGCCTGGCTGAACTCTCTCTTAATCTCTGCCTCCAACAGCCTGAACAGTGATTACAGTGTGTATTGGGGGGTGACCTGCCCCAATCACAGATAACAGGTTCTTTTCCTAGGCAGCTACTTTACAGTCAATATCCTGTGCAAGGATCAATACACAGAACGGTTAGAATAAGCTCAGTAAAGTAGTTTCCGGCGTGGCTCATACTTCCAGTCCTGCATTGCTCATACTTACAACTTACGGAGACCGCTGGAAGCAGAGATGGAGGGGGAAGAAAGTGGTGCCAAGCAGAAGGTAGGTCCTGATTCCGTTTACACTGTCTCTGGGACCCGACGAAGCCAAAGAAATGGGAAGTGGGGTGATATTTTATACCCTTTCTTGTGGTAACTGCACGGCTATGAACCGTATTTGATCCTTAACCCTGATTATAATAAGGTCATGAGCTGGCCCGATCCATATGAGGCCTTTGGGGTGTCTGTAATTAAGCATCAAGCATTAATATTCATGATTCGCAGCACTTATGTCTTAATTCCTTATTTCTTAATTCCTATATGTAAAAGCGGTCTAACGGCTTAGCCATTGCATGGCAACCTAATTACTAAAGGCCCTCAGCACTCCCATCTTGCAGAATCCTGTGGTGTACTGGATCCAATCATGGTTACCAGTTTGTCTGTCAGAAGGAGAGTGCAAAATATCTGACCTGGGGCAGGTCATCTCCTTAGATCTACAGTATTCAGCTACCTCCCAGCCTTCAGCATAACTCCCCACACCAGCCATGGGAAATTGCCCGGCAAGAATTTTTGGGGGGGCAGCTCTATTATTTATTCTTAATTTTCTAGTAGTGCTTAGGAGCCTCAGGCATGGACGAGCACCTCATAGCGCTAGATGATGTACATTGTTTATTAGGTGTGTTACGGCAGCACCTGGGAGCCCAACGCATGGACCAGTTCCCCATTGTGTTAGGTGCTGTACAAACTCGGAACAGCTCTGTCTCGCCCCAGGATCTCCATTCCCCCAGCCCTGAGAACGTCCAATACAGCAGAGCAACCTGCAAAAACAGGGCAGATGATTCCTCCGTTGCAGGTGTGACGCTGGCAGACCAGGTCCCAGCTCGTGCCAAGGTCCACATGTCTCAGCTGAACTGTGACGAATACCAAGCTGGGCTCAGTCTGGCTCACCTGTGTGGTGGTGATGGTCATGCAGGTATTAGAATTCCAAATATCTGTTTGAGGTTTAGGCTTTATTGAGTACTTTTAGGTTGCTGGGTGCATTAATCTCACTTATAGCATCTGTACCCATAGTGCACAGGACTATTTGAGCATGATGGTGCAAATCACCAGACAGGAGAAGTCTCCAACAGAAGGTGTCACATCCTGCCCAACAAGAAACATCTATTTTCACCCATGGACCATTGTGGGTCGTTAAAGAGGACAAAAGCCATTGATTGTTCTGCCCTCCCTCCTTCCCCATGAAGATGACTCATAAAAGTGGATTCCTTCCATCAGCAGAGTTTACACAAGGGAGGAAAGGGATAAAAAATCCCTGACAAGAAGCAACTGGATCTCTATGCTGCTTGAACTCTGGGGGGCAAGGTTTTCACGGCATAAGCAAGAGATCCCCAGCTGCTTAGCTCTGGCTAGCCTTAAAGGCAACCTAGAGCTTGCTTATTAGAGAAGCCTCTAATACATTTTGAAACTTAAGATTGTAACTCCTCTGTGTATCTATGTTCACCTGTTTTAATCTTGAAAATAACTCTTGTGTTCCCTGTTCCTAGTTAATCGATCTGTACATAGTCTGTTATGGGACTGGCTACAAGTGTTGTCTGTGGTGTGAGATCTAAGATGTTCTTCTCACATTCTCTGAGCAGGCCCTGCCTCTAGGCACAGCCTGACTTTGCTTTATTGTAACAAAGCTTTGACCACAACTTTAGCCCAGGCCTCAGGCCTTATACCAGGCCTCTGATACAAAGGCTTATGTTTCAGGCCCTCTTTCTACTACACCTATTATATCAATATCCTCATTTAATGCAAGGCACTCGAGTTCACCCATCTTAGCATTTAGACTTCTAGCATTTGTATATAATCACTTTTTAAAATGTCACTTTTTAGCTATCTGCCATTACCTGATGTAACTGAATGGGACTCTTTTTCATGTGACTGTTTCTCATCAGATCCTACCCTATAGTATCATCTTCCATCCTCTCCTCCTTACTAGGACATAGAGAGTCTCCATTAATAGATCCTCCCCTAAGTGGTCTCTCTCTGAACCACGTGCTTCTCCGCACCTGTCAGCTTCCCCCAGTACTTAGTTTGGTTTAGATGGAGCCCATCCTTCCTGTAGAGGCTCCCCCTTTCCCAAAAGTTTCCACAGATCCTAATAAATCTAAGCCCCCTCCTCCCTACACAATCGTCTCATCCACGCATTGAGACTCTGCAGTTCTGCCTCTCTAACTGTCTAACTGCACGTGGAACTGGAAGCATTTCAGAGAATGTTACCATGGAGGTCCTGGACTTCAATCTCGTCCCTAGCAATCTAAATCTGGCCTCCAGGATCTCTCTCCTATCCCTCGCTATGTCATTGGTACCAGGGCTGGCTTTAGCGGGTGCGGGTCCCCACGCGAAGAATGATGGTGGGGCCCCGCACCCTCCCGCCGAGAAAAAACAAAACAAAAAAAACCTCCCGCCGGATTGGGGCCCCCTGGGGCGCGGGGCCCGATTCCGGGGAATCGGAGGAATCAGGTTAAAGCCGGCCCTGATTGGTACCTACATGTACCACGACCACCGGCTCCTCCCCAGCACTACACATAAACCTATCTAGATGTCTCGAGAGATCCAAAACCTTCGCACCAGGCAGGAAAGTCGCCATGTGGTTCTCCTGGTCATAGCAAACCCAGCTATCTATGTTTCTAATGATCAAATCCCCATAACTATTACCTGTCTCTTTCCAATAACTGGAGTTCCCTCCCCTGGAGAGGTATCCTCAGTGCGAGAGGATACCATGACACCATCTGGGAGGAGGGTCCCAACTATGGGATCATTTCCGTCTGTTCCAGTTGGATGTTCTCCTTCCCTGAGACTTTCATCCTCTTCAACAGCACAGAGGCTGTCAGACCGGGAGTGGGACCATTCTACTGTGTCCTGGAAAGTCTCATCTATGCACCTCTCTGTCTCCCTTAGCTCCTTCAGTTCAGCCACTCTGGTCTCCAAAGCCCGTACACAGTCTCTGAGAGCCCGGAGCTCTTTGCACCGAATGCACACCTACGCCACCTGCCCATAGGGCACGTAATCATACATGCTGCATTGGGTGCAATAAACTTGATAGCCCCCACTCTGTTGCTGGACTTCTCAGGCTATATCTACACTACCCGCTGGATCGGCGGGTAGTGATTGATCTATCGGGGATCGATTTATTGTGTCTAGTGTAGATGTGATAAATTAACCCCCGAGCTCTCTCCCCGTCGACTCCGGAACTCCACCGCCGCGAGAGGCGGAAGCGGAGTTGACGGGGGAGCGGCAGCGGTCGACTCGCCGCCGTGAGGACACCCAGGTAAGTCGACCTAAGATTCGTCGACTTCAGCTACGCTATTCGCATAGCTGAAGTTGCGTATCTTAGGTCGACCCCCCCGGCATAGTGTAAACCAGGCCTAAGATGGGAAGGTGCCGTGTTAACACGTTGGCATATCACACACACACCCTCAAACCCTCGTCTAGGCACAGCTTTATCAGCACAAAGCTGCACCAGGGCAGGCAACCAAATTGGCTAATTACTTTGGGAAATCGAGGCCGCCACTCATGGTGGGTATTGAGGCGGAGGAGCAGGGTTGTTAGATCCAGGGATGGACGGTAGCGAGGCCGGGGATGGGAAAGGGACTGCCCCAAGCTGCGAGGACTCTGAGCATGGAGCAGCGTAGCTGCCAAGGACCCATGTGTCTCTCAGACAGCCATTGTTCTGCAGAGCAGGCCAGGAGACCCTGTGCTGACAACAGCCCCCAGCAAAGCACATGGGGCGTGCATGGAAGGAGACATGCAGTTGGCGCTCTGGATCGAAAACAACCTAACCCTCTATTTCCCCAAGGGGTGGTGGGGTAAATCATGCCTTGCCAAGGTGACCATCCGCAGGCTGGTGCATGGCCCTGCCCTCTCCAGGGTGGAGTGACGGCAGCGCCTCCGTGGGAACCCTCAGGGTCCAGGGGATGCTGGGCCAGTCGAGGCCGGGCTGCGTGGGGCAGGCTCGGGTGTGTCGGCAGCTGGAGGCGGCTCCTGGTCATTGCGCTCGCCCCAAATCCACTCTCTGCCTTGACAAAGCGAAGGCGTTAGACAGAGCCGTGTGTTCCCTCCCCTGCGTGCTCTGTAGCCCTTGTGAGAGCCGGGCGCTGGTGTCGTAGGGGCCGTGTGGCCCTCAGTGCTGTGTTCCCTGGGCTGCAGAGGTCTGAGTGTCGCTGAGCTAGACGTTCTGCGCAGGCACGAAGCCGTTCCGGGCACCCTTCACTCTGGGCGAACAAAGTTTATGGGCAGTTCGTTTCCATGATTTTCTTGCAAAGCACCCCGTGGCTTCCCCAGGTCCCACAGCCCAGCTCTAGCCTGCCCCGGCCTCTGCCTCCTTGGCAAAGGTCACCCCGGGCTCAGCAGGCCCTGGCTGCATGCGAGTCCCTTCGCTGCCCCAGCAACATCTCCTCGTCTCCTGTCTCTGCCTGTCCAGCCAAGCCCGCTCTGCCCCTGCCCCCAGCCTGTGCCTCACCCAGGGGCAGGGGCAGCCGGGGCCCCACAAGTTCAGGAGCAGGGGATGGATGCAGGAGCAGGGCAGGGACTGATGTGGAGTCATCAGGGGGCACCTTTTGGGGGGTCACAAATGGGGGCACAGAGGTTGGGATAGGTGGAGCCGAGCTAAAGCCTCTCCCTCATCCCCCATGGCACTGCTTTGAGCCCCACCCCATACACCCCTGCACTGTTCTGACCCCCCGTTTCCATCCGGGGGTGGGGGAGCCTGGAGCCTCCTCCCTTGGCCTGGTGCAGCAGCGATGGAGAGGAATTGTGGGGCGATGGGGGAATATCAGCGGGGGAGGGAGGGAAAAGGGCCCAGCTTCCCCACTTTTGTCTCTGCTCCGCCAGTGCGTTGGGACCCCCGGAGCAAAGGCCCTTTGAGGATTGTAGGAAAACACCGAGGGATCGTAGGAAAAAAGCACTTTTCAAAACCCAGTTCCTAGGCAAAGCTGCAGCTGTTGAACTGGGATTTTCAGAGCCCAGTGGTGCTGGAATGGTCCCTTCCCCTGAATAAGGGTCCTGGTGCCAGAGCACTGCCCGATGGGGAGAAGATTGGCCTAGGGGGAGAGACCCCCACCCTGCACCAACCCCCACACCCTGAGTGCTGCTCAAGCACCTCCCCCCACACACATCCCTCTTCATTACCCCCCATTTTCCCCAGCTCGGCACCTACAAAGTTACAAGAATCTGAGCATGTGGCTGAGTCTGGGCTGGTTGCCCCCAGCTGGGTCCTGGCCCACTGAGCGGGTCAGTGGGGCACACCTGGAGCGGGGCAGTTTATCAAAGGCAGGGGCAGATTTGCCTCTCCCCGCACACCCGGGTGGGTGGGACAGAAACAATGTGCAGCTGGGCAGCTGTTAGCAGGTGGCTTTGGGGGGTGACCCACCTGGTAACTCCATAAGTGGAGAGAGGCTCTGAGGGACGCCCAGCACAAGCCAGGGAGATGCCGTCCAGCGGGAGGCTCCTGGCTTTGGGCTCGGTCGCCCTGTCCCTGTGCGTGGCAGCCCCAGGTAACACCTTCCCCCGGGGTAGCCCCAGGCTGTGCCCCCAGGATCCCCGTCTCACTGCTCCCCTGGGTAGGGGCTGGGGGAGAACCGAACACACAGGGGAATCGCCAAGAAGCTTTTCCTTCTTGTGGAAAAACTTCTGCTCTGATTTACCGATCTGCTGCAAATATCTGAGCGTGTCTCAAATGCAGCTGCAGAGAGCATCCAGGGGGCAGATACAGGGTCCCTGCGCAGGGCTGGGGGAGTGAAACACAGGCATGGGCAATAGTTAATGGGTGTGCGGCTCAGGCACCCAAGGGCAGCTCAGGGGTGAGGCAGCTGTCTCGGCACCACCCCCAAAATGGAAAACAGGGAAAGCGGAGAGTAACAGCTGCTCACTGTACTATACAGTGATGCCGTAGCCATGTCGGTCCTGAGGGATTAGAGAGCCGAGGTGGGGGCAGTAACAGATTTTATTGGACCAGCCTCTGCTGGTGAGAGAGACACACTTTGGAGTTTACACAGCCCTCATCTTCAGGTCCGATCTGTGCAGCTTGACACTTGTCTCTCTCACCAGCAGGAGCTGGGTCAATAAGAGCTGTTACCTCACCCACCTGGCCTCTCTGACTGTTCTACAGACTCTTCTCTGCAGATTTAAGCCTTTTATATAGGGAGGGTAAATAACAGATTTGTCATGGGGAAACTGAATCACATCCTTGCCCAAGATCAGCAATAGTATTAGAACGCAGGTTGCTAGCCTCCTAGTCTAGCACCATTTCCACTAGCCCACTTAAGGGGTCATGGTTTTCCTCCTAGTGCATCGATTCCTCCCGCCCCCAGTGCATAATAATTAAATGGCAAAGAAGTTGGAGACCCACTGGGGTCAGCTGTGCCACTATTCGGATGCAGGGGCTCCTTGCCATGGGGAATGTGAGGTGGGAGAGGAGGGTGGCCAGTTAAATGATGGGTACATGAACGTAGCGTGATGGTCTTGTGTGCCCAAGGGTGAAGGGGCTGTAAAAGGACGGATGGAGCTGTCACGTTCAATAGCTGTGGTCGTCTTTCTGTGGTGCAGGCAAAGGGTTTGAGTGCAGGGAGTTGCTAGTTAGTGCTGGACGAGGACGTGGTGCAGGATCATTGGGGCAGCACGCCAAGAGGTGGCGTGGGCGCTTACCTTCACTCCGTACTGCTTGGTGCTCACCGGTTTGAGTTTTGCTGAATTTGACATCCCGAAAGGGCACAAACTGTTGCTGGGCAACCTTAACACTGTGTTTAAAAAGCTTTTTGCTATTTAATTTCCCAGCTTTGGGAACAGAAAGAGAAAAGTTGTTGATTGGAGTTAGTAGTCCCGTGGGTTGTTGTAATTATCACGTAAGCAGTTCATATGTCCCTGCAGACAGGTAAGGACAATGCCGATCTCTTACAGAGTGCTTTTCAGCTGTAGCTCTCAAGCAGATGGGGAAACTTGTGATGGGGAAACTGAGGCACTGCATCATTCAGCAGGCCAGTGGCAGCACCCCAGGCTTTCTGAGTCCCAGTGTGCTGTTTTCTCCACTAGGTCACACTACAGCTGTGTGATTCCAAAATACCGCCCCTCCCCCATCCTCTGTACACATTGTGGTAGCAGTCTGAGGATAACAGTCTTGCTTTAAAACAGTTGGAGTCTGTAACTGCTAACAGAGCTGGTAAGAGAAATCTCTGACGTGAGCCATGTCCCAAGAAAGTGACAGTTTTATTACATGGTAGTTACAGTCACTTTATGCCAGCAGTTCCAGTTCAGCCCCCTCCCCCCATCCCCTTAAACCATTCACATTTGAGAAGCCAGGTGTGCCCCCCAAAATGCTGGGAGAATCTGTGAATTTTAAGACAAGCTGTTTTTTTGGGGTGGTGTGTCAGGAACTTCTTGCTCAAATGACCCCAGATTTGGATCTCTACCCTTGCCCCACGCCCCCTGGCAGGGGGAGGGGGGACTTCTGGAGAATCTGGATGTGCATGTGGATTTTGCAACACTTTGAGAAAAAAACACCTTTAAACAGAAAAACATCTTCAGCAACACTGAGGCAGGGCTGGTGCAGTGGCGCCGTGCTACAGTACTGATGAAATTAACCAGCAGCAACTGCTTTGCTCTCTGCAGATCCCCAGGCCGTGGTCAGCCTGGAGGCACGGGAGCCTCCTCATGGAGCAACGTGACCCATTCAGCACGGTGAGGTGTTGTCAGGGGCAGTACAACGCCCCCTCGAGGTAAACCCATCTGGATACCAGAGCCCTGAGACGCTCTGTTCATCTTCATGGGTGGTCCCCCGGCCCCACCCCAGTGCTGGAGAACCTATGAGATGCACTGAGCGCACACATCCTCAGCTCCTCAACCCCCAGCTCAGCTGTGTGTTCTCGGGGCATGATACCAGGATAGCTGTTCTTGGCTTCCCATACAGAGAGGCAGGGCTCCCCCACATACTACTTTGCATGGGGGAGCATGGGAGAGGAGCTCAGACACCCCCAGAGGGTCAGGAACCCCTAGATCCCAGATCACATGAGGAGGCAGGGAGAGGAGGGTCAGACACCAAAAGAAGGGCAAACCACCCAGAACCTCCTCACATGAGCAGGGAGGAAAAGGGGCACGGGCCCTCCAGAGCCTGCCACACAAATGGGGTGCAGGGAGTGGTGCTAAGACCGCCCCCGGGGGATGGGATCTCCACATCCAAGCACACACACAAAGGTAGGGAGGGGGGAATCAGACCCCACCCCCAGATCCTGACACACAGATGGGAGGGGAGAATGTGGGGCTGACAGCCCCTATTCTCCTCCAGTCCTTCAAACCATGTCCAGTTCCCAGAGCCCCACTCAACCTGATCCCCCACCCACCCACCCCTTCCCATAATCCCCTCTCCCTTTGCTGCCCCCCCAATCCTTCCTTATTCCCACTTACTCTTCCACCCTAATCACCCTCCCATCCCAGTGAAGATTTGCACCTTCAGATTCTCCATTCAGAACTCCGTACAGCACTGCCTGGATATTAGGCTGTGCTCAGATTTCATTTCCCCTGTGGCAGAGGCAGCGCATAGAAAGACGCCCCCTTGTTTAATTTCCGATTTCTGCCTCGGGTTGGATTTGAGCTCATGGTGCTAACTCTGTGTTACGCTGCTCCACAGGCTGCTATAGGCCATGCTGAGCTAATCACGCTGAGTGGCAAAGCATTCGGCGCATGAGCCTTAAAACTGCTCAGCACGCGCCTAACTGGAGACCCAAACTTTGGCTAATGACACTGGAATTTGATTTCTCCCCAGAGGGCTAATTGGTGCCGTACCCTTGGTTGGGAGTGCGCCTCAAACGGCTGAGGCCCTGGCACGATGGTCTGAGCCCCAGCTTCATCTCTAGCTGCAAGCAAAAAAAAAAAAAGGTTGCCAAAAAAGTCAACTTTAAGACAAGCTGTTTTTTAAGGGGGGCTGTAACTTGGGAACCCCTTGGTCAAGTGGGACCAAATTTGGGTCAGAAGCCGAACCCCCTGTCCCCATGAGACACGCCAAGTTTCAAGACAATCAGAGTAACCATGTGGATTTGAGCGTACGTAGAGTCGAGCTTTAGACAGAAAGCTGGTGTGAGGCTTCACAATAGCAGAGTGCCTCGTTTGTCTGTTCCCCGATCTCTCTGCTTCCCTCACAGGCTCAGGCTCCCCCCGCTGCACCTTCCCCTTCATTTACACGGGGAGATCATTCTCCTCGTGCACCACGGACGGGCACAGGGACGGGAAGCTCTGGTGCGCAACCACCGGCAGCTACGCCAAGGCCAGCCAGTGGAGGTTCTGCTCTCCGACGGGTGAGGCCTGGCCCTAGCGGGCTTCGCCTCTCGCTCCATTCCCCTGACCGGCACAGCAGCCATTCCGGGGACACAGGCCTACTCACTGCAAGGAAACATCCCGGCTCCAAATCCACTGGCCAGACTTTTCTGAGACCATAACTTCCAGCTGGAGCGAGGTGCCTTGGGAAATGCCCCTTAGACACCTGTGAGCATAAAGACCTTTGAAAATTTTGCCCCAGGCAACTAACGCCCGGATTTTCAAAGGTATTTAGCGGTTGTTATCTCAGTGTTGCAAAGCCAACTGATTTAAGATGCAAAATGTCATTTCCAAAAAGCATTTATGCCATAGGAGCCAAAATCTCACTAACAATGTGATTTTGGTCTACTAAGTGCCTAAATCCCTTTGGAAGAGATTTAGTCTCACACCTCAGTTGGCTTTGCAACACTGAGCGCAGCAACGCCTGATTGCCTTTAAAAATCTGGATCTAAATGACTTGGAGAATGGGACTTACCCACGGCGTCTTGGGTGCCTATGTCTACCCAGAATAAAACAAACCAAACCAAACAAAAAAATAACCAACAGCAGCAAGTTTCAGAACCCGGGTCAGCTGACTCAATGACTTCCTTGTAATTTGCAGCTGAGAATGCCCAGACTCAGGACAAATTGCCAGAAAACAGGGCAGACACCCCCAAACTAGTGGGCTATTTTATCATTTGATAATGGAGCATTCCTGGATCACTAGCTAGTTTTACCACAGAATACAGACAATCCCCTTGATATTTCAGCCCCTGTTTATCACTCAGGCAAACACCATACAATAGTCACTTACCATAGGTCACTGGATACTTCAGGATCTCACCAAGAACAACGCAGGCAGCCAACCCTTAGTAAACTAATTAAAGATTTATTAATTAAGAAAAAGAAATGAGAGTTATTCAAAGGTTAAAAACCAATAAAATACATGACAGTGGGATCAGAATAGATGAGTCCAGTTGTCAGCAGAGACGTAACGTCTGCTAATTCTTGGTACGTCTCTTCAAGTCCCTCCGTGCATCTTTCAGGGCAGCCCAAAATTATCATTTGGGGATCTCAGTCCAATGGCTCAAACTCTCCCTATGCAGAGTCAGCAGAGACGGCAGGACCATGCCCAGGGCTTCTCTTTTATAGCTGAAGCAGGCCAGCAAGCTGACCATCATCACCACGTGGGAACTTGCTTTGATGAAGGCAGCAATACAGACAGCTTGAAATCCCATTGGTCAATGCCATGACCCATGCTAGCGTTCAATCCAATTCATGCAGCCATTCAAACTACAAAGCTGGTTTACAGGTGGTTTTTCAATGTAAATCACATGTTTTAGATAGACCAAGAGAGAGGTTCTCAACCTACTGATCATTGCGGGCCTCATATGCAACTCTCTGTGGACTGTGGGTTATGTGGGCTGCATCCACACAATATACATACTACCTGTTTGGCTCTGAGGATGTCACATGGGCCACAGCTGTGTGCTGATTGGGCCGCAAACGAACCACAGGCCGCAGGCTGAGAACCACTGGAAGACAATAACATCCTCATTCTAGTAAACTTCATCTAAATGCTATATACAGGCCTTTTGATCTAATGGCAATTGAGTATACATTGCATACATGATGTAGCGGTAACTACAGAGTGACATCAGTGTACGTTACACGGGAAGTCAGAGAATACAGACAAATACAATTAACACCTACTCTTGATTCTTATCACACAAGTTAATGGGATGGATTACGCCACAGTGCCTCTTGGCTGCCTTTAAGGATCACACACAGACACAGGGGAATCAGCCTGTTAACTTTATCCTGAGCTGGTTTGCCAACGCCACAGTCCACACCTCCTGCTCCATTCCCCTGCAGGGCACATTCTCCACGGTAACACCAGGGAAACAGCCCCACTCACTGCAAGGAAACGGCCCCAGCTCCAAATCCACTGGCCAAGCTTTCCCGGGGCGCCAGTTAATCCTCTCCTGGAAGCACTGGGCTTAAGGATCATTCGCCTTCTCTCCCTCTCTCCATTTGCACGAATATCTGTCGCTCCCACTCAGCACAAACAGACAATGAAGCTCCCACGATGCGGTACTGTTCAGATACACAGAAGGAATGAGACGGGGCAGGGAATGCGTGGTGGTGTCATGGATATTAAAGTATTAAGAAATACGGATCTCTAATGTAGCAGGCCAAGGTTTAGCCAGATCCACTGGCAGATCCACACACAAATTCCGACCGAACGGAGAATTAACCACTGGAACCACTTGCCACATGATGAGAAGGGAGCCGGGGGGGCGGCTGGCCATGGATGCCGCCCGCCACCCAGCTCCGCGGCTGAGCTGGGAGCCAGGGATGTGCCTGGCCGCAGCTGCTGCCCACCGCCGGGCTCCACAGCTGAGCCGGGAGCTGGGGAGGTGCCTGGCCGCGGCTGCCGCCCGCCGCCCACCTCCACGGCTGAGCCAGGAGCCGGGGGGTGTGTGCCGCGGGCGAGGGGAGGCTGCCAGGCGGGGGCTGAGCTGCTGGCCCGCGGAGGTGGAGAGCCGCGGGGGGTGGATTGGCTGCCGCGGGGGGGGCAGTGTTAGCTGGTGCGGGGTGGTGTTAGCTGGGCGGGGGGTGGGGCGCAGGGCCGGTGCAAGGAAGTTTAGCCTAGGGCGCGAAACTTCCTTGCACCGGCCCTGGTCACGGCGATGCTGCTGAATCCCTCAGCCAGGTCTGATCCTTCCTATCTCTGCCTGGGGAACCTTCCGGCCATTAGACCAACTCCAGCAGCGTCCCTGGGAAACCAATGCTCGGCCCAGTGACACAACGGTGCTCTCACAATGCCACACACTCATGATGGTTGAATGACGACATGTACCCATAACCACCCACTACAAATTTCTTGCCCCATCAGGCATCGGGAGCTCAACCCATAATTCAAATGGGCAGCGGGGACTGTGGGATACCTACCCACAGTGCACTGCTTGGAATGTCGACGCTTGCCCCGATACTGTGGACTCACACCGCCGATTTAATGTACTTAGTGTGAACACACACGTTCGACTTCATAATATCGGTTCACAAAAATCGATTTTGGTAAAATCGGACTACAGTCGTAGTGTAGACATACCCTTTGTTGTAGATTTCAAGGGAAAGCCAGTGAAAAAAATATGGAGAGAAGGGTGGACTTAGATCAGGGTAGAAATTATAAGACTTGTCAAGTAAAATTTCGGATGCATGGAAAGTGGAAGTGGGGATGTGGTGAGAGTCTAGCAGGTTGCAGAGGTTGATATCGCAGTGGTCAAGCTGAAAGCTGGACAAGGCTTTTGGTGATGGAAATGGAGTAAAATGAGCCAATTTCATTGTGGAAGAACACAAAATAGTCAAATCCTGCCCACTCCATCAACCTATGGGGAGATGGAAATAGAGGAGAGGGAAATGATGACAAAGCTGCAAGGCAGGGAACAGACCACATGCCAAGGGCAATAGAAAAAGAAGAGAGCAAAGATTGAGGAAAATAAGTTCATTTTGCATAATATTAAGATTGAGTTGCTAGTGGCAAGACATCCAGGAAGTGACATTTGAAAAGTAGTCAAAAGTATGTGACTGAATGGAGGTAACAGATGAGAGGTGAAGAAAATGTTCTGAGTCTTTTGATTGGAAGTGCTAGGCTGTGTCTAAAATCAGTGTTTCTCAAATGCAGTCACCAGGGGCTTTTCTTGCGGCCACAGCCTCTTGGGTGGTTATTGGCGGGGTGGGGGGTGCAAAGCAGTGGCCCCTCTCTGGAAACACAAAAGCTGGAGGAGCAGGCAGCCAGTAAGTTCCCCACCTTCCCAGGGTCGGTGGGGTCAGGCTTCAGCCCTGGGGTGGCAGGCGCTAGCCACTGGGCTTTGGGCTCCGTTCCCTGAGCTCACCACCCCTCCCATCACCTCTGGCCCCCACTGCCTCCCCTAGTGCCCCATTGCTCTGGGCTCCCACTGCCTCCATACCCACCTCCCCATCTAGGGCTCAATTTGTACCTGGGATTGCTGGGGCTGAGTAAGTCTGCTGTGAAAAGTGCTATTTGTGTGTTTGTTAATATCAGTTTTCACTGCAGACTTAGTAGCTAGCAAGTCTTAAAAACAAACAAACAGGGAAACCAAAAAAGCAAAATAAACAATAAGAAAAAGGACAAGAACATGCAAAGCACTTTATCTGTGTTTCTATTTTGTTTAGGTCCAGTAAAGAATAGAGACAACTGTACATTATTTTTATTATTGAGTCTGGAAAAAAAAAACCTACATAAATAGATTACAATGATTTGGACATGTACCTGTATGTATTCATTTGTTTTTTTCTAAAGTTAATTAAGTATTTTAGGAAAAATTATCAGAGCGGCCACCAGCAAGAGACCACCAAAAATGTGAGAACCCCTGGAATGATGTCACACACGGACAGAGAGAGTAGGTCAAAGGCATAGGGACATCAGTGAAGATCGCTATCCAAATCCCTAAGATGGGAACAATGATTATGATGTCTCTAGGTAGGCAGATATGTATCATCACCTTTTCTATAGTGCAGGTACATTTACTAATAATCTCTGATCAGTGACTGAAAATAAAATAGAAATCTTAGGAATTCAAATAAAAATATATGTTGCCATTCCTTTTTGTAAAGCAGCTTGTTTTAATTTATGGCAGAGTTCTGTCCGTCTACACTGAGCATTGTAGTAAAATGAGATTTACCATTTTGATTTGTCATTTTGTTTTCCTCTAAAATAGTAAATAAATGAAAAACAAGAACAAATGCATGTTACTGGGGGAGTCATCGGCTTTAATTTAGAGAGTTCATAGATTCCAAGACCAGAAGGGACCTCTGTGATCATCTAATCTGACGTCCTGTATAACATAGGCTAGAAAACATGGTCAAAATAATTCCTGGAGTCCTGAGTTAAAAGCTATGAGATGGGCTGTTACAGTTTACTCCATATTACTTCATCCTTAAACCTGCTATCTTAAGCCTGGATATGAAAACAGTTCCTAAAATAATAAATAACCCATGAAATTAATAATAATAATCTAAATATCTCCATACACATCCAGGAGCATTTCACTTGGAAATCACTTGTATTCAAGTTGCAATATTTAATCCTGAAAATCTAAATTTGACTTGGATTAGGCTTGTAAACTAGACAAAAATACTTGGGGATGTTGTGAATTCTTCTATAGGAGAATAAACACACTCACAAGGGAAGTAATGAACCATAAGGGTATTTGTATTCTCACCTAGTATGCTCAGCAGACATTGTTTTTCTGAAAGAAATGATAGTTAAATATCATTGTAAGATCAAAGGCAGATGTAATCGAGAATGGACCTTGTTTGTAGACCTATCAGAAAATGTTTTTCATTTCCAATGGAAAATTTTGACTTTTTGACTTTCCCTCCGCACCACCAAATCCTGCAGATGCCTAAACTCACATGGCTTTTAAGTTTCTACAGGAAACGTTCCCTCTGTGTTTATGTTCCTGCCTCTGGGAATGTGCAGTGCAGCTTCCCTCTCGATGCTGATCTCTGGCGTAAGCCCCAGAGTGATTCACAAACCAGGGGAAGATAGGCAGCCTAAGTTGAGTGCAGGGCCAATTGGGTAAGTGTGCTCAGAGGCTGCCTATTAGATTGGGCCCCTCGGGTGAGGTCACATAAAATGGCCACTGGGGTAGAAAGAGGACAACCCTCATAACTCTTATCCCCGTGGTTAGGGTACACACCTTGGTAATAGGAAACCAGTGGTAGAGCTCCACCCTCCACCTGCAAAGGAGAAGGGACTTGAGCTGGGATCTGCCACCTTGCTGTACCCACTGAGCTTCGGTACAATCTGGTGTGAGGCTCCTTCAATCTCTTTTTGAAGATGTTCCACTGATGGTCAGTAATTATAGAGTAATTGGAGGAGGGAGGCTGGATCCTGCATCTTTCACAGATCATATGAGTGATTTGATCACCAGGCTACAGAGTCATTCTCATGCTTGCTCTTTGTCTCTCTCTCTGTGGCCAAAAAGACTCTTTAAGACTGAACCTTGGAGAGTGAGAAAAAGAAAGCATTGAAGCTTGATAATGACTCCATAGTCTGCTGGTCAGCTCACTCTAGCAGGATGTGGGAGACCCAGACTCCAGCTCTCCTGCTCCAATGACTCATTATTTATTCACAGTGGAACAGCTTCATCAGGAGAGCTTGAGAATCTCATAGCCCAGAGGTTAGAGTACTCCACTGAGAGGTAGCAGAGTTCGGTTCAAATTTTTCTCCCGCTCAGAAAGTGTAAAGTTGTAAACCAGAGGTCTCCCAAGTTATCAGGCTGGCTGTTGGGAATCTCAGTTTAAGGGTCCCATCACTCTTCATTCACTATCTAGGAGATTAGGTGCTGAGCTCCAGGTCTGTGTATAATGATGATTTTCCAAAGTTAGGCGTTGTGATGTTCAGCATCACATCACCTAACTCCTTTTGTGCATTCAAGCCTTACTCACTGAGAGGTTCAAGTGACAAATACAGATACTGAGATCCACTTCTAAGTGAAAATGTGGATCTCCGTGCTAGAGACTGTTCATTATTAGCAGCAATCAGTCCCCTTTTCACCTGCTCTGACTGATTTGTAAAGCTCCATATTTGGTTGTCCCCTCCTGACATCTTTTCCCCTTGGCTTCTTCACTTTTCCCTATGATAACACAGCTCAGGGAGCAGCTCTCCATCTACACCCCTCCCTCCTGAAACTCAGCCGCGCAGAGCGTCATTCCACTGAGTAGCCAGCCCCCTGGCCTCTCACTTGTGCTTCCCCTCTCCCAATATTACCTTCCTTCCTCACCCTCCTTCTCTGTATCCTTCCTGTTTCCCTTCTCCACACAATATTCTCTCTGCCTCTTGGCAGATCAGCAACTAGTCATTTCCTTTGACAACTGACTGGCTTCATCTTAACAACAAACTATAGGAGGTGGAGGCCATCTTTGTCAAAGGCAGCCTCACCAGCACTTGCAAAGGCTGTCAGGAAGTGGCTATTGTCATTATCTTGCCTGAAGGTCTCCTGTGACTTTATTGCTGGTGACAGAAATGGGAGATGGCAGCCATTAGACAAAGAGAAAACCTCCTGTTTGTTCATACGTCAAGGGAATGTTAAAAACCCCTCTGCAAACCCAAGTATTGAGGGTTGGTGATTTGAGCTGGTGGGAATTTATGGAAAAAATGTTTTCTGTTCTTGTTGAAAAAATGCCGTTGTCTCAAAAATGAAACTGTGTGGGAAAGGCTAGATTTGTATTAAACTTTTGCCGGGTAGGTTGCTGTAATCCAGGATTGAATTTCTGTTAAAAATGAATGAATGATAAATACTCACCACTAATTAGGTACTAGCCCCATGTCACGCTCTCTGGAGTGGCTCACAATTGTGAGTACCTATCTCAGGGCAGACTATCAGAGAACAAAGGCACATACGCTAAAATGGTGGTATAGTCAATAATTAGATTTCACCAAGCCAGTAACAAACACCCCTGGATCACTATTCCAGTCTTACAGTGGAGACAGAGACAGTCCCCTTAGAGTCTCCAGTCTATCTTGTCATCCACACAAACTGAACTTTGTGATAAAAGGTTACTTAAAGCTAAAATCACACCACAGCAGGTTTTTCTCAATCCCAAGAGACTAGTCACCTCAGATCAATTGGTACTCCAGCTCTTACACCAAAGACAATGCTGGTATCCAATTCTAAAGTAAACTAACTACAGTTTTATTAGATAAAAAAAGGAAGTGAGAGTTATTGAGAGGTTAAAGCAGATCAGATACAATAACAGATTAGTTATTGACAGAATACAGTCTGTCATTTCAATTCAAAGGAGAGATGTAGTAATCTGCCACTTTCCCAGAAGTCTTTTCAAGGTACCCAGATTGTGTCTGGGGATCTCTGCTTAGCATCTGGTATACTTCACTGTAAGAGACCTAACAGTTCACAAGATATAGGATGTTTCTTTTAATCCATATTTATAGAAGACAAGATGACAGTCTGTCTACCCACCTGGGTTTTTCCTTTGATGATGATGATGATGATGATGATGATGAGTGAGGAATACACTTAGCCTTTTGACCTCCAGCCACCAAGCATAATGGCCACTCCCTTTGAAATTAGAATTTTCTGTTAAAGAACCTTAAGTAATTCATTAGCATGACACAAGATTTCTTTGATGGGTTAATTAGTCAGAGGAGTATACACAATGTAAGTGTTTGCTATTACATTATAACTCAAACAGACAAGTAAAAACAATAGAGGTAACATTCCACTAGTTTTCATGAGGTTTAAACATCTGAAAAAACTCTTACATTTGCACTCATTTTGATCTATACTAATACACAAGTTAATTGACTTGAATACACTCTGACATCACCTGGTCTGCCAGCATCACACCTCCATACCTAGGGAACTACTGGGTGATGTGAACGATGCAGATTCAAGTCCCTCCTGTGAAAGAGATGAAGAAGGGACTTAAACCTGGGTTTTGTACATGTCAGGTGAGTGCACTATTTAGGACCGTCTGGGTTTCTTCCTCTGGTATCTCTCTATGTCTCTGGCTTTTGGGAAAAAATGGACAGATCTCAATTTTATCCCAGTGTGGGTCAGGACATTGTTTTGAAATCACCAACATTTTTGCAGGAAGGGAAGTCTGTTTCCTGCCAAGCTATGGTGGTGCTACTGATTTCATGAGAGCCCTGACATGGAGGTGATGGGGCTGAGGCTGTGGGAGGGGGTGACCCCTCATATGGACTCTGAGGAGATTGACCCTCACTTTTAGAGGATGACTTCACAGTAAGGGCAAGCCCCAGGAACCCTTAATGATACTGGGCTCCCTCCCCTTCCTGCCCTCTCCACATCCACTGGGGCATTCAGATGTCACTCTGCTCAGGAAGAGCTTTTGCTGTCAGTGCCTTGCCCTGGCAACTGGTGTGATGTTGCACTCCTTATGCTTTATGGAAATATGCTTATAAATATGACATAACTTGAATATGCTTTATGCTAAATACCCCTTCTATGGCATCATTAGAAAGCTTGTAGTCTACTAAATGTGTTCATCCTATTTGTTGGCATGTGTTATTTCTATATCTGGAGTTAGGAGAATAAGATATAAGCTTGTATCACTGATGTAAACATATTAAGTGGAGGCCATTAAGGGTGCTCCAGAAACAATCAGTTGTAAATGGCTTTAGTTATTTGAAAGCCTTCCTGTGTATGTGTGGGCCAGCCCAAGGGGAATGGGGACTAAGGGTCTTACAGTCACATGTGACCATGTCACCTGATAATGAAATTGTAGCAAGGCGGGACTCACCTACACAGCCCTTCCTGCTGGTTGTCCAGGGAATTAGCTCACCAGCCACTGGAGCGCCCTCTGCTGGTCGCCGTCCCGCTTGCCACCAGCCACCGTGTCCCTTCCGGACCCCGGTGCCCCTTTATCCCGGGGTTGTGCCCCAGCAGGATCCTCACAGTCTCTGGGTCTCCCCTCCCCAGGGAACCCCCAACCCACTATCCCCACCTTGCCTCAGTGGCGTATTGCCAGTCAGCTTCTAGCCCCCGCTCCCTGGGGCAGACTGCAGTTTGTAAACCACTCATCATCGGCAACGGGGGTAGGACCAGCTGCCTCTGCCTAACCCCAGTACCTTCCTTAGGCCTTGCTTCAAGCCTGCAGCCTGGGGAACGGCGAGGCTGGAACTCCCCAGCACTGGCTCAGGTATCCTGTCCCTCAGGCAGCCAGGTCCTGCTCCCTCCAAGGCTGGAGAGAGACTGCCTAGCTCCTGCCTTTCAGCCCTTTTGTCAGGGCCAGCTGCCTCCTAACTGGGCCTGGCCCCAACTGTGGCTGCCTTCCCAATCAGCCTTTGCTTCTAGGCTCTCCAGGGGCAGCCCTTTCTCAGGCTGGTTTTAACCCTTTTAGGGCTGGAGTGGGTAACCACCCCGCTACAGAAATCCATCTTAACTCGGGTACTTTTCCATTTAGAAGGAGGGGTGGGGACCCAGAGAGATAAAAGATTCCCACCTTGTGCCAAAGCTATACAGGGGGTGGAGCAGGTCAAAGAGGCTGCTAGTCATGAGGAAACCCCTGTGTCACGGAGTGTGGGGGAGTCAGGCCTTGCACCCCTCTGCCTGGGATTTACTGTGATGCTCAGCCAGCCAGTAGAACAGAAGGTTTATTAGGGATGCCAGGAACACAGTTCAAACAGAGCTTGTCAGTACAAACAGGACCCCTCAGTCGGGCCCTTCTGGGGGCCAGGGAGCTTAGACCCCAGCCTTGGGGCTCCCTGCGTTTCACCACCCAGCTCCAAACTGAAACCAACCAGACAAACCCTCCAGCAGGCTCTCTTCCCCTCCCCCAGGGCCCCTCCTCTAGCCAAAGTTCATTCTCCCAGCCAAAGGTGTCACCTCCCAACCCCCGTCCTCGCTCATGTTACAGCCTCAGGTAAAGTTTCCCATTTCCAATGCAGCAGGTCCCAGGGAACCTCCCCCGCAAGCCTTCCAGGCCAAATTCATCTCGCTCCCTACTCCGTCACACCCTGCTTACCACCTGAGATGTCTGCTGGAACTAACAAGGACTGTACCAGGAGAAAGGATTGGTCCCAGACTAGGAAAGAGTCTAGTCTGTGAAAGAAGTTTATTGGAACATCTCTGAGGGTGAGATATTACCTGTAATCAGTTTCTTAATGTGTTAGGTTTAGACTTGAGTTGTTTTGCTTTATTTTGCTTGATGACTTACTTTGTTCTGTCTGTTATTACTTGAACCACCTAAATCCTACTTTTTATTCTTAATAAAATCACTTTTGTTTATTAATAAACCCAGAGTAAGTGATTAATACCTGGGGAAGCAAACAGCTATGTATAGCTCTCTATCAGTGTTATAGAAGGTTGGCAATTATTGAGTTTACCCTGTATAAGCTTTATACAGAGTAAAATGGATTTATTTGGGGTTTGGATCCCATTGGGAACTGGGTGTCTGGGTGCTGGAAAGGTAACATGCTGAGCTGTTTTTGATTAAAGTCTGCAGCTTTGGGGGCATGGCGCAGACCCTGGATCTGTGTTGCAGCAGGCTAGCGTGTCTGGCTCAGCAAGGCAGAGTTCTGGGAGTCCCAAGCTGGCAGGGAAATGGGCTCAGAGGTAATTTCAGCTCATCAAGTGACAGTCCCAAGGGGGTCTCTGTGACAGAACCCATCACAACTGGCTCCTGAGGCAGCTCCAGGCTCTGCAGGGGCCTGGCTCAGAGGGGGTGCAGCTCCTGCCCATCTTGGGCCACCCAATAATGAGGACCCCATATTGCCCCACTGGTGGCCCAACCCAGCCTGGCGGTAATAGCAGGGTCTATAGGCCTGGCTAGAACCCCCAAAAGATGCACCAGAGAAGAGGGGCCGAATAACATTATCTACTCCCAAGATAACTACCCCCTCCATCTTTCACCCTGGAGGATTTGTATCCCACAACCTCTGCGAGGGGGGGGATTACACATCATAATGTGTTTCTGGTTGAAATGTTCCCCTAATCTACTCTGCAGAGGAATTACACTCCATAATGTGTCCCTTAGGAGAGACTGCACCCCTTAATATGCTCATAGGGAATTAGCCCTACAAAATTGCCCTTCTAGGGCACTTACATTGCATAAGTTGTTCCTGACACAACTGCACCTCAGTAAATCTGCCTCCTCAAAATTACTCTCCCCATTGACCCACCCAGCCTGAATACAAGAGCACCAAATCTCCAAACTGGATTTTACTCAGGACAGTTGATTTGGATACACCAAAGAACGGAAGGAAGTTGGTATAATTGAAAAGCCAGTGTTCAGGAATCTAAATGGTAAACATATACAGCTAGGAGGATGCTCTATTATCCAAATGGATTATTTCAGGTTGTTTTTGTTGTGGTAATGTTCAAATTGATTTTAAAGCACCAAATATTTTTGAATTGTTTCAGTTGTGTTGAAATAAGCAGCTCTAGATTCCTTATAGAGGAAGAATGTTTGAAAATAAAACCAAAATAAGTAGAATAAAAAAGGTGGGGGGGAACTGGTTTTGGTGTTTAGAGTAATAACACCCAGCTTTTACACAGGACTTTTCATCAGTAGATCTCAAAGTGGTCTACAAAGGAGGCCAGTTTCCTCATCTCCAGCAGAACAGAGAACAGAAACCAGGTCTCCAGAGCCTCACTCTAGAGATCTATTCACTCGGCAACACTGCCTCTGTCATAAATATGAAGGGAAGGGGGAGAGGGTCTGATGCAGTGCTATAAAATCCTCTTTCCAGTAAAGGGTTAAGAAATGCAGGTAGCCAGACTGACACCTGACCTGGCTGGCATCTGACCAATAAGGGGACAAGATACTTTAAAACTTTGGGAGGGGGGAAGGTTTTAAGGTGTGTCTTTGTCTGAGGGAGAGTGATCTTGGAAGACAGAAGGAACCTACAGAAAATCAAACCTCCCTTTTCTGAAGTAAGTTTAGATAGCAGAGCGTATAGATTTCTGTTTAATTTCGGTTTGGTGTATTCCCTGTGTTAGAAGGGGCAAGGGGGGTGGGCGTTATTCATGGCTTTCGGTAACCTTAAGGTTTTGTCCAGAGAGGGAAATCTCTCTGAGTTTGGAAATATAGTGTCCCGTGAAATAGTTATAATCCTGATTTTACAGAGATGATTTTACCTTCTTTATTTTTAATAAAATCCTTCTTTTAAGAAGCTGACTGTTTTCTATGGTGTTAAAACCCAGGGGGTGGGTTTTTAGATCACTGTGTAACCAATTGGTTGGGAGATTGTTCTCAAGCTTCCCCAGGAAAGGGGGTGTACGGCTTGAGGGGGTATTTTGGGGGAGTGGGAAGTTCAAGTGATTCCTTTCCTGGATTCCTGTTAGACATTTGATGGTGGCAGCGAGAAGCGGTTCTTGGGGTGCAGGGAATTTTGTACCTTGGGGGGTTTAACCTAAACTGGTAAAAATAAGTTTAGGGGCTCTGAATGCGGGTCCCCACGTCTTTACCCTAGAGTTTAGAGTGGGGAGGGAACCCTGACAGCCTCCCTCTTGGTATTCGGTAAGGACAAATATTATAATCTACTCTCTTTTGTCCTCCATCTGCAGAAAAGTTGTTTGTTTTTCAAACAGAACATTTGAGATTAACTGGGCAGGTGTTTTGGAGACACAAGGGGGCTTTGCTTCTTGAGAAAGTTCCTAACACTTTGTGACTCATCTTAATTCCTAAACAGCTTGAGCTAGTGTGGGAAATGTAGAATATGAAGTTCAGGGATCATGTATTAACTAACTACTTCAAGATTCCTTATGAATATAATGAATTTTGTGTTGCTTAAGCTAAATTAGTGACTCAGGAGTACCTACAGATTTATATCATGTATTAACAAAGTTACTATATGTACTGGGATCAATAGAACCAAAGATAGGAAATTATCCCCATCAGAGAAATACATCCAGAGGCAGGTTCAATGTTTACTGAAATATTGGACAGTTTAATAAAAAAAACCCATCAAAATGACAACACGATTCCTTGTGGTCTAACCACATTAAAAAGTCAGCAAAAAACATCACACATAAAGTTAGACACTATTCATAACCTTAATTTTTCAATATACTGCATAATCAAACTCTCTCTGAATATTATTGCTTTAGATGACACAGGGGAGAACGAATATGCTTTCTGGGGTACAGGGTTTGTGTTAGAAATTTCATTTTTCTTCATAACCATTCCTGTATGACTCTTAACCAGAAACTGAATAATTGCAAGATTTTATCCTCTTCTCTGTGGGTAGCCATCCATAATGGCGTCTTTTCTGACTATTGCTACTTTGCTTGGCAATATCACACTTTCATTTCCCCTCCATCTCAACATATCCCCCCCAAGATTTTGTCATTAAAGTATTTTTTTAAATGCAACAGAAAGTTAAATAAAAATATTTCTAAGATGACAAGTCTCATTCCTTTCAGAATTTATTGATTTCAACTTCTGAATCAGCAAACCTACGACAAGGGTTTTTGTCTCTTTCTTCTGCTTTATGTGTTTTATTTAATCTTCAATTTCTACTTTGCTTATTTTACTGTTTCTGATGTTTCACATGTTTACATTCCCTTCTCCCCTCTGTTTTGAGTCGTACTTCTCCAAAGTAACTAGATCTCAATCATCTTTCCTTTCTCAGAGGCTTTAAAGGAATAGGGACTCTGATGGGGTGGATTGCTAGCGGTTTCTGCTCACCTGTGTTGTTCCTGGGACTGAGGAATGGGTAATACAAAATTTTATTAGTAAACTCTGCAGGGATAGTTGTGATGAGGAACATGTGTCCTGCATCATAAAATGAGATTCTTCCCTCTTCCTGATCCAGAAATACACCAATCACTTTATATAGCATATCCTTCTTTCCAATCTTACCATTTTTTATGCTTGAAAAAAAGTCTCCCTGGGATCTCTTCAGAGACCAATATCCCTCCTCAGGGACTTTCTCTGCCTTCTCTTTTTTCACTGTGTCCCTCACCCACTGACTAAGGACCCCCAGCTCCCAGTCCAGTTTCTCCCCCACCTCCACCTCCCAGTACTGCCTCCCAGCCACAAACCCCTCCTTCCCCACCACGAGAAGGGCCCAGGAGGCTGCATCCAGCTCAGGAGATGCAGGCTCTTGCCAGACTCTTTTCTGATCCTCTGACACTTTGAGTTCTGGGTGTTTGCAATCCGGATCCAGAGTGATGGGAACTGGGGAGAGGAACCAGAATAGTCCCCTGGTTAGTAAGGAGTGAATCAGGGACACTCAGTGAAAAAAGAAGAGACGGGGGTGGGGGGGGAAACAGGGGAGAAATGAATTTTAAAATGACAAATTCATATAAACATCAACATAACAGGTACTGTATGGCAGTAATTGACACACTCTGCAGGCAAAGTCCAGCCCTGGGGCAGGGAGAGGGCATTGGGGAGCGCTTCCCGCTCTTACACTCCAGCATTGGAATAAGGCAGTGGGGGCGCTGGCTAAGGTCCTTGCTGTTGTGCCTTTGCTCCAAGGGAGCGACATCTGCTGGCTTTGGGCCGGGGGAAGCAATTTCTGGAGGTTAGGTACAAGCTGCTCCTTTCTGAGCAGCAGTAAGGAACAATAAGGAGCATATTTGGCTACGCAGATGGTGTCGGAGAGAAGGGTTCGGATTCTTTGACCATGGGATGGTGTTCCAAGAAGGAGTGCTAGGCAGAGATGGGCTCCACCTGACGAAGAGAGGGAAGAGCATCTTTGGAAGCAGGCTGGCTAACCTAGTGAGGAGGGCTTTAAACTAGGTTCACCGGGGGAAGGAGACCAAAGCCCCGAGATAAGTGGGGAAGTGGGATACCGGGAGGAAGCATAAGTAGGTGAGTGCAAGAGGGGAGGGCTCCTGCCCCATACTGGGACAGCAGGACGATCGGTGAGTTATCTTAAATGCCTATACACAAATGCAAGAAGCCTGGGGAACAAGCAGGGAGAACTGGAAGTCCTGGCACAGTCAAGGAATTATGATGTAATTGGAATAACAGAGACTTGGTGGGATAACTCACATGATTGGAGAACTGTCATGGATGGATATAAACTGTTCAGGAAGGATAGGCAGGGCAGAAAAGGTGGGGGAGTTGCGTTGTATGTAAGAGAGCAGTATGACTGCTCAGAGCTCCAGTATGAAACTGCAGAAAAACCTGAGAGTCTCTGGATTAAATTTAGAAGTGTGAGCAACAAGGGTAATGTCGTGGTGGGAGTCTGCTACAGACCACCAGACCAGGGGGATGAGGTGGACGAGGCTTTCTTCCAGCAACTAACAGAAGTTACTAGATCACAGGCCCTGGTTCTCATGGATGACTTTAATCACCCTGACATCTGCTGGGAGAGCAATACAGCGGTCCACAGACAATCCAGGAAGTTTTTGGAAAGTGTAGGGGACAATTTCCTGGTGCAAGTGCTGGAGGAACCAACTAGGGGAAAAGCTCTCCTTGACCTGCTGCTCACAAACAGGGAAGAAATAGTAGAGGAAGCAATAGTGGATGGGAACCTGGGAGGCAGTGACCATGAGATGGTCGAGTTCAGGATCCTGACACAAGGAAGAAAGGAGAGCAGTAGAACAGAGACCCTGGACTTCAGAAAAGCAGACTTTGACTCCCTCAGGGAACTGATGGGCAAGGTCCCCTGGGAGAATAACATGAGGGGGAAAGGAGTCGAGGAAAGCTGGCTGTATTTTAAAGAATCCTTATTGAGGTTGCAGGAACAAACCATCCCGATGTGTAGAAAGAAAAGTAAATATGGCAGGCGACCAGCTTGGCTTAACAGTGAAATCCTTGCTCGTCTTAAACACAAAAAAGCAGCTTACAAGAAGTGGAAGATTGGACAAATGACCAGGGAGGAGTATATAAATAGTGTTCAGGCATGCAGGAGTGAAATTAGGAAGGCCAAATCACACTTGGAGTTGCAGCTAGCCGGAGATGTTAGGAGTAACAAGAAGGGTTTCTTCAGGTATGTGAGCAACAAGAAGAAAGTCAAGGAAAGTGTGGGCCCCTTGCTGAATGAGGGAGGGAACCTAGTGACAGAGGATGTGGAGAAAGCTAGTGTACTCAATGCTTTTTTTGCCTCTGTCTTCACAGACAAGGTCAGCTCCCAGGCGGCTGCACTCCGCAGCACGGTATGGGGAGGAGGTGACCAGCCCTCTGTGGAGAAAGAAGTAGTTCGGGACTATTTAGAAAAGCTGGACGAACACAAGTCCATGGGGCCGGATGCACTGCATCCGAGGGTGCTAAAGGAGTTGGCCGATGTGATTGCAGAGCCATTGGCCATTATCTTTGACAAATCATGGCAATCGGGGGAGGTCCCGGATGACTGGAAAAAAGCTAATGTAGTGCCCATCTTTAAAAAAGGGAAGAAGGAAGATCCGGGGAACTACAGGCTGGTCAGTCTCACCTCAGTCCCTGGAAAAATCATGGAACAGGTCCTCAAGGAATCAATTCTGAACCACTTAAAGGAGGGGAAAGTGATCAGGAACAGTCAGCATGGATTCACCAAGGGCAAGTCATGCCTGACTAACCTAATTGCCTTCTATCATGAGAGAACTGGCTCTGTGGATGAGGGGAAAGCAGTGGATGTGCTATTTCTTGACTTTAGCAAAGCTTTTGATACAGTCTCCCACAGTGTTCTTGCCAGCAAGTTAAGGAAGTATGGGCTGGATGAATGCACGGTAAGGTGGATAGAAAACTGGCTGGATGGTCGTGCTCAACGGGTAGTGATCAATGGCTCCATGTCTAGTTGGCAGCCGGTATCAAGTGGAGTGCCCCAAGGGTCGGTGCTGGGGCCGGTTTTGTTCAATATCTTCATCAACGATCTGGAGGATGGTGTGGACTGCACCCTTAGCAAGTTTGCAGATGACACTAAACTGGGAGGAGTGGTTGATACGCTGGAGGGTAGGGACAGGATACAGAGGGACCTAGACAAATTAGAGGATTGGGCCAAAAGAAATCTGATGAGGTTCAACAAGGACAAGTGCAGAGTTCTGCACTTAGGACGGAAGAATCCCATGCACTGCTACAGACTAGGGACCGAATGGCTGGGCAGCAGTTCTGCAGAAAAGGACCTAGGGGTTACGGTGGACGAAAAGCTGAATATGAGTCAACAGTGTGCCCTTGAAGCTGAGACATAGGTGAGAGGATTATTCCAGGAGTGGGTGGGTGAGATTCTGTGGCCTGCATTGTGCAGGAGGTCAGACTAGATGATCATAATGGTCCCTTCTGACCTTAAAGTCTATGAGTCTATGAGTCTATGAGTCTATGAGAAGGCTAACGGCATTTTGGGCTGTATAAGTAGGGGCATTTCCAGCAGATCGAGGGACGTGATTATTCCCCTCTATTCGGCACTGGTGAGGCCTCATTTGGAGTACTGTGTCCAGTTTTGGGCCCCACACTACAAGAAGGATGTGGATAAATTGGAAAGGGTCCAACGGAGGGCAACAAAAATGATTAGGGGGCTGGAGCACATGACTTATGAGGAGAGGCTGAGGGAACTGGGATTGTTTAGCCTGCAGAAGAGAAGAATGAGGGGGGATTTGATAGCTGCTTTCAACTACCTGAAAGGGGGTTCCAAAGAGGATGGATCTAGACTGTTCTCAGTGGTAGAAGATGACAGAACAAGGAGCAATGGTCTCAAGTTGCAGAGGGGGAGGTTTAGGCTGGATATTAGGAATAACTTTTTCACTAGTAGGGTGGTGAAGAACTGGAATGGGTTATCTAGGGAGGTGGTGGTGGAATCTCCTTCCTTAGAGGTTTTTAAGGTCAGGCTTGACAAAGCCCTGGCTGGGATGATTTAGTTGGGGTTGGTCCTGCTTTGAGCAGGGGGTTGGACTAGATGACCTCCTGAGGTCCCTTCCAACCCTGAGATTCTATGATTCTATGATTCTATGAACTCAGTCTTCTTCCCAACACCTTCACTCGCCTGCCTTTCTTCACTGCTGGTGGCAGCTCTGTCTTAACCCTGGTGCACAGACTCACAACCTTGGTGTTATCTTCATCATGTCTCCCTGCTGACAAACCTTGTCTGTTCTTTTTCCACAATGTCTCAACAATCCACCTCTCCCTGCCTATCCCTATGACTAAAATGCCTCTCCAGTCCTTGGTCATCTCATGCTTCCACATCTCCCACAACCTCCTCCTCTCTCACCTCCCCAGCTTGCACCTCACAGCTATTAATGGAAAACAGGTAAATACAATAGAATTTAAGGTACAGATGGACTGAGAGATAACGTATCTTTATATCGTCTGTAAATATATCCAGTCAATGCACAAGGAATGATTTTTCAATTCAAATATTAGTGTGAAAGAAAATCTCAATTTATAGATAACAGGTTTACTGTATGCACTGCAGCTTACCTGCATAGCTCTGAGCTCTTCTGAAATCTACAGATGGAAAAAGCAATTACTGCCTTGACAATCTATGGCATCGTGAAATACAAAATAAAATATCTTCTGTCTGCCTACCCACATGTTAATAGCACACTCATCTCCATGCTGTTTTAATCTAGTTAATACTCGAGTGATCATTATAATTTTCATTTAAAGAATAAGCGGATAATTTAAAACAACTCAACTTACCCAGCTCTCCTGAGAGTAGATCTGAAATTAAAGGATATTCCAGTCACTGACCCTAACTAGTTCTTTTCTGATACTGTTTTTAAAATTCTGAGAACTCTGTACAAACAATGCTTAGACAATGGGGCTCAGTCATGCAATTTTTATTTGTGCTAGTAGTTCTTTAACCATGCTAACAGTCCCATTACAGTTAATTGAACTACTCACCTAAGTAAGAACTGCGCTCTTAGAGCTTGTTTACAGGAAGAGTGGGAATAACATGGCCACTGAGGCTGAGATTTCTGAGAGCTGGGCACCTTTTTCCTTAAACTCCCTTGAAAATCCTAGGCACACATGTTATTGGCAATCCTATATTACAGTCTCTGTGCTGGGACTATCAAAGACACAAAGCAGAGAGTAATATTGGTTCATTCCATTAGATAAATACTTCCCCAGCCTCTTTATATTCAATTGCTTGCAGTACAGTCCCCCATTGACTCAGCCATTCAAAGTGCCTCTAGCCAAAAGTGACTACCAGGGTCTGTTTTTGTAGTTGTAGCCTCATAAATCTTACAAGAATTATTGTACCTGTATCATACAAACAGGCACCAGAAATCAATGTTTTGAGTTCTTATCTGAAACATCATTTGCCAGTGCTATTGTCTAGCACTGTTGAGTCCTGCCTCACAATTTGTGTGATATTGAAGTATAGTGTAGAACGTGTTAGCTTATATGATTGTTGTCTAACTCCTAGCACTGTTGCAAAAACTAAATGAGCCAAATTCATCCCTGTTACAGTTCCAATGACTACCATAGATTTAAACAAAGATAATTTATTTTCAAAAATAAAACTAAAACTCAAAAGCACTAATGTTGATAATTTCAGCACTATGGTTAGTGCACATGCTATCATCATATACCTGAATTTGTGTAAGTATAAAGATCTCATTACCCTTTGCATCTAGGCTATAATCCTAAGGAAGACAGAGACAGAATATTTTAATGATTTTGCAAGTGTGTGTATCACCAGTGCCTTCTGCTGGATGGAATCAGAACTATTCAACTGCATTTCACAAGTCCTATACATCTTACAGCTATTGAAGATATTTGTTCAGCGGAAGCAATAGGGGCCTGTGTTATAGAAATAGGAGGGATCAGGGTTCCATCTGTGCTGTTGTCATGGAGGTCCAAGTGCCCATGATGTGTAGAATAGTAACATCTGTAGTCCTACTTGGATTGTAATCCCCTTGAGGCAAGGGCTGTCTTTTTGTTCTGTGTTTGTACAGCACCTAGACCAATAGAGTCCTGCTCCATGACTGGGGTCCATAGGCACTACCATAATACACCTAATAAATAATGTACAGCACCTAACACTATGGGGTCTTGGGTTATGCCTTGGATACTAGGTGCTACTGTAACTCACCTAACAAATAGTATACACCACCTAGCAAGTACCATGACTGGGATCCTAGATGCTACTTTAATTCATCTAATACATATCGGACAGCGCCTAGCACAGTGGAGTTTGGCTAGGTCTTATGGTAATAATAATAATAATAATTTTGTGCCCACCTTTTTATTACAATGTATAAAGCAAGATGTTCTCCTTTGATCATGAGTTTATTTCTCAATCCCAAAAGAGCGGGGATAACGGGCCACATGCTTTGCTTTCAAAATACAAAAATCAGGGGTCACACCATGAAATTAATAGGCAGGTTCAATACAAAGAAGAGGAAGTACTGTTTTCACCCAACACCCAGTCAACCTGGTATGTTTTGATGGCCAATTGTATAAATGGGTTCAAAAAAGGACGAGATATATTTATGGAGGATAGGTCTATAAACGGCTACTAGCCAAGATGGTCGGTGATGCAACCTCATGCTGGAGGTGACCCTAAATCTCTGATTGCCAGAAGCCAGGAGGGGAAGGTTAGGATGGATCTCCTCAGAACTGGCTACTCTGTACACTCCCGCTGATGCTCTGGTACCGGCCACTGTTGGAGAGAGGATACTGGGCTAGATGGACTTTTGCTATGAGCCAGTACGGCAGATCTTATGTTCCTGAAGTAGAAGCAGAGTCTCACAGGCTGGTGTTTGACCATATTTATTGGGCTTCACCTTCAAGGTGCCCTAGACAGGCTCACCAGAACACTCACCTCTTTTATTCTAAGACAAGTAACACAATAGACAGGTTTTCTTACCAATGTTTTCTTGTATGTCTCGAATTGCTGCAAAATAGTAATTAAAATTAGTGCAATGAACAGCAGAGAGAGAGAATAAGAACTCAGAGTGAGCAAAGTGTTAGTGATCCATGGAGAACATTGTGTTAAATATTCATAGAGAATTCTGCTATTACACATACATGGCAGGGATCCTGCTAATTTCTCACTCAATATTGACTAGCCATCTGTTTTTACGACTCAGTCTGTGGGCCATTTATTTCAAACAATCGAGTGCAAAACACTTGAAGAGGCTTTGAGTTATCTGTCATTATTTGTAGTGTGCCAACAGCATGCTACATGCTTTAAGACATTTAACTCAACGAGGCTCCTGCCACTAAGAGCATGCAATATACACTGACAATTTCCTGTACAGATGAAGGATGCTATGCAAAAAGAGTGATTGACAGAGATGTTTTGCAGTTTCCTCTAAGTTCCACAATTATTCTTTAAATGCGAGTATGTTTGTTTAATATTTATTTTTACTCATATGATGGAGCAGCTCAGTTTTGTTTATTTCAGAACTGTGAAGAAATTATAAATGGAAAAAGGGGGAAATTGGAAAAAAAAAGTTTGTGAAAATTTTTTTACCATTTTTTCAAGCAGCTCTACTTTGTGGAGCTCGGGTTTATAGGCATTAGAAATGAAATGTGTTTTAATAAGAGACTTGCAGTTATATAGTGTGGAGACACTTTGCTTCAAACCTCAGACCAATGATGATCCACAGGGGACACGTGGGAAGAAATTATGGATGAAAAATGGACATGAAAGTTGCAGTTGCAGGTGGAGCAAAGAAGGTGCTGGGGGAGAGAAAAGAAACTATATTGGAAAGGTCAGACAGGAGATGAAAGTTAAGACAACAATCTCAACTTTTTTGTAGATTGCAAGGGACAGCCAGTGAAAGAATATGAAAAGAAGGGTGGGCTTAGATCAGGGGAGAAATTATGTGACTTGTCAAGCAGAATTTGGGTCAAGGGAAAGTGGAGGAGGGGATGCGATGAGAGTCTTGCAGGTTGCAGAGGTGGATATTACAGTGGTCAAGCTGAAAGCTGGAGAAAGGTTTTGGTGATGGAAATGGAGTAGAAGGAGTCAATGTCATTGTGTAAGATCACAAAATAGTCAAATCCTGCCCACTCCATCAATCTGTGTGAAAATGGAGAGGAGAGGGAAATGATGACAAAGCTGCACACCAAGGGCGATAGAGAAGGGAGGAAGAGAGCAGGGATTTTGAGGAAAAATAAGTTCATTTGCAGTTGCTAGTGGCAAGACAGCCTGGGAGTGGTCTCTGAAAGGCAGTCAGAGATGTGTGACTGAATGGAAGGAAGAGATAAGAGGTGAAGAAGATGATCTATTAGGGTGACCAGATGTCCCGATTTTTGGGTCTTTTTCTTATATAGGCTCCTATTACCCCCCACTCCCTGTCCCGATTTTTCACACTTGCTGTCTGGTCACCCTATGATCTATGAGTCTTTGGTTTAGAAGAGTTAGTATAAGCTGTGTGTCCAAATTATGTCCCGCAGGGAGAGAGAGCATAGGAGAGGGTCAAAGGCATAGAGACACCAGTGGAGATCTCTATCTAGTCCCTAGTATGGGAGCAATGATTATGATGTATGATCACCTTTTCTAACGTTCAGCCACATTTACTAATAATCTCTGATAGTGACCGAAAATGAAATACATACAATAGTTGTTCAAAGAAAAAATATGCTGCTGTTCATTTTTATAAAGCAGCTTGTTTTCATTTATGGCAAAGCTCTGTCTGTCTACACTGAGCATTTTAATTAAATGAGACTTACCTATGTGATCCGTCCTTTTGTTTGACTCTAAAAGAGTAAATGAATGAAAAACAAGAACAAATGCTTGTTACTGGGGTAGTGATTGGCTTTAATTTAGAGAGTTCATTGATTCCAAGGGCAGAAGGAGCCATTGTGATCATCTAGCCCGACTTCCTATATAACATAGGCCAGAAAACAGCCCTAAAATAATTCCTGGATCCTGGATGAAAAGCTGTGAGGTGGGCTGCGACACTTTATTCCATGTTATTCCATGGTTAAACTGGCTTCAAGTCTTTGCAAATTGGATATGAAAACAATTTCTAAAATAATAAATAACCCATAAAACTAAAAAAAAAAAATGTCTCCACACACATCCAATAAAGAGCATTTCAATTGGAAATGATCTGCATTCAATTTTCCATATTTAATCTCGAAAATCTAAACTCATAAGAACTTGACTGGGCCTGTCAACCAGACAAAAATACTTGGGGATGGAGGCCTTTCTTCTATACTTGCACATGAACACACACAAGAGAAATGACAAATCATACAAGCATTTGTATTCTCACCTAGTGAGCAGAGCAGACGTTCTTTTTCTAAAAGAAATTATATTTAAATATCATTGTAAGATAGAAGGCAATTGTTGTTTAGTATATTTATGATGACAGTTATGAAATATGCATTATACTTTACACCTATATCTATAATTTATTTTAAAATACAATCATTCATACTGTATGGATCAAATTCTGCTCTCAATTACACTGATGCAAATCCAATGTAATCTCACCGATTTAATCCATGAGCATAACACAATGTGATACTTTATTTGAATATGTGTGTAGTTCACTACAGTTGTTAGGTGCAATTTAAAATGAGCCTTTTTTGTAGTCCTTCTCAGAAAATATTTTTCATTCCCCATAGAAAATTTTGATTGTTTGTCAAAAAAAATCAAAATTTAAAATATTCAAGCAAAACCCAAAAGTTTTTGTTTTAGAAATGCTCAGTGTTTGTATGAATACTGTAGGTTTTCCACAGAACAAACACTTTCTGAAAAAAAAAAAAGGTGAAAATCCCCCAAAATTTAACCAGGCCAAACTTTGGCCCTTGTTGAAAAATGCAGTATTCCCGTGCTTTTGATATATCACTCACATACAGCCTTAGATATTAGAATATTGACAGAGGAGTACTGCCTTTTACGAAAGGTTTATCTTGGCCAACATAATATATTAATACAATATATTTTAAGTCAACCTGGAGAGCTTCCAGGAACAGGAAGAGTCTATGATCAATGGCCGTATCTGCCTATCTAGATTTCAATGAAACTATGTAGCCAACCATATCAAAGAGATCCCCATCATTCATGAATCAAAATCTATTAGTACTTCTATAGCGGGGTGGCACCCCGCTCAGGCCTGAAGGGGCTTGAAAACAGCCCAGGAGAGGGCTGTTTCTGGAGCTAGTAGCCCCAGGATGAGTGGGAAGGCAGGCTCAGCTGGGGCCACGCTCCAATTAAGGCTCAGCTGGCCCTTATAAGTGGGCAGTGAGCCAAGAGCAGAGACACTCTCTCTGCCTTTAGAGGGAGAAGGGCTTGGCTGCAGGGACCTGAGCAGGTACCTAGGGTGGAGCAGGGCTGGGGAAGGCCTGGGGAGCTCTGGCCGGAGAAAACCCCAGGCTGTGGCCTTGGGTAGGCCCAACTAGGTACTGGGGTTGTGGGGGCAGCCCACAGGTAGGATGAGGCAGCAGGTCCAAACCCCCTTTGCCTGTGTTGAGTGGCTTATACTGCAGTCTGCCCCAGGGCGCGGGGGCTAGCTGGAGACTGGCAGTAGCCTATGACTGAGGCGAGGTAGGGATAGTGGGTTGGGGGTTCCCCTGGGGAGGGGAGACCCAGATCTGGGGGGTACTGCCAGGGGGAAGTCACCCCAGTTATAGGGGCACCAGGTCCTGGGAGGGACACGGGGCCAGAGCGGTCAGGCGGATCACTGGCCTGCAGAGGGCGCTCCAGAGGCTAGCGAGCTAATTCCCAGACAAACCAGCAGGAGGCGCCGCAGGGGTGAGTCCAACCTTGTTACAACTTCTTTGAAGTAAATTACATAATTTTTCATGCTTATATTGTATTTACATATGAAGGTTTTATGGTGTTATGACAGTCTAAAGATTAGTCTTGTTTAATCTATCATACAGTTATTCAGTCATTACATAAATTGTACTTAGTTTAAATTATACTTTGAGTGATTTACTCTGTTGGTTCATTTCTTATTTTTTGTAGTGGATTAAGATTCACTTTAAGTTTCTCGTAGTAGTTCATATCCACTTCTGATTGATTTTACATTGGTTGTCTGTGGTGACATACAGAAGCTGATGTTAGTTTTGATTTGATGGGAGATTAGCACCTGAGTTTAGAGTTCAGTGAGACTACTTGTATGTTTAAAATTGAGCAAATGCTTAAGTATTATGTTGGATTGAAGCCTAGGCTTGTTTCACATAAATGCATCCGTGAGCTAATTAATGTTCCTGTAGTTTGAAGTTTCTTTTGAGAGTACCTGGGGGACTGAAATATGGAAGCTCATGAGACCGGGAAATGACTTTACTGTAATTTCTTCTTTTCTTTCCTTTCTTTTTTTTCCCCTAAACTGTATGGAAAACGAGGCCATAAAGCATCGGTGCAGCTGCACCACTGTAAATTCTCTAGCGTTGCCATTCTAAGCTGACAGGAGACAGCTCTCCAGTTGATTTAATTAATCCTCATACAACAAGTGGCTGTAACTTTGTCAGCAGGAGAAGCTCTCCCACTGACCTAGTGCTGTCCACACCGGCACTTAGGTTGGTGTAACGTACGTTACTTGGGGGGGGGGGGGGGGAGTGGCTTATTCAAACCCCTGAGTGACATCATTTGTTGATTTAGTTGGAGTTGGTCTTGCTTTAAGCAGGGGGTTGGACTAGATACCTCCTGAGCTCTCTTCCAACCCTAATCTTCTATGATTCAATGAGTCTGTGATAACTTACCAACCTAAACTGTAGTGTGTACATAGCATAAATCTCATTTAAGCCTTATTTCGAGGGCATATGGGGGTCTTTAATTGTGAATAGCCCTGGAGTAATTCCATAGTGACAGATAGATTCAGAGATTATTATATTAACAAAGGTCTCAGTCCTCAGTGATTCCTTTACCTGGGTAAGGACTGATACCTCTGTGATTAATGTTTTGGAAAATTTCAGCATGCTATGTAATACTGTCTTCATGAATCTGACTCATATGGAAATATTCCTGACACCTTATGTTAAATCACATCAAAAATATATTTACCTTCTTCCATTGTTTTCTTCTCATTTACTGCAAATACATGGAATCACATTGCAATGTTAATTACTCTTATAAGTTTCCCAAAGCCTTATTTCAACCACAAAACAGCTTTAAAATAACTGGACCAGATTCTCTCCATATAGGAAAAACCTGCTTTAGGAGACAGGAAACAGATAATTTTCAAGTGAAACAATCTCCTCATTCACTGTATTGGAAGATGGTTTCTGCCAGTTCACTGATTATGCAGAGAATCTGACCACATAAAGCAACGGATGGCCTGTCATCTGTGAAAATGTCAAGATGCTTGTAGAGGCCCCTTGCCTCAGCACATTCCCCCAACCCACATCCTCTGACTTTACAGGACAGCTTCTGAGTGAGCCAGACAAAACCATCAGTGAACAGGATCAGATACCAACTGGTACAATGATTGGGGGTGGGAAAAGAGGGGCATCAGACTGAAGTTTTGGAAGAGCTGAAAAATAAAAGGAGTCCAAAACAATTAAGTGTCGGTGAAGTGAAATAAATGGGAACAATCATGAGTCCTACAATCTGCTGAAGAAGATTAAAGTGAAACTTTAATTGAGGAAGATGATTTTTTACCAGAGAAATATTATGGGATGCTGAAATTTCTAGGAGACCCCATGAACACCCAGAAGCAAAATGAGTGATCAGAAGAGCTAGATTCTCACCCAGCTTGTTAAAGTCCAGGTCTTGCCCTAGTCCTGAATGAACCTTGTGGATCAAGAGCAAATCCATTACGACCAATCATAATTCTCAGGCAAACAGCAGGAGGCAATCACTCCTGTTTTCAGTGCCTGTGTTATAAAAGGCCTTCCATTTTATCCTTTACCCAGTGTACATTGGAAATGTACGTGATTTCTGCATGTACATGAACAACCCCGTTTTACATCTGTTAATGATTCTGGAACAATGCCAAGGGATGCCTGTGACGGGGCACCCCATAAGGCTTTAGGGAAATATGCTTATGAATGTCTATATATGACATAACTGGAATATGTTTTATGCTACATATGCCATGTAACATATCTATGATCTGAATATATTCATCCCATTTGTATGCATGTGTCATTGTTGTAGTCAAAGTTATGAATATTGGCAGTACACTTGTTTGATTTTAAATAGCCTTAGTAAGGCATTTGGCCAGCTTCTTTAGAAAGGAATTTCCAAGTTAAGTGCCCCATCAAGAAGCACTTAATGGACAATGGATTTTGGAAGTCTCCAATCTGCATAAGTCTATGAGGACATTCAAGGTAGCATATGAACCAAGGCTGCTACCTGTAAGTTCTGAGTCATGCATGGACATGTGACTTGCCCATGTGACTCCAAAACTCCATCTTATAGCTGGAAATCTACACAGGGGGAGGGAGGGGTATCCACCCACAAGAGAGAGTCTATTTAAACCCCTGGGAGATCCCTCCATTTTGTCTTCAGCTGGCTCAAGAGAGAGCCTCTCCACCCCCAAGGATACTTGAAAGAAATTGGAACAAAGGACAGTAATTACCAGGAGTGAGAGATTGCTGGATCCATACTAGAAGGAGACTAGTCTGTAAAAGGAAACTTACTGGAACACCTCTGAGGGTGAGGTTTTCTCTCTATTCAGTCTTCTCACTGTATTAGGCATAGACTTGCATGTTTTATTTTATTTTGCTTGGGAATTCACTTTGTTCTGTCTGCTGTTACTTGGAACCACTTAAATCCTACTTTCTGTATTTAATAAAATCACTTTTTACTTATTAATTAACCCAGAGTATGTATTAATACCTGGGGGGGCCAAACAGCTGTGCACCTCTGTGTTATAGAGGGCAAACAATGTATGAGTTTACCCTGTATAAGCTTTATACAGGGTAAAACGGATTTATTTGGGGTTTGGACCCCATTGGGAGTTGAGCATCTGAGTGTTAGACAGGAACACTTCTTAAGCTGCTTTCAATTAAGCCTACAGCTGTTAGGGGACGTGGTTCAGACCTGGGTTTTTAAGGTCAGGCTTGACAAAGCCCTGGCTGGGATGATTTAGTTGGGGTTGGTCCTGCTTTGAGCAGGGGGTTGGACTAGATGACCTCCTGAGGTCCCTTCCAACCCTGAGATTCTATGATTCTGCAGCAGGCTAGCGGATCTGGCTCAAACCAGGCAGGGCACTGAAGTCCCAAGCTGGGAGGGTAGGGAACGCAGGGGCAGAAGTATTCTTGGCACATCAGTTAGCAGCCCCAAGGGGGTTTCTGTGATCCAACCCATCACAATGTCCATAGAGGAATTTAGGGCAGAATGCGAGCCTGCATATTATGTATTGTGACAAAGTTCCTCCTCTATCTTGGTGGGTCCTGCGCTTATTGGCAGATTTGCTCACCTCAGAGATTCACGGCAGCCCTCGGTTTGGCCACTTTCATGGCTCAAATCTGCTGTTCACTCAGATAATGTCATCACTGGCCAGCATGGGGAAAAGGAAGGAGAACAATCCCTGCAGTCCCTGCTGATCCACCATGTGGGTCAGGAAACAGCCCAGAGTTCTTCCCCTCTGGTGGAACCCACAGTCTAGATCAACTCCTCCTGTGTCTGATCAGGAGTTGGGAGGTTTGGGGGGAACCCGGGCCTGCCCTCTACTCCGGGTTCCAGCCCAGGGCCCTGTGGACTGCAGTTGTTTAGAGTGTCTCCTGGAACAGCTGTGCAACAGCTACAACTCCCTGAACTACTTCCCCATGGACTCCTCCCAACACCTTCTTTATCCTCACCACAGGATCGTCCAGCAGTATTCCTTCTCACTCTCAGCTCCTAGTGTCTCTTGCTCCCAGCTCCTCGCACGCATGCCACAAACTGAAGTGAGGTCCTTTTTAAACTCAGGTGCCCTGATTAGCCAGCCTGCCCTAATTGATTCTAGCAGCTTCTTAATCAGCTCCAGGTGTCCTAATTAGCCTGCCTGTCTGAATTTGTTCCAGCAAGTTCCTTCTTGTTCTGGAACTGCCCCTGTTACCTTACCCAGGGAAAATGGACCTGCTTAATCTGGGACTAATATATCTGCCTTCTAACACTCTCCTGTAGCCATCTGGCCTGACCCTGTCACAGTATTTGGATGATAAGATCTGTTTATGACAGAAGGAAACAAACTTTTCTGATGAGCCACCAATGGCAATAGTCACTGTTGGTCAATACCCCAAAATAGATCCTAACTCCCATTACATCACCTGAATGCCTATTGCAAACATTAAAAGCACACAGCCGTAACATAACATAGGCACAGAACAAACCCACCCATCTCCTGTAATTTGTAAACAGCTTCTCAGATCAGCACAGCAACTGCTATGTTAAACTTTTCTTCTAAAATCAGAGATTCATAGAAATGTAGGGCTGGAAGGGACCTCAAGAGGTCATCAAGTCCCATGGCCTGCACAGAGGCAGGACCAAGTAAACTGAGACCATCCCTGACAGGGTTTTGTCCAACCTGTTCTAAAAAACCCTCCAATGATGGGGATTCCACAGGCTCTCTGGGACTATGTCAAAATTAAGATATAGAATATGTTCATATAAATTTGCTTTCACTTGCCAAGTTACTTACCCGAGCGAGATGTTGTGTCATTATTATCTGAAAAAAAGTAAAATCCTTTTTGAAAATGAGACACTTTCATCCTAGAATAATTTTGATGGAAACAGTCACTGGCATGAATGCTAAATCTGTAATCCTGAACCATCCATTGGTGTCTCCTTTGGCCTTGCATATATTTATATGTGAGGAACTTACAAATTCTTTTGTCAGAACAAGGGTCCTGTCTGATAATGAAATATAATTTACAGACCCTTATATTTAATTTTCTGAATGTGGCCTTAGTAAGCCACATAAGCCTAGACCATCCCTGACAGGGTTTTGTCCAACCTGTTCTAATTTCAGTTTTTGTTTCTTTTTCTTTTTTTATAGTTAAAGACTTCCATATCATGTTTTAACATTTTCACATATTTGTTAAAATAACATACACAGAAATACTTACTTTTCAGTTTATAAGCTACAGCAGCAATAAGGGCTATGCTAACGAATAAAATGACCAGGAAAACAGCCATCCAAGGGGAGGTGGTCGGGAAGAAAACATCTGAAAAATATATGAAAATGTCAGAACATTCCCCTAATTCTTAAGAAACATCTTGGAACTTATAAGGCCAACGAAATAGAGTAACTCAGGTTAATTTATGTGAGTCATAGAATCATAGAATCTCAGGGTTGGAAGGGACCTCAGGAGGTCATCTAGTCCAACCCCCTGCTCAAAGCAGGACCAACCCCAACTAGATCATCCCAGCCAGGGCTTTCTCAAGCCTGACCTTAAAAACCTCTAAGGAAGGAGATTCCACCACCTCCCAAGGTAACCCATTCCAGTGCTTCACCACCCTACTAGTGAAAAAGTTTTTCCTAATATCCAACCTAAACCTCCCCCTCTGCAACTTGAGACCATTACTCCTTCTTCTGTCATCTTCTACCACTGAGAACAGTCTAGATCCATCCTCTTTGGAACCCCCTTTTAGGTAGTTGAAAGCAGCTATCAAATCCCCCATCACTCTTCTCTTCTGCAGGCTAAACAATCCCAGTTCCCTCAGCCTCTCCTCATAAGTCATGTGCTCCAGCCCCCTAATCATTTTGGTTGCCCTCCGTTGGACTCCTTCCAATTTATCCACATCCTTCGTGTAGTGTGGGGCCCAAAACTGGACACAGTACTCCAAATGAGGCCTCACCAGTGCCGAATAGAGGGGAATAATCATGTCCCTCGATCTGCTGGAAATGCCCCTACTTATACAGCCCAAAATGCCGTTAGCCTTCTTGGCAACAAGGGCACACTGTTGACTCATATTCAGCTTTTCGTCCACCGTAACCCCTAGGTCCTTTTCTGCAGAACTGCTGCCCAGCCATTCGGTCCCTAGTCTGTAGCAGTGCATGGGATTCTTCCGTCCTAAGTGCAGGACTCTGCACTTGTCCTTGTTGAACCTCATCAGATTTCTTTTGGCCCAATCCTCTAATTTGTCTAGGTCCCTCTGTATCCTATCCCTACCCTCCAGCGTATCAACCACTCCTCCCAGTTTAGTGTCATCTGCAAACTTGCTAAGGGTGCAGTCCACACCATCCTCCAGATCGTTGATGAAGATATTGAACAAAACCGGCCCCAGCACCGACCCTTGGGGCACTCCACTTGATACCGGCTGCCAACTAGACATGGAGCCATTGATCACTACCTGTTGAGCACGACCATCCAGCCAGTTTTCTATCCACCTTACCGTCCATTCATCCAGCCCATACTTCTTTAACTTGCTGGCAAGAATACTGTGGGAGACTGTATCAAAAGCTTTGCTAAAGTCAAGAAATAGCACATCCACTGCTTTCCCCTCATCCACAGAGTCATTTATATGTATGTACTGACATTAATTAACCCTTTCAACAATCATATGAAGTTGATGGAATAAGTATTATTACCCCCCTCTTGAGGTGTGGAAAGTGAGAGAAGTTGAGCAAATTCTCTGACGTGATAATGCAAGTCAGTAGCAGGGCTTGAACTCAACACAGAATCCCTGTGCTCAACAGACATAAATGGGACAACTCACCTGGGTGAGTACTACAAAGCATGAGTAAGGGCTGTAAAATCTTCCCAATAAGCATTAAATAATAACAAAAAGTTAAAGGAATGTTAATGTTGGAAATGAAGCACACAAGAATCAGGAGAGGCCAAAAAATAAAAGTTATATATACCACCTTAACTCTGCCCTTTTTTCCAGGATGAACCAGTACACTGAATGAGACAGAATTTTCCATATATTTAGTAAGATTGAAAATGCCATGCAACTGTGTTACATATTCACGTGCAATGAAAGCCATTAGAACCCAGGATCATTGTGCAGAAAGAAAATTCTTAATAATGTACTTGTGCAAATTTATGATTCTTTAAAAGTTTTAACACAGCTTTATCAAAATGGGTTTTTAGTGGAAACTGACAGGCAAGTGTTTAAAAGAAGATAGCTCCTAGTTCATATAGCAGGCATTTCAATGGTAGATCTCAAAACATTGTACAAAGGAGGCCAGTATCATTATCCTGGGGAAACTGAGGCACAGAACAGGGAATGGATATGTCCAGTGTCACTGAGCGGGTGAGCAGCACATTGAGGAATAGAACTCAGGCCTCCTAAATCCTAACCCAGTGCTCCATCCACTAGCTCAAACAAACTGGGCATTTATTTTCTTACCACAAAGGAGAGTGAAAAACAGGACCCATCTCATTAACCAAGCAGCCTCTTTATTGTTCCTTAAAGTCACTGACCGCAGTGTGCACTCACCTGAAATCAGGACTCTGGACTCGCTCGCTGTCTTTAGCACGTTGTTGATTATTTTGCAGAAAATTTCATTGTCTGATCCTGGTTCTATATTAATGGAACTTTCAATAGTGTAGGTTCCAGCAGGAGTCTTTGTGTTGATAGTGGTCTGTTTCTCTGTTCGGCTTTGTCCTTTACTGTCTAGCCAGAGCAGTTGGGGCTCAGGGAACCATCCTCCGACCTGCAGGTGAGGCCGATCCCCTGACCCGCATAACCGTCCAGGAAAATGGAAGACTCACCACCCCTAGCTACAAAAACAGAGTTTAAAAAAAAACAACTTTTCATGCCTTGCACAAACAGACCAGAATCGGGGGAATTCCCCCACAGACAGCGCCTTGTGTACAAAAGCAGCTTGTGAGGTCCATCATAATTTGGGAACTGACCTTTTCATTAGAGGGAAATTCCCAGCCTCTCTTTCCCACTGACCTTTTGTACAGGTTTCTCCCCTCATGTAAATCTGAGGAGCTTTCATCATAATATAATATATGGAGATATGCCTATCTCATAGAACTGGAAGGACCTTGAAGGTCATCGAGTCCAGTCCCCTGCCTTCACTAGCAGGACCAAGTACTGTCCCCTGACAGATTTTTGCCCCAGATCCCTAAATGGCCCCCTCAAGGATTGAACTCACAACCCTGGGTTTAGCAGGCTAATGCTCATCAATCATCAAGTTCAAATAAAGATTTTGTGCCTCAAAGTGCACTGCAGTCAGTGGTACCTCAAGAAAACTTATTTTCCTTGATAACATTTCAGAATCTAGAAGAGAAGTGAAATCCTGTGTGGACACGCGCTCTCTCTCTTACTCGTGGCTAAGAGGTTAAGTGAACCGAATTGCTGAGTGAGTGGGTTCACTAGACAATCTTGCTAATAAGCATTTGAGGCCAAGTCTATAGCTTTTAAGGCCAGAGGGGACCATTATGTCTGACTTCTTTTACAATGCAGGACATAGATTTAACCTGTTTGGTTCTGGGTTGAGACCAGTGGCTTGTGGTGGTATCTTTTGGAAAGATATCCAATTTTCATATAAAAAGGGATTGACCAAATTGACCAAATACCTTTGTAATCTCTTCCAAAGGTTAATTACCCTTGATTTTAAAAATTTGAACCATATTTCCAATTTGAACTTTGCTGACCTTAAATTAAAGGCACTGGATCTTGTTTTGTGTTTGTCTGTGTGACAAAAAAGCCTTCTCATATATGAAATCTCTTCCCCATGCAGGTAATTCTAAACAAACCACCTCTTAAACTTCTCTTTGTTAAACTAAAAAGATTGATCTTCACAGACTAAAGAAGCCTGTGAGGCAGGCTTTCTAGGGCTTCAATATTTTTGTGTCTATTCTCAGAAACCACAAATCATTCTCACAGCTCTTCTCATTCCTGGTGTAATTCTGTGGACTAAAAAAGAGCTGCAGAAAGGCTTAATTGAGCTCCTTTTCTCTTTCTCTCAATAACAAAATATCTGGTAATAAACGATTCAATATTACCTTCACTGACCTGTCACATGCAGTTCAATCACCACCTCATCATACCAGTTCTCAGAAACCACTCGGCACATGTAATTCCCTGCGTCAGAAGCCTGGACATTCTTCAGCTTTAGAGACATGTTTCCTGTGTTCATTTCATGTTGAAAGAACTCCGTTCGACCCTGGTATCTCTCATCCTGTTTTTCTTCTTTGTTTCCTCTGTTATAAGAACTCACATCTATATTTTCCTGGGGCCGAACAAGTCTCCAGTGGAGAGTGATGTCCCCAGGGATACTCGTGGCTGTCACCTGGCAAGGGAGGGTAACGTCTTCGCCAAGGAATCCAATAACAGGCAATTCAGGGTGAATGATTTTATACTCCCCTGCAGATAGATACAGACAGACATTTTCTCTGTTTCAGATCATTAATCAACGAATGAACTTTATGATGTAGAAGCAGCCTGAGGTGAAATGAGATGGTGACAAGGTTCCTGCCCTGAATTTTACAGCTGTATTTTCAGTTTTTAAATGTTGAACAGGATAATCTAATTGGTGCTTCAGGCTGTGATTTTAGGCACCACGTGGACTCTTCTTATCCCTGCGAAGTTCACTAGAGTTCTGAAGAACTTTACCCAGTTCAGCTGGATCAGCTACAGTTCTGCCAAGCGCTCATGATCCCACATTCCCATATGCAGGAATGGGCCTCCCTCCTGCTGTGCAGGAGCCAGCAATCCTTGCAAAGTGCCCCAGAGGTGAAACCGCCTCTTCAGGCACTCCTGGGGTGATGCACATTCCTAGCCATGCGAGTTGCTGGCAAGGTCCCTAGAGCACCCCAGTGGCTGAGAGCTTCCTAAGGGCACTGTTAGGAGTGCTGGTGCCAATGTAGAATCCAGGCCTGTATTTTCGTCTGTATTTTGAGTTTTGCTTGCCTGTTGGATTTTTTGGTACACACACATTCTTACTAAAGTGTGTGAACAAAGGACAAAGACACTGAGCATGTTGCTTCTTCCTATAGTATAATGGGAACAGATAAGAGCAGTTAAAGTGTTACTGGACATGGCGGGAGTATGATATACGAGCGCACACTTGAAGACTGCCTCAACTCCTATCTCAAGGCAAGGTCAAGCAACCAGTCAGGAGGGGCAAGGGGAGATTGTGGGGAAGGTAAAACACTAAAAGGCCAGAGAAATGCCTGCCCCTGACCATAGTACAACCTCACTCCTTACCCCTCCCATAGGGTACAAAAAAGGTGGGACAAAGGCCCAAGACCCCCCAAAATGGAACACGACCATAAATTGTAAGGGATGGGACTGTGGGCATGCATTTCGGGTATAATGATGCCTGCTTAGGAGGGGGGAGTCGGGACACTGGGAAACAAGTCTCTGCGGCGTCAGAGTTACGGTATACATGCTTGCTGGAAACTAACACCAATAAACATTGCATTGCCTGCACTTCGGACTGCTGGTCTTCTGCTTTCTGTCTGTGTGACAAGAACCAGGAGAGAGGGTAAAAGGAATGCCCTCTAACAGCAGGGCCGTAACGAGGGCGAGGCGAGTGCCTCTGGCAGGAGCATAAAAGCCTGCTGCCAGGGGCGCGCCCGTCCTCCCCCGCCGCCGAAGCCGCCCCAGCTTACCTGCGGGTGGTCCGCCGGTGTGCATGCAGGAGGCCCCCTCTGCCGAATTGCCGCCGAAGCCAGCAGCGGCAGCGGCGGACCTCCCGCAGGTAAGCGGAAGCGGCTTCGGCGGCAGGTAGCAGCACTTCCACCCTGCCGCCGAAGCCGCTTCCGCTTGCCTGCGGGAGGTCCGCCGGTGCCGTGGCTTCGGCGGCAATTCGGCAGAGGGGGGCTGTCACAGAGTACGGGGGAGTCAGGTCCTGCACCCCTCTTCCCGGGATTCAATGTGACTCTCAGCCAGCCAGTAGAACAGAAGGTTTATTAGGGTTGTCAGGAAAGAGTCCAAACAGAGCTTGTAAGTATGACCAGGACCCCTCAGCTGGGCCCTTCTGGGGGGCAGGGAGCTTAGACCCCGGCTCTGGGGCTCCCTGCGTTTCACCACCCAGCTCCAAACTGACAAAAAACCAGCCAAACCTCCAGCAGGCTCTTCCCCTCCCCCGGGGCCCCTCCTCTAGCCTTTTACCATTCTCCCAGCCAAAGGTGTCACCTCCCAACCCCCGTCCTGGTTCATGTTACAGCCTCAGGTAAAGTCTCGCATTCCCGATGCAGCCTTTCCCAATGCAGCCAGCCTCTCAGGTCAAATCCATCTCGCTCTCTACTCCGTCACAGGGGCCTCCTGCACGCACACCGGCGGACCACCCGCAGGTAAGCGGAAGCGGCTTCGGCGGCTGCTAAAAATAGCCTCCGCCGAACTGCCGCCGAAGCCGCTTCCGCTTGCCTGCGGGAGGTCCGCCGGTGCTGTGGCTTCGGCAGCAATTCGGCGGAGGGTAAGCGCCCCTAGGAATTTCTGCGCCCCTGCCTCGGGTGCAAAAATTCCTAGTTACGGCTCTGTCTAACAGGCACATCTACATTGCAGTTAGACACCCGTGGCTGGTCCGCATCAGCTGACTCGGGCTTGTGGGGCTCAGGCTAAGGGGCAGTTTAATTGCAGTGTAGATGTTTGGACTTGGGCTGCATTTTCTCAGGCACAAAAGCTGTAGAAAGCTGAGTTAATATTAGTACCCCAATGGTACAGCGAAGGAATCCAAGGCAGAGAAAGATGAGTTGACCTGCCCGAAGTCACTAAGGGAGTCAATAGGCAAGTCAAGAATAGAACCCAGATTTTCTAAACACTCACTATTGTGCCCTAACTAATAAACCAGATTAATCAGAAACAGGACTTACAACCTTCAGGCCCTAACCTCTGAAATAATTTCTCACTGATCAGTGAACAGATGTTTCACCGCAAAACCCATGTGGACCTGTGTATGATAGATGCAGATGAATCTTACACTTTTATTGGGCAGCTTGGTGCTTGGCTGATGGCAAATAAACTTCTTTGCCTCAGAATAGTTTTAGGAGTTTCATAAAGTGATGGGGGATTGGGAGCATCCCGTGAAAGACATTGGTCAGTGAATATTCTGTGCTGGAATTGCATATGGCAGTAGAGTTGAGCCATTTCTCTGCACACTGGGGTGAACAAAGAAGTGAGCTGCATTGCACTGACAAATGAAAATGTTAGACTCTATTAAAAATAATGAAACCTTAGATTGTTGATGCCTGTGATTTTTTTCCTCACCCTGGCAATGATTAATTAACTCATTAAAATAAATTTAACAAAGAACTTTGTTTACCTCTTATCAAGTAGGGTGTCTGTAGAAAAGTCAGTGTCTGAATAGCTGTCATCCACGGGAATAAGGAATCCATTGCTGGGCAGACATTCAAAACACATTATTAGTATTATAAAACACCAATACATCAACAAATGTCTCAAAAGGCAACATGCTGGGGCAGGTATTATGAGGTTCTCCCAGGCCCTTGTAAGGCAATCACAATATGTTTCAGTGTTATTGCTGTACAAGAAAGAGCAATACATTAGCGAGCAATGCTGTAATCCTTATTGCTATTGACTGACCTTTCTGTTTGTTACTCAAAAACCACGTCCAAATCAAGTTTGTTACAGAGGTTCAGAGTTCTGCCGAGGTGCTGAACAAAGCAAACAATAGTTAAGAAAATGTAGTAATGTTACATGGGTCAGAGTCTTAACTTGGATCACTGGGGCTACGTCAGTTTACACCAACTGAGGATCTGGCCTCAAAGTGTAAAGAAGGTCGAACATATCTCTGTCTCATCCTTCAAATACATTTCTCCAAAAGGATAAAGGCTGGATACCTTTTTACATGTTCTGAGCATCAAAATCACAATTAAATTAATAAGCCCATTCTATTAAGAGTAAATGATTGTCAAAAACTTCCTTTTCTTGAAACAACTTCCTTCCGGAAACCCCGGAAAAAAGGGGCGAAAAAGATTGCTTTCACGGAGGGAGGGAGGGACGGGGGAATGGCTTGACAACATGTACCCAGAACCACCAGCGACAATGTTTTCTGCCCCATCAGGCTTTGGGATCGCAACCCAGAATTCCAATGGGTGGCGGAGACTGCGGGAACTGTGGGATAGCTACCCGCAACGCAACGCTCCGAAAGTCGACGCTAGCCCCGATACTGTGGACACAGTCCGTCGACCTCATGGTCTTAATGCTCTTTAGTAGAGACACACACAATCGATTCCATAAATTTGGGTTTTAAAATATCGACTTCTATAATTTTGACCTAATTCTGTAGTGTAGACGTACCCTGAGTGTGTTAGCCCTGACTGCACAAAAAGAAGTTAGGTGCCGAAGTCTCTATTGTAGACATATAAGTCCTGGTTTCAGCACCACTGTGATGTACTGCGCCCCTTTCCATCCCCACCACCAAATCATGCAGGTGCCTAAACTCACTCAGCTCTTAAGTTTCTACGGGAAAAGTTAATAATATATGGAGATATGTCTATCTCATAGAGCTGGAAGGACCTTGAAAGGTCATGGAGTCTAGTTCCTTGCCTTCGCTAGCAGGACCAAGTACTGTCCCCTGACAGATTTTTGCCCCAGATTCCTAAATAGCCCCCTCAAGTATTGAACTCACAATCCTAGGTTTAGCAGACCAATGCTCAAACCACTGAGCTATCCCACCTCCCCAAATGTACTTCCCTCTGCATTTATGTTCCTGCCTCTGGGCATGTGCAGTACAGCTTCCCTCTAGGCCTCCTGGTGCTGATCTCTGGCATAATCCTGAGAGCGCTTCACAGACCTGGCGAAGACAGGCAGCTGACCACCTATGTTGTGTGCAGGGCCCCAATTGGGTAGGTGTGCTCAGAGGCTGCCTATTAGATTAGGTCACTCAAACAAAATAGCCACTGGGGTAGAAGGAGGACATCCTCATAGCTTTTATCTCAAGGGTTAGGGCAGGGCCGGTGCGCCCACTAGGCGACCCTAGGCGGTTGCCTAGGGCGCGAGGATTTGGGGGGCGGTGGGCGGCTGCCTCCCGGCTCCGTGGCTGAGCCGGGAGCTGGGGGGGCACCACAGGCGGGGGGGGAGGCTGCCACGGTCCGCAGGTGGGAAGGCCGAGCTGCCCCGCGGTGGGGTGGGGAGCTGTGGGGGGAGCTGGCTGCCGCAGGGGGGAAGCAGCGTTACCTGGGGGGTGGGGGGGCGCAGGGATGGTGCAAGGAAGTTTTGCCTAGGGCGCGAAACTTCCTTGCACCAGCCCTGGGTTAGGGTACCGACCTAGGTTATAGGAAACCACTGGTTGAGGTCCCCCCTTCACCTGCAGGGCAGAAGGTATTTGAGCTGCGATCTGCCAGCTCTCAAGTGCTGTACCCAATCTGCTATGGGACAATCTGGTGTGAGACTCCCTCAGTCTCTCCTTTTGAAGCTGTTCCACTGATGCTCAGTCATTGTAGAGTAATTGGAGCAGGGAGGCTGGATCCTGCATCTCCCACATATCACATGAGCAGGGAACTACTCATGATGTGAATGATGCAGGTTCAAATCGCTCCTCTAAATGAGCTGGAGAAGAGGCTTGAAGGTGGGTTTTGTACATCCCAGGTGAGTGCACTATTTAGGGGCGGCTGGGTTTCTCCTTCGATGTCTCTCTTTGTCTCTGGCTTTTGGGAAAAATGGACAGATCTCAATTTCATCCCAATGTGGGTGAGGACATTGTTTAGAAATCTCCAGTATTTTTGCAGGACGGGAAGTCTGTTTCTTGCCACGCTATGGTGGTGCTAGTGATTTCCTGAGAGCCCTGACTTGCAGGTGATGGGGCTGAGGCTGTGGGAGGGAGGGCCGGCCGCAGGGGAAATGGCAGCCTGGCCGGGGAGGAGGCCGTGAAGCATCCTGCAGCCAGGGCAGGTTCCCAAGGGTGGGTCTGACCTGGCTCCCGGAGCGGCCACACAGGGGAAGAGGGAGTCCCGCCCCGCCCCAGCCCAGCCAGGACTAGCAGCTGGAACCCGGCGCATGATAGGGGCCCCCGGCCAGGGTGTCCCAGGCTTAGGAACTAAGGAGCTGCAGCACCCCCAGGTTTCACTGGGCAAAGTTTGTGGGCACTGTCAGAAGGATGCGAGAGTCCCGGAGCTCGGCTGCACCCGTGTGGTGAGAACAGGATCTGCACTTTTTCACACGGCTTTTGAACACACGTGGATGGTTTTCAGTTTCCTTAGCTGGGGCGGGGAAGTTTGGGAATGGTGCCCCCCACTGGATACAATAGGGAATTGTGCCCCCATAGGGGCCCCCTGAACCTCTGAGCAAGGACCCCGCTCTCTCGCTCTCTGCAGTCTCAGGGGCGGAGTCTCATTCCCAGCGAACCCTGTTCACTTGCCATCGCTCCTGGGCTGGGTCAATGTTCCTCGCCCCAGTGACTCCCACTGACCTGCGCCAATTCCCCAAGCGCAGGATCGGGGCCCAGAGTCTGGACCCGTCACGCTCACTGGGGCTTTGCCCAGGGAGTGAGGGCTCCTGCCTGGGGCTGTGGGGCAGCAGGGGGCAAAGTGAGGTCCCTGAAGGCTGGGCCCCCAGGTCCCCACCTCATGGCATCATCCGCGCGGTGTGGGGAGGGGCTGCAATCAGGGACTGGGGTCCCTGCAGGCCAGAGCCATGTCTGTGTTCAATTCGCACCCCTTGTAGGGTGACCAGATGTCCCGATTTTATAGGGACAGTCCCGATTTTGGGGTCTTTTTCTTATATAGGCTCCTATTACCCCCCACCCCCTGTCCCGATTTTTCACACTTGCTGTCTGGTCATCCTACCCCCTTGGCGTGGGGAGAAGCAGAGGTATTGCATAGCCAGGGCCAGAGCCCCTGCGGGTGTCAATCAGCCCCGCTCCCCTGGAGTGACACCCTCACCCCCACCCCTCTGTGCCCAGGAGACCCCCTAGTGGCCACGTGCGATAGGGCAAATGTCGAGAACCGTTCTGGGGAACGTTCTGATGAAAACATTTTGCAAAAACTTTTGGGGGAACCGCCCCCCTCCAAAGTCGGCCCATTTTCACCTTACAAAACAGGAACAACAGGGAAACAGCTGCGTTTTTTTTTCCACCCCACCCCCAAGGCCTGTTGTGTTTAACAGCTCAGTTCTCAGCCACCCAAATGCCCTGGGATGTGACACTCCCCAGTTGCAATTTCCAGTCTATCTACTCACCGTACTGCTCTGGCCCCATTGCCACAGCTCACAAGGTATTTACCCTCCTAACTCCCTGTGAGGCAGCATAATTATCCTCATTACATGGGTGGGGAAACTGAGGCACAGAGCTGCTATGTGACCTCTCCAGGGTTGCACAGGAAGGCTGCGGCAGAGCAGGGAATTCATCTCCTAGTGACCAAGTCCCAGGCTCGTACGTAACCACTGGGCCACCCGTCCATGCAAGATGCCAACTGCAGTTCAGAGCAGAAACTCTACTGAACTCAGCGCTGGGCATCTCACTGCCTATGGACACCCCGGCCAAGTGTGCGAGGCTACAGTGGGGCTTCTGGGGGCCGACCAGCCCTAGAGGATGTTGGGTCCCCATAGGCCCAGCCAGGCAGCAAACCCCCATGTAGCTCTGCCCTGCTCCTCCCCGGCCCCTACCTGAGTCCAGACAGTACGTGCGTTTCTGGTCCATGTCATAGTTTCTGGTCAGAGAACACCAGGGCCTCCCGCTGGCATCCCCGTCTGCCGTACGTCCCAGGTAGGTCTGGTTCTGGTAGGTGAACGGGAAGGCGCAGAGAGCCATGGAATTGCCAGCCAGTACTGGGGAGACAGAGAGAGGGGAGGGGGCCATGTGGTGCAGTGGTTAAGTCACTGCATTCAGAGCCAGGATTCCTGGGTTCCCTGCTGGGGACCTTGGGCAAGTCACTTCCCCTTTCTGTGCCTGTCGCCTCTCCTGCCTGTAGGCCAGTTAGACTGTGAGCAATTTGCGGCAGGGACTGGCGCTCACTATGTGTCTGTGCAGCGACGGGGCCCTGACCTCGGTCGGGTTCAGTGCAGCACCTGGCACAACGGGGCCTGGTGACAACAGAGGCCCATCGGGGAGGCACTGCAGTGGGTCAGCAGTGCCCGTCAGGCCTGGCGTACTCACTACACCTCACACACCTGGCAGAATCTGCAGCTAACCGTGGATGGATCACATACAAACAGGCCACATGCTGATCCCAAAAATCATTGCATGGGGTGTGTACAAAGAGGGGCTGGAATGATGTTCCTCAGATGTGTTTGGCAAGCAATGAATAAGCCCTAGAGTAAGGAACGGGCTTTTGCTTCTCTGGCCAGCCTGCTCCTCAGGCAGAGACAATGATGGTCCATTTACATCTAAGGTAAACAAAGTCATCAAGCTACCAAACCGGGGAGAAGACAGTCTGGCCTCTGCAGGAGGGAGAAACTTTGGCTGGGCCCACTTTGCACAGAATATATTGCAAAGATTTTCAGGGCTATAAAAAGAAGGGGAAAGAACCCCATGGGGTTATCCATGACTGGGCAGACACAAGAGGCCAGGACTCCTGGACATCTGTGTATCCTTCAGCCAAAGGGGTGACATCTCTGGGAACTAGGCATAGGTGAGAAACCTGCTCCCTCACTTCTTAGCAACCTCTGTGCTTCAGTCTACAACCTCTGCCGCTTCCCTGAGCAAGTGTTGGACTCCAGTCTAGAACCTCCACCACACCCCACCCCACCCCGAGTGTGCTTTAAGCTGCAACCTAGAACCTCTCCCCAGCCCGGGGTGACCTTGGAGTGAGGATTCCCAGCTGGAGCAGCTCCACTGACGTCAGGGCTGATTGGCACCCGCTTGGACCTGCCCCATTCACTCCAATGGTTTGGGGCCGATTGGCACCCGCTGGGACCTGCCCGACATCCCATTTCATTTCTGCTGGCACAGACAGCGGCACCCCGATCTTGCTGAGACAGATGGGCGTATTCGGCCTCCTGCCCCGTCCCCAGCTGTCTGTAGCCAGTAGGACGGGATGGGAGAGAGCTGGACACATGGACAGAGCCGTGGGTGCCAGACACATGAACAGAGATGTGAGGCCCCAGGATGGTCTGAAGCTTTATGGCCCTTGCTCTTGAGGCAGGGAATTGGCAACTTCACCCCATCACCCACAGTGTGAGACAAACCAACCCCACCTGGATGGGACCAACGCTCCAGCCTGGAGTCTGCCCGGCCCTCGCCACCTCCCATCCCCCACCCCATCTTCCCCTCCCCTCACCACCTTCCATCCCCCACCCCATCTTCCCCTCCCCTCACCACCTCCCAGCCCATCCCTCATCTGCCCCAGCCCTCTTGGGACTGGAAGTGACTGGCTCACTACAAAAGTAATTTTCCCTCTCTTGGTATTGATACGTCCTCATCAATTATTGGGAGTGGACCACATCCACCCTGACTGAATTGGCCATGTCAACACAGGTTCTCCACTTGTAAAGTAACTCCCTTCTCTTCATGTGCCAATATATATTTCTGCCTGATCTATAATTTTCACTCCATGCATCTGAAGAAGTGGGTTTTTTACCCACGAAAGCTTATGCCCAAATAAATCTGTTAGTCTTTAAGGTGACACCGGACTCCTCGTTGTTTCTGTGGATACAGACTAACATGGCTACCCCCTGATACTTAGAGGACAGGACGGGCTTCAGGCACCAGCCGGCCAAGCACGTGCTTGGGACAGCACCTTCAAAGGGGCGGCCAATCTTGGGGCGGCGCTCGGGTTTTTGGGGGTTTTTTTGCCTGAGTGTGTAACAGCTTCCAGTCTAGAACCACGCCCCTCCTGAGTGTGCGCCGAGCTCCTTTCTAGAACCCCCCCAACCTCTGTGTGCATGTGGCTCCTACCTGGAACCTCCACCCCTTCTGGAGTGTGTGCCTGGCTCAAATCTAGAACCCGCGCCACGTCCTGGCTCTGCTCCAGATTCCAATCTAGAACCCTCCCCTCACTTCTTAGCAACCTCTGTGCTTCAGTCTACAACCTCTGCCGCTTCCCTGAGCAAGTGTTGGACTCCAGTCTAGAACCTCCACCGCACCCCACCCCGAGTGTGCTTTAAGCTGCAATCTTTTTTTGCTTGGGGGGGCAGCGCTCGGGTTTTTTTGTTTGTTTGTTTGTTTGGGGTTTTTTTGCTTGAGGCGGCAAAAAAGTTAGAGCCGGCCCTGTTAGAGGATGAAGGTCTGTCAGGGCTAATTCTGCCCCCACAGGTGACACATGTGCTCCTCCAAGCCCATGTTGTGTCTGCCCAGAGCAAGATTCCCTCCCAGTACATTGTAGCTAAGGTGAAGGTGCACTGGGCTGGGAGCCAGGAGCTCTACTCCCATGTCCGCTGTCTAGTGCACATCATAGACCTTAGAATCATAGAATATCAGGGTTGGAAGGGATCTTAGGAGATCATCTAGTCCAACCCTCTGCTCAAAGCAGGACCAATCCCCAATTTTTGCCCCAGATCCCCAAATGGCCCCCTCAAGAGATTGAACTCACAACCCTGGGTTTAGCAGGCCAATGCTCAAACCACTGAACTATCTTGCCCCACTCCCTTGGTAAATAGCAGGGCCCTGTCCTGGCTGGGAGGCAGCTATGAGCCCCCAACCATCTCCAGATCAGCTCACAAGTCCACTTCAGGCAAAAGTGGGAGGAGAACCCAGCTCTCTAGCGTGGCAGACCCCAGTCTCAGACACAGCCTTTCACAGGGAATGTGCCACAGAGATGTGCTGTTATTCACCTCCCTTTAACCACAGTCACAGTCCCCTCCCAGAGCCAGCAGAAGAACCGAGGAGCCCCAGTATCCAGTATTCTTCAGCTCTCCAGCAAATCGCTGTGTGTCCGGGGGCCAACTGTGTGTCACATCCCTCTCTTGGGGTGGCTCCGCATAAAAGCTCTGGCTTGCCCCTGGAGCTCAAGTGGTAACGCTCAGGCCTGTGGGCTGATGGACCAAAGCTCACACCGGGCTGATGATCCCCGGGGGCTCCTGTGGCAGTTTCTGATGTTCTTAAAACCACCCTCCAAGTGTATTTCATTCTCCCAGGGTGCAAACATCCCCTGACCCAGGCTGGAGCCCTGAGAGCCTAGAACCAGCCAGTGACAGCGCCATGTGCGACCCAACATGTCCTGCGCTGCAGCCGTTTGCTGCTCAGGGCTGAGGGCAGAGCCATCTGGAGCCCCGAGGGCCCTCAGTGCCCTTTGCTTTGCCTTCCCTTAGGCCTCCCTCCCAATCCCCTCACCCTTCCCCTGGGGGTGAAGGAACCCCCCAGCCCTGTGACCCATGGGGAATCTGGCCGGGATCTGGGTTAGAATGAGGAGCAGGGCAAAGCGGGGGTCCCCAGCCAGGCAGGAGGGCAGGACGAGGGGGTCTCCGGAGCAGATGAGGAGCGGGTGTCGCTGGCAGGTGGTGGGGAGCAGGGGGTGATGGGAGAGTGTCCGACACGGAGGACAGGGGAGCTCAGGCTTTGGGGCAAGATACTCGTCGGGAAACAATCCTTGTCCCGCGGGTCACAGATGATTCCGGTGGAAAGTTCTGGCAGGAGCGTGACGGCCCTCAGGGCACGTCTGCTACACAGGTGGGTGCCCTGGGACGTACGGCTGCGACCGCCAGTCACCAGCAATGTCGCCTTTTCCCTGCCAGCCACAATCCCGACCCATGCTCAGTGGCCGAGCGTCGCCCACCGATCACATCGGGCTTCGTCCTGCTGGTTCAGGCGACCTGAGGCTCGCGTCAGTCGATCCCTCAGACGAGTCACATGCCCCATATACGGTTCCAGGAGCCCCCAGGTGAAGACACCCGCCACAGAGATCGAGCAGGAACCGGGGTCTTGCCCAAATGCTGTTACAGACTCGGCCAGCTGCCCACCGGCTGACTCCAGCATTTCCTCAGCGGAGGCTCCGGGGTTCCCGGCGGGCTGAGCAGCGCGCAGGTGACTGGTTCTGGCAGCAGGCAGTGAGGGTTGGCCGGTGGCTTTTTGATGCCCAGAATCGTGCACAGATCTTACAGAGTTGTAGTCTGATTTTCCAGAAAGTTTCTTCACTCTTGGTGAGCCACGGCTTCTCGAAAGCTGCGCCCGCGTGGAAGTACTGATCCCACCGCGGGGTGGGCTCCCCTGCTGCTTATTCTCAGGGGTATCCGCAGGACGTGGGGGAAATTCCTTATGAACCTGCGGTGACAGCTGCAGAATCCCAGAAACGACGGTGATCCCTGTTCTTCCGGGGCTCCCGGTGCTGCCCAGCGAACAACGGGCTCGTAGTGAGGGGCTGAAGGCACAGCCGGGGTGGGGGGTGTTTGGGGTCACACAGCTATCAGGGGAGACCCCGGTCTGTACACCCCTTCTGCGCCCAAGTGGTGCTCCTGGGGACTATGGGGCAGGGGTCATGCCCCTTGGCAGATGTGCTGGTGCCTGGGACCTGCGGGTGCTCGCCCTGGGGAGGGGGTTTATCGCCCAGCCTGGCTGAGCGTGACACTCCCCCTCTCCCCCCCTCCCGCCCCCCATCAGGCTGGCACAATCGTGGCTTGAGAAATAACTGGCTCCTTGCGGCCTTGATGGTGGCGCAAGAGCTGTGAGGTCGGCAGCCTCCAGCCCCCGACGGGAGCAGCCTCCGGCGGCTTCATCTCCGGCAGGGAGTGGGGAGCGGGCGGAGGCCTCCGTCCCTCCTGAGCCCCTCGCCCTTCCTCTGGCCCCGCAGGAGAAGCCGGCTGGCATCCAGGTTAGAACGAGGCGCCAAGCAGGGCGGAGCCGGGGTCTCCAGCGGGCGGGAGGGAGGTGGAGCAGCAGGGCTAGGGGTTCTCCGGGAGGGATGCGGAGAGGGTATCTCTGGTGGGAGGGGGAGAGCAGGGATCACCGGGGAGGCCGGGGGAAGAGCAGGGGGCAAAGGGGGAGCAGGGGGGCATTGGGCAAGGCAGGGGGCAGAGCAGGGGCACAGGGGAGAGGAAGGGGAATGGGGCAGAGCAGGCGGTGCAGGTGTTGCTCAGTCTGCCCTGCAGCCCCCCAACTTGACCCAGGGAAGGTTGGGAGCTGCCAGACACCCAGACACCCCTCCCTTGACCCCTGAGGGCCCCTTCGCCCAGCCGGCCGGAGCAGCGCCACAGCTGCTGGCCAGGGCTCCAGGGCGCTTGAGTCCTTGGGGAGCCAGGTGCCCAGAGGCCAGTGGGGGGAATCGGGGCTGGAGCGGCTCCCCCAGAGGGATGGGGCGATTCCCCATCGCTGGGGCTCCGTGTTGCTCTCGCCCCGGCTGCACCCAAGGCCTGGGCTGGACACAGGGGGCACAGGCCCGGGACTCAGGAATCCAACTGGGTGGTCCCAGCCTACTCCTGGCCGTGGGCCCCGCATTGAGGGCAGGACGCTGCCTGGCTGAGCTCCCCGCGAGCTCCCCACCCTCTGGGAGCTCCCGGTGCCGTCCCTGCCGGCGATGGCCTGGACGTGCCGCCAAGGAGAGGGAGGCAAGGAGCCTCTAACCACCAGGGGAGCCATTGGGCTGCATGTCCCATCTGCACCCAGCCAGTGCCCTGGCTCTGGGGAGGCTGCGTGTGGGAGCCAGGCCCCCACTGGGGCCAATGGGGCAAGGCGGGTCGTGTCACTCGGGGGCAGGGCTGGGGCCTGTCCCTGTCGGGTGCTCGCCCTGGCAAAGGGGTTCATGGCCTAGCCTGGCTGGGTGAGACACCCCCCGCCTCCTCCCCCCCACACCATGCCAGGCACAGGGTGTCCCTGCTGGCCGAGCTTCCCTTGCTGTTGCACACACGGCTTGGGAAATAAATGGCCCCTTGCGGTGGTGTCGGTGGATCAAGAACTGTGAAGCCGGAAGGCCTCAATCCTGAGCCTCACACCCATGTTTGGGGGCACACTGCCCCCCGCATCCACAGCCTCAGCCCTGGGACCCCTTCAGGGCCAGCTCTAATGTTTTTGCCGCCCCCCCAAGCAAAAAAAAAAAACCAACCCAAACGCCGCCCTCCCAAACCAAAACAACCACACACCCCAACTCCCGCCAAAACCATTCCCCCCCCCCTCCACCTGGAGCGCCGGCAGGGAGGGCGGATCCCCCTCCGTCCCGCCTCACTGCCCGGAGCAGAAAAGTTTTTGTTTTTTTTAAACAAAAAAACAAACAAACCCCTGAGCACCGCACCGCCCACAGGTGTCGCCCCAAGCACCTGCTTGGTGGGCTGGTGCCTGGAGCCGGCCCTGGACCCCTTCCAGGGGAATCCAGCTGGAATGAGCATTGGCCTGGGTCAGAACTAGGGAACAAGTGAAGCATGTCTCGCACGCCATGTACTCAACATGACCACTGGGGGCACTGCTGCCCCCTCCTCATTAGCACAAACATTCACACTGCTTGTACCCAGCATGGCCACTGGGGGGCACTGCAGCTCCCCATTAGCACATACAGCATTAACATTGCATGTATCCAGAAATAGCCACTATGGGGCACTGCACCACACACCACCACCTAGCATTCACACTGCATGTACCCAGCATGGCCACTGGGGGCACTGCACCCCACATTACCACCTAGCATTCACACTGCATGTACCCAGCATGGCCACTGGGGGCACTGCACCCCACATTACCACCTAGCAATCACACTGCATGTACCCAGCATGGCCACTGGGGGCACTGCACCCCACATTACCACCTAGCAATCACACTGCATGTACCCAGCATGGCCACTGGGGGCACTGCACCCCACATTACCACCTAGCAATCACACTGCATGTACCCAGCATGGCCACTGGGGGCACTGCACCCCACATTACCACCTAGCAATCACACTGCATGTACCCAGCATGGCCACTGGGGGCACTGCACCCCACATTACCACCTAGCAATTACACTGCATGTACCCAGCATGGCCACTGGGGGCACTGCACCCAACATTACCACCTAGCAATCACACTGCATGTACCCAGCATGGCCACTGGGGGCACTGCACCCAACATTACCACCTAGCAATCACACTGCATGTACCCAACATGGCCACTGGGGGCACTGCACCTCACATTACCACCTAGCAAGCACACTGCATGTACCCAGCATGGCCACTGGGGGCACTGCACCCCACATTACCACCTAGCAATCACACTGCATGTACCCAGCATGGCCACTGGGGGCACTGCACCCCACATTACCACCTAGCAATCACACTGCATGTACCCAGCATGGCCACTGGGGGCACTGCACCCCACATTAGCTGTGGCCGTGTGGCTGGCGGTGTTGCATAATCCCCAAATGACTCAGCTATTCATTCTGCCCTGGGGGGCGCCAAGGCCTTTCCTGTCTGTGCCAGGATCGCTCCCCTGCTGCGCCCTGCTCTGGGGTGCGGCGTGCCTGTGCCATGGCCCCACTTGGGATGCAGGGCAGGGGGGAGCAGGGCAGAGGGGGTGGCTTTGGGCAGCATGGTCATCCTGCCCCGAATCTTGCTGATTGGGCACAGTTGGGGCTGGTAGGGTGTGGGAGGGGTCTAGGTTTGGGGGCCGGTGGTGGGCACCCTGCTGTAGGCACCGCAGGGTCAGACACAGGGGCAGGTGGCAGCTCCCTGGGGAGTGCGGGAGAGAGCCCCGGTGTGAGGGGTCCATGAGCCAGGAAATCCCAGCCCACTGGAGCCTGCAGCCCCACAGCTACACACGGCCCTGTCTGTGACCCACCCAGCCCCAGTGAGCTGGGCTGAATCCCCCAGAGCTCACCGACAGCTATCCGGGCCCCATCACAACTCGCCAAAACCCGGCCTTCCCTACTGCCTAGACCCTCCTGCACACAGCAAACAATCTGCTACACACACACACACAAGCCAACACCCCCTGCACTTAGAGTGACCAGATGTCCCGATTTTATAGGGACAGTCCCGATTTTTGGGTCTTGTGCACACACACCCTGCCACACCCTCTACGCACACAAACACACACACCAACCCTCTGCACACACACCACAATGCCCTCTTGCACACACGCACAAACACTCCCTGCACACACGCTCACAAACCCCTATATTCCCTACACACACACACACACACACACACACAAACCCCCCCACAACACTCCCTGCACATACACACACCGCAAGAGCCCCTGCTTACGCACAGCCCAACACTACACACACATCCCAACACCCCACACACACACCCCAACACTCCCTGCACACAGACCCTGCAACACCCACACCAACACTGCCTGCACACACCCCGCAACACCCTCTATGCACATACACACACACTCAGCACTCCCTGCACACACGCACACACACATACCACACACACACATATACAAGCACTGCAACACCCTCTGTGCACACACACCCCAATACCCTCTGCACACACGCTCACACACCTCCACAACACCGCAACACCCCCTGCACACATACTGACACACACACACCCTCTGATGAGGATGGTACCCTGTCCAGCCCCCTCCCCCCCACCCCAACACCATCAGTCCCTGTTCCCACAATGCAGAGGCTGCCCCACTTCAACCCAGCGAGTCCGTGGCTGGGATCTGCGGCCTGCTGGGCTCTGTGTTTCCAGGGTGGGGTAGGGGGTGGCCTCCGGGCCATGGACGGGGAAGGAGTGTCTGGGGGGCAGGTCCCCAGAGACCCATTAGGGTTGCCACCCTCCAGGATTGTCCTGGAGTCTCCAGGAATTGAAGATTAATCATTAAAGATCATGTCGGGTGATGAAACCTCCAGCCCGGGTCCCCGGCTAGGTTCAGCCAGCGGTGAGAGGGGAGGGCTGGGCGCGGGGGGAGGCGTCTGGCCCAGGCTAAGCTGCTGTGCATTAACCCCGGAGCAGTTATGACATATCTCGAATGCCCGAGCGCGATCCTCCACCCCCTGCCGCTGCCCGGGTACCGCTCCCGCCCCGCACCCAGACGGACGCACAGACACACGGCTCAGCATGTCCGACAGCCCCAGCCCAGCGGGGGCCCCCAAGGGGGGGGCCCCCGATGAACCCGAGGGGCAGCCCCCCTGCGCCGAGCTCAAAGCGGCCGTGGAGAAATGGTGAGTCCCAGCGCAGCTGCCATGATGTGGGGTTGGGGGGGAGCACTACTGGGGGCGGGGGCTGGCACCCTGCTGATCTGATCCATGGGGAGCCGCTGCAGGGAATGGGGGTCAGGGGCTCCATGCAGTGGGGGAAGGGGGGATTCATAGGGGTAGGGCTGGCAGGGCTCAATGGGTCTGTGATCAATGGGGCCGCAGGTGGCTCAGTGGGACAGAGGGGCTCAATGGGTTAGGGGATGGGGGCCTTAGTGGGGCAGGGAGGGCTCAGTGGGGTGAGGGTTCAGGGTTTTAATGAGGCAGGTGACTCAGTGGGGTGGGGAACTCAGTGGGGCAGGTGGAGATCAGTGGGGTAGAGGTTGGGGGCATTTGTGGGGCTGAGGGGCTCAGTGGGGTGGGGAGACTCATTGGGGGTTACTTGGGAGCTCAGTGGGGCAGGCAGCTCAGTTGGGTGGGGCAGAGGAGCTCAGTGGGGTAGGGGTCTCAGTGGATTTGGCACAGGGGGTCTCAGTGGGGAGGGGAGGTCTCAGTGGGGTGGGGGCAGGGAAGCTCAGTGGGGGGCTCAGTGGGGCAGAGCATCCCAGTGGATTGGGCACAGGGGGTCTCAGTGGGGAGGGGAGGTCTCAGTGGGGTTTGGGTAGGGAAACTCAATGGGGAGCTCAGTGGTGTAGGGGTCTCAGTGGGGCGGGGGGGTCTCAGTGGATTGGGCACAGGGGGTCTCAGTGGGGTATGTGGGGCGGGGGCCCAGCCCAGGTGAGGCAGACGGGTGGGGGCCAGGGTGAGGCAGACAGGTGGGAGCCGGTGGGGTCCTGGCTCCGTGGTTCCCCAGGCCGGGATGGGCAGAGGGGCCCTCGGCGCCGGCCATGTGGTGCAGGGACCGGAAGAGAACGGCAGGACGTGGCCTCGGGCAGCCGGCCTGGAAAGAGCTCTGTGGCCCCAGGGCAGCCCCACACTCCAGGAAGCAGCCAGCCCAGCACCCTCCCAGCAGGACCAACCCCACAGGGAACGTGGGGGCTTCCGTGGGGCAAAGGCCCTTCCACTCGGGAGAATGAGCCCCGGCCACCCAGCGGTCCCAGGCTCCAAACCCCACCCCAACCAGCCCCACCCATCCAGCCCCAGTTATATGGGGCACGAGGGGCGTGAGAGAGAGGTGTAGTGACATAGACAGGTTGGTTGGGGGGTTAGTGAAGGGGGCTGACAGAGGGGAGTGAATGAGGGGGGTGAATGGGGAGCCGGTGCCATGGGTGTGCACTGGGAGCGGTGCCTTGTTACAAGGTGTGACTGTGGGGGCCTTGCGGGGAGGGGAGTGAAGGCAGCTGGAGGCAGTGATAGACCCAGTGGAGTATTTGGGGTTGGATGGACGGAGGGAGGTGTATGGGGATGGTGGGCTGTGTATAGGGATAGATGGTGGGGCATGTATAGGGATGGTGGGGTGTGTATGGGGAGGGATAGATGGAGGGTGTGTATATGTGGATGGATGGAGGGGTGTGTATAGGGATGGAGGGGGGGTGTATGGGGATGTCGGGGTGTCTATAGGGATGGATGGCAGGGTGTGTATGGGGATAGCGAGGTGTGTATGGGGACGGAGGGATGGTGGGGTGTGTATAGGGATGGATGGCAGGGTGTGTATGGGGATGGATTTAGGGGTGTATATGGGGAGGAAGGAGTATGTATGGGGATGGATGGAGGGGTGTGTATGGGAATGGAGGGGTGTGTATGGGGATGGAGGGATGTGTATGGGGATGGAAGGGGGTATATGGGGATGGATGGAGGGGTGTGTATGGGGATGTAGGGGTGTGTATAGGGATGGGTGGGTCACACACACCCCAGGTGCTGTCAGTCCTATCACCCCCTACTAGGGTGACCAGATGTCCCGATTTTATAGGGACAGTCCCGATTTTGGGGTCTTTTTCTTGTATAGGCTCCTATTACCCCCCACCCCCTGTCCCGATTTTTCACACTTGCTGTCTGGTCACCCTAACCCCTACTGGCGCCCCACACCCACTGTCAACTAGAGACGGGGGTGGGGCTCAGTGGATGGTTGGATGGGGGCTCACTGGGGCTGGGAGTTCAGTAGGGTTTGACAGGGGGCTGAGGGAGCAGGGGTCTCAGCAGGGGTTGGCCCAGGGATTTACGGGGGGAGGCAGGGGTCTCAGTGTGTCAAGAGGCTTGGCAAGGGGCTCAGTGAGGGGCAGGGGGCTCGGTGGGGGTTGGGCAGGGGGCAGGAGGCTCCGTGGGGGTGGGGCAGGGGGCTCAGTGGAGGTGGGGCAGAGAGGCAGGGGGCAGGGGGCTCAGTTGGGATGGAGCAGGGGGCTTAGTGGGGGGTGGGGCAGGGCAGGGGACTGGGGGCTCAGTGGAGGTTGGGCAGGGGCTCAGCGGGATCAGTGGGGGTGAGGCAGGGGGCTCAGTGGGGGTGGGGCAAGGGACTGGGGGCTCAGTGGAGGTTGGGCAGGGGGTCAGCGGGATCAGTGGGGGTGAGGCAGGGGGCTCAGTGGGGGGGGCAAGGGACTGGGGGCTTAGTGGAGGTTGGGCAGGGGGTCAGCGGGATCAGTGGGGGTAAGGCAGGGGGTTCCGTGGGGGTCGGCAGGGGACTCAGGCAGTTGCCGAGGGCGTTTCCATCCCCCGGAGTCAGTCCCTCGGGGTCACAAGCTCAGGGCAGTGGCTGTATCACCCATCCCCCCTGACCCCCAGCCATGCCCTGTCCCCATTCACCCCCCGCCCCCCAAGAGTTGACGCCATCCCCACAGGTGGCCTTGGGCTGCCGTGCCCTGCTCACCCGTCCCGCTGCAGGGGAGCAGATCCCATTGCCAGATCCTCACCCCCAAATAACTCCACAGCTAAAGCTGCCATGGGGGGTTAAAGCAGGGACACACCTACCCTATGGGCGTCAGATGAGGGGGTAACAGGGCCCAGGGCCTCGCAGGGCATGGAGGGGCGCAGCAGATGGGGATGCCCCCCTCCAGGCCCCACAGTAAGAGTGGAGACCCCCAGGGAGACACGCCAGGACTCCTGGGTTCTATCCGCATCTGAAAGGAGAGTGGGGTCTAGTGGTTAGAACACAGGGGGCAGGGAGCCAGGACGCCTGGGTTCTCCCCCCAGCTCTGGGAGCGTTCTAGTGGTTGGAGTGGAGAGCGGGAGGCTGGGAGCCAAGACACCTGGCTTCTCTCCCTACCTCTGCCCCCGTGTGACCTTGGGCATGTGCATGCCCCCCCTTTGGGTTGTAATTGGGGCTGAGCGCCCCCCCGCAGGGTAAGGCGCTTTGCTCGCGGCGCTGCCAGGCGTTATTACTATGATTTATAAATCCCCCGCTCGCGTCTCCCGCGGCCGGGCTGATCCAGCCGGCGGGCAGAGCGCGACCCCCGGCCGCCCCCTGGCCGGGCCCAGGCCACACCCCACCATCCCCCCTGGGGTGCCCCCAGCCGGCTCCACCACACTCAGCCCCACAGCGCCCCACCCCGCATTGGCACGCAGGCTGCAGAGCCGGCTGGGCGATGCCTCTCCCGGCAGCAACTTCCATCTCTCGGGCCCGGCTAATGTGGCTCGACAGGGGCGCGCCGTGACCCAGCACGGGCACCATCTGCTCTGCTGGGCCGGGGGAGCGAGCGGGCGGCGCTGAGGAGGCTGGTTAATTAGTGCGAGGCGGTTAGCGAGGTCCCTGCGCCCTCCCCGCATCCGGCCTGATCCCCGCAGCTCCACCCAAGGTCAGGGGAGACGGGGGCACCATCGAACCCAGGAGTCCGGCCCTTCGCTGGCCTGTCTGCCTGATCGATCCCCTCCTCTCCCCGAGCTGGGGAGAGAACCCAGGCGTCCTGGCCGCCAACCCTCCTGCTCTAACCACTAGACGCCACTCCCAGAGCCAGGGATTGAACCCAGGCGTCCTGGCCTCCAGGCCCCCACCCACAGCCACTCCTGCTCTCACACACACTGCTTCCACCCCATCCCCCGGTGTCAGCAACCCCCCGACCCCAGCGTGGTGGCTGCGCTGAGTCACGGCCCCACAGGGCAGATGCCCCCCATAGCTGGCACCCGCCGGGACACGTGGGCATGGCTAAGCTGCTACCAGCATGGCCGTCGATGACCTACATTCGGCTCTGCCACCCCGTTCCCATGGCAGCAGGGAGTGGGCATGCCAGAGAACGGGGAGGGAATGGAGGCTTGCCCCACGGTGCCCCTGAGAGACCCCTCTTCCACCCGCACCAGCCCCAGTGACCCCCAGGGACACCCCCTCCACCCCCCGAGAAACCCCTCTTCCACCCCCACCAGCCCCACAGTGACCCCCAGGGACACCCCCCACCCCTGCCTGCCCCACGGTGCCCCTGAGAGAGCCCTCGTCCACCCCCACCAGCCCCACAGTGCCCTCCAGGGACACCCCCTCCACCCCCACCTGCCCCACGGTGCCCCCGAGAGACCCCTCTTCCACCCCCACCAGCCCCACAGTGCCCTCCAGGGACACCCCCTCCACCCCGCCTGCCCCCCAGTGCCCTGGAGAGACCCCTCTTCCACCCCCACCTGCCCCATGGTGCCCCCGAGAGACCCCTCTTCCACCCCCACAGTGACCCCCAGGGACACCCCCCCCACACCCCTGCCTGCCCCACAGTGCCCCCGAGAGACCCCTCTTCCACCCACACCAGCCCCAGTGACCCCCAGGGACACCCCTTCCACCCCCGCCTGCCCCTGGTGCCTCGCAGAGACATCTCCTTCACCCCCTACCCCTGCAGAGCGACTGGAGCCCTTGCCAGCCCCCCCAAGTACGGGCTGGGGGGGCCAAGCAGAGCTGGGGCGTGTGGGCCGGGCGGCCGCAGGGCAGGAGGGCGCGGTGCTGCTGACTCAGCCCCGGCCTCATTAGCTCCCGAGAAAGGAGCCGCCGGGGCAGCCAGGCGGGAGTAACGGGGAGGCCGGGAAGGGGGCGCATGGTGGGCATTAACCCCTCAGTGACCGGGGTGGAAACACTGTCCCTCCCCCACCACTAACCCCTCACTCCCCCTCCCCTGGTCCCCCCCACTCTCCCTTAACCCCTCACTGTCCCTCCCCCACCACTAACCGAGACCCTGGCAATTCAGGCCCATCACCCACCCAGCCCCAGCGGTGGTGGCAACTGGATACCTCCTGATTCCCACCCGGGACCGTGCCCCACACACATGCCCCAAACCAGCAGCCACCAGGTTTTCTGGGCCTCAGACGACCCCTGTGGTATAGTGGGGCTCAATCCCTGGCTTTAGCGGCACAGCCTGGCTCATGGCTGGGGGGGGGAGGCGGGCGCGGTGAGGGAGGGGGCGTTTGCATCGGCTCCAAAGGGCGCCAGGCTCCAGCCCCCTGCAACTGTGGCTCATCAGCGCCCCGCCCCTGCCCTGTGACCTCCCTCCCCCTCCCCACAGCTCTGCAGCTGCCCCTTATCTGCAACCTGCAGCCCTAACTGACTGGCGGGGAGTCTGCCCTTCCTGCACCTCCCAAGCAGCCTGGCTTTGGGATGAGAGGGATCCCAGCCTGCCCCCCGCTTCACCCAACCTGCAGGTCTGGGTTCCCTCTTATCAGCCCTAGCGCTCGCTCAGCACCGTCCACCAGCAGCTCTCAGAACGCTTTACGGAGGTTGGCTATTCCCCATTGTACAGATGGGGAAACTGAGGCAGGGGTGGTTTACCCACTGTCACCCAGCAGGTTAATCCCAGTCCTGTGCTCTCTCCACTAGGCCACACTGCCACCCACTAAACTATTATCATTTATTAGGTGTATTATGGTAGCACCTGGGAGCCACAGTCATGGCCCCCATGGTGCTGGGCGCTGTACATTATTTATTAGGGGTATTACGGTAGTGCCTAAGAGCTCTAGTCATGGCCCAGGACCCCACTGTGCTAGGCGCTGTATATTATTTATTAGGGGTATTATGGTAGAAGTAGGATCTCACCTCTCCTCCCCGTCCCCCCCGCACCCTGATCATGGCCCAGGACCTCACAGTCAGGGAACAGGGGTGCAGGGAGGGATCCCACTGCACGGGGTGATAAGATCCTATGTGGAGCACCCCTTGCAGCGCCCGGCTCCCCATTCCCACCAGCCCCAGCAATGGGGCGTCTCCAGCTTCGCCCAGCGCCAGCCATTTGCTGCCCTGGCGTGGCCCAAGCGCAGCACCCCGAGCCTTTCGCCCTCCCTGCGCCACGGCTCCCCCAACCCCACATGTGCACCGTGCCGGACCCCCAGACAGGCTGCAGGGGGTGGGGTGCATCTGGCTAATCTAACCCAACCACCAGCTCTCCCCATACACACCCCTTGCAGATAAGGGTCTGGCTGGAGGGAGGTGGGGACAGATGAGATTGGAAGGGGCAGGGGGGCTCATCGGTTTCCCATCCTCTTGGTTCAGCTTTTAGGGAGGTGGGCGCAAAGGATACTGGGCTCGATGGGCCATGGGTTTGATCTGGGGGTCAGGGAGGGGTACCAGGGTAGATGGGCACATGGCTCTGATCCAGTGGTCAGGGAGGGGGCAGGATACTAGGCTAGATGGGCCCATGTGTGAGAGCCAGGCAGGTAGTGAGCCTCCCCATTTAATAACACCCCTCCCCCCCCCAATGTCTTCACAGCGTAAGGGAGAAGGGGGAGGAGTCGTGCAAGGAGCTGATGGAATCGTACCAGGAGTGTCTCCGTGCCCTGGGCATCAAGGTCTAGCAGCCCCCCCCCCCACGGTGAGTTCCTCTCCCGCAGTCGCTTGGAGAGGTCAGGGGGATCCCAGGGCTGGGCTAGCAGTGGAGGCAGTGCTGTGCCCCCCACCCTGCACCCTGCCCCTAAACCCCTGCTTTGGCTCAGCTGCCGCCTGGGCAGCCCCCGAGGGGCGCAGCCCCAGCCTAGAGCCACATGCCCACAACTGAGTCTCCTCTCAGCCCCGAAGCAGCCTGTGCTTGAATTTGGCTTGGCCTCCCCAAAGCAACCCCTCACCCCCGGAGTTGCAGGACAGCTCCCGCATCCCAGTGGGTTCAGGTCCCCAGCAACAGTTGCCAGGCAACCATCTCCCCAGTGATGGCATTGGAGATACCCAGATGCTGGAGCTGGTTGGCACGTGGCTGCTGGTCCCGTTGGCCACACAGAGCGAGCGGCAGGTTTGCAAGAACATTTCTGAGTTAAAGGGACAATTTGCTTTTGACTTTTTCAATCATAAGAGGCAGCTACAGTCTCACCCCCTGCTTCACATCCACACCCCATCATTCACATCCACACTCCCTGGTTCACACCTACAACCTCTCCCGGTTCACATACACACCCCTTAATTCACATCCACAATTCCTGGTTCAATTTACACCCCCTGGTTCACACCTACAACCTTCCCTAGTTCACACTCACACACCCCTACACCATATTTATACCCCCTCGTTCACATCCACACCCCCTGCTTCACATTCACATGGTGTGGAAGTGCAGATAAGGAAGAGACAGTTGAAGTCCTCATGCACCTGTATAAGGTGTTCAGTGTAGTCAGAGTAACCACCGTTCATCTCCAGCTTCCGGCAACGGATTCCCAGGCATTGACACAGACTCGCTTGGGGGCAGAAATGGATTTTTTTAGATCGTGTCTCACACGTTATAGTATTTCGTTGCCCCATTTTCCATCCCAAGCTCCTTCTGAGGCAGAGCATCTCCGCGTTTCCAGCCCACGGTCAATTTTTGCCCCGCTGTGGCTGAAGGGAGTTTGGAAATGGAGCGCCAGGCTGGGGGCGGTGGGGAGCAGGGGCCTGGTAGGCAGAGGGCGTTGCCTGGCCCTGATGGCCACTCCAGGCATGTGGCAGTCAGAGACAGGGAACATGAAGGGACCCAGGGCCTTTCCCCTCCCCCCACCAGGCTCAGCAGTTGCTCCTCTCTTGCAGGTGCTGGTGTGGCCAATGGGCGCAGCATCACCCAGGGGAGCCGGCCCGTGAGGGCGAAGCACAGCTGACACACGCCACCGGCCGTGGAGGGGGCAGCCGCTCCTGATGGGGAGGGGATGGGAGGCAGGGCAATAAACTGGCATCATTTTACCCAGGCTGGGTGTGTGTGATCAATAAGCACCAGCCCTACACTCCAGCCCCCACCCCCTCTCCACTCAGCACTCCCCCTGTAACATGCCTCCAGTGCAGGCCCCCCCCCCCACCAACCTCCCACTTAGCCCACCCACCACTCCTGACCCATCCCCCTCAGTCCCTTCCTGCCCAGCATGAGGCAAGGGGCATCAACCTCCCCCAGGAACAAGGATCCATCCAGGGCAGGGGGAGGGGGCAGCCTGCAGGATGCCCTGGGGGAGGCCAGCCTCAAAGGAGGGGCAGAGTGCTCAGAGCAGGTGTGTGTGTGTGTGGGGGGGGGGATTCCCATGACTGCTCCCCCACTCCAACCCAGGGGGAGGCATCCACATAGGACAGCTCCCCCTCAGCCCCCAGCTGTGGCTGGTCAGCCTCCCCACTCCCCCATGGGGCAAGAATCAGCCAGCAAGTGCCATGGATACAAATCTACAGCCTTTATTACAACCCCTCCCCCCAAGCCAGCCAGCCAGACGGAGGCAGGAGGGCCTCAGCACAGCCCCCCCTCCCTGTGCACAGGCTGGAGAGCTCTGTGCTGGGGGGAAGGGGGGGGCTCCCAACCTGTGCCCCCCAGATCGAGGCTCTAGTGGGTGCACCCAGCTGCCCCATCCTGTAAGCCCAGCCCCCGCACCACCACCAGCACGCACACATCCCTGGGCTGGTGCAGTGTCTGCCGCTGTGCTCCTCCCCAGAGCCAGCCTCCCCCTCTCTGTTGGGGGGATGAATCCAGCCTGAGCGGGCAGCTCCTGGGGGGTGACGGCCATTGCAGAAAAGCCACCCCCACCTGTAGTGTACTTGAGCTGGAAGCTAAAGGGTTAAGTGCCCCCCAGCCCAAAGAAATAATCCCCACCCCCCCAGACAGCAGCATCAGCCCCATAGCCAGCTCCTCCCCCCATACTCTGCAGTGGGGGACTTGCCCCCCAAAGCTGGCAGGGACCCTCCACCCCACCACCTAGTCCCCCCACATAGGCAGAGGGGTGGCTGTGGGGAAGTACACAGAGAAGGGCAGAGGCAGCAGTCGCAGCCCCGGGGGTGCTGAGAGCAGAGGCCAGCGGTGGGTGGGGTGCCTGGGGCAGCACGGCGTGGGGAGGGAGGGGGGCAGCCCCAGCCCCTCAGTCCCGGCGCAGGTTCTTCAGCCGCTCCTCCAGGTCAGCGTCCGCATCCGCCAGCGCCGCGGAGGGCTCGGCCTTCTTCCCGGCCGTCACGCTGAGCGAGGCCCCCGTCGAGGGCAGGTCTGCGGGGAGAGGGGGGTCAGCCCGCCCGGAGCACCCCACGTCCACCCACTGAGCAAGGCCCCCGTCAAGGGCAGGTCTGCGGGGAGAGGGGGGTCAGCCCGCCCGGAGCACCCCACAGCCCCCACATCCCCCCACTGAGCAAGGCCCCCATCGAGGGCAGGTCTGCGGGGAGAGGGGGGGGGGGGTCAGCCCGCCCGGAGCACCCCACAGCCCCCACTGAGCAAGGCCCCCGTCGAGGGCAGGTCTGAGGGGGGGGGTCAGCCCGCCCGGAGCACCCCACAGCTCCCACGTCCCCCCACTGAGCAAGGCCCCCGTCGAGGGCAGGACAGCAGGAAGCGGGGAGCCAGCCCACCCAGAGCACCCCACAGACCCCCATCTCCCAGACACTGGCAGGGTCAGGCAGCAAAGGCCTCCCCCCGACTGCCCAGTGCCCCCGGCTGCCCAGTGCCCCCGGCTGCCCAGTGCCCCCGGCAGCTGTGCTGCCCCTTGACCCAGCTGCAGGGGGACCTGGCTTCCACCCCCCCCGGCCTGTGAGTGCCTCCTGCCAGGGCCCTTCCCCGCCACCCCACGGCTGGGATACTCACTGGAGAGCTCATCCGTCAGGGTCAGGCCCAGCTCGTCCAGCACCTGGGACACCACAGCATCGCTGGGGGGCAGAGACAGGCAGGTGAGAGCAGGGACACGGGCCGGACCCCCACACACACACCCAGAGAGGAAGGAGCCATGCCCCCAGATAGCCAGGCTGGAGAGGAGGAGCCAGCACCCCACATACCAAGCAGCCTGGATCCCCACACACCTGGGGAAAGGTGCCAGGACAATGCCCTGGGTGTATTCCTGGAGTGGGCATCAGCTGGGTGAGCTCATCCCCACCCCAAGGGTGTCGCTCGGCCTGGGGAACCCCTCTGGGGGGCTCAGTCTGTCACCTGTCCTGCTGTCCAGCACCCCAGCCTCGTGTCCCATTCCCTGCCCCCCCCGAGAGCCAGCCAGTCTCCCCCGCCCCAGGGCCAGATGAGAACTGGTGCCCCCTAGAGGGGAAAGGCTCTGAGTCACATTCCCCACCCCCCTGAGCCAGCCAGATCCCCATCCTGGGGCTGGATAGGAGCAGGCAGCCACGAGGGGGCAAAGGCCCCATGCCCCATTCCCCCTGCCTCCCCGAGCCAGCCAGGCCCCCCAGCCCTGCCCCCACCCACCTCTCCTCCTCGTCATCCTCATCCCCCATGGCGTCATCAATGGCGTCATTCATCATCTCCTCCTTCATGTCCATGATCTCCGACTGCTTCTCAAACTCCATCATGATCTTCTGGATCTGGGGCAGCTTCAGCTGGAGGGGAATATACAGTCACAACCTTGGGGAAATCGAGTGGACTGGCCCTACAGCACCCCCTGCTGGGAGAGGTCAGGCTGAAATAGCCGGGAGCGCCCCCGCACTGGGGCCAGCCTCCTGCCCTGCTCCCCTCAGTACCCCTTGACGGAAGAAGTGGGTCTGAAGTAATCAGGGACCCCCACCCATGGATCAGAACACCCCCACCCCACAGCACCCCCTGCTGGGAGAGGCCAGGCTGGAGTAGCCAGGAGCTCTCCCCATGGCCAGCACTCCTGCCCCGCTGCCCAGCCCTGCTGGCAGAAGCCCACGTACCTGTCTGTTCATGGTGGCCATGGCCTTGGTGACGCCCTTCATGGCCTGGGCCATGGAGTTGTTGGACTTGAGGGTCTGAATCTTGAGCGACACGGCCTGGATGTTTGCTCGCATCATGATGAATTTCTTGACGTAGCGCCGGGTTCGCACCAGGTCCTTGGCCATGATCTTCACCGCGTCCTGCCGGGGGGATGGGTTACAGCGAGGAACGCCCCCATGCACCCTTCCTTCCCCATGCTCTTCACTGTGTCCTCCACTGTGGGGAGGGTTACAGCTGGAGACACCCCTGCCCCCCATGAACTTCACCCCGTCCTGAGGGGGACAGGTTGGGCTCAAACTGGAGATGCTCCCACCTGGCCCTGCCCCTCACTCACCATCTGTCCCTGCTTCGCCATCTTCTTGATGTCAGCGATGATCTTCTTCTCCTGGGTCTCCAGCTTCTGCCGCTCGCGGTCCATATCCCGCATGGCCCGGTTCAGGGCCCGCTGGTTCTGCCGCAGCATCTCCTCCGGCGTCTTCCGGCGCCCGAACAGCAGATCCATCCTGAGCGGGACAAGGGGCGGCCTGAGGCCGTGGGAGACAGCAGCAGCTCAGGAATTTGCAGGGAGGAAGACAGCTAGGGAGCCCCTGAGCAGCCCAGCCCAGGCTGGGAGATGGGGAGTGAATCCTCTGGGTCTGACAGTGAGTGGGGCAGGCAGCTGATCAGGCTAGTCTCTGCCCCACACCCCAGGGGGCAGGTCAGCTCTACCCCCTTGGGGGCTCAGAGCTGGGTTCTCTGGAACCAGGCTCTTCCCTGCAAAGCTGGCTGGGCCAGGCTGTTCCCCTCCAGGCCATGCAATGGTAACAAGGCAGGAGTATCTGTGGAGCTGGCTCCATCATCCATGGCTGTCTTGGGTGCACAGGGGGCTCCCTCTGTTCATCCCCCCCCCCCCATTACCTCTGTGCACTTCCCACCAGCAGCCCAGCCTGTCCCGACACAGGGATAGCTCAGTGGGGGGACAGGGATAGCTCAGTGGTTTGAGCATTGGCCTGCTAAACCCAGGGTTGTGAGTTCAATCCTTGAGGGGGCCATTTGGGGATATGGGGCAAAAATTGGGGAGTGGTCCTGTTTTGAGCAGGGGGTTGGACTAGATGACCTCCTGAGGTCCCTTCCAACCCTGAGATTCTATGACACACCCAGGGCACTGCTGTGCCAGTCCCGGGGTCAGGCCCAGCCCAGCTCGACCTTTCCCTGGTCCAGCAGCTCCTGGGCGAGGGGCCAGACCCAACTCCAGGCTGCACACACAATAGGGACCTGCCTGGTGACCCCGCAAGGCAGGACACAACTCCTGGATCCCCCGCTCCAGCTTGGGCAGGGGAGGCACGGTGAAGGGGGCTGGCTGCCTCTAAGGGGGGAGAAGTGTCAGAGCAGCAGGCAGCTCCTTTGGAGGGAGCGAACCCCCTGGACCCCACCCCAGGGAGACCCTCCCCCGCCATGCTCCGTTCGCACACCTCCACGGACCGGACAACCTGCTCTGCAGGAGCCGAGCCGGGCACAGACCCCTCCCCATTGACTGGGGCCACGGCTGATCCCAGCGCTGCCCCTGAGAATAAAGGGGAAACACTACCCGCAACCCAGGAGGCACTCAGGGCCAGCCAGCCAGCACAGTACTCACCTAGGGGAGAGAGCAGGTTCTTTACAGGGGAAGACGGCTAGAGGAGGCAGGAAACGCTGGAGTCAGGTGTGCACAGACAGGGCGAACTGCAGAGACAAGAGGAGAAGGTTAGAGGTGGTGGAAAGGTCTCTGTGAGGCCTGGGGTTTGGGGCACTGCTCTGACTGGACACGCTGCCACAGGGGAATGGAGCCCAGTGCCACTGCAGGAGAGGGCACAGCCCTGGTGGCCTAGGAAGGCCATACCCCCAAGACCCCCTGCTCCCATCACAGTGCTCCAGGCCCCCAACCCCCACACCAAGCTGGATAAAAACCAATAATTTTTGCTGAAATCAGATTTTTTTTTTAATGTAAACCAGAATTTATTTTGTGAGTTAAATTATAATACGTTTTTCTTTTTAAAACAAAATCTGAATTTAATACAAAGTATGTTAAGGCCTAAACTTATGATAATCTCTTCAAATGCGTAAATATAAAGAAAACATGCTGAATCCACGAGCCTCTACCGATAACATTGCATTCAAGGTGGTTTTTCGACACACAGAATCGCGGGGGCGGGGGGATATCGAACGCCTGAGGTCAAGCTTTATAAATACAGCCCAATAGCTCAGCCAAAATAATTATAGACTCAGACTTCAAGGTCAGAAGGAACCATCATGATCATCTAGTTTGACCTCCCGCACATTGCAGGCCACAGAACCTCACCCACCCACTCCTGTAACAGACCCCTAACCTCTGCCTGAGTTACTGAAGTCCTCACATCATGATTTAGAAACTTCAAGTTTTACAGAGAATCTACCATTTACACTAGTTTAACCCCGCAAGTGACCCATGCCGCAGAGGAAGGCAAAACACACCCAGGGTCTCTGCCAATCTGGCGCCAGAGGAAAATTCCTTCCAGACCCCAAATATGCCGATCAATTAGACCCAGAGCATGTGGGCAAGACCCATCAGCCAGACACCTGGTAAAGAATTTGCTGTAGTAACTCCCTGCTCATGTAGCGTCCCATCACCAGCCGTTGGAGATATTTGCTGCTAGCTATTTAGGAGACTCTCTCATTTTCAAGAGACGCAAGTAGGAACTTAAGCTCAGTCACTTTCACTTGGGCACATCTGAAAATTTCCTCCCAGGTTGATTTGAAATAATCAATGTAATTCACTGAGGACAGTTAAACCGTCTGGTTAATAACGAATCATTTTGCTGTAAACACGAAAACTGTTCTGACATGAGAAGTTTATGGATCTAAAACATTTAGGGTTGTTTTGGTTAATAAAAGTACATTTTAGATGTTGTTTTGTGTGGTCAGTTAAACTCCAGCTACCATCCAAATGCAGCTCGACACAAAACCTTAGTGAACAGTTGAATCTCTAGGAGATAAGCAATTTGGCATTTGCTATTTGCTAACACAGTGAAAAAGGCCAATTAATTCATAAGAATTTGAGAGTATTACGCTGCATTGATGAAGTGGGTATTCACCCACGAAAGCTTATGCTCCAATACTCCATTAGTCTAAGGTGCCACAGGACTCTGTCGCTTCTTAAACATAGTTACTTAAACAAATGTATATAATTATAGGGAACCCTCCTAGGTAGCACAAAGATGTCCCACTTCCGGCATCCAAGCTCTGTTATTAGCTGTAAACGGATAGGTGTGAATGGGTCTAGTGACCCGTGGGGGGGGGGGGGGGGGGGAGAAACGCCCCTTTCTTTGGAAAATAACTGATTAAAGAGAAAAATTGATTACAATCAATTATTTCAATAGAGGCGTCACATGAGATGATTTCAATTAATCCACCCGCCCCGGCCCCCTCCCCCAGCTGGGCCCCACAGAGCCCTCCTCCCAGCCCCCTACCCACCCCACTATGCCCCACCCCTCCTCCCAGCCCCCTACCCCCAACCCACCCCACTATGCCCCACCCCTCCTCCCAGCCCCCTACCCCCAACCCACCCCACTATGCCCCACCCCGCCTCCCAGCCCCCTACCCCCAACCCACCCCACTATGCCCCCCTCCTCCCAGCCCCCTACCCCCAACCCACCCCACTATGCCCCACCCCTCCTCCCAGCCCCCTACCCCCAACCCACCCCACTATGCCCCACCCCTCCTCCCAGCCCCCTACCCCCAACCCACCCCACTATGCCCCCCCTCCTCCCAGCCCCCTACCCCCAACCCACCCCACTATGCCCCACCCCTCCTCCCAGCCCCCTACCCCCAACCCACCCCACTATGCCCCACCCCGCCTCCCAGCCCCCTACCCCCAACCCACCCCACTATGCCCCCCTCCTCCCAGCCCCCTACCCCCAACCCACCCCACTATGCCCCACCCCTCCTCCCAGCCCCCTACCCCCAACCCACCCCACTATGCCCCACCCCTCCTCCCAGCCCCCTACCCCCAACCCACCCCACTATGCCCCCCTCCTCCCAGCCCCCTACCCCCAACCCACCCCACTATGCCCCACCCCTCCTCCCAGCCCCCTACCCCCAACCCACCCCACTATGCCCCACCCCTCCTCCCAGCCCCCTACCCCCAACCCACCCCACTATGCCCCCCCTCCTCCCAGCCCCCTACCCCCAACCCACCCCACTATGCCCCACCCCTCCTCCCAGCCCCCTACCCCCAACCCACCCCACTATGCCCCACCCCGCCTCCCAGCCCCCTACCCCCAACCCACCCCACTATGCCCCCCTCCTCCCAGCCCCCTACCCCCAACCCACCCCACTATGCCCCACCCCTCCTCCCAGCCCCCTACCCCCAACCCACCCCACTATGCCCCACCCCTCCTCCCAGCCCCCTACCCCCAACCCACCCCACTATGCCCCACCCCTCCTCCCAGCCCCCTACCCCCAACCCACCCCACTATGCCCCACCCCGCCTCCCAGCCCCCTACCCCCAACCCACCCCACTATGCCCCACCCCTCCTCCCAGCCCCTTACCCCCAACCCACCCCACTATGCCCCACCCCTCCTCCCAGCCCCTTACCCCCAACCCACCCCACTATGCCCCCCCTCCTCCCAGCCCCCTACCCCCAACCCACCCCACTATGCCCCAGCCCCCTACCCCCAACCCACCCCACTATGCCCCACCCCTCCTCCCAGCCCCCTACCCCCAACCCACCCCACTATGCCCCACCCCTCCTCCCAGCCCCCTACCCCCAACCCACCCCACTATGCCCCACCCCTCCTCCCAGCCCCCCCACTATGCCCCCCCTCCTCCCAGCCCCCCCACTATGCCCCACCCCTCCTACACGCAGCCTCCCCCTACACCCAGTCCCCCCTGCCCCCAACCCATCCCCCCGCACCCCCCCAACCCCTCTGGCCCAACCGCTCTCCCCTGCGGCCCCGGGCCGGACTCCCCCAGCGGGACCCCCCATGTCGGGGGGGCGGGGGGCAGCGCTGCCCCCAGGCGATACAGGCCCCGCCCGCCCCACGGAAATGACGGGTGCGGAGACCCCCCCCGGACCCCCCCGGGTCTCACCCGCCGCCGCCGCCGCCGCTCTCTTGTTAGTTTGTTTCCTTCTCGCACTTCCGCCTTCGCCCCGCTGACGTCACCGAGCACGTGAAAGGCGGGGCGTCAGGTGACGCTAGTGGGCGGAGCCCCGCCCTCGCGGGTACCATAGAGAGAGCGTCCCCCGCCCGCCAGAGTGACCCCCCCCCGCCCCCGGCGGACCACAGAGAGGCGGGATAGAGGGGCACCCCTGAGATCCTCCCGCCTCTCTCTAGCGCCCCGCCCCCAGCAGGAGAGACACGGGGGTGGGGATGGCGGGTTGGGCAGGGAGCTGACAGGGCGCTGGGGGGAGTCCCGCCCCCTACCCCGCCCCTTTCCCGAGGCCCCGCCCCTTTCCCGTGGGGGGGCCCCCCACTCACTCCATAATCCTCCCCGCCCTCGCTCACTTTCACCACGCGGGAGGGGGGTGGGGGTGCAGGAGTGGGGGGCAGGCTCTGGGCTGGGGGCTCCAGAAACGAGGGGTTCAGGGCACGGGAGCAGTTAGGTGAGGGCTCCGGGTGGCCCCGACTTCAGGCAGCCCCCAGGAAGCGGGGACACGTCCCTCCGGGTCCCAGCTCCTAGGCAGTGGGGCAGCCATGGGGCTGGGCACGCTGCCCCCGCCCACAGGCGCTGCCCCCTCAGCTCCCATGGGCCACGGTTTCCAGCCACTGGGAGCTGTGGAGCCAACGCTCAGGGAGGTGCTTGCAAACAGGAGCAGCGCATGGATGCCCTGTGGCCGCCCCATGCCTAGGAGCCGGAGGGACATGCCAGCCACTTTCCGGGAACCCCACTGTGCCGCCAACTGGACGTTTAATGGCCCGGTCAGCAGTGCTCACCAGAGCCGCCAGGGTCCCTGTTTGACCAGGAGTTCCCGTTGAAAACCGGACCCCTGGCTGAGCAGGGTGGGGCTGGGATGTGAGTGGGGTGGGAGCAGGGGGAGGGGTGCATTGGGCAGGGAGCTGATAGGAGTCTGGGGGAGGGACTGCAGTGGGTTGGGGGGGGGGGGAAGGCCTGAGAGGTGAGCGGGGTGGGTGGGGGCAGGGGCATGGAGGCTGGGCTGTGTTGGGCAGGGAACTGATAGCAGTCAGGGGCAGAGGGAGGGGCTGGGTAGAGCAGAGGGGAAGAAGGGGCTGGAGGCAGGAGAGGGAGGTGGGGGCAGGGGCTGCATTGGAGGAGGCTAGGGGGGTTGGATGGGGCTAGTCTGGGAGACAGGTTGAGCAGGGGTTGAAATGGGTCATGTGGGGACAGGGCTGCAATGCAGGGGTGGTTTAGGGGCAGGGAGAAGCAGGAGCTCAAGTTGAGGAAGTTGTGTGGGAAGCAAGGGGAGTCGTGGGGTGTCGCAGCAGAAATAGCAGGGTGAGAGCCTGGGGGCTGCCAGCAAGGGGACTAGATGATCACAAGCATCCCTTCCAGCCTTAGCACCCATGAAGCCCCAGCCCACTGAGGCCCAGCCGGGGTGCTGCTAGGACAAGGGGCTGCCCAGCCCAGGTGGGGGAAAATCACCTCATTTGCGAGCTGGGCTCTAGCACCAACAGCCCCGTACTGGGGATAACAGGAGAGCAAAGCGACGCTTCACTGCTGCCACAGCCCCCACCCCGCCGTCTCATCCGCCTGCCCTGCTCCATGCGGAACCGAGCCCCCCGCCACCATGGCTCAGCCCGTGGGACACAGGGGAGACATTTCACATGGCCTCAGGCCTGGCAACGAGGCCCAGCTTTGCCTGCCCCCAATTCCTTCTGAGGGGGAATTCTCCCTCCATGCTGAGCCCCAGCCAGCTCTGCAGCAGGGGAAGAGGCAGCTGCTGACTCAGCCAGAGGTTGGACGCCCATCCCCCACTTCCAGGCAGCTGGACCCCCCTTGGCCACTTGACTGTCACCCCAGCAGCTGAGATCAGCCCTTCCCTTCCTAGCCAGGAGGGGGCAGCAGTTGCATCTCATCAGCCCATATTATGACTTTACACCCCCCAATTGCACATCTGCCCTTCTCTCAGGCCACCTAGGGCAGCCCCTTGGCAGCCTGCGCCCACTAACAAGGCTTGGAGGTTTCTAAGCCAGCCGCAGAAGTGGGCAGAGAGGGAGCAGCTACCTGCTGTGCTGGGGAGCAGGAGGATCAACCCCCACTTCTTACCCACAAGCCACTTCAAACAGCAGAGCAGCCCAGAGGCCTGGGTGGATGGGCTGGGGCCCACCTTGCTGCTGGGGCTAAGTAAGGCAGGGAGGCTGGGGGGAGATATGGACTCCTGTGCTCCCTGCTGGGGCAACTAGGTGGGCAGCCCCTCGAGGAGACCCTCCACCCCATCTAAAAAGGAAGAGGGGGCGGCGGATCAATAAGGTACAGACAGGCCCCGGGCGGTGAGGTGCGCTAACATTCCCCTTTAATAACCCGACACGCTAGAGTACAGTGGCTTCATGGCCCCGGGGCTGGCAGGAGGCCCCAGCATGGCAAAGAACCAGTTCATTGGGGGGTGAGGCCTGGGGCGGAAGGGGGCGGGGTTCAATCAGCCCAGGCCCCACCTCCAGCCCGGTCCCACTGAATAATCAGCCTTCGTTTTGCTGTAAGTAGGGCGCTTTGTTTTTAAAAACCAGAGACAAGAGGGATGTAAAAGGGGAGGGCAGACCCGGCCCCCCACGGCAGGACTGCATGCACCCCCGGCCTGCCCTACACCCCTGCAGCCCCCCTGCCTAATAAATAGATGCGCTCTGCGAAGCCAGGGGGAGGAGCCAGTGCGCTCACGCTGGACCACGGCTAGAGGGCGCTCTGCTCGGGGCCTGAGCATGCTGGGAAACCAGCAGGAGAGCGACCAATAGGGAAGAGGGGGCTGCATGGGTGGGGCAGGGGATACAAATGTAAGTCCTGGCCCATCCCTCAGCAGACACCTCCCCTCTAGCCAGGGGGCAGGAGTGGGGAGGGAAGGCTGCCAGGGGCAGAGGCCGTGAGCAGCAAGGGGGGCCCTGCCAGTGCCAGGCTCCCGTGCCCCCCGGTGGCTGAAGGCAGCGGTGTTGGCAGAGTCCCTCGTGGGAGGGGTGGGGGCAGCTGGTCAGTTCTATTTGAGGCAACGCTCGAAGTAGGTGGAGCCGATGTAGCCGCCCCGCATGGAGCGCTGCACGTTCTGCTCAAACAGGCGTCTGTTGTTCTGAAGGACCTCGGCAGCCTCTTTGTTCAGGGGGTCTTCGGGGTTTGGCTCCTGCAGGCGAGGAGGAGACAGTTAGAGGCCGGCCGTCCCCTGATCACTCCCACCTAAGTCAGGGCTGCATCCCCCTGTCACGCGCCACCCCCACCATCCTTCCCCAAGACCAGCTGCAAAACAATCCTTAGCCCCGCTTCTGAGGGCCCCTCGCTGCTTCCCCCACCTCCAGGCACTTTAACCAAAGGAGACTCTGTGACTTAGTGGACAGAGCACTGAACCAGCTACCAGGACACCTGGGTTCTATTCCTGGTTCGCCACTGCCCCTGTCCGTGCCTCGGTTTCCCCACCTGTAAAATGACCTCCTTTGTCAAGCTCTGAATCAGTGCTAGTGTAGCAACAGAAAGTTGCATCACCAATTACCCCGCTATAATTAACGCAGTATACCACAGACAGTGGATGCAATTATAGTGGTATAAGGCACCTTTATACCGGTATAACTGCAGCCAGGCTAAGTGCGTGGGTAACACGTCACTCCTCCAACCGACAGAGTTACCGTGGTACAATCTCTGCATGTAGCCCAGGCCACAGTCAGCTTGTTTGAAATCCCTGCAGCGTTACCTCTAATGATGTTGTAAGAGACCATTCAAGGTGAAGTGGGCACTTAACACACCTCTGCAGGCATAGGACAAAGGAGGGTTAGCGTGTCATACTTGCTGTAATAAGCCATAAATCCAGCGTCTTTATTGACTTTCAGTGTCTAATAAAGACACTCCTATGGCACACCCCTGGTTGTCACCTACCACTCTAGGGCCCATACGGGATATCAGGTAACAATTACAACCCATACTGGATGGGGACCACATGCAGAAAGAAATCTTTCCTGAACCCCCTCCCCTGGTCTTCAAACAGCCCCCCACATCCATCAGAAGCAGGCTTCCCACCAACTCAAAGCAGCACTAGACCCTCCCAGAACAACGGATGCAAAATCTGCAACTACATCTTCACTGCTAGGAGGATCAATACCCCACATGCGCACACACACTTGTCAAGATCCATGGGTTGTACACACGCCTATCACGTGGTGTCCCTCATCCAGTGCACGACATACCCCAACAACAGCTACATGGGCAAAACAGGACAATGACTACAATCTCTAATGAACTCGCTCAGAAAAACAATGAGACAAGAACACCCTTATCACCTGTGCGCAAACACTTTTCACAAAGCGATCACTCTGTATCTGGCCTCTCGGTTCTCATCTTCTAAGGGAACCTGTGCAACACCTTCAAAAGATGAGCCTGGGAGCTTAAATTCATAACTCTGCTAGACACGAAAAATCATGGACTTAAAGACACTGGATTTATGGCTCACTATAACAATCTGTTACCCACTAACCCCCTTTTTTGTCCTATGACTGCAGAGCTATTAACGGGCTACTTCACTATGAATGGGTCCCTTGAAATCAGCTGTCACACCCGAGAACCTTTCCCAGACCTGAAGAAGAGCTCTGTGTAAGTTCGCACATTTGTCTCTCTCACCGACAGAGAAGTGGGTCCAATAAAGCAATGGTTCTCAGCTAGGGGTACATGTACCCCTGGAGGTATGCAGAGGTCTTCCAGGGGGTACATCAACTCATCTAGATATTTGCCTAGTTTACAACACGCTACGTAAAAAGCACTAGCAAAGTCAGTACAAACTAAAATTTCATACAATGACTTGTTTATACTGCTCTATATGCTATACACTGAAATGTAAGTACAATATTTATATTCCAATTGATTTATTTTACTATGTGGTAAAAATGAGAAAGGAAGCAATTTGTCAGTACTATTGGCTGTGACTTTTATATTTTTAGATTTGATTTTGTAAGCAAGTAGTTTTTAAGTGAGGTGAAACTTGGGGAACTCAAGACAAATCAGACTGCTGAAAGGGGAACAGTAGTCTGAGAGCCATTGCAATAAAAGATATTACCTCACCTGCCTTGTCTCTCTGATACCCTGGACCAACCCGGCTACCACAACGTGGCAAACGACCCATAGTTATGTCAAATATTGAAGATTCATTTAACTCCAATGACACATGACCATTTTGGAGAAAGGACAGCACTGTTAAAGCGTTAGCACCCCCACAGAAGAAACATCCCAAGATCTTCCCATAGACCTTCCAGCTACACCAGGAAAAACCAGATCTGACATTCCCAACCTTTTTAAAAGGTGGAAAAACATGGAGAAAGTCTCAAAAATTCACTGTAAATGTGTGTGAGGGGACAAGCCCCATTTCTGGTTTTTAAACCACTTAGCAAGTCACTTTGAAAGAGGAAGGTTCTCCTAGCCAGGCTCACACCCGGAATCAGGCTCCAAACAGCTGCTGAGGAAGAGGGAGTGTTGGGTGTGACCCACTGTGGTGCAGATTCAGAATCAAGGCCAAGCCCAGGGAAGGTTGGAGGCTGTTTCCATAGACCCCCTCTCCGAAACCATCACACTAAAAGGTTCTAATTTATAGGAAAAAGCAGAACAAGGAGGTTTGGAAGCTGAGGCCAGACAAATTCCAATTAGAAATAAGGCACAAAACATTAACAGTGAGGGTCATTTAAACACTGGAACCAACTACCAAGGGAAGTGATAGATTCTCTGTCTCCTCATGGCTTCAAATCCAGACCAGATCCCTTTCCTGGGAGATGCTTTAGCCAAACCCAAGTTATTGGGTTCAGTGCAGCAGAGAGAGGATGGAATTTAGTGGCTCGGCAGGATCACGTTGTAATTGGCAAACGTTAGTAAACGTCACCTTCACCACGCATCCACCAACCAATGAAAAACATTTCCATTGATCATCAAAATTTAGAGAGGCAAAGAAAGAAAAATGTTGCTTAAGAACTCATTGGAGTTTGATTTAAGGCTATTTACTTTGTATAATTTGACATGTGGACAACTGGGTTTTTGAACAGTGATAAAACTAACAGTCTCAGCGTATACAGTCACTACATAATTGTCTGCCTCCCCACCCCCAATCATTTCCTGCATGTGTGAAAATTTAAAACAATAAAAATGGGGGAGAAATGCCTAAACCCCGTCATTTTGGAAAAGTGTAAACATTTAAACAGATAAAAATTGAAAAAAATGCATAAAAAACCCAATATGATCGATTGAAATTACAAAAAACCAACAATCGAGGTCTGCCAACCCTCGCTGTATGGGAGGTCAGACCAGAAGATCTAATGGTCTCTTCCTGGGCTTAAAACTCCAGGAGAAGCGTCGGTTTCTTTTTAAGGAAGTTAGACAGTGTCTTTACAAGCTAGCATGTCATGGGACAGCAGCTTTACTTTTATCCTGACGCCCGCTCGGAATGCACACGACAGGGCAGAGTTCAGACCTAATCCCCTTGCGCTCTGCAGGGCCTTGGAAATCGTGCCATTACTGTCGATTCAAGCGGCAGGATGGCCCAAAGGCTGCATCTTCTCTTCCCTGCGCTGTCACTGCCCCTGCGTGACCAGCCACCTCCATGCCTCACTGCCCCATCTGTACAATGGGTATAACGGCCCAGCCCTGTCCCACAAGGCCGCGTGAGGATAAATCCATGGAAGATTGTGAGGCACCCAACTACCACAGTGATTGGCGGCCCTCGGAGAGAGGGGGGATAGACAGGAAAGTCTGTACTGATTTCCACCTGCAGAATGTATTTTAATGTTACATTGGACACCACTGATTCTCCCCCTGGGTATTTTGATCGACTGTAGAACTGCCTCAAGAAGGGGACAGATAAGGGATTGTGGGGAGAAGAGCATTTGCTGACTGCCTCTGCTTAAAAGACCGGCAGCAAAATAGTTCATGATGCTACCATTTAAAGCTGCCACCATTAGTTTCAGGGTTAACAGTCCACTGAGCTCAGCCATTTCAGGCTGCTGGCAGATGCTGCTTGGCCCGTTGCTCCCTGTCCCCTTTTGGGCGGCTCTCTGCACCCATCAGGTTGACCTGCATCTTTAGGGGAAGCTCCGGGACCCCCAAGGCTCCATCAATTGTGTCGGAGTCAGTCCAAGGCACCAGCGACGCAGCAGCTGAGCCAAAGGAGAGACCCCCGCATCCCAATGGTGCATGATGGGCTCTTGGCAGGCTGCCCCAGACCGGGCAGCAGCTCCGCCCCCCAAGGACACAGCAACTAGCCATGCCTGCGGGAAGAGCCACGGGGCACCCAGCCTGCGCCAGGAGCCCTGGGCAGGGCCGAACAGAGCACCAGGGACCTGCAGAGATGGAAACACACAGGAGAGCCGGCCCTGGATCCTTGGCAGGCAGCATGGCACTGCAGGCAGCTCAGCACGCCACGCCAACACCCCCACCCACCCCCGGCCCTTGCACAGAGTAACCCTGCCAATGGCTCCCTCGGCTCCGAGGCACGGCCCCCCGCCAGAGTGTGCCGTAGCCTGGCCAGAGACCCTAGGTAGCAATCACCCCACCCCAGCGCTCCCCCAAACTGCAAGGGGGCAAGGAGACCGGCACCCCACGACCAGCCCCCAAACACACATGGCAGGAAGCAACCACGGCCCCCCCCAGCCCTGATGAAACACCAGGGCTACCTCCACCCCGAACAGTGCAGAGGACACCGGGTCCTTCCCACCTCCTGCCCCACGCCCCCCCTCCGCAACAGTGCAGGTGAAACCTTTCCCCCTCCTCCCCACCCTGGTACTCACCAAGAAGAGGTACTGCAGACCATAAATTATAGAGTTTATTGTTAGTACAGGTTTCCAGTCCTCTCTGTGGGGCAGAAAAGAGCTGTGAGTGAGGACTCTGCATCCAAGCCCACAAGAGGAGCAACACCACACTGGGGTGGTAGGGGATCATCCCAGGTTCTGACTGGGGAGGAGAGCCAGACAGGTGGCATGTGGGGGGGTGGGGGAACCAAGGTGGAGGTTTTGGGGTAGGGATCACATCAGAATCTGACTAGAGGGACGGGGATCATGGAGATAATGGGAGAAGGGGTTGCCCCAAGACCTGTGTGTAAGGAAAAGGGCAGTGCTACTGGAAGAGATCCCCCTATCCTTCCCCCCCCCCCCCCCCCCGCCCTATAGGGGTGGGCCATGGGGGATTTCCCGTTTGTCCTTAGGGTAACACCCACAAGATAGCTAACATTTAGTCTCCCCAGGCCATTGTGAATGGACTATTCAAACTTGATGGGTCATTAAGAAGAATCAACTCTCTTCCAGAAGACACCTCAGAGAGCAAGGAGTCAGTGGACACCCCTGTGATTCAGTAAAACATGTAAGGGCATGTGATGTGGACATGTGCCAGACTCCATCTTTGTCCATATACACAGGCTGTGGGATTTGTTTGGGACAGTAACTTTCCATACACATGGCAGAGGATATAAAAGGCACCTGAGACATCTCCAGTTTGCCTCTTTCTTCTAAGAGGAGCATTTTGAACAAGAGACAATCTTTTGAAAGTTACTAAGACTTTACAAGCCAGCCGTCTATTGCATCACTGCTACAAGCCTGATATAAGGACTTTGCAATCATTTGTATGTATGTGATCTTTTAACCATTTATAATGCTATTCTTTTTATTAATAAATTCTTAGTTAGTTTACTAAGGATTGGCTGACAGAGTGATATCCGGGTAAGTTCTGAGATACATTTTGACCTGGTGATAAGCGTCTGATCCTTTGGGATTGGTGGAACCTCACATCTGGTAAATTGGGTTTTCAGTAACCTCTCACTATATTAGACCAATCTGTCAGGATGGGAACCAATGGCTGGAATGCCTAAAGGGGGTTGTGTTTGGCTTCTTATTAACCAGTGTGGTACTGCAGCTCTTTTGCAGCTGGTGTGGTGAATCTAATTGTAGTTATAACCACCAGTTTTTGGCGTGTGCCTGCCCTGTTTTTTGCAGTCTGCCCTGAGTGTCCATTCTCAGTGAGGTCCATTCTAGGCACCAGGTCACACCCCATATCCTCCTTCTCCCCCCCCCCCCCCCCCACCCATCTGTGTGGGTGGGGCAGTCTGGGGGTAGCAGCGATAAAAGTGGGGCCGCCTGGCACTCCCTACCTGAGGATATTTAGGCAGACGTTGCCCTCTAGGTCTATGTTGGGGTGGTACACCATGGTCTCACACTTCACCTTGGGAGGGTCATGAGGGTAGCCTTGGCCTACCTGCAGACAGACAAACAAATAGGGGAGTTATTCCCAAGGGCCCCCCACGGCAGAGCAGCTGGGCCCAGACTCCCTGACCCCGGCACCTCACAGAAGCTCTGGATTCCCCCCCACAGCAGGAAGGCGCAAGCAGGGTCCTCTTGCCAGCTCTGGGGGACTGTGGGCATGTCCCCAGCTCCCTGAGCAGACAGCACCTTCCTCCCTCCCAGAACAGGGGACGCCAGATTCATGGGGCCAACACTCCCTCCTTGGCTCAGACACAGCGCGAGGAGAGTCCAACATGTGGAAGCCCTGAGAGCCCCCATCTTCCTTCCTTCCTCCCCAGGCAAAGCTCCTGTGCAAACCGAGATCCACCCCAGGGGCGGGGAAGGGACTTACCTTAAAACTGAAGACAAACTTCCCCCCTTTATAGAAACCCTGAAAGAGAAAAGACCTTCAGCGAGGGAGGGATCCTCATGGGGGTGGGGGAGCACCCCATGGGGCCCGGGCTCAGCCCCACCCCATGGATCCAAGTGCAGGGGACCAGAGATGCAGGAGCTTGGGGCTGTGATCACACTCCCTCCCCGCGCCATTCGGCTCAGCTGGCATCGTGGGGTCTGGAGCACGATGGGTGGGGTTGAGGGGCGCTGGCAGCGCTGTGATGGGTGAACTGGGATAGCGGGTGGGAGGGAATTAGTCAGGATTGAGGGACACCGACAGGGCTGGATCTGGGACAGCAGGGGCATGGGCAGAGCCATGAATCTTTTGCAGCCCCTGCCCCATCTCGCTCCCCGGCGTACTGGCTCGGGTTCCAGAACCCCATACACCCTATGCACACAGAGGTGCCTTCCAGCTGCATCCCCCCCTCCAGGCCTGCTGCAAAACCAGCTGGGCCCCCTGCAGCCTGGCACCCTGGGCCCGCCAAGCAGGGAGCAGCAACCCGACTCTGGGCACAGGCTGAGCCCATCAGCTGAGCGACAGCTGGGGCCTCCCCAGAGGCACGAAGAGAAAGGCAAGTCCTGGCATGCAGGACTCCCTGCTCCCCACCCACACCCCGGATTCCCGCCCCCCCCTCACCTCGTCAGGGCAGATAACTAGCTTGAAGTTGAGGAGGTCGTCCTGGTCGGAGAAATCTATTTCGCATGTTTTCGGCAAATTCAGTTCGTTAATATCTGGGAGGCAGGAGGGAAGCAGGGAGAGATGGGTCAGTTCGGAGGATAACCCCAAATCCCTCCCCCAACAGGAGCCCAGTGCGCACCACACACCCATAGGGGGCAGATCTCTGGATCAGAAACGGGCATTGCAAAATTAGGTGGGACAATCCTAGCCTGGCCAGGACCCCCACAGGAGGGAGGCAGACCTGGGGGACTTCTACTAAGTCCTTTTCACTGGAGAGGTCCATGATACTCTGGCTGGGGTCAGGACACTAGCTCTCGGGGCAGGTTGGGGGAAAGTGCCATATTTAGAGCAGCCCCCAGGAGGTACTTGGCCCACAGCCCCGCCCAGGCCCCACTCACACAACAGGACGAGGTAAGGCTGGGTCCCAGCTCAGCCTGGCGCTGGGTCTCCGACTGCCCTCCCTCAGGGGGCGAGGCCTCAGCAGGATCAGGCCCAGGGTGAAGAGCACTGCACAGAAACGTGCCAGGGAGGGGGCACACATTCCCAACAGGACATAGGCTGAGCCTCACCGGGTACGTCCCCAGAGCGTGATCGGGATCCCCCATCAGCTCACGATGGGGCCAAGGGAGCCAAGTGCATTGACCTGCCACCTCCGGAAGACTAGATTGGAGCTCTAGGCTGGGACAAAAGCCAGTGAGGATGGGGATGGACCCTGGTATCTTTCTGGGCACAGCCAGAAGTGGGGAGAACCCAGGTTTCTGCCCTTTGCGGACACTTGCACAGCCGGCGCTGCCTGTAGGGATGTCTGATTTGTTGGGTGGTGGGGTTTGCATCAGGGGCCCCCAGTGGGGTGCACACACACCCGTGAACATGGGCTCCCATTGGGTGGGGCTCCCACTCCCGCCGGGGAAACCCCAGGAGACCCCCACATACGCTGGGGGTTCCTCCTTCCCTGCTGGGGAACCCAGGAGACCCCACACACACACTGGGGGCCCCCCCACCAGGGAAACCCCATGAGACCCTCCCCACATATTTGCCCAAGGACCTCCACGAGAAAGCCCCCATATTGAGCCCTGCCACACTGGCCATCTCCTCGCCTGGTCCTACCCTTCCAGTGAATATTCTTCCCCGGGTTGCATTGAGGAGCCCCCCCAGCGTGTGTGTGGGGGGGAGTCTCAGTATGTACGTCTTGGGGAGGCTGTACGAACCCTCAGCAGTGAAGAGCGTGAGCCCCATTGGGGAAGGTCTCCATGGAGTGTGGTTCTCAGAGAAAGGAGGGAGGGGGAGCAGAGCAGTGTTCCCACTAATTTTTCCCACCCATGTGTAGAATGAATTTTGTTATGTGCACCAATATGGGGGTGATGTGTGATGCATCTCCTTCATATTGGCACATAACGACATTCATGTGGTAGGGGTGGGGCTGAGGGGTTCAGAGTATGGGAAGGAGCTCAGGGCTGGGGCAGAGGGTAGGGGTGCAGGGGGGTGCAGGCTCTGGCTGGGGGTGCGGGCTCTGTGGTGGGGCCAGGGATGAGGGGCTCAGGGATGAGGGCTCCGGCTGGGGGTGTAGGCTTTGGGGTGGGGCTGGGGATGAGGGGTTTGGAGTGCAGGAGAGTGCTCTGGGGCTACAGCAGGGAGAGAGGGCTCCCCCCAGCTCTCTCCCACCGCAGCAGCATCTGGGCGGGAGGGGGGTGCCCCTCTCCCCACCATGGCAGCTCCAGGGCTGGGGCCGCAGGACAGGCACCCCTTCCCCAACCCCCGCTGGTCCAGACCAGGGCTAGGTTCAGGGAGGGTGCCCCAGCCGCGACAGGTCCAGGCTGGGCCAGCTGGGTTTGGACCAGGGTAGGGGCACCCCAGCAAGTCCGTGGGGCAATCCCGGGCACGGCAGGTCCGCGGGCAGGGCGCCTCTCCCCCAGCCATTCCCCAGGCAGATTCTCTGAGCGCCTGCGTGGCGCTAAATATGCTGCTGCGCGACTTACAGGGAATTTAGGAGCAGAGTCCCAGTGGGGGTAGATGAGCAGGAAGCCCCTTTGGGGGAGAGGGGATCCCCCATTCCTCAGCAGGAGGATCATCTATGTGTGTGTGTGGACTCATGGGATTCTGTAGTGGGCAGGAGAACGTGGGGGTCTGCCCAATATGTGAGCAGGGGATGCCGGCCCCCCCCCCAGCATAGGGGGGCTGTCACCCATTGGGGAGTAGCCACCTGCCAGTATGGAGGTAGGAAGGGGGTGGGGGTGTCTTCCCCATTGTGCTCCCCCCATTGGGAAGCATCCATAGAGTCTGAGTGTGGGTGCCCACCAATACAGGCTCTGGATGGGGACACAGTGTGGAGGAAGGAGGCTGGTTGGTACCCCACTCCCAGCACCCGCCTGAGCCAGATGGTACCTTTTCGCTGAAGGGGGGGTGGGGGGGGGATCAGCAGATCGCCCCAGGATTTGCACCAACTGGTACTTTTCTGAGTGGTGTTTCCCTTGCGTCTGGGCAGGTCTCTCCCCTAGCAGCCCAACTAGGCGGTACCAGTCAGAAAGGTATAACCCAGCTGAAGCCCTGAGTAGTGGGGGTTTGGGCCCATCCTAGTGGTCCCAGTAGGTGGGTCTGGGCCGGAGGGTGGTCAGGGAATCTGGACCAGGCCAGATGGTACCAGTGCGCTGGGCTCAGACAATACTGGGAGTGGGTGGTACCAGCTCGGGTGGAGAGAGAATTTGGGCTGGAGGGGCGGGGGAGGCGGATCTGCATCTCGTGGTACCCATCAAGATTTGGGCCAGGCCAGATGGTACCAGGCCGGGTATCGCCAGGGTCAGAGCATCCGGGTTGGCGCAGCTACTCCCAATGAGGGTCTGAACTGGGCCGTACCAAAGTGAGTGGGGGGTGGGGAATCTAGGCTGGGCAGTTCCGCACGAGGGTCTGGTCTGATCTGGGCGGTATCGGGATGGGGTAGAGAGATCTGGGCCGGGCGGTACCAGACCGGGGAGGGGAACCCTGGGCCGGGCGGTACCGGGGAGGAAGGGGAGAGAGGCTGGGCCGTACCGGGGACGGGGGCGCTGGGCCGGGCGCTACCGGGAACGGGGCGGGGGGGGGGGGGGGGCCTGGGCCGGGCGCTACCGGGGACGGGGCGGGGGGGGGGGGGGGGCCTGGGCCGGGCGCTACCGGGGACGGGGCGGGGGGGGGGGGGGGGCCTGGGCCGGGCGCTACCGGGGACGGGGCGGGGGGGGGGGGGGGGGGCCTGGGCCGGGCGGTACCGGGGGCGGGACGGGGCGGGGGGGGGGGGGGGCCTGGGCCGGGCGGTACCGGGGGCGGGACGGGGCGGGGGGGGGGGGGGGGCCTGGGCCGGGCGGTACCGGGGACGGGGCGGGGGGGGCCTGGGCCGGGCGGTACCGGGGGCGGGGGGGGGGGCGGCTGGGCCGGGCGGTACCGGGGACGGGGCGGGGGGGGGGGGGGGGCCTGGGCCGGGCGCTACCGGGAACGGGGCGGGGGGGGGGGGGGGGGCCTGGGCCGGGCACTACCGGGAACGGGGCGGGGGGGGGGGGGGCCTGGGCCGGGCGGTACCTTTCTGGATGCGGAGCTGCGCGGCCGACGCCTTCTTGCTGCTGCCCTTGGTGCCGCCGGCCGATTCCTCCTCCTTCTTCTGCTGCTTCAGCGAGAACAGCTTGATCATCCTGCCGGCCGGGCCGGAGCCGAACCGAACCGGGCCGGGCGGGCCCGGGGGGCGGGGCTCGGCGCGGCCTGTGCGGGGTCCCGGCGCTGGGCCGGGTCAGTCGCTCGCTGCTGCCGGGCCCGGGGGGGGAAAGCGGAGCGGGGCCGCCCAGGCTGCTGCCGCTGCGGGTGCGTCGGCAACGGCCGGCCCGCTCGGCTCCTTCCGGAAGGGCTTCGGCACTTTCCGGAAGCGCTTCGGCTGCTTCCGTCGCCGAAGGATTGGACCTCGCTGCTTTCCGTCCCGGGTCTAAGCACCGCCCACTCCCAGCCTCGCCCTTTTCCGCCACGGCATCGGCACTTTACGCCGGACGCCCGGCATCTGACGTCAGACGCTTGGCACCGCCCACCCAGGGCTCGGCACTTTCCGCCGGACGCTCGGCACTTTCCGCCGGGCCCTCGCCTCCCCGGTGCGGGAAAGACGCTGCGTTCCAAAGGGCTGAGGGAGGGACCCGCGGGTCGGGTATGGCCCAGGGCGGAAGGCAGAGGGCCGCCATCTTTAGTGAGGGCAGAATGACTTCCGGTCCATGGGAGTTTTAGGGAGGCTGACGCCTCTGGGAGGGGAATTTGGAAGAACCCCGATCCCAAACATGCCTCAACCTGCTGGGAACCCACCCCCTGTTTTATGGGGGATGGGGTCCTCTGGCCATTTTACCACTGAGGCTGGGGTCAGAGGTCACCAAACTCACGCCAACTGGCCGCCCACGCCAGGCCCACCGATCCGTTACATGGCTGGAAGGCGCTGTGCCCATCGGGGGAACGGGGCAGCTGTGGGGATGACACAGCTGGAAGGCGCTGTGGACGTTGGGGAGATAGGGAGGGAAGGGGGCAGCAGTGGGGGTCGCATAGCCAGATGGTGCCATGACCCTCGGGGGTGGCAGGAGGGAAGGAGGTGGCCACGGGGATGACCCAGAAATCGCTTTGTGCCCACTGGCAGAGGGCACAAGGGAGGCATAAAGTTTTACAGGGATCCCCAGGGTTAGGTAAATACATATCCGCCCAACAAAGGGTGGCACGTCAAGTATCTATTGGGAGCCAGTAGCCCACTGGTCATCATAATCCTTCCGAAATGTACACTAAGATGATAATTTCTGTATCTGTACTGGCAATGATGTTCTTAAAGCCATGGAGATAAGGCAGGACACCCGGAGGTAGGGTGACCAGACAGCAAATGTGAAAAATCGGGACAGGGTTGGGGGGTAATAGGAGCCTAGATAAGAAAAAGACCCAAAAATCGGGATTGTCCCTATAAAATTGGGACATCTGGTCACCCTACCCAGAGGTGACATCTCCCTCGCTGAGCCTTACGTCTTGTTCACTTCAGAAGTGTGATCTGTTTCCATTACGGATCCTGATACCCGGCATAAGGTTGTGAGTTCGACAAGAGAGAAAACTTTCAAGAAAAACGGGGGCTGTGGGGGGAATGCTGTTTGACTAAGATGAAAAGACTAGTCATGTATATCTGGGAATGCCGAGGTGTCCCCTAGATCCATTACCTCGTGGACAAACTGGCAGCATAGTTCATTCCATGAGAAACGCATGCCTGGCAGAACAATGCTGGGTCTTTGTGCTGAGTGGTGCTCCAAAAGTCATGGAAGTATCTAGTTAAATAAGTCTAGGCCAGGGGCAGTCAATTATTTTTTCTTAAGGTCCAAATTTCTTGAGCAAGGTATAGTCAAGGTCTGGGTTCCAGAGAAACATTTGTTCACACGGCAAATGCCCCTATTCAATGAACACATACAATGCTGTGTCATACACCCCAGGTCTATTGCAGGGGTAGTCAATAGGTGGACTGCAGACGCTGGGCAGTTAGTGCTGGGGGTGGAGGCTAGTGCAGGTAGAGCAGTGACAGTCCGGGTGCTGGCAGGCTTGGGGGAGCTAGCCACCAGGGCTGACATAAATCAGGGTTGCAGGTGTACCCCCGCCCTCCCTAAATGGAGCCCCGCCCCTGAGGGACTGATAGTGGGAGCCCTGGCAGGCACCCAAGGCTGACTTGTAACTCGGGGAGGTAGGTGTCCTCCCTAAATGGAGCCCCGTCAGGTGCGGGGCACACAGGGGTTTGGAGCTTCACCTCCGCGGAGCACGCCAGAGCTTGGGGCTTCAGCCCCATGGAGCATGGTGGGGCTTGGGGCTTCAGCCCCTACCGGGCGCACCCAGACTCGGGACTTCAGCCCCAACCCCAACGTGCCTGGCAGGGGCTGAAGCCCCAAGCCCCAGCGCCTCCCACAGGCTGAAGACCTAAGCCCTAAAGTGCCCAGCAGGGGCTGAAGCCCCAAGCCCCAGCACCTCCCACATGCCTAGTGAGGCAGCCAGGGCTCCATTTATGGAGGGCTGGAGGGAACATTCCCCCAGTTATGAGTTAGCCCTGGGCGCCAGCTCCCCCAAGCCTGTCAGCATGCAGCCAGTCACTCCTCTACCATGCTAGATTTCCCCCACCCCCCCGCCCCCGTTCTCAGGCGCTGCCCCTGCAACTCCCATTGGCTGTGGTTCCTGACCTATAGGAGCTGCGGAGTCGGGGGAGCGATACCTGCGCCACAGGCAGGGGCAGCACGCAGAGACCCCCTGGCCACCCCTGTGGCTAGGAGCCAGAGGGACATGCCAGCCGCTTCCAGGAGCCGTGCGCAGCTGGCCACTGCAGCCAACCGGACTTTTAATAGCCCAGTTGACAGTGCTGACCAGAGCCGCCAGGGTCCCTTTTTGACCGGGTGTTTCGGTCAAAAACCAGACACCTGCCAACCCTAGCTGTTGTCTGTGGTCGCTCAGCCCATTTCAATAAAAAGGCCGGGTTTGATTCCTTGTTTCTGGGTGTAACCAAAAAGCTTTGCCTTTGAATGGCTGCTGCTGGGGGTTTGCCCAGGGGCCGAGTAAAACCTGGGGCTCGGTTTGAAACAAGCCCCCCCCCCCCCCCCCGGCCCCCTGGCTGTGTAACGCTGGCGAGTGAGAGAGTTTCCAAACCCCTTGAACCCTCTAGGCCTGTGAGACCATCTGCAAAGAGCAGCAGGGATACCGGCGTTTGGGAGGACAGGCTGAGGGCGGGGGGGAGGATGGAGGTTTGAGGGGAGATGCACTGAGGTTGGGGCAGGGGGGTGGGAAGACAGGATGGGAGACAGGGTGGGACAGTGGTTGGAGAGGGAATGGGGCGGGGGGAAGGGCTCCACTCTCACAGAGTTGGGGTCGGCGGATGGGGCGTGGGGGGCATTTGTTTTCCTGCCAACACTCTGGCTGAGCTGGGGCACCTCTGGCTGGCTGGGGGTAGGGGAACGAGGGGCAGGTGCAGCCCCTCAGCACCACCCATGGCCATGGGGCAGATTCACCCTGAAATGCTCACGAGGGGGGAAACCCAGGTGCTGCCCAACCCCTTGGGGCAGCTTCCATTGTGCTCCCTTCCCCCAACACTGCCCTGCCCCCCCCAGCTCCTAACCCCTCAGCCTCAATCCCCCCGACCCCCAACGTTCCCCCCATATTCTCCCATCCCCTGTATTCCCCTGCCCCCGCCCCAGCCCAGGTGGCCACCATTTCCCAGAGGGCAGCCTGGTGCCATACTGGGAGATGGCGGCCATCTTAACTGAGGGCAGGGATGGGCATTTGAGAGGAAACAGGGCAGGGGACGGGGTTGTGAGGGGGGATGTGTGTGGGGGTGAGGCAGGATGGGCGGTGGTGGGGGGAGAGTTTGAGGGGGTCCAGTCCAGCAGCCCCCTCCTTCCAGCCTTCGGGGAGGCTAGCCCCACCGGCCGCCCCCCTTCCGCCTGAGGCCCCTCCGCTCTCCTCGCCCACTGGAGCCCGAGCTTCTCCCCCCACCCCGGTGATCGTCCCCGTGGCAGCCGTCACCATCCGCTGTCAGTGTCGGTGCGGGGCCAGGAGGTTATTGCTGTATAAAGATGGAATCTAAATCCAGGAGCTGGATGCTGGGGACGGGGGTGAATTCACCATCCCCAGCGCCGGACGGGCAGACTCGGGCTTCTACAACTGCCGATCTCACTCCAGATCGGAGCCGCCCAGCTGGTCGGATCCCCGTGATTATGTGGAGATCATTGTAGCAGGTTTGGGGCCCGGCTCGGCGCCCCTGCTCCCAGCCCCACACCCAGCGAGACCCACAGAAGGTCTCCATGCCAATGGGACACTCAGAGCCAGGCTCTGCCCTGAGCCCTGGCCTATCAGAGGGGACACTCGGCCAGGGAGTGGGGATGGAGTCACTGGAAGAGGGGGGACTCCCCTGAGGCTCCATGGGGCAGGGAAGAGGGGACTTCCCGGGGCTCCATCATGGGGCAGGGGCGGGGCAGAGGGGACTCACCTGGGGCTCCATGGTGGGTGGTGAAGGGTCCGTGTCTCTGCTGACAGAGGCTCACACTCGCTCCTGGTGCGACAGGCTCCCAGCCCTGCTCTGTGTGGCCCCTGGCAGACCGGGAGGGGCTCTAGGGCGGGAGCCGGGATCTAGGGGCAGGGAACAGGGTGAGGAGCTGAACAGGGGCTCTGAGAACTTCCTCCTGCTCCCGGCTGGACAGCAGCGCGGGGCAGATGAGTCACTGCTTGGATTAAACCTGGGCGAGTTACCTCCCTGGGCTGACATGTCCCACGCTGCCCTGAGGAAACTTTATGGGGCCTCTGCGGTCAGTGCCCAGATAAATACACGTCCCCATCAAGGAAATGTGGGGCCAGCCCCCCACCTGATGTAACGCAGCATCGCTGCCTTGCAGTCAATGGGCCCTGGTCCCCAGCTGGTGTCAATTGGCCCCATTCTAATGGAGAGGGAATTTTGGTAATATGTGTAGGCGTGCCTCAGTTTCCCTCTGGGCTTTGCCTTGCTCTGCACAGAGTATGAACAGTTCTTGGGGCAGAGCGAGAGACTCAGGGTGTCAAGTTACGCTGCTGTCTGGGGTGTAAAGGCCTGGCTGAAACCGACCCAGATCAGTGAAGAAGCTAGAAAGACAATGGGTTAGCAACCAACAAGCAAGAGGACGGGGATTTTCCCACCTCTCTGCAGGGTAGCCAGGCAAAGGCCCCAGCTGGAGAACCGAGGGGAAAAGTGCCAGCTGGCTGGGTAAAGAACCGGCCTTTGTAGATAGAGACACGCTGGGAACTCAGGGCAAAGAGACAGAGCCAAGGTGGTTTGGATGACTGCATGGTTCAAGGCAGCGTGGGCCAGGCTGAACTCTCTCTTAATCAGAGAATCATAGACTATCAGGGTTGGAAGGGACCTTAGGAGGTCATCTAGACCAACCCCCTGCTCAAAGCAGGACCAATCCCCAATTTTTGCCCCAGATCCCTAAATGGCCCCCTCAAGGATTGAACTCACAACCCTGGGTTTAGCAGGCCAATGCTCAAACCACTGAGCTATCCCTCCCCCTCTTAATCTCTGTCTCTGACAGCCTGAACAGTGATTACACTGTGTATTGGGGGGTGACCTGCCCCAATCACAGATAACAGGTTCTTTTCCTGGGTGGCTACTTTACAATTAACGGAGAAGATGGAAACTGGTGAAACACACCCAGAAACGGTATTTAATACAAGGATCAATACACAGAACGATTAGAATAAGCTCAGTAAAGTAGGTTCTGGCGTGGCTCATACTTCCAGTCCTGCATTGCGCATACTTACAACTTACGGAGACTGCTGGAAGCAGAGATGGAGCGGGAGGAAGGTGGTGCCAACCAGAAGGGAGGTCCTGATTCCGTTTACACTGTCTCGGGGACCCGACAAAGCCAAAGAAATGGGAAGTGGGGGTGATATTTTATACCCTTCCTTGTGGTAACAGCACGGCTATGAACTGTGTTTGATGTTTAACCCGGATTATAACAAGGTCAATAGCTGGCTTGTTCCATATGAGGCTTTGGGGAAGCCCACAATATTAAGCATTAATATTCATGATTTGCATCCCTTATTTCTTAATTCCTGCATATAAATGCAGTCTATCGGCTTAGCCATTGCATGGCAACCTAATTGCTAAAGGCCCCCAGCATTCCCGTCTTGCAGAATCCTGTGGTGTACTGGAGCAGATCATGGTTATCTGCTGGTAGCTGAGGAGGAGAGTGCAAAATATCTGACCTGGGGCAGGTCATCTCCTTAGATCTACAGTATTCAGCTACCTCCCAGCCTTCAACATAACTCCCCCCACCGGGCCTCGTGCTAACACAACGGGACCTTTAATCCTAACAAGTTTAAGAACCATTTCCTTAAATCAGCTCCCGCACCAGGACCCTGTTGTGCTCGGCGCTGTACATTAGGCTCTAGAACAGGGGTGGGCAAACTTTTTGGCCCAAGGGCCATGCATGCTCACGAAATTGGGGTTGGGGTGCGGAAGGGGGTGAGGGCTCTGGCAGGGGTGCGGGATCTGGGGTGGGGCCAGAAATGAGGAGTTCAGGGTGCGGGAGTGGGCTCTGGGCTGGGGCAGGGGGTTGGGGTGCAGGAGAGGGATCAGGGCTGGGGCAGGGGTGTTGGGGCACGGGAGGAGGTCAGGGGTGCAGGCTTCGGGCGGCGCTTACCTGAAGCAGCTCCTGGAAGCAGCGGCATGTCCCCCCTCCGGCTCCCACACGGAGGTGCGACCAGATGGCTCTGCGCACTGCCCTGTCTGCAGGAACTGCCCCTGCAGCTCCCAGCCAAAGGGCAGAAGACAGGACACTGGGCTAAATGGACTATTGGTCCCACCCAGTATGGCCGCTCTTATGTTTTTATAAATAGACGAGCGAATGAATAGAATAGACTATCAGGGTTGGAAGGGACCTCAGGAGGTCATCTAGTCCAACTCCTGCTCAAAGCAGGCCCAATCCCCTAGTTTAATGAATAGTAAGGTAAGAGTTGTTGATTGAAAGATAGTTACTTTGTATATTTTGACATGTGACGTTGACAACTTGTGTTTTAATGGTTTCTAAAGCGTTAACTTTTTGAATTTCAGCATGTACTGATGTTAAGTAATTGTCTGACTCCCTCCCCCACCCCCCGCATAATTTCCTGCAACTCTGAACATTCAAACAAATAATCTAAATAAACACGGATATCTGTCAAAACTGTAACAAAAAAAAATCAAATGGTTTGGGGCATCTCTAGCCAACCTCAATAGTAGCCCATCTTGTGTGTTACCTTTTAGGACATTGATCCATAAGCATTTAAGAACATTTGCTTCTGAGTTGCCAGTGACTCAGAAACAAGTAATGCCATTTTTGTCATTCCTTACCCCTTTGCGCTCCTGATCCTTCCTCGATAGGTTATAACCACTGATTTTTAATATGCCAGACACGGGAATCCTCTCACCAGGTTTCAGTATCCAGCTGGCGAGGCACAGAATTTCCTGCTTCCTTCTGTGTCTGTCCCATGTTACTTTAGAGCACTCAATGAGTCAGTCGCTTGGGCACACCCCAGAGAGCCACCTCTCCCCTGCCCTGTTTTTCCTGAAAGGCTGTATGTGTTTGTGACCAGGGAAATGGCATCTGATTAACTGAGACAAGATCTGATTTGGTTTTAGGCTGTTTGAAACCTTGGATTGTTTTTCATTAAACACAAATTTAACTCAAATGCCCGAGCCACAGTAGGGAGAAAAGATGTTGTTGTTGAAGGTTCTTTGTAGTGCTCTAACCTGCAGCTCCCCCGGCCCTAGCTCCTTGGCTGAAGGGTTAAGAAAATATCTGCTTCCATAGCTCTTCCAAAGGAGGCTTCCAGAAAAGCAAGGAAGAAAAGACCCAATAAGCCTGATATTCCTAAAACAAAACCAAGCTGTGAAATGGTCACGCTCTCTGTAACCTAAGCCCTCCTGCGGGGTGGAGAGTCCAGCAGTCATTCTGCATGCATTGCTCCGGGCACAGGGACACACACACACACACACACACTCACTAATCTCATTCATGGAGATTTGGCTTTGGGTCTAGCTTAGTTTATCCTTTCTTTTACTGCAAAGCACAGTGCTTCACCAAGCATCTCCATTGCTGCAGCGGAGGTGGGACAGCACAGAACAGTCTGGAGGCCCCCCTCCTGCTGCTAGTTGCCCCCAGCCCAAGCAGGCTGCTCCTCTTCCGAGAAGAGATGCCTGCTGGTGCTGGGGCGGCTGGGACATGGGGTACTGAGGCTGCCCAGTGCTGGGGGGGCTCTTGGCACTGGGGCCATGCTCCAGGGAAGGGGGAGGGGGGACTGTGAGCCACCCATTACTCCAGTGCTGGGGCTGGGGGCCACGTGCCTGCCTGATGCTCTGGGGAGTGGGGGAGGGCACCACGCGCTGCCCGCCCACCCATTGCTGGGGGGCTGCATGCTGCCCCGTGCTCTTGGGGACCGCCCGCCTGGTGCTCTGGGGTTGCGGGGGCTGGCGGCTGTGGGGGAGTCTGGGTTTGGAGGGGAAGGGTGCGGGAGGGGCGGAGCCTCAGGCAGAAGGGGTGGGCCGGGCCGGGGGCCAGCCTCCCTGAGCCGGTGGTTCACCCACCACCCCTGCCCCCAGCACCTCCTGTACACCGCTGAGCATCTGATCGCGGTGGGCGGGAGGCGCTGGGAGGGAGGGGGAGGAGCTGATCAGTGTGGCTGCTGGTGGGTGCTGAGCACCCACTATTTTTTCTCCCGTGGGTGCTCCAGTCTCAGAGCACGGACGGAGTCGGCACCTGTGACCCGTGCCCCGGGCTTTCTTGGCACCACCCAGTGAGGTGCTGGTAACAAACTTTAGTTAATAGTCCCAAGAAAACATAAACAAAAGTTCTTCTACCTTTCCTGGGCTCCAGGGCCAGTTCTTTCCCACTCTCCGGCAGAGGCCGCTGACTCTCAGGTCTTTTCCCCTCTGGGACTCTCCCTTCTCCCAGGGCCAGTCACAGGGGCCAGCTGGACTCCCTGCACCCTACTCAGTCCTCCTCTGGGCCATCTGCCGGGGAGTTCCCCTTCTCCAGAGTCTCCCAGATAAACAAGGCCATCTGGTTCCTAGCTGATCAGGATCAGCTGGGAGGGCCACTGATCTGTCACAGGTGAGGTTGGACCCAAGGCCCCGTGAAGGGCCAGCTAGCCTGTGACAAGCTCCCGTAGGTCTTTTCCATGTGGTTTTGGCTTCAAGTTCTCTGTGACGCCTGATCGCAGTTGGATAAAATACGAGAGATTGTGTGTAACTGGACGTGTGACCCAGCTGTGCCGCGTGACTCTCTGGCCCCCTCCGGAGGCCTGGTCAGAGGCAGAAGAAGTTAGCCCCGTGGGTTGTGCACTAGCAGACCTGGGGGGGCACCAGGGTTCGATCCTGCAGCCAGCATTGTTGGAGGGAGGGTTGTGCCGAAGGAGCGAGAGCAGAAGGACCTTGTGGGGCCCCTGCTCGCTCTGTGACACCAGGGACGATGCCTCTCGGTCACCCGTAGCTTTAGAGTTTTGCTCTCAGAGACCCCTCATGGGTGCTGCTCGCCAGCACAGGGCCAGAGCCTCGGGCAGCGGTTAGGGGCATGGCCGCCAGCTCCCAGGCTGTTTGGCTTCTTGATTCAATCTTGCCACAGGGGTGGGGGTAGCAGGAGGAGAGAGCTGGCATAAGGGGGGGATTGTGTAAATGCAGTGGGGGGGGGGGGGGAGGAGATGAAGGAAGCAGCAGGCCAAGGGGAGAGACAATTATTACTTGTATTACAGAGCCCCAGTCTTTGATCAGGGCCCCGTGGTGCTAGGCACTGTACATTAAGTGTATTACAGTAGCGTGAGGTGCCCCACTCATGGCCCAGGAGCAGGGGCGCCGGAACCAGGAGGGTGTGACGGGGAGGGGTTAACCTACATTGTGGGTTGAAGAAGCCACGCCCCCTTTGCTCTATTGGGCGTGCTCCAGGTGCACTGGTATAAAAGGGAGCAGCTCAGCTCAGTTGAGGCTGACTGCTGGGGAGGAAGGACGTGCTCCCTTGGCTCCAGATCAGCCAAAGCCTGGGGAGAATGGAGACGCTGTAACCCAAGCAGACGCTGAGGTACCCACCGAGACCCTGCTGCGTCAGGAGTCGCCAGGGACAGTGCAGACCGGGGAACCCGGAGACAGCAGAGATGCCCAGACTGCAGCAAGGGGAAATACCGTAGGAAGAAGCCCAGGAGTATTAGATGGTGGCCTGGTTAGTGAACCGGAGTCTGGAGTCAGCGTGTTTTGGTCAGAACCGCCACCCTGCTGACTCGGGGGCACACGCCCCTGCCACTATCAGGGCCCTGGGCTGGGGTCCAGTGGAAGGAGGGACTGGACCCCCCCTACCAGGGCTGCCACCCCCCTCCGTGTGTGTGGCAGCCCCCTTCCCGACTGACTTCAGCCACTAGGCCTCACTGCCCTGTCAAGAAGGGCGAATCTGCGGACTCTGGCCACTAGGCGTCACCGTCTTGTCATCCTGGGGCAAACATACTGATTGGGGCTACTAGCTCTTACTGCTCCACTAAGAGGGGGGAATCTATTGATTCTGGCCTTTGGGCCGTATTGCCGTCTCACTTAAGCGAATTTACGGACTGTAGCCGCTGGGCCCAATTTATTGACTCTGGCCATTGGGCCGCACTCCCCTGCTGAGAAGGGAGAGCACATAGACCGGGGTTAGGAGTGTGATGCATAGCCCCTGCCAGCGGTGCCAGGTAATTCCCAGTAAGGGGTGGCTGAGGTGGTCCTTAGCCCCCCTTTGCCATGGGGCCCTGCCCCTTGGCCAAGCCAGAGCCGGGCCGTGGTAAGAGCCACCCTGGGAGCCCTGGACCATCCACCTTCCCTGCAGGGGCAGGGATGCGGGCTGGGAGCTACTCTCAGACCCCCTGGTTCCCCACCCAGGGCAGCTGGAGGGTCCGGAGCCCCCCAGAGTGCCATGGACATCCTGGGTGGCTCTTGCTTCTGTCCTGGCCAGGGGGCGGGGCCTCGGGGGAGAGGTGGAGCAGGGGGCGGAGACACAGTTCCACAGTTATTCACTTCTTTGCTCTGAGAATAAAATATATAGATTTATATAAACAATCTTTCCACGGTCAGATAGTTTAAATATAAGCAGCACTATAGTAAACGAAACAATGAATTCACACTCCTGGGGATCGGTTGGGTAACATCGATCGCTAGTTTGGCTCCTGCTCCAGTGAACTGGATGGTTTCAGGCTGGTAGGTCACTCTGAAGCCAAGCTGCCCTGGAGCTGCTGTGGGAACATAGCCAGGCATGTCAACAGACGTGAGCAGCACAAGTACTGCACCCATTGAATGAGCAAAACCCAGGCCTCCTGCGTGAAGCTTTGTTAACGGGAGCTGGCATATACATGATGATGTAATTGCTTTTAAGGACGTATGGGACGAGTAAGTCAATGTGCTCTAACAACACCAACGTGGGGGATACATACTATACAAGGCAAAAGCAGCCTTAAGAGATATGGAGCAAGAAAACGGACCCCCTGACCACCACAGGGGAGTTAAATGTTTGGTGCAGGAGCAGTGACACCGGTCGGTGCACGGTAAGGGAATTAACCAGGGTCCAATACCATGAAGTGAAATGTGAAACCACCACAGCCCCTACGGCATGGAAGATGTTTGTTTTCCCTCCTCAAATACGGTTGCAAGACCATGCCAAGGTCTGGAAAGCCCCAGCCATGTGCTGCTGTTTGCACCTGAGAGACACCACAATGGGCAGGTGTCATGTCTTACAGCGGTGCTGGTAGACAGTCAACTCTGGGGGAACAGTCTGCAACGCGCATGGTATGGCTGAGATGCTGGGAAGCTGGTAAAGTAAAAGCTCCCTAGACTTGGAAGGGTGAGTAGGAGCCCCAGTCCTGGCCCCCACTGTGCTAGGCTCTGTATACTATTTACAGTAACTACAACGTTAAGCAAGGAGTTATGTTCCTGAAAAACGCTACTTTAAGTGAGAAGATGTTAAGCAAATCCAATTTCCCCATAAGAATTAATGTAAATAGGGGAGGGGGTTAGGTTCGAGGGAAACTTTGCCAGACACACACACACACACACAGTATAAGTTTTAAACAAACAATTTAATACTGTACACAGCAATGATGATTCTGAAGCTTGGTTGAGGTGGTGGAGTCAGAGGGTGGGACATTTGCCAGGGGATGCCTTGCTGCTAAATGATGATCTAGCTTTTGGCTGAGCCCTTGAGGGTTAACACATTGTTGTTAACCTAGCCTCACAATCTACAAGGCAGCACGAATGGAGGGAGGAGACATAGCATGGCAGAGAGAGACGGGGGGTGTGTGTGTGGGGGGGTGACAGAGATGCACATTGCACCTTTAAATATGCTGACTGCACTCTAAGTACACTGTTTTTTAAAGAAAATAAGAAAGAAAAACTTGTAGCACCTCAGAGACTAGCAAATTTATTTCAGCATAAGCTTTCGTGGGTTAGAACCCACTTCATCGGATGCATGTTTTTTTAAGACCAGCAAGCTGAGACAGCAGCTGCTGCCAACAAGCTCCCTCAGTCTTGAGCCCTGTGGTTCCTTCCTCCCCCGTGCTCTGTGGAAATGAGGTACTGGAGCAGGGGACACCCTGACATCAGCACCCCTTTTCCTCTCCTCCCCCCGCACAGCAAGCAGGAGGCTTCCGGCAGCAGCTCCATGGAAGAGGGTAGGAGCAGCACATGGCAGTGGGGGGAGGGACAGCTGAACTACCCAGCAACTGACAGCCTGCTGGGCAGCTGCCGCACAGGGAACTTAGGGGAGCGGGGAGATGATAGGGGGGCTGCTGGCCGACGTTATAAGGGAGCATTACGCAACTTTAAATGAGCATGTTCTCTAATAAATAAGTAACGTAACGAAATGCCTGACTAACCTAATTGCCTTCTATGATGAGATAACTGGCTCTGTGGATGAGAGGAAAGCAGTGGATGTGCTATTTGTTGACTTTAGCAAAGCTTTTGATACAGTCTCCCACAGTATTCTTGCCAGCAAGTTAAAGTATGGGCTGGATGAATGGACGGTAAAGTGGATAGAAAACTGGCTGGATGGTTGTGCTCAACGGGTAGTGATCAATGGCTCCATGTCTAGTTGGCAGCCGGTATCAAGTGGAGTGCCCCAAGGGTCGGTGCTGGGGCCGGTTTTGTTCAATATCTTCATCAACGATCTGGAGGATGGTGTGGACTGCACCCTTAGCAAGTTTGCAGATGACACTAAATTGGGAGGAGTGGTTGATACGCTGGAGGGTAGGGATAGGATACAGAGGGACCTAGACAAATTAGAGGATTGGGCCAAAAGAAATCTGATGAGGTTCAACAAGGACAAGTGCAGAGTCCTGCACTTAGGACGGAAGAATCCCATGCACTGCTACAGACTAGGGACTGAATGGCTGGGCAGCAGTTCTGCAGAAAAGGACCTAGGGGTTATGGTGGATGAAAAGCTGAATATGAGTCAACAGTGTGCCCTTGTTGCCAAGGCTAACGGTATTTTGGGCTGTATAAGTAGGGGCATTTCCAGCAGATCGAGGGACGTGATTATTCCCCTCTATTCGGCACTGGTGAGGCCTCATTTGGAGTACTGTGTCCAGTTTTGGGCCCCACACTATAAGAAGGATGTGGATAAATTGGAAAGAGTCCAACGGAGGGCAACAAAAATGATTAGGGGGCTGGAGCACATGACTTATGAGGAGAGGCTGAGGGAACTGGGATTGTTTAGCCTGCAGAAGAGAAGAGTGAGGGGGGATTTGATAGCTGCTTTCAACTACCTGAAAGGGGGTTCCAAAGAGGATGGATCTAGACTGTTCTCAGTGGTAGAAGATGACAGAAGAAGGAGTAATGGTCTCAAGTTGCAGAGGGGGAGGTTTAGGTTGGATATTAGGAAAAACTTTTTCACTAGTAGGGTGGTGAAGCACTGGAAGGTGGTGGAATCTCCTTCCTTAGAGGTTTTTAAGGTCAGGCTTGACAAAGCCCTGGCTGGGATGATCTAGTTGGGGTTGGTCCTGCTTTGAGCAGGGGGTTGGACTAGATGACCTCCTGAGGTCCCTTCCAACCCTGAGATTCTATGATTCTATGAAATGACATTAAATGAGGAGTTACTGTATTAGGTCCATTACGGTAGTTCTAGGGCCTCCTCCCCAGCCCCCTGCACACTCATGGCACTAGAGCCCATTGTGCTGGGCTAGAGCAGTCAGCTCTTTGGGGGCAGGGACTAAGCGCACAGAGAAAGGACTCCCTGGTCCTTCCTGTTGAGCCAGACATCTCTGCCACCAGCACCCCAGAGAACCCTGACAGCCAGGGGGTGCAGCCAGCAGCATGGGGAGCCCGCTGTAGCTAAAAGAAATATCCCAGATTGCAGATCGAGCCGGCCATTTGGCCTCAATGGGTGAGCGATGGATGCGCTACACCACTGATGGAAAAGGATCGCAACAGGGACGGGTTAACCACGGTGGCCATTTCTACCATACCTCGGACAAATCGTATTCAGTTTTAGTCTCTTAGTGGTGCATTGTATCAAAACTGCAAAATGAGAGGTTAGTGGAGGAGTTTATGCCACAACTCTAGGGGGAGATCTGGCTCATGTAAAGCCTGGGTCTGAGCTTCGGAGGACTCTGGAACAGTCGCATAGAGCAGGGGTCGGCAGCCTTTCAGAAGTGGTGTGCTGAGTCTTCATTTATTCACTCTAATTTAAGGTTTCGCATGCCAGTAATACATTTTAATGTTTTTAGAAAGTCTCTTTCTACAAGTCTGTAATATATAACTAAACTATTGTTTTATGTAAAGTAAATAAGGTTTTTAAAATGTTTAAGAAGCTTCATTTAAAATTAAATTAAAATGCAGAGCACGCCGGACCGGTGGCCAAGACCCGGGCAGTGTGAGTGCCACTGAAAATCAACTCACATGCTGCCTTTGGCACGTGTGCCATAGGTTGCCTACCCCTGGTATAGACCAGCAGGAACTTTTAGTTGAGTGGGTCTCCTAGGAAATAAGTGGGAGGAGGCAAACAAGTTACCCACTTCCAGACTACCCTTTGGACACTCTGCCCTGAGAAATCTAGTGTTTGGCTAATTACCTAATCAGGGCTGTGACACGGCTTCCCATATTTTTCATACTATTATGACTGTGTCAATCAATGTTATTTTATGCAAGATGAGTCATGTGAGGTACCATTGGAAAAGTTATGATTTGCTGGATTTGATTTTCCTATTTGTGTGCATGCATCTTTTTTGTATCTACCTTTAGGAATGTTAACTATACATCTGTACTGCAAGCATTTGCAGTTGGGGAATACCCACTGGACAGAACGCAATCAGGCTGGCTGGCTAACTGGGAACCAGTCAATGGACCATTAGGTAGAACAATAGGTCTTTGAAGATGCTAATATCTCAGCTTCCTGTGGATGCTGCAAATAAACTTTTGAGTTATGGCTGCAGGGTCATGTGATCAAGGCACCTGGTGCTGAAATCCATCTTGAATACCAGCATTTTCCCACTAATTCGTATGGGAACTAAGTCTGAAAACACAGGGGGTTTGCATGTGGCAGGAGCCTTATTTAAAGCTAGGGAGTGACAATCAGGATAGTTCTTCACTGAATCCCCACCCCAGATGATTGGAAAAATAAGAAACTAAGGTTTGGGAGAGGTGCAATCTGCCTAAAAGAGTGTTTACGTTGAGAATTTGCTACTTTAGTTTGTGTGTTGTATTTGCTCCGTGAGCTGCTTGGCTCTGTTTACTATCCCTTAATAAATTTACAATCTAGCTTCTGTAGTTAATAAACTTTTTCTCTCACAACAGGTTGTGGAATTCATAACTGGGGGCAGAAAGCTGTGCATATCTTCCTCCACATTAAGGGAGGGAGCAAATGTTATGCACTCACACTGTAGTTCTCTGTGCAGCACAGATGATACAATTTTAGGTTTGCACGGGGGGGGGGGGGGGCGGTGGTGCACTGGACAATTGCTTAGCTGAGCTCTCCCACAGAGCTGATCTCAGCCTGTGTGAAATTGGAGCTGGGTGTGACCCTACCTGTGTGTGTGCTGGAAGGGGGTTTGAGAGCCTGTCACAGCAGCTGTGTAAAGGAAACCCAGGCTGGTTGTCAGGCAAGCTCACTGGTACCCCACTTCATAATGGTAACCTGCGGGGAAGCCATCACAATGGTCTCTAGGGCTTAGAGACCCACACTGGATAAGAGGAAGCTGGTGATGCAGCAGGGTGCTTGGGCCAAGCCCAGGCCCGGATGAACGTGTAATCCCAGAAAAACTCCCTGGTGGGGGTTGGCAGACTGACCCCCAGACAGAGCCCTTGCTGATCTCTGGTAAGAGGTCCATTTGTAGGTTCTTCAGTTTTCTGGCCAATGCTTTCACCTTATATATTTGCTTAGAAAGAGCAGGGGGCAGCTAACAGTGTTTATAACCTCTGAGGAGAAAGCAAGTGCAGGCACCAGGGAATTCACACTGGAGGCAGGTAACTGTGCAGCCTAGAAACACTCTGGCCAGGAGGGAGAGACCCCACGGTCTGCTGAAGAGGAGGGAGCCTGACAGGAGCAGCTGGCCTGAAGTGAGAGAGAGACACTTGTATGTCTCTGGAGCAAGCTCCAGCTCTTTGCTATACAGACAGCACCAAGCAGTAGGAGACTGCAGTACAGCTGATTACAGCCCCAAAACCCAATTTGAAGTACTGGCCTAAACCATGAGTATGGGGCGCTGCCTTTCCCAGCACGAGCAGGGGGTATCTATTAAGCCCACTTGTGGCAGCTGTAGGAAATCACCATTAAACCTGCACAGGTTGGAGCTAGACATTCACACCCTTTGTTATGCCATCAGTCACAATGGGCGGTGGAGGAGGGGACTGTGGTGCGTGATAGAAGATGTAAACCCACTAGGGAGTCTGGCACACTTGCCCCAACAGAACCAGATCAGAGTTGTAGATCAGTTGGCGGTTCCTGCTACATTTCTGTCCAAGGTGACTGAAGTTCTGGACACTTCACAACCACATTATGGTTCTGTTTCAACAGAACATTGTGGACCAGTTTCAGCTGCTGCACAACTTGGGGGGTGGGGGTGGTTTCAGAGGAGTGGGTTTTAAAAATGGTATTTGGGTGCCTCAACACCAACCCCAGAGGAGGCTCCAGAGCCCCCAACAATTACTAATTCTTTGCAGCCAATCTCCAAGCACTTCACCAAGATCTTCACTGCACAGCTAGGGAAACTGAGGCAGGGGACTGGACACCCAGCAGGCAAAGAAGAGACCCCAGTATTATACCCACTAGATCAGTGGTCCCCCGTACTCATGTCTGTGTCCCCCTCCCCCCAGCTGTGGTTGGGAGCCAGGGCCAAGGTTGGGGCCAGGAGCAGAGCTGTGGTACAGCCCCCTTGGGAGAAAGGATGGGGGATGGTACCTGGTCAGCAGGGAGCATGTACAAGCCATGGGCCAGCCCCAGGAAGGATGAGGCACCAGGCAGAGCAGTACATAAAACCCAAGATTTATTCCGTTCTCAGAGAAACAAGTTTCCATCGCACAGGTCGCAAACAGTTATCGGGGACATGAAAGAAGCCATCTAAAATATACAAGCGAAGCCCAGCCTGGGATCCCGTTGCGCACTGGAGAGAGATAAAGAACCAGGCCAGAAAGCGGCTGCCCTGCCAGGACAGGTACAGGAGTCGGAATGGCCCTGCCTCGGGCGTCAGTTACAAAACCACTGAACCGCAGCTTCCCCTGGCATGGGTGAGGGGAGGGAGCGCACCGGCATCGCAAGCAGGGGGAGGGGAGAGAACGCAGTTAGAGCCCTGCCCGTGGATTGGAATAGCTTTGAAGGGGAGAGCTTGTGCCAGGGATGTTGAGATGAACATGGAGCATGGGGGCAAAGTCAGGGAGCTTCCCAGCAGGACACGCTGTTGGGAACCAATCCCACCAGGCTTTTTCCTCACTGAGGCACCTGCCCGCCCCCACGAGCCTCCCTACAATTGCCCCAAGATCCCACGCACATGGCAGCAGAGAGCAGTGCCTCTGCCCAGGACCTCACAATGAGGGCAGGCACGCCCAGGCGCTGGGCTAGGTCCCCAGCGCGGGTAGAGATGAGGGCCCAATGCCTAGTGCTCCACTAAACCAGCCACGCCCCCCACAGCTGGACCCTGACTGCAGATAGCTCCCTCCACCCACCCTGCACTGAAATCCCAGAGGAAAGATGGGGGGGAGCCTGTGTGCGCGCGGCCCACCTGCAGTCAAGGCAGAGGGCAGCGCCAGAGGGGGAGGTGGGTGTGTGACCCTCAACGCAAACCGTGTGTGAAGACTTCATGGCAAAGAGGAACGGGCATGGGGAGGAGAGGGCTCCCCAACAAAATTTCAACAGGAGTGGGAGGCAGGATGTCCCACTGCTGCCATGCGACCTGGGGCAAGGGGTGAGTCCCAGGTGCTTTTGGTCACTGCCCGCGGGACGCCGGGGGCCTGCTCCGGTCAATGCAGGCCAACCCCTCACTCCTCCTCCCCAGCACCCGCCGAGGCAGCGGGGGCCTCACCCAGGGAGCCAGCAGGGGAGCTGCGGTGGGTGAAGCTGCTGCTGCTCTCGCTCCGCTGCTCATCCAGCGGGATGGGCTCCACCAGCGCCGAGGAGAACTTCCGGTCGCCGAAGGAGGCGCTCCACTTGGCCTCGAAGAAGCGCTGCAGCCCGATGATGGACTGGACATCCTCCTTGTCCTAGTGGAGAGGAGCAGAGAGAGGCTGGGGGTCAGGAGCCGGAGACAGCCACCATCATCTCCAAAGCTGGGATTTGGCCCCCCCCCCGCCCATCATCCAAAATGGCCTGTGGCCTGCTCCCACAGCGGCCAGAGTCTCCCCACCCCTACTGTGTCCCCCAGAACCAGGACGCTCCTCTACTGTGACCCAGGAACCTGCTAGTGCTAACTGGCAGAGAGCAGCATTTAACAAATCACCCAAAGGTGGGGGTCTCTGCCAAGAGGCAGTAGCCCCAGCAGCCCGCTGGTCACAGAGAGATGATGTATGGAGTTGTGTCTATGGTGGAAACTGCGCTCAAGGTTCGGGGGTGAAGGCAGGTCACCAGATGGGGGTGAACATGCTCCCCTCAGGTAGGAGAGGAGAGATGCTGCTTCACTCCTGCCCATCGGCTGGCCACGTGATTCACAGCTGAGGCCCAGCTACCATCTGGGCTGAAAGCCGATGGAGATGGGGAAAGTTACAGGAAGAAACAAAACAGCAGGAAGGGAGACCATTTTGGGGTAAAGGTGATGGATCGTGGTGCCCCCTCACTCCACTTGCAGGGGGCATGAACAGAGGATCACAGCCAAGCCGGGTTGTAATACACTGGAAGGACTTTGGAGGTGAGACTTGCTCTTGTAAGAATGGACAGGAACGAGCAGAGTCCAGGCCCTACTAGGACACTGTTCAACATTTCCACTTGCTCTCCTTCGAAGCCCTTCTCTTTCCACGATCCTCAAAGCCTTGTGTTGTGCAACAAACTGGTGGGTGAGGGGGAGGTTTAGGTTGGATATTAGGAAAAACTCTCTCACTAGTAGGGTGGTGAAGCACTGGAATGGGTTACCTAGGGAGGTGGTGGAATCTCCTTCCTTAGAGGTTTTTAAGGTCAGGCTTGACAAAGCCCTGGCTGGGATGATCTAGTTGGGGTTGGTCCTGCTTTGAGCAGGGGGTTGGACTAGATGACCTCCTGAGGTCCCTTCCAACCCTGAGATTCTATGATTCTATGATCTATGGCTGGCTGGGAGCGCCGGCAGATCTGAGAACTGTGGGTATCTAGGGGGACACTGGCCTGAAGAAAGCCAGCAGGGCCCACGTAGGCAGAGAGATGGGCTGGGGTGGCCTGGGGAGATGGGAGCTGAGCCTCACTCCAGTACACACACAGCCCAGGTGGTAGCAAGGTGCCTCAGCTCTGGCCACCCCTGGGGTGCGCTCCCTACCCACCCTGCCCAATTCATTACAATCAGGACATACCCCTGCCTGCCCCCTGGCCCAGCCTGAGAAGGGACATAACTCTCCCCACCGCCAACAGGGGCAGGAGGGTCCCAGGTCACACCTCACCTCTGTCAGTTTGTTGAACTGCTTGATCATCCGCCAGACATCCTGGGCAAATTCCTCAGAGGAGCCGTAGGGCGGGGAGAGCTTTTCCTGCAGCTTGGCTCGGATCAGGGTCAGGTCGATGGTGTCCTGACCCTCCTGGGGGAAAAACGGCATGGGTCAGGCCCAGCCCCACCAGCAAGAGGCCCCTGCCCTCCCTGAGCTCCACCCTGTCTCCCATGCCCCTCTCCCTGCCAGCCCACACGTCAGAAACCTCCTCCCCATAATAGGGTCCCAGCACTCAAGTAGTAGTGAGACAGCCTCATGCCTGGGGCTCTCCACAACCCATGCATCAAGGGCAGCTCCCCACCTTCAGCAACCCCCACAGTGAGCACCCCCACACACAGAGCATCAAGTGCCCCCCAACACCCAGTGAATCAAGCACAGCCCTCCACCCCCTCCCTGACTCACCGTGGCGGTTGAAAGCCGGTGGAGAGGCCGGCACGGCTCATGGCACAGCAGCTCCAGCAGGACACGCTCACACTTCTGCCAGGCCAAGGGGGACACAGCAGGGTTAGCAGCAGGGACCCCATGACCTCCCCTCCCACTCAGGGCCAGGCCAGATGCCCCCCAGCACCCCAACCCAGTTATGGCTCCATGGAATCACAAGAGTTAGGCCAGGCCCTGGGACACCATGCCAAGGCCAGTCATGTGGCCCCCCCAGACAGCATGGGGCTGGCCAGCCTGCAGCCCGGAGAGCAGAGGATAACCCATATGCCCACCCCCTGCATGGTGCTCTGAGGCAGGGAGAGACTCGCTCTCCAAACAGATCCTGTCACTTGGCCCCCAGCCCGACACACGAACCCTCTGCTCCAAGGGGGAGAGTTTATTGGGACCCTCGTCATCTTCTGAGGTGAAGTTGGTGCCGTCCTCCTCACTGGGCGCCGGCAGTTCCTGGCACAGCAGGCACTTCCACTCCTGACTGGGGGGCAAATGAGAGGAGTGAGCATCACCCCCCACACTCCCAGCCAGACAGCAGGGGACTCCAGTTCCAAGAGGACATCTGCTCTCTCAGTACATCAATAACTCCAGAGTCCTGGCTCCCAGCACCCCACCAGACCCCCCCATCCCCTCCCCGAGCTGGGGACAGAACCCTGGGGAAGGGGATAGGTACCTGGGGATCTCCTGCAGCACTGGGAGGTGGCAGTCCAAATGGTAGCACTGCTCACACTGGTTGCACATCACAACGGAGCCCGCCTTCCGGCACACTCTGCAGTGGGCAGCATTAACCGCCTCCAGGGCCCCCTCCTGGCTCTGGCCTGGCGTCACGTCCAGACTGGAGCCGATGCTGCCGCTGGGGGAGATGAGGCGGGACATGGAGCCCTCGGCGGTCAGGACGTCCTGGGGCAGGACAATGGGCTTGGTGTCTCTGGGCTCCTCTGCTGGATATTCGATTGCTGCCTCCATCTGCTCCTCCTGGGGTAGGGACAGCATGGGATTCGTGTTGGCTCCGAGTGAGACAGACACCCCCAGGGCTGGTTTCCACATGGCCAGGAGCCCAGCACCACCCCTCACCAGGACATAGCCCCAAACTGGCCCCCTAGAGCAGGCCGTCCAGGCACCCCAAAGCGGCACCGACCTTGACTATGGCTCCGGGCAGGGTGGTGCTGGGGGGCTGGGCAGCAGCCTGCTGGGCCCCACGCTCAATGACGATCAGGTTGTAGTCCTCGTTACTGTTGCCGGGGAAGACCTTGAAGACAGGCGGCTGGCTGTCGGATGTCAGGTCCAGATCCAGCCGCTCCAGGCTCACCCGCGGCACCTTGCGCATGACATTGCCGTCCGAGGGCCTGGGCCTGCAATGCAGCACAGGGAGCTCAAGGCATGAACACTGCCCCACACCCAGGTGGAGGTCACAGTGATAGGGGAGCCACAGGAGGAAGGGGGAGAGACAGCATGCAGAAGGCGGACAAATACAGCCCCACTCCCCCAACCATGACAAGGATCCCACTCCTTCCCCAGACAGCAGGGCAAGAGCTCAGCTGACTTACCTCTTCATTCCTGATACGTGGGCCTCAGTGCTGTCTGCTGGGGAGAGAAGCCAGACACAAGTCAGGCAGCCTTTCTCCCCCAAGCCTGGTGCCCCGCCCTCTCCCAGGGAAGAGGGGGGGTGGCGGGGGAAGAGGAGAAATATGCCCAGCTCCAGCCATGCTGCCAAGGGAAATCCCAAAGCAGCCAGAAGAGGCAGCCTGTTTCTAGCCCTGGTGTGGGTGGGAAGGCAGCCTTCCAGCAGCGTGCCGCCTACCTGAGTCTGCAGGGCATGATGGCTGGTGGGTCTCCCCAATTAATCTCAGTGGGGCATCAATGCTCAGCCCTGAGGAGTCACTTTAACCGCATCCCTGTGGAGGGTGTGGGCCGCTGGAAGGGAAATAGGATGGGCAGCTGCCCATGGGGGAGCTACTCCCACACAGTGCCATGCCACACCCTCTGACGAGCCCCCAGCACCTCACTCTAGGGCCAGCCAGGAGATCCATGGGCACGGTGATACTCTGCTCCTCCTCTTCCCCACCCCCCCAGCACTGCCCTGCCCCCAGGCTCCCCACAGCCTCTTACGCAGGTCTCCAATGCCTTCCTCCTGGGTGTCCATGGGCTGCAAAGGAATGAAAAGGGGGACATGTCAAGGGGAGCTTAACCAGACCCCAATCCACCCCATTCCCAGCTGCTGGCCGGCCCGCCTCAACCCAAGAACCTCTTAATGCTAACTGATAATGGGGTGCAGAGGGGTGGTGTGATTTTGGCGCATGCATCTGAGGTCTCCAATGAAAACTGGTGTCAGCACTGGTGCTCAATATCTCAGTGAACGAATGCACAAGTACTATGAATGCCTGCTGAAAATATATACCTGAAGTCTGTACTGGAGGTATTAGCAGCAGAAAGTGACAAGCAGGTTGTCTCAGGCAAGTAGCACATCTAGCTGTTTGTTTAAACGTAAAATAAGTATTGTGTATTTGACAACAGGTCTCCCGACCACCAGTCTGGACTGGATGCAAGTGAAGGCTTGTGAGAATTTCAAAGAGAAACTAAACAGGAAGGAAGCAGCTGCCAGGGTTTCCCCGGTCTGCAGGCATACAGCAAAAGTTTGTGATCTCTGGGAGGCAGAGAAGACACTTCCCCAAGAGGTGGGTAGCTGCATCAGCAGGAGAAGCCCTCCCACAGCACCCTGTCTACACGGAGGGGTTAGGTTGGTATAACTACACTCAGCTGTGTGTATTTTTCACACCCCCAAGTGATGTAGTTGTATTGATACAGGTCTTTAATGTAGACCTGGCCGACATGCAGTGGTGGTAAGCGAAGGGCTGGCCCTGAGAGCTGCATCCTACAAGCTGCTGGATGATACTAGCAGGCCTGGTGATTTGATGAGTGTTCAGTAGATAAGGGGCTGGACATGCCCGGTGTCTGGTGTGAGCCCATCACTATCTGGACAGCAGTAGGTTGCCAAAGGCTAGTGGTTTCGCAAACGTGGGGGGGGGGGGGGAAGGGGAAGAGGAAGGAAGAGGAGAGATGATCCATAGCAAGCACAGACAAAAAACTCCTCACGCTCTCGGCAAGTAGTGCCGAGTGGCCATAAAACCCTGGGTACCGGCATATATCCATCCTCAGCAGCACCCCATGAGGAGTGGACAAGTTACAGGAATCTCCTGGGTTTGGTATCTATACACTGGCTTGCCAGAGTCATGTCAGGTTAATACCGGAAGCCCGTCTCCACTGCCCAACTTGTCACATACAGTGCTGCTGTAGCAGTGTTGGTGTCCCAGGATATCAGAGAGAAGCTGGGTGAGGTCATATTTTTGGATTGGACAAACTTCTGTTAAAGAGACAGACAAGCTTACGAGAAGCGTAGTTTATTGGATGAAAGATTACCTCTACCATCTTGTCTCATCTTAATTGTCTCTGTAGACTGAAAATTACTCCTGCCTGGGGGAAATTCTGCACATCTGAGGACGCACAGAATGAATCTGTCTCGCATAATTTTGTATTTTCCCGGTCAAAAATTTTTTGCCTCTTAAGTGCTGCAGTTCCGCCTTTTGCCCACCAGAGAACCATGTGGCACCAGAACAGCCAGCTGCAGTCATGCCAGCTGTTCTAGCACTACAGTGGCCTCTGGTGGGCAGAGGCAGAACTGCAGCTCTTAGGATGTTTTTTATGAAGAAAAACACAAAATTCTCAGTGCCACAGAATTCCCCAGGAATTCGCAGCACCCTGCCCATGGAGCCAGTTTAGGACAGAGTGGGGAACACAGGGCTGCTGGGTGTGTGTCAGACTGGGGTTCAGAACGGCTAGTGGGGGAGACAGACTGGAGCATGGGCTCAGACGCTAGTGGGGTGACAGCGTTGAGCCTGGGGACAGGGACTGCAGAGACCCATGGGGATGAGGGGTACGGAGACAGGGGCAGACGTGCCTGACAATGGGAGAGGCTTGGTCAACCAGGGATTGCCTAGGGAATACCTCCCAACACCCTAACAATCCCCCCACCCTCCAAGAAAAAAACCTCCCACCCACACCCAACACCCTCCAGGTTCACTCCTAGGCTCCTTCCCTCTCTCTCAGCTCCTCTGTTACCCGACTCCCCCAAGCCTTTACACTGCTTCCGACAGGTGCAGAAAGAGAAGGTTACTCACCTTGTGCAGTAACTGAGGTTCTTCAAGATGGTTGTCCCTGTGGGTACTCCACTTCAGGTGTTTGTGCGCCCCTGCACTTCTAGTCAGATTTGTAGAAACAGTGCCCCGGTTGGCGGTGCACGGGCAGCCGCCATCTCACGCTGCTGCAAGTGGCTACCCAGCGTGCACAGCCAACTGCCCCCCAGTTCCTTCTCTACCCGAGGATCGAAGAGAAACTCTGAAGCACAGGGGAGGTGAGGGGTAGTGGAGCACCCAAAGGAACAATCTTGAAGAACCTCAGTTACCGCACAAGGTGAGTAACCTTCTCTTTGAGAGTGTCCTTGTGAGTACTCCACTTTAGGTGACTGTAGAGCAGTGCCCCCCTTTGGAGGGGAGGGGCTTTGGAGTTACTGAATGCCCAAGTGAGCATCAGCAGCTGAATGTTGCTCTAAAGCGTAACGTTTGGTAAATGTATGGACTGATGCTCAGGTAGCTGCTTTACAAACGTCAATGATAGGTAAAAGCTACTGATGTGGATATAGCTCTGGTAGAGTCTGGAAGGAGGTTCTAGATCGTGTTTTTGATGGATGACTATCAGATTAACCTATTTCAAGAGGCGCTGTCTGGAAATGGTTTGGTCTTGGGAACATTCTGTTGTGGATACAAATTGGGATGATTTTCTGAATATCTTTGTTCTTTCTATATAGAACACAAGCACTCTACGAACATCTAGCATGTGAAACAACGCTTCCCTGCTGTTGGCATGCAGGCTTTCGAAGAATATCAGTAACAAGATGTGGACGTAAGATTACCTTGTCCGTGAGGAACATGGTATAGGGTGGGTTTACCATTAGGGCACCCAGCTCTGCCATCCTCCTTGCCAACGTGATTGTCACTAGGAAGGTGACCTTCATGGATAAGTAACAGTGAGCAGGTAGCTAGTGGCTCGAAGGATTTGCCCATGCAAGTACTGCGAACACGGTTGAGGTCCCACAAAGGAGTTGGGGGCGGGGGGGGGGGGGGGGGTCGGTCTTAGTGTGGGATAAGTATTCTGTATGCCTTTGAGAAACCGTTTAGTTAGAGGGTAGACAAAGACAGTGAGTTCAAGTACCTTAGGGCTGGTCCACACTAGGGGGCGGGATCGATCTAAGATACGCAACTTCAGCTAAATGAATAGCATAGCTGAAGTCGAAGTATCTTAGATCGATTTACAAACTTACCTTGGGTCCACACGGTGCAGGCAGGCTCCCCCGTCGACTCCGCTTACTCCTCTCGCCGAGCTGGAGTTCTGGAGTCGACAGGGAGCGCTTCTGGGAACCATTTATCGCATCTACATGAGATGCGATAATCGATCCCAGATCATCAATCGCCACCTGCCGAATCGGGCGGGTAGTGTGGATGTACCCTTGGAGTGGTAAGTGGTAATGGCAGATAAGTGCACTCTGAGGCCTTGTCTACACTTACCGGAGGATCAACGCTGTGGCAATCGATGCATTGGTGGTCGATTTAGTGGGTCTAGTGAAGACTCACTAAAATCGACAGCCAATCGCTCGCCTGTTAACTCCCATACTCCACTGGATCGAGAAGAGTAAGGGGAGTCGACAGGAGAGCGTATCCCGTCAATGTTGCATAGTGTGAACCCCGCAGTAAGTAGATCTAAGCTACGTCAATTTGAGTTATGCTAGTCACGTAACTCAAATTGCATAGCTTAGATCGACTTTTCCCCCTTTAGTGTAGACAAGGCCTGAGTGAACTAAAGGAAAGACCAGATTTTTGAGCATTAGCATGTATTCGAGTAATGTGGGTAGTAGTGCTGATTGTGGGGAAACTTGTATGTCCCTGAACTATATGGAAAAACGTTTCCACTTGTGTACGTATGTCTTCCATGTAGGGAGTCGGCTGTTCAGTAAGATATCCTGTACTTCCCTGGTTTGTCATCCATGGATTAGCCACGCCTTGAGACGGAGAATCAGAATATTGGGGTGGCGGAGGCGTCCTGTGTCAGCAGGTGAGGCATAAGAGGAAGGGTCCATGGCGGTTTTGTGGCCATCTGATTCAGGTATGGGAACCATGTTTGTCTGCGGCCATGTTGGTGCAGTTAAAGGACAAATCCAGAGTAATCCTATCTTGAGATGTACATGGCTCAAAAGCGGAGTTATGGGGGGGAAGGCATACATCAAGGGGGCTTCCCATTTCATGAGGAAGGCATCCCCCAGGGAACTGTGTCCAAGTCCTGCCTGGGAGCAGTATTGTGGCCATTTTGCATGGTGATATGTTCCAAAAAGATCTACTGAGGGAAAACCTCATTGGAGGAATACAGTTTTCAGGATTCCTGGGTCCAGTTCCCATTCAGGCATTTATCTATGCTGTTGGAGATGCACCATTCCCAAAGGTGAGCTGCTTCTGCACAGAGCATGCAAGATCGGGCCCCATCTTGGCAATTTATGTAGAACGTGACGTGAAAATAGGCATCTTGTAGGTCGAGGGCCGACAGCCAATCTCCTTTCTCCAATGCAGGAAATACGGTTGCTAGGGTTATCTTGAAGTGCTGAGTTCTGACAAATTGTTTAGCTTGTGCAAGTCCAAGATGGGCCTCCATCCACCTGTTTTCTTCTGGGTGAGAAAGTGTGAATAAAACCTGCTCCCCCTGTGCTTGGCAAGTATGGGTTCTACAGCACCTAGCTGCAGGAGGTGGTTTACTTCCTGCTTTAACAGGTGCTCGTGAGATGGGTCCCTGAAGAGAGATGGGGAAGGGGGACGGGTAGGTGGGACAGAGGTAAAAGGGATAGAATAGCCCTTGCATATAATTTCCAGAACCCACTTGTCTGATGTAATGGTTGACCACACCAGGTAGAAGGATGTTGGGTAGTCCCCAAATGGGCAGGAGGTTATGAGGGACTTTGGCAGTGGAATATGTGGGGCTCTCGTGTCCTCGACCAATACTTCAAAATACTTGTCTGGAAGTGGATGGTTGAGACGTTGCTGACTGCTCTGGGGCTTGTCGGCATCTCGTCTGACTTTGTGGCACTGGTCATAATGTTCCTGAGGTTGGGCATACAGGGCAGCGCTGAAGCATTGGGTATAAAATCTGCTGTTTCTTTTTGTTCACGGGCATATATTCCTAGGGTTTTCAATGTGGCACAGGCAACCTTACACACTCAAGGATTCACCTGTGCCTTCTGTGAACAGTTTTTGACCTTTGAAAGGTAAGTCTTCTACTGTCACCTGAACTTCCTTGGGGAAGCCTGAAAAGTGGAGCCAGGACACCCTTCGCATGACTATGGAGGTGGCGATGAAGCAGGCCACCACGTGGGCCGAGTCCAAGGAAGCCTGTAAGGCCATTCTGGCAACGAGGAAGCCTTCTGTTATGTTAGCTTTATATTGTTTTTCATCTGTTGGAAGATGTTCAATAGAAGTTGTCATTGTGCAAAAATGTTGTGTGTACTTGGCCAGTAACGCAGAATAGTTTGCTATGCAAAACGGGAGGGTCGCCGAGGAACAGGCCTTTCTGCCCAAGTGGTCCAGGTGCTTCCAATCTTTATCATAAGGGGTGGTCCTAGCCAGATGTTGCTCTCCCCTTTGATTAACTGCCTCCACCACCAATGAATATGGGGTAGGGGGAGAATGAACAAAAACTTGGCTCCCTTAGCTGGGACATAGTACTTCTTGTCTAATCTTTTAGAAGAAGGTAGAGCTGTAGCTGGCGTCTGCCAGACAGTTTTTGCCGGGTCCATGATGGCAGCATTGATGGGTAGTGCAATCTTGGCAGTAGGAGATGTATGAAGAATATCTGTCAGCTTATGCAGTGTCTCCAGAAGCTCTGTCAAGGAAATGTTGAGCAAGTCAGCCACTCGTTTAAATAAATCCTGGAAGGATTTAAAGTCATCGCCTGATGTGGGAGGAAGAGGCGTTATCGTTTCGTCAGGAGACGAAAGGAGATGTGGGTGGGTGGGATGGTGCCACCCTGTGGTGGCTCTTCAACTGCTTCTGCTTCCTCCTCGAGAGCCTCTGGGGAGGTTGGGGCAGAAGGAGAAGGTGATCACTGTGATCTTGGTGTTCTGGACCTGGATGGGTTGGAGGGCTGCATGTTCTGGGTTCTGTGCAATGCCCAGGGGTCCCAATACGGCCAATTTGGTGGGAGGACCATAAATAAGAGGGGGCACCCATTGCAGAGGTTGCCATGCTATGGACTGTTGTCATGAGGGTCCAGGTTTGAGGGGCTGAGCCAGCAGGGGTTTGGCCCTGGTCTGGCAGGGATAGCATCAGTACTGGAGAGGTGCTCCTGGAGTGGACGTGATGTCACGAGGTCTGCCTGGCTAACAAACTGCTGCAGCACGGGCAAGCTTGGTGTTGATGGAGGAGGCAGGCTTTGATTAGAAATCATTGTGATTGCTGCCTGTGTCGTAGACTTGATGACATGTACTGATGCAGCAGGTGGCACCATTGCACTGCTCCCTGGCTCTGGGTGCTGACAGCACCAGGGCAGAATAGGGGGTCAGAGATGGTCTTTTCTGAGGCGATTCGGTGAGGCAAGGAGTGAGACCGCTTTGTGTGGCTGTCTGCAGGACTGGGTCCTTAGCAGCTGTTTTGGAAGAGGATCCCATGTCCCACGCTACTGCGGGTGAGTGCTGGCAGGGAGGGGTCCTGTGCTCAGGATCAGAAGCAGGTCGAAGGGATTTCTCCAGCATCATGATTGGAGATCCCTCGCTTGTCAAGTTCTCGCAGTCAGCTTTCTGCAGTGGTGGCACTTCTGTGCAATGTGTGTCTCTCCCAGACAGACACACTGTGAGTGACTGTCAGACTGGTATTGACAATCTACAGGTTAGACAGTGTTTAAAACCTGGAGAACCAGGCATGTCAGAGGCTGTTCACAAAGAAGGAATGGGAATAGTCCCCTACAAATATCCGACTAGAAGCGCAGAGGTGCGCAAACACCTAAAGTGGAGCACCCACAGGGACACTGCTCGAAAAAAACCAAACAGTTGTGTTGTAATTTAAATGAATTACAAAGTTCTGTATTAATATGCCTAGTAAAATCTATTTGTCAAAAACACATTTCCTGAATCTGTCTGTATTGTAGACATACCAACTGACATTTACTGTTTGAGCAAAATGTTAATTGAATGATTGCAAACTTGGGGGAAGATTTTAGACAGGAAAATACAAGCAGCTGGGGTTACCCTATGTGCAAGGGATGACAATGGATTTTTGTACTGTAAGACTCACTTTGCATCCTTCACCTAGGAAGTAAGCAAGCCCACTGCCAGCTTCTGGGAAAACAAAGATCACCGCACCAAGCTGTTAAATCCTGGGAGAAGAACTGTGTGAGACCCTCCTGTCTAATAAACTTCATCTTGTTGGTTAAATTTAGGCCCTAGAATGTGTACTGTGATTTTACTTCATATGTAACCCTTCATTTCCCATAGTTCTCTAGCATTTGAATCACTGTGTTAAATGAACTGGTACTTGCTTTCTCTAAACACAAATTTAGTGGAGCTGCCTTGTAAGGTGTAACCAGCAAGTTGTGGTGTACTGTGCCTTTGGGAATAGAGGATCCAGGAATTCTGAGAGTGTCCAATAGACCAGGGGCAGGACACCAAAGGGGGACCCTCTGGGTATGTCTGTCTACAAAGACAAGAAAAACCCACAGCTGGCCAGGGCCAGCAGACTTGGGCTCACAGGGCTGTTTCATTACAGTGTAGACGTGCAGGCTTGGACTGGAGTCTGAGCTTTGGGACCCTCCCAACCCACAAGGTCCTAGAACCCGGGCTCCAACCCAAGCCTGGACGTCTACACAGCAATGAAACAGCACTGCAGACCGAGCTGGCTGACATGGGCCAGCTGCGGGTTTACTTTACTGTCTAGACACACCCTCTGAGGACTTGGGGGTTGGAATTTGCAGAGCGATGGTGGAGCTAGCATAGGCACCAGGCCCCGGCGCACCCCTTGCCGTGCTGGACTGGCTTCTCCTGGCCCTGCTCACCTGCACAGTGGAGGATGCCGGGGCACTACCCTCGCTGATGAAGCAGTCCGCCTGGTTGTTGGGGGAGACAATGGGCTGCAGCAGGGTTCCCGGGGCCAGCTGTCCCTTGCTGACGACGGTGGACTGCACCGAGACTTGCTGCACGCCCTGCAGGCAGAGGGAGAAGGGCCTGTTATCCCCATGGGTAGGGCGGAGCCTGGTGCACGGGCCACCCCACTGCCACTACCATTGGAGAGAGGCTCCCCCACCATCTGCCAGGTAGCCGCCGCCGGAGCATGGCACCCACCTGAGTCCCATTGACCTGGGGCAGGAGTACCAGCTGGCCCATGACTTGCTGCTGGCCATTCATCTGTAGGAGGCCGCGGGGCTGCACCAACTGGAGCTGCATGGGCTGTACGTAGGTGCTGCGGGCACCACTCTTAACCACGGGGGCTGCGAGGATCCGGGTGGGCTGCACTGGTGGCTGCAGAGGCGGAGGCTGGCTCTGGGAGACAGCAGCCTCAGGCTGGATCGGGACCATGGGAGGGACATTCGTAAGAGGAGCCAGTACCTGGGGAGTGCCGGAGACCTGTTTCACCCCTCCTCCTGCCGCCGCCGGGCCGGTGGCGTTGGCACGCTGGATCTGCGCGTTGGGGGCTGCGGCCTGCAGGGCGCCGCTCCGCTCTGAGACTATTGTTCCTAGAGAAAGGATGGGCATGTTAGGGTGCATTTAAATAGAAGCACCCGATAAGGGAACAGGGCACCCAGGCCCGAGTTGAAACCCAGAGGTGGACCAACAGCCCTTTGTGTACCCAGTCATACCCCCCCAGTTCTCACACACACACACACACACACACACACACACACACCCCTAAGCTACAACAAGCAGGGTGTGTCCCACGACAGCTCCTGGCAATACTGATGGCACAAGGAGCCGCTGAGGCAGGCTGGCCATTTGGGATCTGCTCCCATGGCACAGTGGGGCGTCCCCGTGCACCGGCTTAATGCCCACATCCCACCACAGCACTCCCCACCCTTGGCTGGCCTGCTGTGGGGGGCAGATTTCAAGTGGATCCCAATGCTCAGAAAGCAGCTGCAGGACGGGGCCCTGCAGCCCAGCTACAAGGAGTGTGCTCAAGAGCTGCTCTGCCTGACTCCCCTCCACACAGGAGCCACTCAGCTGTGCCCAACGGGGCAGGGGTCATTTGGTTGGCAGGGCGGGGGGGTAGTACCTGGATGTTGGCTGAACGTGGATGTCAGGCTACCCAGGTGCACTGGCACCTCCCCCGCCCCCATCCCCATCTGCCACTTCTGCACCATCCCTGGCTCTGACATTATGGGACGGGAGGGCTGATGTCACTGGGCTTGGGACCTGCATACACAGTGGGCCCCCTGCTGTCCTGCCGCAAGCCACTCATCAGCCAAGATCCAGCCTCCAGGGAGGAGGGGACAGCCAGGGGGCACTGGGCTCCCAGCACAGACAGCACATGACTTCTACCCTGTGCAGCACTGGGGGGGAATACAGAGGCCAACACGGTCTGGAATCTCAGCAATCCCCTTCCCTCCACAACACATGCCCGCACCTTCTGAAAGACAGTGACTCTCCCAGACACCCCCAGCCCCACAGCTCACCGAAGGTCTCCGCACTCTTGGTCCAGGCGTTAAGATCCCACTGGAACTTCATGTCCCCCTGGGGCTCCACGGGGTCTACGATCATCTTGAGGGCACGATGCAGCTGGAAGTAGATCTGGGGTGGGTGAGAGGGAGGGGAACATATGGTCACACCCAGGGTAAAGATGCTGCTGAAACCCAGGAACCTGGGTCCACTCATCCTGTCCTCTCCTCCCATGTAACCCTGGTGTGTCCAGGACACCCAGGGATCTCAAAGCGATTGGACTCCGGATCTCCACGCAGTGTCCAAGAGATCCCATCCTCGCAAGCTTGGGGGGCCCCCCAATCACAGGTTGGTACACCAATGAGACAATGTTATGGAAACAGGGAAGCTTCAGTTGTGCTGGTTTTGTGAATGTTGTGTGTATGTTTACAGAGTGGCGAGCAATTGTGTTCTGGGTGAACGCGTCAGACAGGGATGTTTCCTCCTGTAGGAGGAGTCAACAAGGGTAATTGATGCCACCTCCGCCCCTGCAACAATGTGAGTAACAGCTCTGCTTGGTCTCCCCTGGCTCAGAACTGCCTCAACTATCAACTCTGTGCTGGGGAGAGGGTTACCCACTCAATCCAAGAACTGACAGGAAACCAGCCACCCGAGCCCCCTGCCCACCCTCCCACAGCAGCTCAGAGCCCCGGGGCCACCACTCCAGGGGTGGAAGTGGAAAATGTCAAGATGTTTCTTCAAGTCCCAGTTCCATGACCTCCGTGACATAATTTTAGCCTCAAGTCATGAGCTTCAAAGGGCTCTTAATGTAAATCCCCCTCCAGCAGTTATGCAAATACCCAGCCTTCTGAACATAAGGGCCAGATTGGGTCAGACTAGGTCAAACCAATGGTCCATCTAGCCCAGTATTCGGCCTTCTGCCAGCGGTCAATGCCAGGTGCTTCAGAATGAACAGCACAGGCAATTAATGAGTGATCATCCACCATCATACAGTCCCAGTTTCCGGCAATCAGAGGCAAGGGACACCCAATGCATGAGGTTGTGTCGCTGACCATCTTGGCTAATAGTCATTGATGGACCTATTCTACAACAACTGAGAATCATAGGGCTGGAAGGGATGAGAGGTCATCTAGTCCAGTCCCTTGCACTCATGACAGGACTAAATATTATTAGAGCAGGGGTCTCAAACACGCAGCCCTTGGGCCACATGCGGCCCGGAGTTATCTCCTGCAGCCCGCCATAGGAGCCGACTCCACTGGCAGCCAAGCTCCAAACATTACTGAGTGTTTATATTTTATTAAAACCCCTCTTTGCATTACAGTTTTTAAATAGTTAATACATTGACTTTTAATAGAATACTATATTACTCTTCATCTTTTTCATTTTTGACTACACTTTTGTATCACTGTATAAAAAGGTTTCAGTGATGCGGCCCTCAGACCAATTTACTAGTTCTCATGTGGCCCTCCTGGTGATTCGAGTTTGAGATCCCTGATCTAGAGCATCCCTGCGATGGGTTTGTCTAACCTACTCTTTAAAATCTCCAATGATGGAGATTCCACAGCCTCCCTAGGTAATTTATTCCAGTGCTTAATCACCCTGACAACTTATCTAGCTATGCCCTGAGGAAAGTACCAGTCTGATTGTCTGCTCATGACAGGTTTCAGAGTGGTAGCTGTGTTAATCTGTATCCACAAAAAGAATGAGGAGTACTTGTGGCTCTAGCCCATGAAAGCTTATGCCCAAATAAATGTGTTTGTGGCACCTTAAGAGACTAATACTCATTCTGTCTGCTCATGGAACCTCAGGGTCAAAGACCGCAGCTGTATAAAAGACTGAGTTATTCATAGGGTGCCTGTTCTCAGCAGAGGCTGTTATAAACTTGTAACCCCAGAAAAAACCCTTTGCTGGGGTTTGAAGGACTGATCACCAGCAAGAACCCTTCCCAGATGATCTCAACTAAGCTTATCAGCATGCATGCAGGTTCTTGTATTGTTTTCATATGTTTTCTACAATGCTTTCACCTTAGGAATAAGTGTGCTTCCTCAGAGCTGAGTGCTAAATAACCAGGGACAACCACACTGAAAATAAAGTGCAGGCGTTGGCCTAAGGGCATTTGACTTGCCAGGGGGATTTACAGTGTAGGCAGGGAACTACGCAGCCTGGCAATACCATGGGCAGGAGGGAGAGACATGGATCTCCGCCCAAAAGAGCGGACAACTGTGGAGTCTCGAGTGGATGTCCTTGCTGGACCACGGAGGAGGAATGCAGGTGCAGTCACCTTGAGCTGTGACATGTTGCCCGACACCTGCAAGAACCTCGCCCCTTTCAGAAAGCCAAGTGGAGAGAAGATCTCCATCAGAACCGAGTATAGCCAGAGATCGGGGTCTGTGACCTGGCACCAGATGGGGCCCCTGCTGTGCTGCGCCCCCATCCCCCTGCCCATCTAGTCACTCACCAGTTTCTTGGAAAGCAGCAGGGCAGTGTTGTTGTCACTCTCCAGGGCCCAAGAGGCAAAACGCAGGATGTGCTCCTGATGGCGCTGCAGCTTGGTCATGGCCCAGTGCTGGCGCTCCAGCTTCTCCTGCTGCCCCTCAGTCACTTTCTGCAACACAGCCAGGTGCCAAGACCCCATCAGCAACAGCACAGAGACCTGCCCTTCCCCCCAGCAGGATGCTGCCACATGCCCGGGGCTGCAGTGCAGACTGTGTAGACAAGTGGGAACTGCCTAATACTTTAACGAATGATATGCACAGCTCTGAACTGAATAGAGATTGGTGCCGATGCAGGACAGACTCCTGCTCGGAAACGTCTCAGCTGGATGCGCTGGGCACAGCTCATGGGGTGGGACAGAGGGCGAGAGTCAGACCCCTTTGGGGGGGCTGGCACCATGGAAGCGTTCCTCCAAAGGACTGTTTAAGAGCTGGGATGGAGCACAGATCCTGTGGAACCACAACAATGAGGGAGAGCCAAGGGGGACAGCTCCCTTACTCCCTAGGTGTAGGGAGAATGCAGGTTTCAGTGCTAAGTTCCACGGGCGCTCAGAGGAACTCCTGGCACACCTATGTTCGAGGCCCCTGCCACAGCAGTGGGAGGGGGAGTCGGGGGTCTGCTCACAGGTGTGTTGGGAGGGCCCCCCACAATATGCACTCACCTGTGCATCATTGACCAGCACCTTGCCCCGCTTGTTGAGCTCCTTCATGATTTGCAGGATGGCCATCTTCACATCCACCTGCACCCGCTTCTGCACATCTGTCACCTGCCGGATCCTGCATAGCCAGCAGGAGCCACATGCTGAGTATACCAGACACCCACACCCACTGCCCTCCCCAGGGCTTTCTGCATCTCAGCCAGCCAAGGCGTGAGGCTGGGAGAGGTTCTGCAATAGCACAAGCTCCCCTGTCCCATCCCTTGGGCTAGTTAGGGACAGATGTGCTCCTGTGCAGCTTGCAGCTGTTGCTAAGGCAGGAGTGTCTCTGACATGGGCCTGGGCCCAAACTGCCCTCTGGAAGGGGGCACCCTTCTGCCAACCCCAACTGCTTCCTCCCCAGCCAACAGCAGCCCTGGAGGCCTCTGCCTTGACCACACCTGCTAGTTAGGATCCCCTTTGGCCCATGGGGAATGCAGAAAGCCAACGGGAGTATGTTTGGAGACACAGGCTTGGACACTGCTGGCAAGGAACATGTGTACCCAGAGTGGAATACACATAGGGACCAGCACAAGATCTCTCAATCCCCTCCTCCTTCCCCCTCACAAGAAAGGGTTTCCCTGTGCATCTTTGGGGGTGGGGGAAATCCCTCCTTGAGGCTCAGCAGCATGGGCAGGGTCCCCTCCCCATGGTTGGGACACTCAGCAGGGCTACATACGAGGTGCGCACTTCCTTGGTGGATTTCTGCAGGTTGGCGTGCTTGTCCCCCAGGCGCTTCACCAGCGCAGCCAGCATCTTGCGCTGATTCTTGACAGCATCCTCCAAGAACTGGTATCTGTGGGGATGGAAGTGGAGAGCGACACTCAGAGCTGGCCAGGCGGAGAACAAGTGCAGGGGCTGTGACTCATGAACCCCTCAATGCCAGCTGGCCAGGAGGTTGCAACGATCTCTGCTGTGCACATTTTGCCACCTAAGTACATCACAGGAAGTCTCAAACGAAAGCCAGGGCGGCACTGGTTATTAATGTTGTGAAATGTATGTACACACTTAAAATATGTTCTTATATTCCATATCACAGCAGCAGAGATGCAGTTTTTCTGCCAGACAAGAGATCTTAATTGGCTCTCTCTTGACCAGCAAGTAAATTAAGCACTGTAAGCTAAAAACACAGGCACATTTACATAGGCAGTTAAGCAGGGAAAGAGAACCTCATCTTGAGATACACGTCAAAGGTTTGCTGGACTACATTTGGGGAACAGAAGACAACCCCCGATCTTGTCTTCCCACAACCAGGAAGTAAGCGGGCACTGTGTTCACTTTCATGAAAACGGACGCCCAGCCCACCTCGGTTGGAACGGATGTCTGGGGTAAGATGAACTTTAGACAGGAAGTTAGCCCGTTAAGCCGTCTCTAGAAAGCATATTCGTATTTTGTTGGGTGCGTAACCTTTTGTGTTCATTTCCCCACTGACTATCTCCGGACTGATAATAAATCTGTTTTCACTAGAAACACCTCAGGGCTGCGGACCTATGCAAGGCACTGATCCTGAGCTGAATCACATAAGCTGAAGTACCACTTACAGCACAAGTGAGTGGGCGACAGGCTGGTGGTCACACAGATGAGGCAGGGGTGTAAAGTGACTCAGTTCTGGCTACTCATAGAATCTCAGGGTTGGAAGGGACCTCAGGAGGTCATCTAGTCCAACCCCCTGCTCAAAGCAGGACCAACCCCAATTAGATCATCCCAGCCAGGGCTTTGTCAAGCCTGACCTTAAAAACCTCTAAGGAAGGAGATTCCACCACCTCCCTAGGTAACCCATTCCAGTGCTTCACCACCCTACTAGTGAAAAAGTTTTTCCTAATATCCAACCTAAACCTCCCCCTCTGCAACTTGAGACCATTACTCCTTGTTCTGTCATCTTCTACCACTGAGAACAGTCTAGATCCATCCTCTTTGGAACCCCCTTTTAGGTAGTTGAAAGCAGCTATCAAATCCCCCCTTACTCTTCTCTTTTGCAGGCTAAACAATCCCAGTTCCCTCAGCCTCTCCTCATAAGTCATGTGCTCCAGCCCCCTAATCATTTTTGTTGCCCTCCGTTGGACTCTTTCCAATTTATCCACATCCTTCTTGTAGTGTGGGGCCCAAAACTGGACACAGTACTCCAAATGAGGCCTCACCAGTGCCGAATAGAGGGGAATAATCACGTCCCTCGATCTGCTGGAAATGCCCCTACTTATACAGCCCAAAATGCCGTTAGCCTTCTTGGTAACAAGGGCACACTGTTGACTCATTCAGCTTTTCGTCCACCATAACCCCTAGGTCCTTTTCTGCAGAACTGCTGCCCAGCCATTCGGTCCCTAGTCTGTAGCAGTGCATGGGATTCTTCCGTCCTAAATGCAGGACTCTGCACTTGTCCTTGTTGAACCTCAGATTTCTTTTGGCCCAATCCTCTAATTTGTCTAGGTCCCTCTGTATCCTGTCCCTACCCTCCAGCGTATCAACCACTCCTCCCAGTTTAGTGTCATCTGCAAACTTGCTAAGGGTGCAGTCCACACCATCCTCCAGATCGTTGATATTGAACAAAACCGGCCCCAGCACCGACCCTTGGGGCAATCCACTTGATACCGGCTGCCAACTAGACATGGAGCCATTGATCACTACCCGTTGAGCACAACCATCCAGCCAGTTTTCTATCCACTTTACCGTTCATTCATCCAGCCCATACTTCCTTAACTTGCTGGCAAGAACACTGTGGGAGACTGTATCAAAAGCTTTGCTAAAGTCAAGAAATAGCACATCCACTGCTTTCCCCTCATCCACAGAGCCGGTTATCTCATCATAGAAGGCAATTAGGTTAGTCAGGCATGACTTGCCCTTGGTGAATCCATGCTGACTGTTCCTGATCACTTTCCCCTCCTTTAAGTGCTTCAGAATTGATTCCTTGAGGACCTGTTCCATGATTTTTCCAGGGACTGAGGTGAGGCTGACTGGCCTGTAGTTCCCCGGATCTTCCTTCTTCCCTTTTTTAAAGATGGGCACTACATTAGCTTTTTTCCCGTCATCCGGGACCTCCCCCGATTGCCATGATTTGTCAAAGATAATGGCCAATGGCTCTGCAATCACATCGGCCAACTCCTTTAGCACCCTCGGATGCAGTGCATCCGGCCCCATGGACTTGTGTTCGTCCAGCTTTTCTAAATAGTCCCGAACTACTTCTTTCTCCACAGAAGGCTGGTCACCTCCTCCCCATACCGTGCTGCGGAGTGCAGCCGCCTGGGAGCTGACCTTGTCTGTGAAGACAGAGGCAAAAAAAGCATTGAGTACACTAGCTTTCTCCACATCCTCTGTCACTAGGTTCCCTCCCTCATTCAGCAAGGGGCCCACACTTTCCTTGACTTTCTTCTTGTTGCTCACATACCTGAAGAAACTCCTCTTGTTACGCCTAACATCTCCGGCTAGCTGCAACTCCAAGTGTGATTTGGCCTTCCTAATTTCACTCCTGCATGCCTGAGCAATATTTATATACTCCTCCCTGGTCATTTGTCCAATCTTCCACTTCTTGTAAGCTGCTTTTTTGTGTTTAAGACGAGCAAGGATTTCACTGTTAAGCCAAGCTGGTCGCCTGCCATATTTACTTTTCTTTCTACACATCGGGATGGTTTGTTCCTGCAACCTCAATAAGGATTCTTTAAAATACAGCCAGCTTTCCTCTCAGAATCCTCACAGGGGCCCAGGTCAGAACAGGTCAAGGAACACCAGGACCCAACCTACCCACAGCACAAAGGGCTGGTCTAACTGCCTCAACCCCACCAGCAGCCAGGAAACGTGGCAGAGGCCAGCCACGCCTAGCGGAGAGGTCTGGCACGGCTGTCCCAGCCATGCCATCCAGGAGAAAGGATGCACAGGCTGGCAGATCTGCTACAGCAGTCCCATCTGGAAGAAAGCACGGCACAGACTGGCAGTGGCTGCCCACATCTCCAGCCCAGCTGGAGACAGAGCCTGGCCAAGCCAACCCAGGCAGAGGTAGGGGCAGCACAACCCTGTTCCAGAGCGGACGGGGAAGGGGTAGCGGAGAGCGGCCTAGGCGCTCACGACAGTACAGCCAGCGGGCGTGCATGCTTACTGGTGATCCTTGTGGGCGTTGAGTTGGCAGTCCCGACAGGTCAGAGTGTCACAGGTATCACAGAACAGCACCAGGGGCTCGTGCTTGTGCACGGAGCAGTAGACTGTGCGCTCACCCTCCTTTGACTTCGATGGGCCTAGAACAGAATGTGAGCATTACCCTTCTCCTCCAGCCAGGGCCCCAGGGGCACCCCTACCACAGCAGCCAGCCACCAGCCTAGAGTGGCCTGCAGGCCGGGAGTGAGGGGCACCAGCAGAGCGGGGGGGGGGGGAGGGAAGAGGGAGGGAAGAGAAGATGGGACAGGGCTGGGACTGAGGGATAAACAACAGAGCTGTGCACTGGGGTGAATCCAGGGGGGCTGCAGGTCTGGCTTAAGGGCCACTGGCAGAGCTGAAGGGGAAGCCTGCTCAGCCATCACGTGCAACATGCCCGACTGCAGCCTGCATGTCCAAATCCCCCCTTCAAGGCTTCCAGTGGTGGACATTGGCAGCAGAGCCCATGCTGCCAGGGGGTGGGCATTGCATGGAGCCTATCAGTCCTCTCCCTCACCGGTGGGGGCCTAACTTTCTGCCTTTGGAGCCTTGTCTCCATGAGGAAGTTGCACACTGCCCAAAGGAAAGAATTCAAACTGATTCAGTTAAGCAGTACACCCCCACATGGATGCTCTCATTCCATCTGTAGGGTGGACTGTATCACCCAGGAATAGGTTAAGTTGGACAGAACATAGATAGCATAAACAGGGGTTTGCACCGGTTTAGCCAAATCGGTTTCAAACCAGTTTAAACCGGCTCTCTCAGGTAGACACCCAAGTGCAGCACTCTGGGTGGGCAAGGAGAAGTGGTTACACTCCATGACCCCAACCCCCACCCTAACCCTCTTCAAGGGGTAGGTGGTAGGTACTAGGCTAGCTCAGAATTCCCCTGCCAGGAGTGGGGGAGGGTGGCGGGGCACTGACCTGTGGATCTGACCGTGTGGTCCTTGGTGTACTTCACCCTCTGGTGGGCTTCCACACACGTCTCGCACAGCGGTTCTGAGCACTCCACACAGTAGCTGGTAGCAGGGGCATTGTCATCACAGCTGGTGCAGCACTGGGGGACAGAAGAAAGGGTGAGGACCAAGGAACACACCAGCCTCAACAATCCCAGCCTAGTGCCTCAAATTACACCAAGACCTTGGATGGACAAGCCTAGGCACAGGGCAAAGACAGACATGGGCTCGTTTCCAAGGGTGTTCAGTGTCCCTGGCTCCCAGCGCAGTTATGGGCACCTGGGGCATTGCACGGAGTAGATGACCCTGGGAGCACAGCGCTTGAGTCCTCCAACTCAGACTAAACGGAAGGAGATGGGCTGCAGACGTGCAATAGTCTTAAGGCAGAGACTAAGTTATAGTACAGGCTAGCTCCAAACCCGTCTACACTACATCATTTATAGAGGCACAGCTGCACCAATGTAGCTATGCCACTGTAGTGCTTCTGGTTAAGATGCTGTAAGCTGACAGGAGAGCGCTCTCCCGTCTGGAAGAGGCTGAGATAGCGCTGTCTACACTGGCCCTTAGGTCGGTATAACTTGCGTCACTCAGGGATGTAGACACTTGCAGTGTACACACAGCTTAAGAGGGTGACACAAGGGCTTCATTTAAGCAGGCAGGCCTTGTTGTAATGAGAGAATTGAATGTGACCTAACTGCAGCCATTTTGTGTGTCCAGCCACCTTTAGTTGAAAACCAAATACCACATGGATAGGACTCAGAGGCAAGGCCAAACAGCTGCATGTTTGCAGTTTTGCTCATCAGAATGGGACAGAGTTAATGGACTATGAGAACAGAAGGGGGGTGAATAGCCGACCTCGGTTCTGAGTGCCCTGACAAATTTTATTGTTATGACTAGAAATGCTTTTCTGATAAGGGATAATGAGCAATTTACTGAAGCTAGGAGAATTGGTGACCCACTAGGGGTTACTGTGGTGACCCAATAGGAGTCAGAGTTATGTGCTTTAAGTTAGCAGCTATAAAAGATTTACTAAAAACACACTTTGGAGCAGTTCGAAGGAGCTTTTCTTTGAGCAGCGACTGACATCTTCTCTCCAGCAGCTGGACTAGGGTTGCTAACCCTTCAGGATTGTCCTGGAGTCTCCAAGAATTAAAGATTAATCTTTAATGAAAGATGATCAGGTAATGAAACCTCCTGTCCAACCAAAACTGGCAACCCTAAGCTGGACGGAAGGAGGGCCCCCGGAACCCCAGCTACTGATCATTCAAAACCATTTCAGACTTTGGGTAAGCTACTTGGGTGTGCTCTAAAACAATTGCTGTGTCATGTGTGTGAGTGCCTGAGACTCAAAAAGGGAGTTTTGGATGAAAGCACCAAGGAGCTGTGTCCCCATCAATTTAATCCTGACACCGCCTGGAGAAAACCAATTAAGTTACCACAGTTTTGAGTTCTCAAAACCCTGGGTAATGGCCTGACAACTGCTCCAGGTAACACCTAGGCTATTTACTTTGATGTTCTGGTTTCAGCCTTCGGCTGGATAAAAAGACAGGCCTTCAATGACAGGGGCAGACAGGCCCTCAGACCAGAGGTCAGGGTAAGACAGACATGCACCTAACACAGCCTCTCTTATGCTTTGCCATGTTCCCACTGTTGCACTTTGTTCTAAAGAGTGTTTGCTTGGGGTCACTATTCGCCCTGCAAACAGAAGAACTGCAGGCACTGGTCTGTTTGAACCTGCTTGGAAAGCACAGCTGGTACACAAGGAGACCGGTCTAGGAGTGGGGAAGTTGGGGACAGAAGTCCCGAGGCCGGATGCCTGAGGGGGGTGCTCTCAGAGAGGGGACCCAGGGGCAGCTAAACATGCCACAGTGAATAGCATGACACACGGGTCATCTCAGAAGCAGCGAGTGTCGAAGAATTAAGGTCTAGGACCAAGGGCTCTGCTCACAGCCGAGTCCTTCTGTGACATCAAGAGTCTCCTCCCATCCCCTCCCTATCCACGTCTGGTCTATTTATAATAAATGGCTGAGGGCCGAGCTTGTAGCTTTACTGTGTCTGCACAGCACCCAGCACAGCAAAGCCTATAGGTGCTACTGTAACAATTGCCACCTCCGAAAGGCACCTGACAAAGCACCCATGAGTGCACTGCCTGCCCTGGGCAGGGCATACACTGGGGGTGCCTCAACATCCCCGATGAGAGAGTCCCTTCCGACCCCAGCAGCCAGGAGCAGAAAGGAGCATGGTGCCAGGAAAGGAAGGATCAGGTGCTCTGCACTGCCTTTTACCAGGAGAACTGAGCTGATCTATGGCAAGAGGGACTACTAGTCACCCCCACCACAGTCTGCATGGCAAGCTAGGAACAACAGGGTGGGGAGCAGAACTGTATTCTGCTGAGGGGTCAGTCAGAGCCCTTCCGGGGAGGAAAGGGTAGGAAGGTTGCACCCCTACCTGGTTGGCATCCTTGCTGTCTGTGGCTGCCTCCGCCCCGCTGTCTCTCAGGAAGTAGTTCTCCACAATGTCCTTGAGGTAACACTGGTGTTTGCACACAGGGCAGTCCACCACTGCAAGGAAAGGGGAGCAGAAGAGAGAGTCACACACAGGAAGCAGAAATGTAGCTAATCCTTGGGGGGCCTGGTGTAGTTAATCCTCCTCCCTGTGAGGCAGTAGCTATGTTGAGGGGAGAGAAGCCCTCCTGTCAACATAACGCTGTCTACACTGGGAGTTTGGTTGATACAACTCAGTCACCCCTGAAAATCCACACCCCCGAGCGAACTAGTTATATACCTACACATGACTGTACAGCAGACCATAGCTAAGATACCGAAACTTAGCACATCTCTGAATAGCCACTGCAGGCATGGACATGGGATGTAAGGGCTGTCTGGTAGTGTGTCTGCATTGTGCACTGAAAATCTTCTGCAGCTGCTCATGCTCCATGAGCGGAACAGTCACTAGGTTCTCTCCCCTCCCCTGACCAGTTAGGTTCCTCCAGCCGAAAAGCTCCACATTAGGGACCTCCATACTCGCCAAACACCAGCCACTGAGAACTTACACATCTTACAGCAACAGTAAGAGGAGATGGAGCCATTTCCCTCCCCCCCAAAACAGTCTCCCCAACTGCCATGTCAGAGGGAACAGTCTCTGTGCCCACAGCACCTGAGCAGAAGATGGCAGGGGGACCACAATGTGACAGATAGAGGCAGGCCAGTCTCCTTTCAAGTGCCCAGAACTTGGCAGAATTTGCCCCTAGTGAGCAGGAAGACCCCACATTAGTGTCTGCCTCCCCACGGGGGGAGCAGCCATTAAAATGAAGATTATAGCGTTACTCGTGAAGAACTAGAGAGCTGGTACTTTTGGTTCTGCTTAGGATTTGGTCTCATGGAACATCAAGGTGCTTCTGTATTGAGGATTCAGTTCCTTTATCAAGTTGATAGCAGATAACCAGACTCAGTTTATTAACTAAAGATAAATCTGCACAGCACAGAAAGCTGACTGCATCACCAATCTGGGAAACAGTCTTGCAGCTGTTACAGCCACACAGTTGCTCATATTAATATTCCTCTTGCTTACAGCACATTACATTCCACAGCCCTCACACACCTTCGCTGATCTATCTCTGCAGAAAACATTCTAGATATTAGTAGACCAGAGACATCTACTTAGTGCACAATACATGTTCGGCAAACCTCACCAGAATATACATCGGATATATTCTGCATGTACAAAACAGGTTACAGCAATTTAATTACTAAGTTTCCACAACATTTAGCATGAGTACAAAGCATTATCGGCAATTTAGATGCATGGAGGTAAGCCCATTTTTAAAACTGCAGAGGCACAACCAACCTGTGTCTATACCAGGGGTAGGCAACCTATGGCATGAGTGCTAAAGGCAGCACACGAGCTGATTTTCAGTGGCACTCACACTGCCCGGGTTCTGGCCACCCGTCTGGGGGCTCCGCATTTTAATTTAATTTTAAATGAAGCTTCTTAAACATTTTTAAAACCTCATTTACTTTACAAACAACAACAATAGCTTAGCTATATTATAGACTTATAGAAAGAGACCTTCTAAAAACATTAAAATGTATTACCGGCACGTGAAACCTTAAATTAGAGTGAATAAATGAAGACTCAGCACACCACTTCTGAAAGGCTGCCAACCCCTGGTCTACACTATGCCACTGTTTTCCACAGCACCCATAGTCACAGCATCTAAGCACCTGTAGTGGCTCTGTAGTGGGTTACAAACAGTGTTGACCTGCTTGTTGGAATGTTTATGGTACAAAGATATTTAATGTAATGGGGATTGTTGGGAAAAACAAGCAGGAACAGTTAGCCAAACCATATTCCCAGGATGACTTGGATTTATGCAAACATTTTTCCCACAATACAACTAATAGATAAACTCTCAAAACTCTACAGGATTCCACTCTAAGTATGTGCTAATCCCTTCTAGCTAAGAGATCCTGCATCTTTCATGTGTGGGCTGGGAAAAAAAAACAGCTCTCAACACCTACCACACTGCAATGAGCCACCTGCCCAGACCTCTCTGCCTAACAGTATTTAAGAGCCATGCCTCTTTGCATAGTTAAGTTAGTCAGCTGCAAGATTCTAATCTCAGCCATTTCCATTGACTGCATCCACACAGCAAGCCAAGTGGCCTTGGCATGTTTCCATAAAGAGCCAGACAGACTAAATGCTCTTGTGCCTGGATCTACTATGGGCCACTCCACAACCAACCCCCCAAGCAGCCGTTCTGCTACTTTGCCTGGGGAAAGGCTCCAAAGCTTCTTAAGCATACCTCAGCATGCCCTTTGAAGCCCATCCACAGCAGGATTTACAGGTGAATGTGTTAGCTAGAAGCAGGTGTTAACATGACTGAAGAGTCTAGAGTCTACACATTTCAGCACGGTGCAGGCTTAGCAGGTGTTAAAAGGCATCTCAACATCGCACCGTGTCCTATAGCAGGAACTCCTCCACTGAGCAGCATAACTTCCCCCTTCAGGGAGATGACAGGGGGACAGTGCCAAGATTAAGGAGAAAGGAGTGGCAAGAACTACCCAACAGCAGTGGCACTGCCATTAAAACTATTTTCCAGCCTGTGCGTTATCCTGCTTGGCTCTGCTGCATAGCCAGTCCGGCGTGGGTGGCTGAATTGGATGCAGAAGGAACAGCTCGTCTGCCACAATCAACTCAGTATCTGGCATAAATCCTATGCCTTGGGAAGTACCCATCCAAGAACACTCAGTTCCCAGTTTATCTAGAAAGTGCCCCTGATAGGAAAGGACACTGGGAGGAAGAGCCACCAAATAAAGAGATGCCGAGAGGCAGAGTTCTTCAGTGCATTCATGTTGAAACTGAAGGCTACAGGTGCTGTGTAACCCAGACACAGCAATTGGAGTAGATAATATAAGGTATCCTGGCTAATCCTTCCCCCATTTTATCTAGCTACCATGGCAGAAGGATCATTTCAGCCTGGTACAGTCTGGGTGGGATGGGTAACCTCCAGGAGACCTGTGTAGCTCAGAAAAACAAACGATACTGTAGCCACCTGGGCATGAGCTGTGGATGTGGCAGCCATGGAGACGCAGCTTAAGAGAAATTCAGGTGGGAAGAAGGCCTTAAATTCAGTCTCTAGAGTCTGAAGGGAATGATTGCTGCTGAGAAGTAATGCCAACCAGCAACAAGACAAACCCTTCAGAGCAGCCAAGGCACCTGAAGTGGTCATCACTTTGTCCCACGATAGTCATAGCAAGCCAGAAACAGACAAATTGCTGCATTCAGTACAGGATCCTTTGTAAAAAGTGCAACCCAAAAAGCTTCCTTTTCCTTACAAAGTTACATTAAAAAATGTGGGCAAGTGAAAAGCTGAAACATCTCCCCACCATACACTTGAAGTTCCCATTTCAAGACACTTCGAACAAAATATTAAACTAGAGCAGAAAGTCTATACATGAGACTTCTGGCAAAGCAATTTGACAATAAGTTTGTCAGCATCCCATTTCCAAGTGGTAACATGCCCAACTCCCACTCCGAAACACAGCTTGTTTTAAATTGTGGAGCACGGAACCGAAGCGAGTGCCATTCAGCTTTTCCATGATTTTAGTTCAGTTTTTCATGCATGTCAGAACCAGTGGAAGTTTTATCCCCTGCTCATACAATGGTAGGGGCAACTCCTTGAGTTTACTCTCAGATCATTAGCGCTTAGGATCGCAGGGGTCTGTGTGCACAAAGCAAACTCACTCATTAACTTGCTAAAGATTATAATGGCATAAGGAATTCAATTGCTTTTTTAAAATCTGAATTCTCAAACTTGTACAGTGCTACATGAGTGTTTAGCCCCTAACCAAGTTTGATGCCATGTTGTTGTAGCCATGTGGGTCCCAGGATGTTGAGAGACAAGGTGGGTGAGGTAACATCTTTTATTGGACCAACTTCTATGGGTGAGACAAGCTTTGGAGCTTACTGAAGACGACCTGTGTAAGCTCATAAGCTGGTCTCTCACCAACAGAAGTTGGTCAAACAACAGCTATTACCCTCACCCACCTTGGGTCTCTAATAAATCGAGAGAGTCAGCTGCCAGTACCACAGTTGCAAGGCTAGCTGCACCCTATCCTTTTTCATTCATAGATTCCAAGGCCAAAAGGAACCTGTGACACCACAATACTCTCCACTGTCATGTAATTAGGATATGTTTTGTACAAAGTATGCCTTGTGAAATATTCTAAAAGTCTTGATCTGTGAGACATTAATATCTAGTTAGATTGTATGTGCTATCGTCGTATGAAGTTTGGCTGTGAGTGTGACTGAAATATGTAGGATGAAAACACCCACAAGCAGCCTTTCAGGTACAACAGTAAAAAGGCCAAACAATGTTAATGGCTTATTGAGGAAATGCACACAAGCACAAGGATAACCCTGGGAACTGTGTACAATAGAAACCTCTCAGAGATAGCACTACACAATGGGAACTGGAACTGTATGACGCAGGACACAGCAAAAGAGCTTTCCAGCAAGTGGGAAGATATAAAAGGAGTGAAATGACATCATGAGGGGACTTCACTCTCCCTGCAACACCACACCTGAGGAATAAAGGCTGAATATGGGGGGGGGGGGGGGGGGGGGGAAGAGTGATGGCCCCAGGATAAGGGATTGCTAACCTGTGTATGAAAACCTGGGAACCCAAGCGGCAAAGCCAAGGCAGCCTGTGCCTTAATCTGTCAGCCTGTGTATCACTCAGGTTGAGAATTTGCTAATTCACATCCTACCTATCTAGTACCTTAAACAAAACCTCAAACTGAGTTTATGTACTAGGTAATCTGCTTTGATCTGTTTGCTATCACATATAATTGCGTAAAAAACTATCCTTTTTGTGTGTTTGATTAAGGTGTCTAGGGAAAAATTTCAGCTTGGTTACCACAAGTGTGCATGGTCCTCTTAACATTGAGGGAGAGGCAGACCAGGTGTTAAACCCATATACTGGCCAGATTTGACCAAGGCAGGACAGTACTGCTCTGGGGCCCTAGACTGGTGGTTAGAAAGCCCGCATGTGACTTCAGCTGGGTATGTCCCTACCTGTGTGAATGCCGGTGAAAGTGCAAGCTTGGAAGGCTTTGTAACTCGTCACAGAAGCACAGTATGAGAGGGTGGGTCAAAGAGCTCAGTGGTATCCCGGAGGGGAGCCAGTCACAGAACCATTGTGATCATCTAGTCTGACCCTGTGTGACACCAAACAGAACTTCCCCAAAATAATTCCTAGAGCAGATCCTTCTGGCCTCATGTCTGTATCTCCTCTGGAGTGGGATTCCACAATTCTACCACTAGGTCCCTAGGCCACCACATCCTATACATCAACCATGCTTTACCACATGTCCACCTGGGCTTGGACATCTAGACTGTTCCATTCTGGACACAGTGAACAGCAGCATCCAGTGAAGAAACATACCAACTGTTCATTTTAACAGGAACTTCAGAGCAAGACGATTTAAAAAAAAAAAAAAAAAAAAAAACAGCCATCTTACCCCAAGCCCTACTAATCCTGCCATCCTGAGCTAGGCAGGCCTAACTTTCAGTCACTCTAGAGTGACAAGCTTGATCTCACTGGTCTCCTCAAACTTCCCTCCCTCTCCAGTGTGCTGCGTTTTCAAACTGCTGCAGTCTTTTGGATTTCCCAGGCTTGACATCTCAAGTGTTTCCTGAGAAGTGGTTTATCTAGAGCAATTCTTCCCTTCCTGCTTGTTTTTACTGACAAGTCCTGCATTAAACTAAACCATGCAAGTACCAGGGTCATAATAAATTACAGAGCAGTTCCACTTCTTTAGCACCAGTGCCTTGCATCTCAACTCCATTTCACTTTTCATCCACAGATCTCTACGTTCTTTAAAAACAATGACATTAAGAGCCACTTTCGCTACACTAAGATGTGATCCATAGAAGAGATGACCAGATGGATTTGTGCCCTTGTTTCCTTGACGTACAAGAGTATGGGGCTTTGGGGTTTTTAGTTAAGATGGCCGAGTCTGAAAAACTTTTAAATGTTTGGGAGGAATAAAGGCACTATGAGGGGAACCTGGTCTGCTTTCACAGGTTTCAAGGCTAAAATGGATTATCTAGTCGACCCTTTGTGCAACACAGGACAGATTTCTTCAGTGTTCACTAAATTGAGCTCATTCACATGGTTGAATCGGAGCTTCTCTCCCGCAAAAAGACTTCAGGTTTCCAGGGAAAGAATCCATCATATTCCTTAAACCGGTTTCACTGACACATATGTATGTTAAGCATCCTCAAGCATTAGTTACAGGAGGGAGAAAGTTATTTTAGTTCAGACACTAAGGGTGCTGGAGGAATTAAAAAAACGAGCAGAAACTTGAACCACCCTTACAAAGCAGGGGAAAAAAAATAAACCACTTCCTTCAATACAGACAGGTAGCAGACAGACTCAGAGGACAGCAACACATCATTTTAGCATTAAAATAGACTCCAAAGCTCAAGTATTTGAATGAATCCAGTTCTCCATTAGAAAAGACTGACATGCAGGCAGGAAGCCCCAGCATCACTGGTGCCCTAGGAATGCGTGCTGTTTCCTGTGCAACACCCAAACAAGCAGAAGCATTATCACTGTTTAAGGCACATTTCCTGCTGCAGGCCCAAAGGCAGATGTTAAGAACTTGACAAAAAGGGCCCCAAGGCGATTTGCTTGTTTAAGGGCACTACCCTGGGAGTACAATGGGACTGACAAGTAGGTGATCAAGGTAACCACAGGTGTGCCTCCCTGCAACTCCCACTGCTAAGCAGCGCCTGTGGCTCTGGCCCAGATCAGGCTGAGACAGCCAGCTCCTCAGTGAAGGTCACATTCTTGCCCTCTGGTCACTGTGGTGATTTTGTGTGTGGGGGGTGGGGGGCAGGGGAGGAGGAGAAGCACTGCAGTTCAAGAACTGGGAGCTGGGAGACCCTGCCACAACTACCTCTGCAGAATATGGATATTGGTGTCCCCCTCCCAGGTCAGCTTTTGGCATTGACACCTGGGAAGGGTTTACATCTTACCCCTTTAGGACAAGCCAGGGGCTCACTGGAAATCCCCCACTCAGAATTAAACCTTCCACCATTAGAATCTAGCCCAGTGTCTGCCTCACCAGCCTTCTCCAGGCCGCTGACTCACCTCCACCCCAGCTTCCCCAAATTGCTCCACTTTCACTGGCATCTCGTCTCAGGGGAGATCAACTTGAAAACAGCCTACAGCCTGTTCATCTGCATATGTGGCTGTGTCTTCACTGCCATAAAAAGCTGTTTACAGCAGGATAATTCCCATTAGCCATCTGGCTGCGTAGTCCTAGTGGAGACAAGCGCTGCAGCTAGCTAACAGCTCTTTGAGACAGGGACTCCCTTTGTTCTAGGTTTGCACAGTGCCTAGAGCAATAGGGCCCTGGTCCATGACTGGCTATGTACTGCAAGTTTAGCTACAGGCAGGGGTATTAAGCGCTACAGTGCTGTCTTTCCACTATGATTTTAGATTTCAGTGTAGTAGCCGTGTTAGTCTGTGTCAGCAAAACGAAAATAAGGAAGAAAAACTTGTAGCCCCTTAGAGACTAACAAATTTATTTCAGCATAAGCTTTCGTGGGTTAGTACCCACTTCATCGGATGCATGATTTTATGATTTTTAGAGACAGCTAACAGGGAAGGGAAGATGTGGCCTGGGTGTGTATCAGCAGCTCCCTGTGCTTTAAGATCAGCTGCTGCATGACCAAGGCCCCCAGAGGAAATACATGGCGTCACAGCAGAACATTGCTTCACAACGGCAAAGGGAGCATGGTTACCGGCAGACAAGAGAGAGCCAGGACAGAAAGGGAGCACATGGGCTGTGGCACGGAGCCAGCTGCCATGTAAGAAGTGCTCTGCACTCTAGGGAGGAGTTACCCTGGACTTCCCAGCCACTGACATGCCAGACACTGCTCTCACCCCCAATCACAGCATTCACTGGTAGCCAGTCAAGGTTGGACAGTAGACTCTGTACTGCCATCACTCCCTCTTCCCTTCCTCCGCACCCTGCATTTTAGACTTGCAAGGAAGAAGCACAGCAACTAAATAAAAGAGTTACAATATTCTAGATCCTCCCCCAAAAGATTTTTGGGAAGGAAGGAGCCAGTCTTACTGGGAAAGTGGGATTTGGAATTTCACACATCGAGTTGCCTACTTTGGAATTACTGTAGACAGGGAGGGTTTAACAGAAGAGACTGCAGGGAGGGTATGTGGAATGGCCAGTTTCCAGTGGTCTGGCAAACTTCCTGCCTGCAGCCATGCAAGAATGCTGCTCAGCAACAGCACCTGAGTTATATGGCCGAAGCAGGCCAGCCACCCAGGCTAACAGGTGTAACAGATTCCTGAGTGCAGTATGGACTTGCAAGTCTCCTAGGGGAACGGGGAAGCTAGCTAGGGCTACTGGAGACAGATACCTTCACACTTATGGCTCTGCCAGAATTCCCAATCTAGGTTCAGCCAGAAGAGTGGATGTTTTCCACGGAGAAGGGGATGGGGGAGAAAGGTTTATGGTTGTACTTAAATGGCGGTTAACCTCCGAGCTCTTTCTCCAGCCCTTCCCCCAAACTACACTGTGCAGCCTAGGAGCTAACATCAGCACTCCTGGGAACAGCCGCCAAAAAAATATACAAGTTACAGGATACCTGGACACCTGTAGCTGAGTGTGACTAGACTTCTCTCCTCCAAAAGACCTGTCCCTCCTAAATCCCACTCAGAAGAGAGTGTTGAACAGCCTTGCTAATGGGCTAGACCAATGGCATGGCTAAGCCAGACCTCCGGACTCTGCTTGTATCTGTTAGTCCCTTGTCACTGCAGGGGAAGAGGAGGTCTGAGGCCCAGCAGCAAATGTGAAAGAGCTGGCCTGAAATGCACTCCCCCCTCCTCAGGCCTTAAGCCAGGGGGTGGCCAACCTGTGGCTCCAGAGCTCTTCAGAAGTTAATATGCGGCTCCTTGTATAGGCACCGACCCGGGCGGTGCTCACTGCTCAACCCCTGGCTCTGCCACAGGCCTTGTCCCCACTCTACCTCTCCCCACCCCCTGCCCTGAGCCTGCAGTGCTTTCACTCCTCCCCCCTCTCCCCCAGAGCTTCCTGCACATCAGGAACAGCTGACTGGGAGGTGCCATTGGCAGGGCTGTCAGTGGGTAGGAGGTGCTGGGAGAGCTGATGACATATTACTGTGGCTCTTTGGCAATGTACATTGGTAAATTCTGGCTCCTTCTCAGGCTCAGGTTGCCCACCTCTGCTTTAAGCCTTGTCTATAATCAGTGCTGCATCAGTCTGAGGAGAGTGGTGGTTTTAAACAGATTTACTCACAGCAGCACAGAGCACGGTGTAGACACTTAATCCGATTTCAACCAGGCCTGTATTGAGTTAGCTTCAGGATCTACTTAAACTAAGTCAATATAAATAGGTTTAAATCAGATTAAGAGTGCCTACAGTGTTTTGCACCAGTTTAACTAAATTGGGTTAGAATCACCCCTTTAGTCTAACCAGTACAACCGTGAATGAAGATAAGGCCTTAAGCTGGCCTTGTATTTACCCCAAGGATACAAATTATTTCCAAACCCCAACAGAAGGAAGCAGTCACAAGCGCCATCCCAAAGCTGTGTCTGAGTGCTACAGTCAGAGCATTTAACAGATCTTTAGAGCACAAAGCACCTTAAAACAGCCTCCTGCCTCTCAGCAAGAACTCAGTATGTCCCCAGACTCTTCCAGTTTCAACACCACAAAATTATTTCCATTCCTGTAGGAAGCAAGATGAGCACCTATTACCCACTCCAACCTGAAAAAATGGACATTAAGCCAGGCTGAAAACCCATGTAGCCTTTAGCTTCCAGACTTCCCCCAAGGAAATGTATCTGAGGCCTTGGCTACACTTGCAGATGTATAGTGCTGTGAGTTAAACCCGTCTTCGTACAGCTCAGTAGGGAAAGCGCTGCAGCCTGTCCACACTGGCAGCTGCCAGTGCACTAATGCGGCTACATTTGAGGCATTTGCAGCTGTATTGGGAACGGTGCATTATGGGCGTTAAAGTGGCTGCAACGTGCTTTTCAAATGGGGGGGGGTGAGGGGGGAGTGTGACAGGGAGCATGTTGGGAGAGAGTGGATTTTTGGGGTATCCACAGAGTGTCAGCTCATTATCTCCTAAGTTTACACACCTCCACATCCCCCGCCTCTCTCTCAAATCACTGAAAGCAAGCAGCAGGGGCTGTTTGTTTATAAAGAGCAGATAAAAGAACTCAGGGAAATGGAGCCCTCCCCCTCCGCCGTTCTTTCCCGACTCCACCCCACAGTCTCTCTCCAAGCCAACTTTGCTGCCGGCATTCCTAACGGAGCCCCCCTGCCTGCAAACAGTAGCTGTGTTTGCTTTTTTTTGGTAAGGCAGCCACAGAACGGAGCTCTGAACTCCAACCCGGAAGTGCCGTTTCAAAACAAAGGGAGCTTCCGTAAGTTACTACAAATTCCCTGGCTACATTGAAGCAACAGCGTTGCCGCCACTACGCAACAACTCTTATTCCTCTCGGAGAGCAGAAGTACAAGCAGCGCTGCACGTGCCTTGCAAGTGTAGCCAGTTAGTGAGTTACAGCGTTGCAGGCAGTTTTATTGCGCTGTAACTTGTGAGTGTAGCCAAGGCCTAAGTAACAGCAGAGTATGGCTCAGGGCATTGGTTTTGTCTTCTGAAGGTGTTGCGCGGGTTTTTCCTTTGAGCAGGATATAGATGTTATGCTTGTGGGGAAGTAGGGTGCCCAGTGCCCTAACGTGGAGAAGCCCATGCAGTGCAACCTGCGGGATCATGAAGATCTTTGTGGCTTGATAAACCTTGTGGGAGTCACGATGGCCCCACATAGATACACACAATGGACTATAAAGGTAGATAGAAAATGGCTAGATCGGGCTCAACGGGTGATCAATGGCTCCATGTCTAGTTGGCAGCCAGTATCAAGCAGAGTGCCCCATGGGTCAGTCCTGGGGCCGGTTTTGTTCAATATTTTCATTAATGGTCTGAAGGATGGCATGGACTGCACCCTGAGCAAGTCTGCAGAGGACACTAAACTGGGAGGAGTGGTAGATATGCTGGAGGGTAGGGATAGGATACAGAGGGACCTAGACAAATTAGAGGATTGGGCCAAAAGAAATCTGATGAGGTTCAACAAGGATAAGTGCAGAGTCCTGCATTTAGGACGGAAGAATCCCATGCACTGCTACAGACTAGGGACTAGGCAGCAGTTCCGCAGAAAAGGACCTAGGGGTTACAGTGGATGAGAAGCTGGATATGAGTCAACAGTGTGCCCTTGTTGCCAAGAAGGCTAACGGCATTTTGGGCTGTATAAGTGCAAGCAGATCGAGGGACGTGATCATTCATTCTACTCTATTCGGCACTGGTGAGGCCTCATTTGGAGTACTGTGTCCAGTTTTGGGCCCCACACTACAAGAAGGATGTGGACAAATTGGAAAGAGTCCAGCAGGGGGCAACAAAAATGATTAGGGGGCTAGAACACGACTTATGAGGCGAGGCTGAGGAAACTGGGATTATTTAGTCTGCAGAAGAGAAGAGTGAGGGGGGATTTGATGGCTGCTTTCAACTACCTGAAAGGGGGTTCCAAAAAGGATCTAGACCAGGCCTGCGTGGGCTCAATGTGCGGCCCACGTGGGGAGTGAGTAGGCAAGCGGCAGGGTGGGGCAAGCCAATGGCCGGCAGGGTTGTGAAGAGGCCAGTGGCAGGCTGGGGAGTGAGGGTGAGCCAGCGGCAGGGGCAGCGGCAGAAGGTAGGAGGCCAGCAGCGGGCATGCAGGTGATCTGGTCACTCTATGCACGCTGTTTCTTTGCCCCTTCACAAGATTCCACATCCCAGCGCTGGGGAAGGAGGGGTTGTTTCCGCGGGGCCAGGTTGTTTCCATGGGGCGGGTGGCGCGGGGATGGTTTCTGCGGGGCTGGGGGGTTTCGGCCCTCAGCTGTTTTCTTTGGAGTAATATGGCCCTCGCCGCTTTACGAGTTGTGCAGGCCTGACCTAGACTGTTCTCAATGGTAGCAAATGACAGAAGTAGTAATGGTCTCAAAAGTTGCAGTGGGGGAGGTTTAGGTTGGATATTAGGAAACACTATTTCACTAGGTGGGTGGTGAAGCACTGGAATGGGTTACCTAGGGAAGTGGTGGAAACGCCTTCCTTAGCCCTGGGCTACACTAGGGGAGGGGGTCAATCTACGATACGCAACTTCAGCTACGTGAATAGCGTAGCTGAAGTCGGCGTATCGTAATCGACTTACCTGGCCGTGAGGACGGCGGTGAGTCGATCGCTGCCGCTCCCACGTCGACTCCGCTTCCGCCTTTTGATGAGGTGGATTTCCGGAGCCGACAGGGAGTGCAATCGGGGATCGATTAATCGCATCTTAACGAGACGGGAAAAATCGATCCCCGATAGATCGATTGCTATCCGGCGGGTAGTGAAGACCTGCCCATAGTGGTTTTTAAGGTCAGGCTTGACAAAGCCCTGTCTGGGATGATTTAGTTGGGGATTGGTCCTGCTTTGAGCAGGGGGTTGGACTAGATGACCTCCTGAGGTCCCTTCCAACCCTGATATTCTATTATTTTAATTGACCAATTGGGAAACGCCTGATTTTTGTCCACCCTTGACCTGACCAAAGGTTATTGGCAAATCACTCTGGCCCAGGAAGCCAAAGAGAAGACTGCAACCTTCCAGTGGCTCATGGATAAAAGACGGTTACTCACCTTTGTAGCTATTCTTCGAGATGTGTTGCTCATATCCATTCCAATTAGGTGTGCGCGCGCCACGTGCACGATTGTTGGAAGATTTTTTAACCCTAGCAACACTCGGTGGGTCGGCTGAGGCGCCCCCTGGAACGGCACCTTCCCAGCGCTGGATATATGCCCCAGCGCCCCCTCAGTTCCTTCTTGCCGACTACTCCGACAGAGGGGGAAGGGGGGCGGGTTTGGAATGGATATGAGCAACACATCTCGAAGAACAACAGTTACAAAGGTGAGTAACCGTCTTTTCTTCTTCGAGTGCTTGCTCATATCGATTCCAATTAGGCAACTCCCAAGCCTTACCTAGGCAGTGGGGTCGGAGTGATGTCGCGGAGTGAAGGACTGCTGAACCAAACGCAGCATCACCCCTGGACTGCTGAACTATCGCATACTGGGCGGTGAAGGTATGCACTGATGACCAAGTCGCTGCCCTGGCCATCAAAGGGCAAGTCTTGGAGGGTCTGCTGCAACTCTGGTGGTAAGCCAGAGACCTGCAGCCATGAGATGCGGTGCATGGCTATGCCCGAGGCCAGGGTCCTAGCCGCCGAGTCCGCTGTGTCCAGAGAGACTTGTCTTGGCATTGGCCTATATCGTCCTTATGATGGTGAGGGCCACTCTGGACGGTGCCTCCGCCGACAGAATGTTAGCCACAGGGTCCTCTACCTCCACCACCTCCTCTACCTGGAGGTTCATATTGCGTGTCACCCTGCGGAGCAGTTCCTGGTGGGCACAGAGGTCCATAGGAGGACCCGAAACTGTAGTCCCCACCACTGCTTCATCAGGCGAGGATGAGGAAAATACCCCTGGGACTAAGGGATCCTGTGTGAGGTCCTCTTGTGGAGGATCTTGTTGCCCATGGTCCACCACACTAGGGGGTGTGGGCCCGTATTGGTGCTGGAGCAGTTGCCTCAGAACCCCCGGGGAGGGGCCACAGTGGCCTCCGGTACTCGGGGCTCTGAAGGGGCAGAACAGGAAGCCCCGAAGGGACCCTTTGGGCCTGATGATATGCCCAGAGAGTCCAAAAAGATCACTGTGGAGGTCCTTGGCCAGTGGCTTGATGAAGGCCAGAACCCGGGCCTTCACCCAGCCACCAGCCTGCACTGCCCTCGCCCTGGTCCTGCTCGTAGTAGCCACCTTTGAGCGTGACACACAGGCGGAACGAGATGGCCAAGGCGGTGCTGTACATGTCAGTGCAAAGTCCCCCGGTGCTCTACGGTGCCGTGACGGCAAGGACTGGTGGCATAATAGAGAACGGTACCGAGACGTTGATCGGTGCCTGCAGTTGTATTGGTACCAGGAGCCTGATCTGGATCTCGATAGTGACCTCCGTCAAGATTGGTGCTAGGATCAGCTCTGGGTCGAGTGCTACTCTGACTGGTGCTGGGAGTCCAATCGGTACCGGCCATACCGCAATTCGGAGCTCTGCATGCCGGAGTGGCATCGCAAGTGTAACCAGCGCTGAGAACGAGATCAGTGCTGGGGCTGCAAGTGATGCCGTGATGGGTGCTGGGACCAAGCTCGGGACCGGTGCCATCCTGTTTCACTCAGCGACAGCGGTTATATCCGGGACGGTTTTCCCTTCAACGGCACCACCCGCACCAGAGGTGCCGCCAGCTGCAGAGGAGTCAGCTCTGTGAGCGCGATCAGGTCCCGCGGTGTTGAAAGTCTCTGGCATGGAGGACAGTCTCAGCTCGACTGCGGTTTGCACCGGGGAGCTTACATGCACTGGACTCAACGGCCCTTGCGGCGCCGGAGTTGACAGTGCAGGAGCCGTCACTTGTCCTGTGCGCTCCGGCAACAGAAGCGTCTCCAACTGCGGTGTGGGAAGTGTCGGTGGCTGTTGAACCGACGAACAAGAAGCAGTTGGCATCTGCTTGGGCTGCTGCTTCTTCTGGCCTAGAGATAGGGACCAGCGCCGTGGAGGTGCTGGGAAGACCTGGCGCCGCGAGTCTTTAGCAGAGCCTAAACGCACTGCCAGACCAGTCGGTGCCGCAGGGGCACTCCGCACCGAAGATGACGGCGCCGAGTCCCAGTGCGTGGAGGAAGGGACCGGGCTAAGTGCCGCCTCTATAAGGCGCTGCTTCAGTCTAAAGTCCCGCTCCTTTTTGGTCCTCAGCTTGAAGGCTTTGCAAATGCAGCACTTGTCCGCTTGGTGGGATTCCCCCAGACACTTCAGGCAAGAGTCGTGGGGGAGGGGGGGGGGGTGTCTCCTGTTGGCATTGGCTTCAGGCAAGCCGAGCAGGATTTTAAGCCCGGAGACCCAAGCATGGGCCTGGGTACCGGAATAGGGGAGAAGACCCCATTCCACCCCCACTAATTTAACTATCCTAAGTAACTTAACAACTAATCACAAACTATTAACAGGTACTAAGCAGCTGCTAGGGAGAGAGGAGATCAGCTACGCTGCGCTCCACAGTTCCAACGACCGTCATGGGCAGTAGGAAGGAACTGAGGGGGCCCGCTGGGTCATATATCCAGCGCCGTGAAGGTGCCACTCCAGGGGGTGCCTCAGCCGATCCACTGAGTGTTGCTAGGGTAAATAAATCTTCCGACGCTCATGCACGTGGCGAGCACACCCCTTATTGGAATCGATATGAGCAAGCACTCCAAGAAGAACCTGTTGCGTCCACATGGCAAGTATGTGGCTGCTTACCTGGATAAAGTTGTCATCCATAGCCCAGACTAGGAGACGCACCTAGAAAAGGTGGAAGCAGTATTGGATACCCCTCCAAATGTGCAATAGGGCTAACAGAAGCCAAATACATCAGGTACATCATGGGGAGGGGCGTAGTGAAGCCCCAACTGAACAAGTTAGAGGCGATACAAAGTTGGCCCCCAACCCATCCGGAAGAAACAGCTCAGAGCATTCCTGGGGATAGTTGGGTACTATAGGCGATTCATCATTCCCTACTTTGGTACCGTACCCTTGTCACTGATCATGCCCCCCTGAAACAGATGCACTGGAACAAAGAAAGAAATGCCAGGGTAGCGAGATGGTTCCTGTTGTTACAACCCTTCCACTTCAGAGTGCACCAAAGGTCAGGGACCAGGCATGGCAACGCTGATGGCCTGTCAAAGGTGCACTGTTTTTTCAACCCAAGTAGTCCAATCCCATAGTGTTGGGCAGGAAGTGGGGGGAATGTGACAAAATCAGGCCAGATAGCTGCAAGAGGGTCCTGGAACGCCAATATATTAGCCTGAGAATGTTAAAGGCCCTTTTTCCTACAAGCTGAGAAGAGGTTACCTCAGGTCAATTAGGGACACCTGAATCCAATTAAGGTCTGCCTGAGGCCTTTAAAAACCCCTTCCCTGGAGAGAGCAAAGGAGAGAGACAGACAAGCTGCTGCCAGGCTAATGGCAGCAGGGAAATAGGCTGTTCCAGGCTGAGAGACTGTTCCTTCCCATAGGGGCAACAGTCAAACTGAGTGCCTGCTAGAGGAAGGACTGACACTCCAGGACAGCCAACTGGATGACACCTTGCCCCAGCGAAAGGGGGGCAAGCGAAAGGTACCTGTTGCCTTTTTGTTCGGTGGAGGGTCTCCCGGCTCTTATAGAGCAGCTGTGAGGAATTGTGGCATGGACCCTCCACCTACAATGGGCAGGGGACCTGGGGGCTGCTCGGGCCCCCTGCCCAGGGCAGGTGGAGAGTCTGGCACCGCTCCCCACAGTTGCCCGCCCAGCTCTTACTGTGGCTGGGCTGCGGCTCGAAGAACCACCCCCAGCTGGAGCTGGGTCAGGGAGAGCTGTGCTGGCAGCTGTGGGGAGCCTGGGTCCTTCCACCTGCCCCGGGCAGGGAGCCTGGGGGGGCAGAGACACAGGCCAGAGGCTGCTCAGGCGCCTCACCTAGGGCAGGTGGATGGACCCAGGCTCCCCACAGCTGCCTGCGCAGCTCTCCCTGGCCCGGTTCAAGCCTGGGGGTGCAGGGGGTGGCACCCTGCAGCCCGGCCACAGTAACAGCCAGGCAGGCTGCTGTGGCGGACCCTCTAGCTCAGGCATGGGCAAACTTTTTGGACCGAGGGCCACATCGGGGTTGCAAAATTGTATGGGGAGCCGGGTAGGGAAGGCTGCACCCCTCACCCCAAATAGCCTGGCCCCACCCCCTATCTGACACCCACCCACTTCCCACCCCTTGACTGCCCCCCTCAGAACCTCCAACCACCCCTGCTCCCTGTCTCCTGATTGCCCCCTCCCAAGACCCCACCCCACCCCTGCTTCCTGTGCCATGACCCCTATCCACACCCCCACCCCGACAGACCCATAGGACTCCCACACTTATCCAACCCCTCCCGTTCCCCATCCCCTGACCTCCCACACCTCGAGAACCTCCTCTCCATCCAACCACCCTGTCCCCCTTACCATGCTGCTAAGAGAAGCATGTCTGGCAACCGCGCGGCCTGCCAGAGCTAGACACGCTGCCCCGCAGGAGCTTGCAGCCCTGCCCCCTTACCATGCCGCTCAGAAGCGGGAGCTCAGGCCTTGCTGGAGCCAGCTGCAGCGCTGCGCTGGAGCAGCAGGCCAGAGCACTGGCAGCACGCTCAGGTTGCGGGAGAGGGGAGGAGGAGCTAGCCTCCCTGGCCAGCTCAGGGGCTGGGCAGGATGGTCCCGGGGCCAGATGTGGCCCACAGGCCATAGTTTGCCCACCCCTGCTCTAGCTGCCTGTGGGGCTCTCCCTGACCAGGCTCCAGCTGGGGAGAGAGTGCACCTTGGCGTCTCAGCCCAGCCCCAGTGTATAGCCCTGCAAATGTGGATCGGATGTGGATACATTTTTGTATCTGCACAGGGCTCTATACATCTAGATCAGTGATTAGAATTTTCCCCACCAGGAACTGAAAAAAACACCCTTGTTTTCTCATGATAATTCACCCTAATCCCACAATACTTTTAAGGGCAAGAAGGTTTATCATGGTAGGACATCACAGGTAATTTCCGGATGATGGGAGATGGTGGTGTTCTGAGTCTGGCACTGCCCATATACCGGGTAGTTCATGAGGGTGCTTCCCTTAGCACACCCATCTTGTCATGTCACAGTTCAGGCTCTGTGGCAGCAGTGCATGAGGACACCAAAACAAGCTCTACAGCACAGATACTGGCCCCCGGAGCTCTGTGGGCAGGTAGAGCTTGCAGACACACATTGTTCCTTTCCCAGCTCAGTACAACTGCATTTTCTTCCCCTACACCCATGGGACACAACACAGCCAGTGCCCCCTTACAGGCCACAGTTGAGAAACGCTGCTCTAGGGTAGTCACCAGAACAGCTAATCTACACAGTTACAAAGCAAGTCACGATCCTAATTCTGGATCTATTAGTGACCAGAATACACACCGACGCTTGCAACCAAACAAATTACAACATACAAGATCTTCAAAACTTACTCCACAACTGCTACACACTTGAGGGAGAGGATTAGCCCCATTTTGAGACATTTAAATGACTTTCCACCAAGTATAGCCCTTCTATGTTCCACTTCATGCAGGGGACCTTTGTCCTTCCCTCCTCCCCTACCTGCCACAATACAAATCAGGGGATTTCCTCTGCAAGACTGAACATTTTTCACTACTTGTTGTTACAAGAAACATTTATATTTGCCCAGCCTGGAAAGTTGGAAAAATGCAATACCTTCCTATTCTTCCCAATGTGTAAACTTTGTGCATTTGATATCACTGTGTAAAAACTTTCAGTGTTTCCCATTTGTGTGGGACTGTCAAACAGCAACAACTGGAACAAGAAACATTTAAACAGGCAAGTTTGATTCCAAAGTCACCCAATAAATAAATAAATAAATCACCAAGGGGGCTCAGAAGCCTTACCTATTTTGTATTCAAAGTTAAACCCATCTAATTAAACCAATGAAAATGCGACCAAAATACCTCCTAAATCAATTTAAACTTGGCTTCCATTGATTTCTCTCAACTCAGGGCTAAACCAAAGGAAAGCCAGATTTAAGTCAAATTAGGGATGTGCATTGTTTTAATTAAGGCCTTGTTTACACAATTTTCACCCCAGTTTAACTGTTTGGGTGTGATTTTCCTACCTGTTAAATCTGTATAGCCCTTACTGTGGATGCAGGTTTATCTGTATAAAGGTGCCTTATCCCCTGTAGATCTTATTCTTTCCCTAAAGGTGTCTACACTTACATTTCATAGTGCTCTAACTTGCTGGGACCCACGCTCCCAGTGCTCAGAACTAATCCCCTCATGGAGGTGCATTACCAGGAGCGCTGGGAGAGCCAGCGCTGGACCACACTCACACTTCAAAGCGCTGCCACAGGAGCGTTCCCATGACAGCGCTTTGAAGTTTCCAGTGTAGCCATGCCCTGAGTATCACTGCTCTAAGCCAATGGGAGACATAACTAAGCCTGTCGGCTTAGTTAATACATCTGCATCAGAAGCAGTAGCTATGTTGGTGGGAGAAGTGCTTATGTCAGTACAACAATACAGGCAAATTCACAGAAGTAATTCTGTAGAGTAGATGAGGGCTAAGTAATTTAGGGGCTCATAGTATTAACGCAGATGTGTGTGTTATGGGACTGTATGCAACTGGTCTAGGAGACATAACTAATGTAAACCATGGGAAAGTGTTATGAGCTTCATAGGACTCCTTGAAACAATCATCTAAGACAAGAATGGACTGTTGAGTAGGTTTCCCAGGAAATACTTGGGAGGGGAATGCCAATGCCCACCTCCAGGCCTGATCTTTTCACTCTGTGGAAACCTTTGTCTACAAATTACCTACTCTCAAGATCAAAAGGCCCACACAGCATAAGGAGCAGCTTTCAGATTCATGGGAAGTTCTTGGGCTGAGCAAAGAGTTCACACTTTATGGACTTGTAAACAAAAACTACTGGTGGAGTTTGAAGGACCGCTCACCAGCCAGAACCCTTGCTGGAGTCAAGCTTTACAATCTAGTTATTTTCCAGCTCAGAGTAGGACACTGACAGTTTCAATCTAAAGCACCCTTTTTAGGGAGGGTGGACACAGTTGCTAAACACTTCAAAAGAGGATTGTTAACTCTTCCTCTTATCTTACCCCTTTCCACTATGCCAGGTACATTAATCAGCCACTATCTCCTCCCCTCTACATCTGCAAAAACAGAGGAGCAATTAGCAGGAGACATCTGCTCCCAAGTGAGGAATGAAGCCAGCCTCTCCTCCATAAAGCCATGGAGGCAGCAGGATATCAGAAGGGTTGGTTTGGGGACCTTGGAGGAATTACATCTCCTCTGTATAACCAAAATATGCTTCAAGCATCAGCGGGGTAGCCGTGTTAGTCTGGATCTGTAGAAGCGACAAAGGGTCCTGTGGCACCTTATAGACAAACAGAGGTATTGGAGCATAAGCTTTCGTGGGTGAATACCCACTTCATCGGATGCAAGCAGTGGAAATGTCCATTATAATAGCATTATATTTATAATAGCATTAAATATAAAAAAAATGTTTAATTTATATGGGGGGGTCACTCTGAGGCTTGCTGCATGAAAGGGGTCACCAATACAAGTTTGAGAACAACTGCTTTAGTTACACTGGTGCTGGCCTTAAACAACTGGAAAGAGATCAGGGCTTTACTGGATCTAAATAGTGAGACAAAAGTAGACAAGAGACCTGAATTTGTAGGGTTTTTTTTTTAAAATGCATTCAAGGATATTTTAGTAAGCAACACAGAGTGCAACCATCCCATTTTTCTTGGCATATATCAGCTTTAAAAAAATGGCACCACTGTATTTAACTCCATGTGCCCATATGCCACCATCCCTCCTTCCCTTCAACCTTCACTCTCAGACCCGTGTTCTACAGTTTATGTTGCTAAAGCCACATTTCTCTAACTTCTCCTCAAGCCATTCTTTCTGCCTTATCTCCCTCAAGATTTCAACATGATCTTCACCCCACCAAAAAGCATTTCCTTTCGGCAAGTTTGAAGTCGCTCAAAAAAAAAAATCTCAGCTAGCTTTAACCATGTTTAAAAGTTTCAAAAAAACCCTCCACATGCTGGACAACTGCAGGAACGTAATCAGAAACACAGAAAGTACTTCAGTAGCAGTACAGCTTCAGAGAGCTGCCAGGAGTAAAGAAAGACTCCCTGAGTCTGCACAATTTCCCTGTGAACCAAAGCAATCCTGTTAACTTATCTCCTTTCTCCAAGCTTCTTTTGCTACTCTCATAGCTATGATCTTCGAAACAAAGCAAAAATGTAAGCGTGCCCTTCAGTCACTTACTTCCTAAACATGATCGCTATTCTTTCTGGTTAGCCCAAGGTTTGGATTTTCACTATAACTGGCTTAAATCTTGTATTAGACTTGATAGGATTACACCCTACTGGCCTCTTAGGAAGGAGAGTGCTACTCCGTCTGACCACTGGATGGAAGAAAGAAATATGGATCAACCCCTGACTATTACAGGGCATCCCTGAACATGTCCTGCTTATACTGACACCCTCCCAGTATTAACCTTGAGACTTCTCCATGTAAAGCATAACCTCTGTGCGGTAAGGAAGAATGGCCCATCATCCCCACCTAGGGTAACCAGAAAGCAAGGGTGAGGCACCCATATAAGACAAAGCCCCAAATATCAGGACCATCCCTATAAAATCAGGACATCTGGTCACACTATCCCCATCTGCCTTCAGTAGAGAATGGAGGACTTGGATAGCTCACCGTTACATTACACAGCTGCTTCTACCCCGCAAGCAATCCTTCCTTTACAGCTGCTTTAAGGTAGTGTTTACATTTGTGCTGGAGACCCCATTATGAAGCTTTGTATCTTGTGCAGGAAGACCAGTAAATATGTCATCTTAAATATGCATCTTGTTCATCACATTTCAACGGGAGAATCTTGCCAGACCAGTACACAAATGCTGCTTCAAACCCTGCCAATGGGACGCTACCAGTAGCTTACTTGGTGTGTGCAGCAGCAGATGAATACTACAGGCAGAAGTTGCACCAATGAAGATTCCTCTACACAAAAAAAGCTGTACCAGACGTGAATGGGACATTTAGCAGGATCCACACCAGCTATTTCTCAGAACCACTAAACCCCCCGACCTAAACTAACACCTTGCCTTTGCACAAATGACTAAGAGGGCCTTTTGTTGAATGAACGCATAATTGGAAACTCCACTTGCTATTCAGCATATGTCCTTTGACAACACCCACTCACTATTGGGCTGTAAGTATAGTTTAAAAAAGAACCTGTTTAAACTATTAAAATTATATCAGTTAACCATTTAATCGTTAACATGACGGGGGTCCGGGTTGGGGCTGCTGGCAATTTGTTTTACACATTAACTAATATATTTACGGTAAGACGACTACTTATTGGTTAACCAGTTAATATTTTATATCCCTACTCACCACCCAAGCAAGGACCAAGAAGGATACATGCCATCAGATATAAGGGACAGTTAAGATAGCGCCAAAGAAAGAAACCCTAATATTGTTGTTTTGACTTAACAGCTTGGGGGTTTTGCAACAAACCAATTCACCTTCAAAGGACTCCATTCAGAGCCTGTTACAGTAAACACCCAATTCCTGTATACTTAGAACAGTGGTCCCCAACCTTTCTGTGGCCAAGGGCACATTCATCCCTTCATCAGAGTGTGGCAGGCAGTGATGCTTCTCCGGCGGATGCTCCTCTCCTCTTCCTTCCTTGGTGCCAGCCCTGACAGCGGGCGCACATAAATGCCCCGCACCACGTTGGGGACCACTGACCTAGAACTTGAAACCTGCAAAGAAAACCAGCTAAAAGCAGCCACAGAAGAGGATAAAAAACTATTACTTAGTACTTCACTCAGCATCCAGATATGGAGTATTGGCATGTGCATATGCACTGCTCACTTGTGTTAAACAGAGGGAGGAAATGGGTAAATGACCCCAAAGTGATTCAGTAAAAGAATCTGATTTGTACTTTAGAAAGGCCACTTAAAGCCTGCATTTTCAAAAGCAACTAGAGGATTCATGATGCCTGTGAGCTCCTTTGGACACTTTAAGGAGGCCTATTTTTCAGAAAGCCCTCATCCACCCTCTGGAAACCAGGCATCTTCAGATATGTGTCATCAAGTTAGGCACTCAAGATTTTAAAACATCTAACACACTATTTTACCTCTGAAAGCCTAGGCCTTAGGCACCCAAATACAGACTTTGGAGGCTAATCTATGGTCAAAAACAGTTGCCTAGAGGTATCGGTATCGCAGATCAAGGCTTCAGCTACAGACAAGAGTGGTGCTGCTTTAGCTATTTGATGGACATGGAGCTGCTCTGTAATTATTTATGTACAGCATATGCAAGACTGGTTACTGGGACACTTCCTGAATGACTACATTAGTTTAACTCAACAGGAGTCTGTCTGGAAGCAGGAAAGAAAAGAAATGCTCAAGATAAGCCACCTCTCAAGCAAATGCTTAAGAGTTGTTAAGGGACAATGCCAGAACAATTAGCTTTGGTGATTTTGCCAGCAGGCAACCTACAAAACTGGCTTTAAAAAGGCCCACCTAAGTTTTGCTGACTCCTGGTATATGTTAAAAGAAGATAAACTGGTAAGAACTGGAACCTTGGGTACTCTGGATGGAGTGTTCTACCAGTATGACACAGACACACACACACCTCACATTTTGAGACAGACTGAACACTTAGATAAGAAACAAGGTAGGTGAGGTAATATCTTTTATTGGATCAACTTCTGTTGCGAGAAACTTTTGAGCTGACAAAGAAGAGTATAAGCTCGAAATCTTTTATTGGACCAGCTTCTGTTGGTGACAGAGAAAAGCGAATACCTCACTTTGTCTCTCCAATATACAGGGACCAACACAACTACAACACTGCATGAATACTTCTATGACGGTCTTCCAGGCTGGTTGGTAATGTACTGTCCCTTTCTCTGATTAATAAGTTAAGTAGTCCAGGCTCAATTAGTTTATCAATAAAATTAACTGAACCCAAATAAGGGTAAGAATGGTAGACACACACAGGGTTACTGTAGCCCAGGACCCAATCCAGGAGGGGAGCATTGCAAAATTCCATCCCAAGATAAGTAACCTAAATGGGGGGTTGTAATAATCGGGGTCTCACAGACCTACCTCTAAGTGTGAGCCTGACAGTGGAAAGTAGAAATAGCTGATTGGAACATTTTATAAACCTACAACAAATGTTGATGGGGAAAGATACTAAGGGAGATGCTCAGTCTACTGCTGTAACTCAAGGACTGTGTTAAGGATCACCTCTGATAACCAAGTAGTATGGGCCTGGAAATCGGACCAAAATTGGCATGTTGGAAATCAGGCCTAACTAGTGACAAAAGAGAAGATAGGATACAACATCCATCATTTTGGGGTACTTTAAAAAAAAAAAAAAAAAAGACTTTGGGGAGGAAAAGTCAGCTAGCTAGCTGAGAGATGGAATGGAAGGGGCACACTTTACCATCACAGCTGCTACTCCCACAGTGTCTCCTGGGCGCCAGGATCCACTCTGATACCGTTGGGCCTTCAATGTCCTCACCAGACCAGGCCAGAGAGTGTGACCAAAATGACATCCCCACCTCCAACTATTTCAACCCAAGCACCATTTGAGTTGTAAGACTGGTTATTGCTCTCCCCCCTTCCCACTTGTGTTCTTTTCCTTCCCCACCTTATTTCCTTCTCTTTCCTTTTGACTTCTGTTTAGTAAGTCTGGCTTAGCCAAGGCTACATATTTTTGAAACACTGCTGTAGGCCTGTGACCAGAGGCAGCCAAAAGCAATGCCATGTCCCAACTAACTAGTCTGATGCTCATACAAGTTTGCCAGTTCTCAAAGTGTCTGATCAGACAGCAGAGTGACCCTGTGTTTCTCCAGCAGTGAGGTTGCAAATAAAAATCAGCCCCAAAGAGAAGCTGAATTTTCTATCTTTGCTGTTCTCTCTCCCATGCATTTATCTTGTATTAAAGGAAGCAGGATCAGACTTTACCAACAGCTTCAACCTAGCAAACAATTGCCCCCAAGAACAGTTACCATCTAAGGTCAAACACAGGGTTTTCATTATAAAAACCTCTACAGCTGAAAGGAACAACTAATTTTGTTAGTACAGACTTAATACTTTACATTTCAAATGCTTTAGTCGTTTTTCCTCCTCCTGCTTAAACATAATTTAATGGAGTGTTTGCCATAGGAATAAGCAGTCTAGGGTCTCTCTCTGTATACAAGCCCCCAAACCACGTTTACTGTTGGACAGTGATATGATCATTTTAACACCTTTAACACTCAGTCCATTTATTCTGTGCAAATTAAAACAGGTGCACTCAGATGCCAAAAAGGGGCCAGAGATGCTGTAACCATGACATCATAACACTACAAAGCAGTATAATCCCCCATAGTGTGGATGCAGTTATACCTAGTGTGAAGATGCTTTATACAAGCACATGAAGGTGAACACACTGTGGCAGGATAAAGCACCATTATATTCGTATAACCAGATCCAGACCAGGGAATTGTACCAGTCATTTATTTCAGAAAAACCACCACCCCAAGTTACCCTGATACAAAACATGCATATATCAGGCCTAAATCACTTCTTCTCATTTTTACAGGTGATCTCCTTGGAGAACAGATTCAAAGAAAAGGTGCTGACCTTTTCCTTTCCACTATCTACAGCAGAGTGGCTAGCACATTTTGGGTGCAAGCTCCAATCCCACTGAGGCCACGTCCACACTAGAAACCTTTACCAGTATAGTAATGTTGGTTGGGGTGGGGGTATGATTTCTGTACTGGCAAAACCCCTGGTGCAATTATAGTTATAATGGGTATCAATTGCATCTATATTAGAAGGGGTTGCCAATACAATAGGACTTCAGAGTTACAAACACCAGCTAACCACACACCTCATTTGGAACCAGAAGTATGCGATCAGGCAGCAACAGAGACCAAAAAAGCAAATACAGTACGCTACTGTGTTAAATGTAACTACAAAAAAATAGGTAAGGAAACTGTGCTTGTTTCATTTAAATTAAGATGGTTAAATTCAGCATTTTTCTTCTGCATAGTAAAGTTTCAAAGCTGTATTAGTCAATGTTCAGTTGTGAACTTTTAAAAGAACTGTAACATTTTGTTCAGAGTTAGGAACAATCTCCATTCCCCAGGTGTTCATGACAGAGATTCTACTATACCAACCAACCATTCCCAGTGTAGACTAGGCCTGAAAACCTATGGGATTTGAGCTTCTAAATCTTTCCAGCATTTTGGAAAACATCTCCCTCCTTCGTGGAAATCTACTTGAGTCACTGTGTGCTGCTGGAAGAAGTTCTCAGAGCACAAGGGTCAGGGCAAGCCCTGGCTCCCTCCCCAAGAGCAGACAAGTGTGAACCCCTCTGGTGCTCTTTTTTCACCCAGCACTTAGCCAAGGGCCCCTGTGCCCACATGCCATGTCCTTGGCCCAGTCACTGATCATCCCTCCCATGTCCTTGGCCCACACTCTTGGGGGGGGGGGGGGCAGGGCCACAGTTCAAGGGCACTGAGTCAGTATGGGGTCACTGAGGGAACAGGTTCGGGGGCACTCCTCTGTAGCACTGAGGGAGCAGGCTGGGGGCACTGTTCTAAGGCACTATGGGGGGACTGGCTGTGGTCAGTGTGGGGGCACTGAGGGCAGTTTGGGGGTGAGGCTGGGGAGAGAATGAGGGGGCTAGCTGTGGGCAGAGCAGGCGTTCTGGGGGTCTGTTCAAGCAGTGGTTTGAGGGAAGAAGCTGTCCTGGGGAGAGAAATTAAAGAGTGGGTGGGGCTACCACAGGCCAGGCCCCTCTGGCAGGTCTCCCCTCCCCCACCCAGCTCATTCCAGAGGCCTCCCTAGGCTGGAGGGAAGTGCCACACACCCACCCACTACACAGGTCTCCTGCCCTCACCCCACCCACCCCCATTCACACGCCCCATCAACCTGGCCTCCGTCCCGCACTCCCACCCACTCTTGCAGGGGCTCCACACAGCCTCGGCCTTGCCCCCAATGCACAACTCCCCTCCCTTGCAGCAGCCACTGCTCCTACAAATGACCCCACCCCCAGGCCCTCCCTATGAATGAGCAGCGCCCTCCGCCCCCAGCTGCACACCCAGCCTGACCACCTCGTGTTTCAAACTGGTTTTGCTCGCCCCTTCACCCCTCCCCACTTCGCCTACCCCGGTGGGCCCGGGGCCCCGCCTGCCTGAGCCTAGCACGCCCTCCCCTGTATCCCTCCCCCCACTGCACAGCTCCCTCCCCCATGCCCGCTCACGCCGGCCCTCCCTCCAACGCACAGCCCCCCATACTCAGCCCCGCGGGCCCGGCACCCCCTCCCCCCATTGCATAGCCCCCCCCCACCCCCACCGCCATGACCGCTTCCGCCGGCCCAACCGCTCCTCCCGCCATTGCACAGCCCCTCCACGCCCACGCCCGCCGGCCCGGCCCCTCCTCCCCCATTGCCCGCTCCCGCCAGCCCGGGACACCCTCCCCCACATGGCCTCCCCCCCACTGACCAAGGCATCCCATGCACGCCCCGCCCGCCTCGCTCACCTTGTCCCTCTTTGTTGTTGGCGGCCTCCCCGTCGGCGGCGGGGGCCGCCTCGGCCCGCAGGCACTCCCGGCAGACGGAGTGGAGGCAGGGCAGCAGGCGGGGCTCCCGCTCGGCCCGCAGCCGCTCGCGGCACACGCCGCACTTCTCCAGCAGCTCCAGCGCCTCGGGCCGCTTCTCCCCGCCGGGGCCGCCCGCCTCGGCCGCCGAGCCCGACATGGCGGCCGCCCCCCCCACTTCCCGCTTCTCCCGGCTTCAGGGGCACGCGGGGCCCGCGCGCCGCTGGTCTAGCGTTCCCCGGGAGGGCCGCGCGCGCCGCTGAGGACGGAACGTTCGCCGGGAGGGCCCCGCGCGCGCCGCTGCTGCTGCTAACGGCGATGGAGCGTTCAGGGCCCCGCTGCACAATGCCTGGGAGACAAGGGGAGCTGCGCGCGCACACGCACGCTGCAAGAGAGAATTAGAGGGGGACAAGGCCCCCGCCGGCTGCGCGTCCTTCCCCGTCGCTCCTCCTGCAAAGCGGCTGCAGCTGCCGAGCCAATCAGCGCTCAAATAATCCCCGTGGGCGGGCCTGGGACGGGGAGGGTCAAACAAACCGGCCAATCCACCCGCCTTTGGAAGCAGGGGCGGGGCGACGTCACCTTATGTTTCTGCGTAGGGCGGGAGAAAGGACGATCGACTGGGGGTTGCACCAATCGCGGGACTCGGAGCGCCGGAGGGGCGGGGAGGGGAGGCGTGGAGAATGACAGGAAGGCAGGCCAATCCGCTCCCTTGTTTGCCCGATGGCGGCGAGATAGGCAGAGACTGACAGGAGATGGGAGCGAATCCGCTTTCGGCGAGGCGGGGCCGCTTGGGTAGAGTAAGAAAGGCAAGAGAATGATCCGTTAATAAGGTTTCGCCCCTCCCCATGCCAACGGCAGAAGTCAGTGATTGACGGCTCTGGAAGCCAATCACCCACCGAAGCCGTCCCCGAGGGCGGGAACTTATTTGGTTAACATAGGGCAGGCCCTGTAGGTTTCCAAGCTCCGAGAGGAGGCGGGAGGAATGCTGGGAGGGACAGGAGAGAGAACCAATCAGCTCATGAATTACCTCAGCAGATATTCAATGACTGGCAGGAGATGAGGCCAATTACCTTATCCTAAATTCCCGCTGCCCTGCTTCTTTCTCGTCCCGGATGGGGGAGGGGCTGCATCCCCCCCTCCCAAAAAAAAACCTCAGGGCTCCCTTGCTCGCTGACTGTAACAGAAACCGAAACCCAATTCCCTCATGGTGAGATGGAGGCAAATGATGAGTCAATCCGGAGTGACGCTAATAAATCTGCTGAGCTCAGGGAAGTCACTCCGGATTCACTCTGGACTGACCCAGAGTAGGTTCAGCCCCACTGAGCTCATTGGAATCGCTCTGGATTCACTCCAGACTGACCCAACACACGGTCCCACCTCGCTGAGCTTAGTGGAGTCACTCCAGAATCACTCCAGTCTGACCCACCACAGAGTCCCACCCTATTGAGCTCAGTGGAGTCGTTCCAGGTTCACTCTGGTCTGACCCAGCGGTAGATTCAGCCCCGCTGAGCTCAGTGGGATCACTCCGGATTCACTCCGGATTTGCCCAACACAGGGTCACACCCCGCTGAGCTTAATGGAGTCGTTCCAGAATCATTCCAGTCTGCCCCAACACAGAGTCCCACCCCACTGAGTTCAGTGGAGTCGCTCCTGGTTCACTCTGGTCTGACCCAGAGCAGGATTCAGCCCCGCTGAGTTCAGTGGAGTCACTCCAGATTCACCCAGATTAAAGTCTGAATTCAACACTGTCCCCAAAAACAGACCGTTAATTTACAAATAATGAAAGGGCAGCTGTGAAGCAGAGCATTGACCATCATTCAAAGAAAGCCACAAGAACAATTCTAGGTCTTTCAAACCTGTCTCACTGTGAGAGATTAAAGACGCTTTATCTGTTTAACTATAGGGAAGGGTACCAGGTGAGGGTGACATGATCATGGCCTATAAGTACATAGCAATGTTGCCAGCTCTCATGATTTTGTCATGAGTCTCATGATAATGATTGTTTTCCTTAAAGCCCCAGCTCCTGGAGTCAAGTGGAGACGTGATGATTTCCGCCTTCATTCTTAAAGAAAAATGAAGTTTCTAGCCCTTGTGGTTGTGGAGAAAGCTTCAAAATGTGACCCCAGTGCACCCTATTGGCTCAACAAGCCGAAGGCAAATGAAAAGAACACCAATATTTATATTTGTACATAATCTCATGATTTTTGGGGAGCCTGACTCATGATTTTTGAACATTTTGTGTTGGCAATACGGCCTACCCGGGAGATTTCTGGCTCTTCAGTCTCGCTCACAAAAGTTTAACAAGATCCAACAGCTAGAAGAGAAAGCTAGGTAACTGAGACAAGAAATAATGCTTGGGTTTCTAACAGCGAGTGTCATTAACCACAGAAACGTCTCACGAGGGGCTGAACGTCCCTGTCCCTTTAGAAATGGGGTCTCCATCACTTGGAGTCTTTAAACCCAGACCAGGTGTCTCTTTCTAACAGATCTGCTCTAGCTCAGCCAGGAAACGTGCTGGATGCAGGCACTACTGATGTGCTATACTGGAAGTCAGATTAGATGATCAGAACGGTCCACTCTGGCCTTGAAATCTAGGAGCAATCATACTTTTCAAAACAAAACTCTGTCCCTGGGTTCCCAACAGCCCCTGCAATTATTAAAGCTAATGGGGCTTTTTAAAATCTTGGTTATTCCCCCCACCCCTCATTTCTGCCCTTTGATTTCAGTACAATGCGAAAAGATGAGCCAGTTTAACCCCTGTTTCACTCCCTGACTCCCAGGGTACATGTACACTGCAATAAAAGACACAGAGCTGGCCCTGGTCAGCTGACTCAGCCTGCAAGGCTATAAAATTGCTGTGTAACTGTAGACAGTGGGGCTTGGGCTGGGGTACAGGTTCCTCACGCTGAGCTTTCACATTGCAATTTTATAGCCCTGCAGCCCGAGATGCAAGCCTTAATCAGCTGACCTGGACTCAGGTTTTTTTATCACAGTGTAGACGTACCGCCAGCATCCAGGCTCTTAATACTGTAGGGGATGGTTAAATCCAAACAAAGGCCTCCCACCTGCTAACACTAGTAGCATCATAAATGCCAAACATTGAAAAATCAGAGTCAGGCCTCAAAGAAGTCACAGGACAGGCTTGAACTCATGATTTAAAAAAAAAACAACAATCAGTTTGGGGCCCATTTTATTTGCCTCCTAGTTTGAGCCCTTAGTGGGCACTTTGGGTCACGTTTTTAAGCCTTTCTCAGCAACTCTAAGGGGTAAAGAAATTGCTTTCTAAAAAAATTCAAGTTGAGAGTCTGACCTAATCCCAGGACTCCAGGTGCTGGAGCTTTCAGGAAAACATCCAGGGTGTCACTTATGCACGTGCTTAATTTAGTCTCTCTCTCTCACACGTACACACAGAGAGTAGTAAATTTAAGCATATTTCTCCAGGATTACAGGCCTTGTGCTTTGTTTTTAATGTTCTGGCATGGAAGGTAGAAATGGGGGACCCTGGTAATGGGGGAATGAGGGTCACACACAGCTACTGCCATGGAGGAAGAATGGACGACCCTGGTAGGGGAGACAAGGGGAAAAGGGGGCATACATAGCCATTGGAGGGTGGGGAGAACGGAGGGACGCTGGTAGGGGAGAAGAGGGGAATAAGGGGGCAAACGCAACCCCTGCCATGGGGGGAGAATGAGGGAAACTGCTGCAGATAAGGGAAATGGGGCACAGAGAACCCCTGATGGGTGAGGACAATGGGGGATGCTGGTATGGGGGACTAGGGGGCACACACAGCCCCTGTCATTAAGGGAGAATGAGGGACCCTGTTATAGGGGGAATGAAGCAGCATAGAATCATAGAATCATAGAATCTCAGGGTTGGAAGGGACCTCAGGAGGTCATCTAGTCCAACCCCCTGCTCAAAGCAGGACCAACCCCAACTAGATCATCCCAGCCAGGGCTTTGTCAAGCCTGACCTTAAAAACCTCTAAGGAAGGAGATTCCACCACCTCCCTAGGTAACCCATTCCAGTGCTTCACCACCCTACTAGTGAAAAAGTTTTTCCTAATATCCAACCTAAACCTCCCCCTCTGCAACTTGAGACCATTACTCCTTGTTTTGTCATCTTCTACCACTGAGAACAGTCTAGATCCAGCCTCTTTGGAACCCCCTTTTAGGTAGTTGAAAGCAGCTATCAAATCCCCCCTCATTCTTCTCTTCTGCAGGCTAAACAATCCCAGTTCCCTCAGCCTCTCCTCATAAGTCATGTGCTCCAGCCCCCTAATCATTTTTGTTGCCCTCCGCTAGACTCTTTCCAATTTATCCACATCCTTCTTGTAGTGTGGGGCCCAAAACTGGACACAGTACTCCAAATGAGGCCTCACCAGTGCCGAATAGAGGGGAATAATCACGTCCCTCAATCTGCTGGAAATGCCCCTACTTATACAGCTCAAAATGCCGTTAGCCTTCTTGGCAACAAGGGCACACTGTTGACTCATATTCAGCTTTTCGTCCACTATAACCCCTAGGTCCTTTTCTTCAGAACTGCTGCCCAGCCGTTCGGTCCCTATTCTGTAGCAGTGCATGGGATTCTTCCGTCCTAAGTGCAGGACTCTGCACTTGTCCTTGTTGAACCTCATCATATTTCATCAGCATGTAGAGCCCCGGGGTGGTGAGGGAAAGGTGGGAATGGGGGGCACACAGGGCTACTGGCAAGGGGTATGGGGGATGCAGAGAATCCCCTAAATCCAGGGAGCTGGGGGGTGGCACCCAAGGAGCTGGTGTGTGGGTGGGGGGAGGATGGAGGGATTTGAGAAGCCACTGGGGCTGCAAGGAGCTTGGCCTGCACAAGCTATGAAGCTATGAAGCTATGTGACTCCTGGTGTGTGTGAAAGCAGCAGGCCCTGGGGCCCAGACTCCCCTGGCTTCCTGGCCCTTGGCCTTGCCGACTCAAGGTGCAGTACATCCAGAGCTCATTAAAGTCAATGGGAGTTTCCCCACTGATTACCAGACTCCCATTGACTTCTGGGGTGGGGTTGGGTCATCCCAGCCCTATAGGGAACAATAGGCCCCATCCAGCTGAGAGAAATGCTAAGGGCACAGCCCATTCGGATGCTAACTTAGTTAAGTGGAACAATCCCAAACAAAGGCACTCATCCCTCTCTCCACCCCAACCCCCCTTCCCTCTCCACTGTGCCATGGCCCCAGGGTCCCTGGCCTGGTGTCCCTCTGCTCCTGTACCCCTCCCTGTCCGCCTCTCTTCCCTAGCCTGTGTAAACTCTCCTCTTGAGGAAGGGAGGAGAGCAATCAGAAGTGGTGTTTGCCATTATAAACAGTCAGAGATAAGAGGGAAGGTCCTCTCATGGATCAGTAACTGGTTAAAACACAAGAAGTAAAGGGTATGAATAAATGGTTATTTTTCACAGGGGAGAGAGGTAAATAGCGGAGTCCACCAGGGATCTGTACTGGGGGGACCGGTGCTGTTCAACATATTCATCCACGATCTGGGGAAAGGGGTAAATAGTGAGGTGGCAAAATTTCCAGATGCCGGAGCCGGGCTGGGGGGGTGCTTTAAAAGGCTCCCTGCGGCTGCAAGAGACAAGGGCCTTTTAAATCCCCACCCGAGCCCCGCTGCCAAAGCCGGGCTGGGGCGGGGGGGTGCGCTTTAAAAGGTCCGCGGCTCCTGCAGCCGCGGAGCTGCGGGCCTTTTAAAGCACCGCGGGAGCCCCGCTGCCGGAGCTCCGGCGGCGCTTACCGCTGGGTGAGTACAGGGGGAGCGGGGAGGCGCCTTTTTAAAGCGCCACTCCCCCTGTGCTCTAAACCAGGCTACGCCACTGGAGTTGGGGGTTATCCCCAGCCACTAGGATTGTGTAAGCAAACAGGAAGGAAGTGCTGGGGGATGAGGGAAGAGTAGGAAGTCAGAAGGAGAGCAGCTGCTGGCAGGGCCTGCTGCAGCCTTCCCCAACCGCCAGTTGGGCTGGGAAGCTGGCCACAGACTGTAAATATAATGTCTGATAAAGCAGGGTGTGAAGTGGGTGTGATCAGTTACTGAGGTTGGAAAGAACTCTCAGGGGACCACCCAGTGTCACATCCCATGTGCTGTGTCTCCCCCACAGCTTGGGATACCATTCAAAGAGGGCAGAGTTCAAAGAGGACGTATCTGTGCATTTCTTAGTCTTCAATGCGTTTTACCTTAGCTCTGCCTGTCCTAGACACCGTGGTTTCACAGGCCCAGACCCTCAACAGTATTTAGGCTGCTAATTTTCATTCATTTCAGCCTCTGAGGATCTGGTTCATAGAGTTTAAGGCCAGAAGGGACTATATGATTATGCACCTCACAGGCTATTAAACTTGACCCCAGATACCCCTATATTAAGCCCAGGAATCGAGGTACACTCGCCATTCTGGAAGGACATGGGGCCCCTGCTGCTAGCACTTAACTACAATAACAACGTTTTGGAGCAGTGAATTTCCATTGTTTTTGGAGGAAGTGGTTGGCAATGGGGGGAGGTGCAAAGAGGATTCCTGGGAATATCTCAGCACCACTAAACTACCATTTGTGCCCTTCTCTTCGCTCCTCCTTGCCCCGGGTTGGCTGATCCTCTGTACACCAGCAACATTGCTAAAATAGAGGTGGTAACCAAAGGGCTGTGAGCAGCACATCTGGAAGGTGTAATTAGCATAGGGGGAAGGGGCTTTTCTTCATAGGAGGGAGGCAGAGGTGTGAAGTGGCCCATTCAGCTCAATGCGGTGTTCTCAGCTGAATGAGAACACCCCATATTCAGCCTGACACAAGAGAACAGAGGGGTGTGAACTGCTCCATTCCTCTCTGTGAGCGTTCTCCTTCCCTAGTCTCTACCCCACACCTTGGGTGGACCACTAGATTTCATGACAGTCTCCCTGAGACCCTGGGGTTTAGAGCAATTTGAAAATTAAAATTAGCTCCATAGCAGAATCTGAGGAGCTCTTGACCAACTAACTTCACGGTGGCCCCGAGAAGTCTCCCTGGCCCCTCTTGTGGCATGCCAACATTCAAGAGAATCCCACTAGGCCCCTGGATTTTCAGGATTGCTCATAACACAGCAGGCTATGAGAACCCCTTGATCCAGCAACCCCAAATTCAAACCACAAACTCTGCTCAGCCCTTGTTGTGCCGTACCAGTTTGTACTTGTGCCTACTTACAAATGCGAGGCGTTGTTTTGACTGAGTCCTTGAGTAACTGGAGTCAGTCATCTTCCCTCTATTCAATAACAACAGGTAGAACTTTGCCTCGGTAGATCCCAAAGCGCTATCCAAAGCGGGGGTCAGATGGGGAAACTGAGGCACAGGGAAAGGCAGTCTCTTGGCCAGTGGCAGGAATTGAGCCTGTTACCCAGCTCCGCTGAGTTGCAGCTGTAAGTGGCCTGTCCCCCGCACCCCAGGCAAGTCTGACACCTCGTCTTGAGGCTGGGTATTACCCTTTTTCTCAGGGCTTCAGCTTTATTTCCTCCATCTGGCAGAAAGTCAGCACAGCGTCAGCCCTCTCTTCCCCCTAGCCTGGAGTCTTCTCTTCTCTACTGCTACAGGCCACTACCCCTAGACTGACCCTGCTTCCTGCGGCTCTCCCCTTGAACCCAGGACCTCTCTGCTGCTGGCAGCTCTCTGTCCCAATTCACCGCATGGAAGAAGGCAAGGACCCATGGGATGAGTTTTAACCAGGCCTTGATTTTATTACTCAAAGAACATCCCAGGGTCCTGTTGGTGGGGGGGTGGGAGGAACAGCCCAGTGCACCTCACTTGCACCCCACTGATCCTTTGCCTGTTCTTGGGGGGCTCCCACGGCAGGGGGAAGCCAATCATCACATCGGGAGGTTCTCCAGGCACCTCTGCCCACCTGCCTTCCAGGGGTTGAGGTGAGAATGGGCCTTGACCCCCAGCCAGCACGGCTATCAGATGCATTGGCAGAGCAGTCCCCCCTAGACAGAGCCCTACATGGATACAAAACCATGGCTGCAGATATCCGCCGATAGAAAGCGCGGAGCCCCAGGGCTCTCTCTACTGGGAGCTGCAGCTGTAAAAGCAACAGCACGGCTGGCCGCTGCTTGCAGGAGCCAGCACCCCACACAGGCAGTTCCTCCAGCGTGGCTGTACCATCCCCAGCCCCGCTCACTGGGGTGGGCACCAGGATCACCAGCAGCTGTCCCTCATTGCACTACTCTGTGCAAGCGGCTCGCACGCTCCCAGACAGGAGTCCCTTCCATGAAGCACTCGGCATCTCCCGTCCGGGAGCGTGCAAGCCACGACTTGCACACCGTATAAATTGTGTATCCGTGCAGGGCTCTACCTCTGGGGTAGTGTCCTGCCCCATTTGCCTCCAGCGGGGTTAGACACGATGCCCCATTTCTTAAAGGGAAACATCATCCCAGTTGCCTCCAACCCACCCTGCATGGGCTATCTAGGAGTTCGGCCAGCCCCCTACCAAGATCCTCCAGGACCAAAGCGGCACCTAGATCAGAGAGCTGCACACTGTCCTCTTGACAAAGTTCAGCCTTCCAAATCAGCTCGAGCCTGGAGCGCCTCCCCAGGTGGATAACAACCATGCCTGGTGTGCGCTCCTGGGGCGCCAGCCTGGGCAAAAGTAGGGCATGAGCTGCCCCCAGTGCCCACCCCTTTGCTGTGCTGAGGCAAAATCACATCCTGCCCCAGGTCCACTGCAAGCCCCTGGCTGAAGTAGATGCTGTCTTGCAAGCCCAATGCACGATGCTGAGCCCGCAAATCCACATCCCTAGCCATGGGCATGCTCTGATGCATTCCGTATAGACATGGCGATAGAAGCAGATGCGATTAAAACCTGCAATGCTTACGGCCCACCACCTGCGACGCCTCCCTTCAGGGGGCTCCACGTACCACTTATAGGCCCTGGATCGCCTGCGTCCTGTTGCCTGGACCGCTGGGGTCCCCAGACCAGCTGGGTGGCCGCGAGCGGGAGCCATGTTCTCCTGGTGACTAGCCCGAGTGACAGCCCCTTCCTAAGCACTGCCAGAAACTGGAATTTGGTTAGGAAGGAAAGGTCCCCGGGCAGGAACAGGAGACCTCAACGCAGGGCCACCTAGAGGATTCAGGGGTCTGGGGGGAGAAGGATTCAGGGGCCCCTCCACCGAATTGCCGCCAAAAGCGGCGCCCGCAATTGAGCAGCCGCCGAAACACCGCCCAATAAAGTGGCGATGGCAATCAAACGCGGAAGTGCCGGAGCGCCAGACGTTGTGGGACCCCGACGCAGATGTTGCGGGCCCCTCCCCCCCCGGGATTCTCCAGGGGGCCCCTGCAGGGCTCAGGGCCTGGGGCAAATTGCCCCACTTGCCCCCCCCCTGGGCGGCCCTGCCCTCACGTACGCCCGCGGTGCCCGTTCAGGACAAGGGTCCATCTCACTGGAGCGGTGCACGTCCTGTAGTTCGAGAGCTTGCCCCAAAGAGCCCTCTGGGGCTAAAGGCACCAGTTCACTGACCCAGAAGAAAGCCAAGAGAAAGGCTTCACCCAGACAAATGGCAGAGCTGAGGAAGAACCTTGGCTAATTGCCTGTGGACCTGCAAATTCATTGGCTTCCTGTCCCGGCAGCCTGGGCCTGACCCTCCAGCATCCTGCTGACCATGAATCCCTGACTGGGGTCCGGATAACCTGCAGACCTGGAGTAAAAGGCCACCCTGCATTACCCATTAGCAATTGTCGGTGGTACCAGATTCCATCTATGCAGTAAGACCAGGAACTGCCGAAGTTGGGGTTCTGGTATAGGTCAGGCTCTGCATAGCCCCTCAGCCCCCTGAATGCCTGGAGCACCTCAAACCCCGTCGTGTCAGCCAAAACGGTGCATGGTGCAAGTGATCTGTTGGCCACGGACACTGCTAGCACAGAGGGCTCCCAGCTTCTCTTTGGGCATCTCCATGGCGCTGGTGCTCGGCATCTGTCGACCCATAGTCAAGTAAGAGCATCGGTGTCACGGACTCACAGGTCGTGCCCACCCTTGGCCCCATACGGTCCCTGAGAGGAACCCCCTTCATTGAGACAGCCCTTCTCGGGGGTCCACTCTCTCTCAGGGTTAAGTCCCTCCGCCTCCTGGAATCACACCTCTCTGAGACTTAGCACGCCTATCTCTCACCCTGGGCCCCCTCAGGTAGTCCACTTGCTCTGGATCCCCGGGGCCTCCACTCCCAGAGGGAATAATGCAACCCTGTTCTCTAGACGGGAGCAACCCTCAGCCAGAGTAAAACAGGAGGGTTTATTGAGCGTCTGAACCCAGCACAGGAAACTCTCAGAGCCCTCAGGCCTGGCCTCCCTCAGCACAGTACATCTAAGTCTCCTCTACCTCCAGGTGGGCTGTGGCTGCTCTCTCCTCCCAGCCCAGAGACCCTGCAGCTCCTCCCCTGTCCTTTGTCTTCCGTCCCATGTAAACAGGTAGCTGAGCCATCCCCCACCCCAGTCCATAGGGCCATTCTGGCTGCTTCTGGGAGCGGCGTGGAGCGAGGCCGGGCAGGAAGCCGCTTTAGCCCTGCTGCACTGCCGGTGGTGGCAGCGGGAGCCCCCAGGCCCTTTAAAATTGCCTGGGGGCAGCAGGCAGGGCCGGGAGATGCTCCGGGGGAGGCGCGTGGGGGTGGCAGGCAGAGCCGGGGGAGAGACCCAGCCCCGAACATCGGTGGAGCTGGGCCCCTGGGCCCTGAATATTCCTGGAGCACGGGCACCACGGGCTCATATAACGCGCCGCCCCTGACTATCACCTCCCGTGACTTGCATTTGCCTCTGTTAACGCAACCCAAAACTGCATTTGCTTTTGTGGTATTGCCAACCCCAAAGGTTCAAAAATCATGAGTCAGGCTCCCCAAAAATCATGAGATTGTCTTTAAAAGAATGAGATGTAAAAATAATAGATGTGGTGTTCTTTTTATTTGCCTTCTGCTTTTTGAGACTTTTGGATGCACAGGGGTCTCATTTTAAAGCTTTCCCCACATCCACAAAGGCTAGAAACTTAATTTTTCTTTAAGACTGAAGGCTGAAATCAGCACATCTCCACCTGACTCCAGGAGCTGGGGCTTTAAGGAAAACAATCATTATCATGAGACTCATGACAAAATCATGAGAGTTGGCAACAGCATTGCATTGTTGAGGCTCTGATCCACCACGTCTCCCAGATCCTTCTCAGCAGTGCTGCTGCCAGGCCAGTGATCCTCTGTTCAGGGTGGGACAGATGCAAGAGGGTCTCCGCAGTCTAAGGTCCTAACTCAGCTGCTCCCGAACTGTGGGTCATGGCAAAACAGCATCCTCCACACAGCATGATCTCGCCTGCACCATACATGCAAGGTTGCGCTGTGCGGAGCGTCCTCTCGTGCTGTCTGGAGCCGCAGGAAATGGGGCCATGCCAGGAAAAAGTTTGGGGACCGCTGTCCTAGCTACGTTGAGGATGTCTGCACTAATGTAACTATGTAAGTGTGCAAACTCCCAGCAAAAGTGGCATCAGGCTGAAGCTGGGTTTTAACCCATCTCACTGTTGGAGGAAAGGACCCAGCGTCTATACTTGGCCTGGAAATGCAATCTCCTCATTCAGTCTTGCTCACTGTATCTCAGAGGGACAAAAGACAACTGCAAAAGACAAAAGACGCGTGACCCAGTGCCCGGGGGCATTCAATTTTCACTTCCCAAAATGCCAGTTTCCATGCCATGCCGGCACCCCAGCTTCCCGTCTCATCCCGGAGGAAGCCAGATTAGGGACGGAGACCATGTGGGTAGCTCCTGGAAGCAGTCGGTATGTCCCCTCCCTTGCTCTGGGGACACGCAGAACAGTCGTGGCCCAGGGGTTGCCCAGCCGGCACCGCCCCGCAGCCACAAGAAATCGCCCCCATCCCAGGAATGACAGTGATGATCGATGCTGAGTCGTGGGTGGGGCCAATCACTGAGTCGCTATTTCAGCCCCTCCTTCAGTCTCAACAGACGCTGGTTCTATTCCTGCAAGGGGAACCGACCTGACCCAGCCTGGAGCGGTGCCGGCTCCCACCCACCCAGGCTGTGTGGTGCCAGATACCAGGGCCCGGGAGGGAATCACCATCAAACCAGCCCTACAACCAGGTTTGTGCTGCCCAAGGTGCTGTCCCTGGGGGCTGGTTGTGGGGGATGACGGGGGCAGTAAATCCAAGTGGGTGGGGCCCAGACACCACGGGGAGGGGCTTTTTGACATGGCGGGGATCGAGACCCAGGTCCCCTGCTCCCCAGATGCCACTGCCCGGAAGCTGTGGAGCAGGGGCAGTCAATTATTTTTTGTCAAGACAGGATACCGGGCTAGATGGACCTTTGGTCTGATCCAGTGTGGCTGTTCTTATGTTCTTAGGGATGCCAGGGGAGGAGCAGGATGTGAGGGGCTGGACTCTGCTGGGTGCAGTGGGGCTGGGGTAATAACCCCCCTCCCTGGGCCCCATGACATCTCCCTGGCAATAGGGGTGACGCCAGCTCACCACTATTACCCCAAATCCCCTCTTCTCTTTCTTCCCCTCCCCACTACAGTCTCAGGGGACCCCCTGACCCACTCCCTAATAAGCCTTCCCAAAAGTGGGGGGACCAGAGGCTTCTGCCCTTTCCCCCTTGGCCCCACCCCTTCCCTTCCTTCCTGTTCTCCTCACAGCACCGCCTCTATCCCCTCCAGCCAAGCCAGAAGCTGGAGCAGGGCTGCGAAGCCTGGTCCCCCCCAGCTCCCTCTGCCCCCCGCCTGGAGTGGGGGGTGTGCAGAAGGAGATGGCACGCTAGGGACCAGATTAGAGAGCAATTGAATCCCACACGCTGGTCTCAGATTCCGCCCCCCACACCCCCATTTGGGCACATGCCCTGGTTTCAGATCCCTCCCCATGGACACACGCCCTGGTCTCAGATCCCTCCACATGGACACATGCCCTGGTCTCAGATACCCCCCATGGACACACACCCTGGTCTCAGATCCCTCCCCATGGACACACACCCTGGTCTCAGATCCCCGCCCCATGGACACATGCCCTGGTCTCAGATCCCCCCCCATGGACACACGCCCTGGTCTCAGATTCCCCTCCCCGCATAGGCACACGCCCTGGTCTCAGATTTCCCCCTACCCCCATTGACACACACCCTGGTCTCAGATTCCCCCCACATAGGCACACGCCCTGGTCTCAGATTCCCCCATGGGCACACGCCCTGGTCTCAGATCCCCTGCCCCATGGGGACATGCTCTCGTCTCAGATCCCTCCCATGGGCACACGGCCTGGTCTCAGATCGCCCCTCCCCCCATGGGCACACACCCTGTTCTCAGATCCCCCCGAATTGGTACACACCCTCGTCTCAGATCCCCCCACATGGGGACACGCCCTGGTCTTAAATCCCCCGCTATAGGCACATGCCCTGGTCTCAGATCCCTCCCCACATGGACACACGCCCTGGTCTCAGATCCCCCGTCCTGGGAAATCCTCAGATCCATCCTCTTGGGAAATCCTCCCGGCTCTGCAGCTCCCCCTGGGGGCAGGGATCCCCCCTCCCTCAGCCCTGAACCTCCAGCGGCTGCTGCTCCACCCTGGCTGGGGAACCCCCAGTGACTCTGTCCTTGCTCCCCGGCCGGGCGTCCCCTCTGCTGGGCCCAGGGCTCAGGGCAGAGCCTGGCTCTGAACGTTCCATCTGTGCAGAGACCCCCTGAGGGTCTGGCTGGGTGTGGGGCTGGGAGCCGGGACACTGAGCCGGGTCCCTCACCTGCTACAGTGATCTTGATGGGGTTACTGAGATATGACCAGAGATTCTACTCTGTTATAGAGTGATAGTCACAGGTGTAGCTCCCTCCATCCCCCGGCCAACTCTGGGGATGGGAAATTCAGCCACAGTCCCATCAGGTACCACTGACCGCACCTGCAGGTTCGGGTGTCCAGTTTTACGCAGAAAGAACTTCAGGTCTAGATACTGACCTTCACAGCGGATGGTGACACAGGGTTTGCGAAGTTCTCGCCCTGCTGTCAACAAGAGACAGGAGTTAAACAGGGGAGACACTTGGAAACTGGGGGTAGAGTCGCTGCAGAATCTATTAGCCAAGCGACATAGCACAGAGACAGGACAGGCAGGCTGGAGGGGTTGTGTTTTCCGGCCCCCGTGAGGGAGGGAGAGGGGTAAATTTAGATCCTGTGGCCTTGGTTACACTTGCAAGTTAGAGCGCACTAAAGCCGCCCAGTGCGCTCTAGCTCACTCCCCGTCCACACTGGCAAGGCACATAGAGTGCTCTGACTCCGCGGCTAGAGCGCTCCTGGTACTCCACCTCAGCAAAAGGAAAAACGTTTGATGTGCCCCTGCTGGAGTGCCACGGCACCAGTGTGGACACCCTGGTCTGTTAATGCGCTCAGATTGGCCTCCAAAAAGTGTCCCACAATGCCTGTTCTAGCCACTCTGGTCATCACTTTTAACTCTACTGCCCTGCCCTCAGGTGACCAACCATCAGACCCACCCTTTACATTCTCTGGGAATTTTGAAAATCCCCTTCCTGTTTGCTCAGCCAGGCATGGAGAGTGCTCTCAGTGCATCTTCCCAGATGACCATGCCTCCATGCATCAGGCGATCCCCAGTATGAAGCAATGGCAAGGTGCTGGATCTCATCTCATTGGGGGGAGGAAGCTGTCCAGTCCCAGCTGTGCTCCAGCTGTAGGAATTATGATACCTTTGCGCAGTTATCAAGGGCCATGATGAAAAGGGGCCATGACCGGGACGCAGTGCAGTGCAGGGTTAAAGTAAAGGAGCTGCAGAATGCCTACTGCAAAGCCCGCGAGGCAAACTGCCACTCCGGTGCTGCCCCCGTGACCTGCCGTTTCTACAAAGAGCTGGACGCAATACTTGGGGGCGACCCCACCTCCTCTCCGAGAACCACCATGGACACTTCAGAGCCCAACAGGAGGAGGAGGAGGAGGAGGAAAGCAGGAGGGAGGGTGCTGAGCCGACGGGTAGACACCCCAGAATCCCTCGAGGCATGCAGCCAGGAGCTCTTCTTGAGCCAGGAGGAAGGTAGCCAGTTGCAGCGGCCGGTGCTTGGCGAAGGACAAACACAGAGGAGGTTCCCGGTAAGCAGCTTTTTTGGGGGGAAGGAAGTTATTCAGTGCAGGCTCTTGGGACGAGGAGGGTTAAGGCTGCATGCATGCCTAGATGTGGAATAGGGCATTGATGTGCTCTCTCACATTGCGGTAATCGGCCTCAGTGATCTCTTCAAAGGTCCCATCCAGAACTTGGGCAATGCGCTTGCGCAGGTTTATTGGGAGAGCCACCGTGGTCCTTGTCCCAGTCAGGCTAACATGTCTGCGCCACTGTGCTGTGAGGGACAGGGGGACCATTGTTGCACACAGGCAAGCTGCATATGGGACAGGGCAGAAGCCGCATTGTAGTAGAAGACCCACCCTTCCTTCCCAGGTAACCCTCAGCAGCGAGATATCTTCCAGGATGAACTCCTGTGGAAAATGTGGGGACAGTATTCAGTATAGGGACCCCCTGCAGCTGTTGGCTCTCCCCAAGGCACAGAACCCCAGAGGACAGCACAGCCATGAAACAATCAGTCCCCTTTGACCCTATGCTTACTCACCATTTTGGGGCTCCCGTGGGTTATGTGCGCTCGCTTTGGGACGGGCAAATCATGCTATTGTGTAGACTGTGCTTGCCCTCCTTAAGTGCGGGGGAATCATTGCTCTGTCTGGTGTGAACAATGCTGCCTCTGTTAAGTGTTGCATTTTGCCTTTACAGATGCAACCTTGAGATCTCAGCTGTCCGTGTTATCACCAACTGAGAGACTGCAAAGAATCAGGAAGAGACCGCGTAAAAGCAAAGAAGACATGCTTCATGAAGTAATGCAGCAGTCACTTAACGAGAATCTAAAGGCGCAGGAGCGGAGGGAGAGTGAAAGGAGGATCTGCCAGAAGAATGAGGAGTGCCGGCAGGAAAACATGGTGCTTCGGCAGCAAAGCACGGATCAGCTGATAAGCATAACGGAGCACCAAGCGGACTTGATCGAGGCGTTTGGAGCACAACTGCACTCACTCCCCCCGCAGCCCTTGTCCCAAAACTCTTTCCTTGTGCCCCCATGTGTCATCTCCAACCCACTTTCCCCAACATCCGGGTTCTTACTGCCCCCAGCTGCCTCCAACACCTGTAGCTTCATCACCCAGCCGTGAACTACGACCTTACCCACTGCACTCAACACCCATCACCATGCATTAGCCATCCTGAAGTGCAGCACTCAGTGCACAGCACTCCAGACAGGATTGCTGAGTATGATAACAGGACATAAGCAAGTCTGTGATTGTATCATTCCCCACCCCACCCCCTTGCCATTTCTGTATCCCAAGCAGTTGTGGTTTTTTTCAATACATGAATTTTCTTTTCAATAAATGGATTTTTTGGCTTTGAAAACGTACTTTATTATTGCATAACGTAAAAGATACCGTAGCCCAGGAAAGCAACAGGCACTGCAAGTCAGCATAGCAAACACAGATTCCTAACAACATAGAAACCACTGCACTTCACTTCAGCATCAAATTGCTCCCTCAAGGCATCCCTAATCCTTGCAGCCCCACGCTGGGCCCCTCTAATAGCTCTTTTCTCTGGCTGTTCAAATTCAGCCTCCAGGTGTTGAACTCAGGTGTTCCATGCCTGAGTGAAGCTTTCACCCTTCCCTTCACAAATTTTATGGAGGGTACAGCATGCGGATATAACGGCAGGGATGCTGTCATCGGCCAAGTCCAGCTTCCCATACGGAGAGCACCAGCAGCCCTTAAAACGGCCAAAACCACACTCCATAGTCATTCAGTACCGGCTCAGCCTGTTGTTGAACCGCTCCTTGCTGCTGTCCCGGCTCTCTGTGTAGGGCAGGGGTCTCAAACATGTGGCCAGTGGGCCACATGCGGCCCGCGGAGTTATTTCCTGCGGCCCGCCATAGGCACTGACTCCACTGGCAGCCAAGCTCCAAACATTACTGCAGTGGTCCCCAACTTTTCTGTGGCCAAGAGCACATTCATGCCTTCAGAAGAGTGTGGCGGGCAGTGACGGTTCTCGGCAGCATTTTGGTGTCGACGCTTCTCTGCCGGAAGCGCTCCTCGGCGGCATTTTGGCGGCAGCTTCTTCACCGGAAGCGCTCCTCGGCGGCATTTCGGTGGCGACACTTCTCTGCCGGAAGCGCTGGGTGACAGGTTCTCTGGCGGGTGTGCTCCTCTCCTCTTCGTTCCTTGGCACCGGTCCTGACAGCAGGCGCACATAAATGCCCCGGCAGGCGCCATGGCACCCACGGGCACCGCATTGGGGACCACTGCATTACTGAGTGTTTATATTTTATTAAAACCCCTCTTTGCAGTATAGTTTTTAAAAAGTTAATATATTGACTTTTAATAGAATACTCTATTACTCTTCATTTTTTTCATTTTTGACTATACTTTTGTATCATTGTATGAAAAGGTTTCAGTGATGCGGCCCTGGGGCCAATTTACTAGTTCTCATATGGCCCTCGTGGTAATTTGAGTTTGACATCCCTGGTGTAGGGTTTCATGAGCCATGGCACTAAAGGGTAAGCGGGGTCTCCAAGGATCACAATGGGCATTTCGACATCCCCTACGGTGATCTTCTGGTCTGGGAAAAAAGTCCTGGCTTGCAGCTTCCTGGACAGGCCAGTGTTCTGAGAGATGCGTGCGTCATGCACCTTTCCGGGCCAGCCTGTATTAATGTCAATGAAATACCCACGGTGATCCACAAGCGCCTGGAGAACTATAGAGAAATATCCCTTCCAATTACTCGGAGGCTAGGTGGGCTGGTGCCAGAATTGGAATATGCGTCCCATCTATCGCCCCTCCGCAGTTAGGGAAACCCATTTGTGCAAAGCCAGCCACAATGTCATGCACGTTACCCAGAGTCATGGTTCTTCTGAGCAGGATTCAATTAATGGCCCTGCAAACTTGCATCAACACGATTCCAACGGTCGACTTTCCCACTCCAAACTGGTTAGCGACCAATCGGTAGCTGTCTAGAGTTGCCAGTTTCCAGATTGCAATAGCCACCTGCTTCTCCACCATCAGGGCAGCTCTCAATCTTGTGTCCTTGCGACACAGGGTGGGGCGAGCTCCTCACACAGTCCCATGAAAGTGGCTTTTCTCATCCAAAAGTTCTGCAGCCACTGCTCGTCATTCCAGACTTGCATGACGATGTGATCCCACCTCTCAGTGCTTATTTCCCGAGCCCAAAAGCAGCGTTCCACGGTGGTGAGCATGTCCGTGAATGCCACAAGCAATCTCATGTCATATGCGTTACGTGAGTTGATATCATCATCGGAGTCCTCACTGTCAGTTTGGATATTAAGGAGTAGCTCAACTGCCAAACGTGACGTGTTGGCAAGACTCTTCAGCATGTTCCTCAGCAGTTTGGGCTTCATTCCCGCAGACCGAAAGGAAAGACAGAGCGCGCTGCACAAAAAACGTTGAAAGATGGCGCCAAATGTGGATGGAAGCACAGGGATTGCTGGGATGCGAACCGATGCATCATGGGGTGTTGGGATAGGACCCAGAATGCACTGCACCCCCGCCTCCTTCCCACAAGCCACAGCGCGAGGATGGGAAGAGGTGCTCTGTGGGATAGCTGCCCGTAATGCACCGCTCCCAATGCTGCTTCAAGTGCCGCAAATGTGGCCACACCAATGTGCTTACAGCTGTCAGTGTGGACAGACTGCAGTGCTTTCCTTATTGCGCTCTTCGAAGGCTGGTTTAACCCAAAGTGCACTACATTTGCAAGTGTAGCCATGCCCTGTTGTTAAAGGAGCAGTCGATAAATCCGCGAAAGGGGAAGTCTGCCCAGAGCCGGCGCTCGCTTCCTGTTTCTGCTACTGCCCGTGAAACTCGGCATAAACATGATGCCCAGGCAGCCACCCTGTTCAATATATCCCAGCTCTGGGAGGGGAATGGGGTCTGGGAACCAGGACTCCTGGGTTCTCTCCTGGCTCTGGGAGGGAAGTGGGGTGTTGTAACAGAGTAGGGAGTGGGGAGTTTTGACCTGGGAATGTTGCGTGGGAGTTTTACTGGTACTGTCTGCATTGATGCTGGATGGTGGTGGGATATGATACCTGAGCATGTAACCTGAGCCCAGGAGGGGGCTGGGGCCAGGTGACACCTTCTGCCCGGAAAACTGGACAAAGCCTGGAGGAGAGGCCGGGGTGTGTGGCTGGGTGAGATTGCTGGAGGCGGTTTCAGTTTTGGAGCTGGCTGGGGAAACGGAGGGAGGCCCAGCACCAGGATCTGGATTCCCTACCCCCAAAGATGGACCTGACTGAGGGGTCCTGGTTTCTGTACCGACAAGCTCTGTTTTGGTCTGTGTTCCTGTCGTCTAATAAACCTGTTTTACTGGCTGGCTGAGAGTCACAGTGAATCGCAGGAAGTGGGGGGTGCAGGGACCTGACTCCCCCACACTCCAGGTGTAGTGGTTAGAGAAAAGGACACAGATTAGAGCCAGCCCCCTGGAGGTGAAAGGCCCCTTGTCCCTTCCCCGGCCCATCCCCGTAACAGGGGGTCTGCGCGGCTCAGGGCCCTGGGCAGAGCTCACAGGAGTCTTAGGCTGAGCCGAGTTTCCCTGTCCGAACTCAGGATGCTGCGAAAGGGACACGGGGGCGGGGAGAGAAGGGGAGCCTACCAGCCCCCCAGAAAGGGGAGGGGGCAAGAATGTGGACACAGAACTCAAGAAAAACTCCCCTCCCCCGGCAGATGCCCCAGCTCTGGCTCCCCAGCTCATTTGCCCTTCACCCCCACCCCTGATGTTCACACATTGGGCCCCTCAGCCCCCCATTCTTCCCCCTGGCCTGTGTCCCCTCCCCCATTCACATCCCTCCAACCCCCCATCCCGTGTCCCCTCACGTCCCTGTCGCCCTCCGTTCTGCTCTCCCAGCCTATAGTTCCCTCACATCCCCCCATCAGGTCCCTGCCCTCCTAGTTCTGCCCCCGTCCCGTTTCCCTTCACCCCCTGTTGTGCCCCTCCTGCCCCACATCCCATCCCGTTCTGCCCCCCCCATTCTGTCTCCTCCCACCCAGCCCCGACCTCCCCATGATAGGGAAGGAAGCCCCCAGTTGCCCTCAGTTAACATGGCCTCCCTGTCACCCGCTGTAGCCCTCGCAGGGCGGCCATGCTGCTCCCTGGCTAAGATGGCCAACGCCTCAGCCTGGGGGTGGGAACAATCCTGCTCCCCCCGGACTGTCGGGGTGGAGCGATGGCTGCCTGGGAATGAGCCCCCCGGCATCTCTGACCCTAGACTGTCCCCCAGCCCTGTGCCCCCCCCAACTCCCATCTCTTCATCCTGCCCGTGGCCATGGGGGGGAGGGGGGTCATTGCCTCCACCCACCCCTCCGCCCTGGCTGGAGCTGCCCCATCTCATCTGGGGGTTAGCGTGAAAACAATTCTGCCCCCTCCTCCCCTGCTTTGCTGTGTGGTGGGAGCTACATGGGAAAGAGCCCCCCAGCCTGCCCCCCAAACGCTCACCCGCCATCAGCCTGTGTCCCCCAAAGTCCCATTTCCCGCCTGGCCTGTTCCTCATCAGGGAGGGAGGCTGAGGGAATGTGGGGATGTGGGGGCCATTATAGGACAAGGAGCATGTGGGGCAGGGGGAGGTAGGGAAGAAGAATGTCGGAGGAGGGGAAGGGGGCTGAGACTGAGGGGGCAGGAGCTGAACGGAGGCTGGGGGCAGGACAGTAACAGGGGAGGTGGATTTTGGGTGAGTGGGGTTCCCCCCCCCGTGTGTGTTTCAGGCTGAACACGCCCCATGACCATGGGGGCACCCCCATCCCCTCTCCCTCCCCATGTCCGGCTCAGCAGAGGTTTTGGTGTGAAACAATCCTGACCACCCCATCTCAGACCCACTGAGGGTGTGGGGGATACATGGCAAAGTGTGGGGAGCAGAGAAGTGGGGGGAGGAAAGGGAATTGGGGGGCTGGAATGGGGGGCAGGAGTATCTAGAGGGGTGGGGGAGGGGAGGGAAAGGGGAGATATGGGGGGCCATATGGGTCAGGGAAGGTGGGGCAAAGGGGGGTTTGGGGTGCGGGCTCTAGGGTGGGGCTGGGGATGAGGGTTGAGAGTGCGGGAGGGGGCTGCAGGGTGAGGCAGGGGGTTGAGGTGCGGGGGGGGGGTCAGGGCTCCGTCTGGGGGTGCAGGCTCTAGGGTGGGGCCAGGGATGAGGGGTTTGGGGTGAAGGAGGGGTCTCTGGGTCTGGGGAGGGGCTCAGGGCTGGGGCAGAGGGTTGGGGCACGGGTGGCTCCCAGTCAGTGGCGCAGCGGGGCTAAGACAGCTTCCTGCCTGTCCTCGCTCCATGCTGCGCCCCATCTGGCTCCTACATGGAGCAGGCACTGCCCCCGCAGCTCCCATTGGCCGTGGTTCCTGGCCAATGGGAGTGCAGAGCCGGTGCTTGGGGCGGGAGCAGCGCGTGGAGAAGTGCCAGAACTGGGGTGGGGACACGGCGGGGCTATAGCCCTCCTCCTTTTTGGCCTGGCCCATCCACATTTTGCTGTGGCGGACCTCGCTCCTTTCCCCTCCTCTTCCCTCCGGGCCCCGGGCAGTTGTTGGAGCCACATGGACCCTCCACCTGCCCGGGGGGGGGGGCCTGAAAGCAGCCCCATGCCGTGTCCCTGCCCTCCGGGCGACCCTGGGCAGCTTTGGGGCGCCGCAGCACAGACCCTCCACCTGCCCCGGGCGGGGGGCCTAGGGGGTGGGGCCAGGGGCCAGGGGCTGCTCGGCCCTCCCCACCCCACTGTGGGCATCTGGAGGGTCCGTGGCTCCCCATAGCTGCCCACCCGGCTCTCACCATGGCTGAGCTGCAGCTCCGAGGCCCCCACCGCCACTGCTGCAGCCAGGTCAGGGTAAGAGCCACGCAGGCAGCTGTGGGGAGCCTGGGTCCCTCCACCTGCCCTGGGCGGGAGGCCCGGGGGGCGGGGAATTGGGCAGGGGACTGCTTTTGTCCCCATCCCAGGGGGCGGGGGGGACTGGGCTCCGCGGTCCTGCTCTGGCTTGGCCGGGGGCAGGGCCTCTGGGGGAAAAGGAGGGGCAGGGGCGGGGCCTCCCCCAACTTTTGGGAAGGCTCCGGCGGCTGAGATAGAGCCAAAGACAGAATCATCCCAGCTGGACTGGTGAATTGCTCTGGCTTGACCAGATGGATGGTCTCTATGCAATAGACCCAGTACTTTGGACAAGCCTGGGTTATACAGGAGGTCAGACTAGCTGATCTCAGTGGTCCCTGCTGGCCATGGCATCTATAAATTTGGATCTTCCCTTGAGGACACCTGCTCTTTGGTGGCCTTTCAGAAAGGACAGCTGCCAAGACAGAGTTGGCCTTGTATTTCTACCGTGGTGCTCCTATATGCATACATGACCTTGCCCTCTGTCTCTGTCCGTACCATCTGGGTCAGTCTAAAGCACTGCCCTGCTCAGGAGACTAAACTAGATAGGTTTAAACCAGAGGCTTTTTCTTGCAAAGAGGGTAAAATGAAACTATTTTACAACCAAGTTTATGGCTCTGGCAGCATTCAATACGCATCGCTCCTTACTGCATATTTACATTCTTCTAAAGGTAGGACTTTTCTAAAACAAACATTTTGCAAAGGCTGTTGCTTGAGATAAAACCTTGATAGCTTATCACAGGCAGCTGTGCTGTGGGTTTTGCTAAAACCAACTTGCTGGTCTTTTTTTTAACCATTCTGCCGTAGATTACAAACCTTACAACTTGCAATTACAACATCATCCGTTAAATATGTTATACGAAGCTCAGATTGCAATAACCGATGCTTTTATACAGCTTTCAAACCGCACAGCATAAAAGAAAGCAGTATAGAAAAGTTGGATCAAGGGAGAAGTTATAAAGACTGCATTTAATGCTCTGAGGTTTTATGGTTCAGGAAGGTTGAAAGAGGTTGAAAGAAGGCAGATTTCTTAAGAATCACCTTAGCTTGAACATTTCATATAATTAAGTAAGCAACTGAAAACCTGTGTGGTAATTGTGACAAAGTATGGGGTTTTCTTGTTTTTTCTGGTTTTTCAAATGGTTTGCATGCGGGGGGTGGAGGGAATGCAGTTTCCGTGGGTGTTACTGGTTTAACGAGGTGATGGGGGAGGGAGTTTGTTGTTACAGAGGATCAGGGAGGGAACTTGGGACCCCAGCCAATGACCTGGAGAATGGAGACCCCAGCGACTGGTGACCTGGTGACCAGGAGGCCCGGTTCGGTTCTGGCCAGTGGGAGGACAATGGGCTGCGGAGAGAGGACCCTGGTGACCTGATCAGCCGGTTCCAGCCAGAGTGGGAGAGAGGACGGCTGAGAGGAGAAGAGGCCCAGGCGACCCTGTTTACCTGGATAGAAGACAATGGACAGAGGGGGGGCTTGGGGCTGGTGATATCAGATGCCCAGCTGGGCAGCAGGGGGGCTGGGGCTGGAGAGAAGGAGCAGGCAGAGCCCACCTGGATGCAGGGGAGACTGGGATGTGCTGTGCTGAGGGAGGCCAGGCCTGAGGCCTGGAGAGTTTCCTGTGCTGTGTTCAGACGCTCAATAAACCCTCATGTGTTACACTGGCTGAGAGTCACTCCAGTCTAGAGAACAGGGTTGCATTATTCCAGAGGTTCTCAGACTTTTGTACTGGCGACCCCTTTCACATACCAAGCGTCTGAGTGAGCTCCCCCCTTATACATTAAAAACACTTTTTTATATATTTAACACCATTATAAATGCTGGAGGCAAAGCAGGGTGGAAGCTGACAGCTCGCGACCCCGCATGTAATAACCTCGCAACCCCCTGGGGGGTCTGGACCCCCAGTTTGAGAACCCCTGCATTATTCCCTCTGGGAGTGGTGGCCCCTAGGGTCCAGAGCGAGTGGACTCCCTGAGGGGGCCCACGGTGAGAGACAAGCATGCTAAGGCTCAGAGAGATGCGGTTCCAGGAGGCGAAAGGGCTTAACTCCTGAGAGGGAGTGGACCCCTGAGAAGGGCCGTCTCACTGAAGGGGGTTCCCCCCAGGCACTCTACAGGCCAAGAGTGGGCACTGTGAGCCTCCAAGCATTGTTGATATAAAAATAATTGTAGGTATCTCTTAAAATTAAGGCTCCAGCGTGTTTGAAATAGCCTAACATGAGAATAATTATAATAGTTTTGGCCATCACAATATCCCCTGACAAGGAGTTCCACAGGTTGACTGTGTGTTGGGTGAAGAAATACTTCCTTGTGTCTGTTTTAAACCTGCTGCCTGTTAATTTCATCAGGTGACCCTTAGTTCTTGTGTTATGACAAGGAATAAATAACACGTCCTCATTCACTTTTGTCACACCAGTCATGATTTTATAGCCCTTGATCATAACCCCTCTTAGTTGTCTCTTTTCCAAGCACAGTCTGTCTTATTAATCTCTCCTCATATGGAAGCCGTTCCATACCCCTAATAATTTTTGTTGCCCTTCTCCCTACCTTTTCCAATTCCAATATATCTTTTTTTGAGATGGGGCGACCAGATCTGCACCCAGTATTCATGATGTAATCGTACCATGGAATTATATAATGGCATTATGACATTTTCTGTCTTATCATCTATCCCTTTCCTAATGGTTCCCAACACTCTGTTAGGTTTTTTGACTGCCACTGCACATTGAGAGGATGTTTTCAGAGAACTAGCCACAGTGACTGCAGATAGTTGAGGCTTGTAACAGCTAATATCTTCCGTGGCTCTGGACAGAAAGCTGCAATGAACCACAGAAACCTTGTTTCCGAATCTCGCACTTTCTCATCCGCCCCCTTGTGGGCAGGCATGGTGCCGCAGGTGAGCCCTGCCTCGATTTCCCCCTCACCTGGCATATATACAGATCCAAGCAGGCTTTCCGGTATTAAAGAGCACCCTGCAGTGAGGGGCTCGTTTATTAACAGAAAAGGCCAACATAAAATATCAGTGAAAGCTGCCTTCCAGCATCCTAGCTGGGAGAGCGAACCAGCCCCACTCCGTCCGCTGCCCCGACTCTGCGTCCACGGCTCGCCTGCATCCAAACTCTTCACCAGGGTTCTCTTGACTCACGCGGTCAGGTCTCTGACTGCTACCTGGGTAGAATCCTGCCCCGGAGTCTGTGGAGATCGGTCCTGTTCCTGTCAGGTTGGGCTTCCCGCCACTGTCTTGGATAGCCCATGCTGAGACCTGGCCCGGCTGGATGTCTGCCCTCTGAGCTCCTTGCTCTAGACTGCGGATAGATAGATAGAGAGATAGATTAGATTAGATGGGGTATATGGGGATGGATAGATAGAGGGATGACCCGGCCAAGCACAGAGCTCTGACACACTCAGCGCAAGGCTGGGCGGGTGCTGATCTAGTGGTTTGAATGGGGAAGAGGCTGGGAGCCAGGACTCCTGGGTTCTCTCCCCGGCTCTGGGAGGGGAGTGGGGACTAGTGGTCAAAGCAGAGGTGGAAGCCAGGACTCCTGAGTTCTATCCCTGGCTCTGGGAGGGGAATGGGGACAAGCAGTTAGAGCAGGTGGGCTGGGAGCAGGAGTCCTGGGTTCTCTCCCTGCCTCTGGGAGGGGAGTGGGGACTAGTGGTTAGAGCAGAGGGGGGCTGGGAGCCAGGACTCCTGGGTTCTCTTCCTGGCTCTGGGAGGGGAGTGGGGACTAGTGATTAGAGCAGATAGGGGAGGGGGCTGGGACTCAGAAGCTCTTGTTTCAGCTCTGAGGCCCTTGGGGGATGGGGCATGAACAGGTGCTGGCAGGAGGCCTGAAGGTAAATGCCCCCCAGGCTTTGCCCTGAAATGATGCTGCCCCCACCCCCCTGCCCTGGTGATGGATGTGGGGGGAAGCCCCATTTTGCTCTATCCCCAGGCATCGATTCCTCCCAGCTCCGTCAATGTACGACTCCTCCCCGTCCATCTCTGCCCTTGGCTCTCCCCTCCATCACATGAGTGTCCGTGGTCTCTCCCGATGGCTCCCCCCAGGCAAGCCAGGATGGGTGAAGGGGGCTTGTGGCCCTGCACAAGCACAGAGTCAGCACTGCTGAGCTGTGTGTCATGGCCCCGTACTGCTCCGAGCTGCGGAGGTGGATTGCCTATAGTGCTGGGGAGGATGGGGCTGAGATCACGTCTGCTGCCCCCCAGACTTCACGCTGAGTGTGACCAGCTCTGCCCTTGCCCGCCCAGGTCCCAGCTCAGCTGCCCCCCTCTCTCCTAACCCACCCACTCCCCAGCTCCACTCGATGGCACACACCCTCCATCTCCCTCCCCTCCCTGCCACCTCAGCCCCCCCGGCTCACCTGTCCGTTCTCTCCTGTGCCCCTCCCCGTCCCCCCCACCTGGGCCTGATATAGCTGGGGTGATCACCTGGCCATTGGAGGCCAGGCTGAGAAAGCCCAGAGGCCCTGTCTTGTCACTGGGGGCCAGCAGGGTTCTGGGACTGAGACCTAGGAGATGGGTCCTGGCCTAGGCCGGCTGGAGAAGAGGGGCCCAATTCCAAGCTATGCTTGACCCAGGGATGGGGGAGCTTTAATCTGCTGTTGCACCCCTCCACCCCTACCCTTGAGCTAAGCGCCCGCCTGGCTGTACTGCCCTATGCCCGGCTGCCTGGGGCCATAAGGACTCCCCCGGCCCCACCCTGGCACATCCCCTATGCTGGGTCCAGGCAATGGATCTGATTACAGGGGTCAATCCAGCTCCGCCAGTTCCCTGCCCCCAGGCTGGTCTGGGTCCTACAGGTAACTAAGCACCGGGGTTCATTTCAGGGCATTTAAAAAGATGCCCCCGCCCCAGCTCCTGGCTTCGAACCAGGGCAGGAGCTCCCCTGGGCAAAGGCCTTCAGGGAAAATATCCGGCATCCCGGAGCCTCAGCCGGGAGCTCCCAATGGCAGCTGGTGGCAAAGATGGGCCAGGCTGGGTCGGGGGGAAGCGTGCAGCAGCACCTGTCCCGGGGCAGTGAGGTGGCGGAGGGGCCCTCCACCTGGTCCTGGGGAGACCCTAGCCTGGCGCCAGGAGCTGGTGCCAAACAGGGGGCAGCTGCGTGCAGCCCAGCCCACAAAGGCTTCCAGGGAAGGGTGAAGAGCTGAATTGATGGGCTGGGGGGTGGGTTATGATTCCGTCCCCAGCTGCCGGGGCGGGGAGGGGGTCAAGGTGATTTCCCTGCCTCTGCCAGAGCCCCCCAGCCCAGATCCTGCTGAACCGTCCCTCCCGGACGCCTGGTCCCCAAGGCCTCTTGACACACATAATCTCAGGGTTTTCCCAAAGCCATGGTGGGTGGGGGAACAGGTTGGACGGGGGGGCTCCCCATTGCTCTCCAGAGGCTCAGCTTTCTTTGAGGTGTGTTGCTGGGAGAGAGGGGAGCTGCCCTGCATGTAAGCGATGCAGCAACGCTGCCAAAGTCTGCAGAGAGCCTGAGCCCCATCGCTGGGAGAGGGGGGAGCTGCACCAAGTGTAACTGATGCAGCAACGCTGCCTGAGTCTGCTAAGAGCCTGAGCCACGAGTCCTGTGAACTGCCCAGTATCCGGGTCACAGGGCTGAGGCCGTGGGGGGATTGGCCGTGCTGGGGGTTGCTCCTGCCCATGGCAGGGGGGCAGCTGGGCCCTGCAGACTTTGCCCCTGGCCTTGCCGGGCCCTGTGTCGTGCTGAGATTTGGGAGCTTGGCCTCATTGGGGCTTGGCCACTCCCTCGTCCTGGCTTGGCCCTCTGGGCTACTATGTGTTTTTCCCCTTCCAGGGTAGCAAAATCTCTCCAGACCAACTATCCGGCTGCCTTTCCAGGCTGCTCTCTAACCTAAGACTATGCCCCTTTCCCAGTAGCTGGCAGGGGATCCTGGGCCCAAGCATGACTCCAGGGTCCAGCCTATCCAGCAACCCTGGTCTGCTCACTCCCAGACCCTGTGTTCCTTCCTATGTCCCTCTTTTTCTCTTTCTCGGTGTTCTGGCCCAGCTGTAGGGTTGAACTCAAGCTCCCAACTCCCATGGGGTGACTGCAGCCTGCTTCCCCTGCAGCCTGTTTCTGCTGGCAGCTTCCTGGCTTTATACCAGCCCTGCTTGTTCCTTCTCAGATGGGCTCACCATCAATCCAGGGTCACTTAGCAGGGGTGTGTGTGTGTTTGTGTGGGAAATGTTCCCTGTACCCTGGTAGCTCTTCCAGGCTGCTCCTGCTCCAGCCCTGGACAGACAACCAGTTGTCCTGACACCCCCGCCATCCACATACAAACCCTCTCAACCCAGTGGAGTGTTGCTTTCAAGATGGGCTAGTGGGGAGGGGAGAGCAGAGCCAGCCCGGCAAGTGCGTGTTCATCCCCATCCCACCCCAGTCCATGGCCACCAAACTGGACTGGAGACGCCACCATCCATCGGCATCTGCGGCACCTCGCCTCCTCCTGAGGGAAATCCCCCGTTCCCCGGCTGGCCTGCTGGATTTCTCAGCAGCTCCGATGCTGTAGCATGGGGAGGTTTCGGCCTTCAGCTCTGCTGGAGGAGCTATGTCGAGTGATGCCCATAGGGCATCTGGTCTGGGGACTGTGGCAAAGACAATGGCTATGAGGCGGGTTGGGCAAAGAGCATTTATTTCAGATTGAGACAGACATCGTTACCACGATTAGAAAATAGAGAACAACCCCCCAAAAACACGGCGCCAGGAAAAAACGGGGCGGGTGTGGGAGAGGGAGGGAGCCCTGGGAGGCCACTCCCATTTCAGCCAGTCGCCTGCTGTGCCCCTGGCACTGGCGTGGGGCCACTAACAATACAATCTACCGAAGACAAACGTGGTAAAGTACCTGGCACTGCATGTCCCCTCCCACCCTGCCCCAGCATGTCCACGTGCCACAGCAGTGACGGAGCCTGTCCTCGGCGATCTGCCCCTCCTTGCTCTCTGTGCCCGCTGGAGCGGGTGCCGTGTTGTCAGGAGGGGACAGTGACCGGGCACAAATCCCAGTATTCCCTGTGCGGAGAGGAGGCCGCGGCAGGCCTGAGACGCAGTGGATGCAGCTGTCCATGGGGCCTGACATCTCCTGGGACAGTCCTGCGAGGTCATGGCCAAGCCACTCGGGATGCCAGTTCAACCCCACTGCGTGGCCCTGTGAGCGAGCCAGCTGCCCCCTTGCTCAGCCGCTGGCCACAATCACGCCCCTAGGAAGATGGGGCTGGGAGGTGCTGGAATGTGACCCGTGGCTGGAGACGCTGCCAGCCCCAAGGGGCCAAGCTCCGGTGCCTGGCTGAAAAATCAGATTTGTCAAAGAATAATCATTAGGGGCAGGGTTGGGGGACCCACCTTGTGGTTCAGAGCTTGGCTGGGGAAAGCGCCGGCTCCCGACGGGTATGAGCACCTGGGGTTCAGCCTGGAATGCACCCCACCCCCTAGAGCTGGGGGCTGCCTCTCTCCCCACCCCGCCGGCCTCTCTGCCGTCTGCCCCCTGCCTTTTCCTTTGCAGCCCTCCCTTCCCCGCCCCCCCCCCCCCCGGCACTCCTCTCCCCCCATGAGCCCTCCTTCGGCCTCTCCCTGCCCCCACCCCATCCCCAAGCCCTGCCTCAGCCTTCCTTCTGCCCCCCCATCCCCATGAGCCCTGCCTCCTGCCCCTACACCCCCATATCTGCCTGTCCCCCTCCTCCAGCCCCTGTGATCTCCCTCCTGTCCTTTAGGCTGCCCCCACCCGCCCATGTGACCTCTCAGCTCTCCACATTTCCCTGCACCACCTGCCCTGTATACCCCACATCCCTGACCCCCCCAGCCTCCCCCACATCCCTGTGACCCTTCAACCTTTCTGCCCCCATATGCTCCTGCCTCCCTCTTTAGCTTCCCTCCTGCCCCCTCTCCCACATCCCCCTGCCCTAGTTTCCTGCCCCATATCCCCTCAATGGGTCGTTGTAGGGAGGGGGCTAGCTCTACAGCACAGGCTGGTTTCATCCCCCCTGCCCCCCAAATAAAGGGGAGAGAGCAGCCATTTTGACTGAGGGAAGGGCCGCACGGTGCAGTGTGGGAGACCAGGGCCAGCATTTGTAAACTCAGGTTTACAACACAACATGGATGCTCCAGCGCAGGCTTGGCCACACCAAGTGCACAGGCCCGGCTCCCCCAGACCCAGGTTTACAGGGCAGTGCACACACAGCCTCCATGCAGAGATAGGGTAGAGGCCACAAATATCCTCCCGCAGCCTCCGTGCTCTTCTGACAACCCCACAGAGACCTGCTGGGTCCCACAGCAAGCGCACCCCTCCCCCGAGGTGCGGGAACAAAACCTCCTCCCTCACGTTTGTGTGTGTCTGTGTTTGTAACTGTCTCTCTCACATGCACACACGAGATTTCTCACGCATGCGCGTGCATAAGGGTTCTCTCTCACACACACATGCACGAGGAGGGTTCTCTCACACGCGCATGCACGAAGAGGGTTCTCTCACACACATGTGCACGAGGAAGGTTCTCTCACATACCCACTCACGAGGAGGGTTTGCACACTCACATGGATACACACAAGGAGGTTTCTCTCTCATACACACACACGGGAGGTGTCTCTCGCGGACACGTACAAGGAGGGTTTTTTCTCTGTCACACACACACACAGGTTTCACAGACAGATGGACAGAAACACCTGAGGAGATTTCTCTCACACACACACAGGTTTCACACTAAGGTTGCCAACCCTCCAGGATTGTCCTGGAGTCTCCATAAATTAAAGATCAATCTTTCATTAAAGATTATGTCATGTGATGAAACCTCCAGGAACATGTCCACACACACACACAGTGGTTTCACACACAAGGAAATTTTATATACACACACATACACGGGAGGAGGTTTCACGCACACACAAGGTTTCATACAGACACATGCACATAGGAAGAAGTTTCACACACACACGAGAGGCGGCTTTACATACACATGCACACACATGGAGGCTTCGCACCCCCACACCTGCACACATGGCAGGAAGTTTCTCACACACACACGCGGTTTCACACACACATAAGAATGGCCACACTCGGTCAGACCAAAGGTCCATCTAGCCCAGTGTCCTGTCTTCTGACAGTGGTCAATGCCAGGTGCCCCAGAGGGAACAAATAGAACAGGTAATCATCAAGTGATACATCCCTTGTTGCTCATTCCCAGCTTCTGGCAAACAGAGGCTAGGGACACCATCCCTGCCCATCCCAGCTAAGAGCCATTGATCGACTTATGCTCCATGAATTTATCTAGTTCTTTTTTTAACCCTCTTATTGTCTTGGCCTTCACAACATCCTCTGGCAAAGAGTTCCACATACACACGGATAGATGCACATAAGGAGGTTTATCACACACACACTCACATGGACACATGGGAGGAAGTTTCACATGACATTTCACACTCACGGATGGACGGACATCCATACGAGGTTTCACACACATACGGACATGCAAGGAGGTTTTTCTCTCTCTCTCACACACACACGAGAAGAGGTTTCTCACACACACGTACACGCAAGGAGGTTTCTCACACGCGAGAGGAGGTTTCTCATACGGACACACAAGGAAGTTTCTCACACAAACACACGAGGTTTCTCACACAGACACGCAAGCAGGTTTCACACACACACACACACACACACACACGGACACAGAATGAGGTTTCTCACATGCGAGAGGAGGTTTCTCACACACACACACACACACACACACGAGGTTTCTCTCTCTCACACACATACACGAGAAGAGGTTTCTCACACACACATGGAAACAGAAGGTTTCTCACATGCGAGAGGAGGTTTCTCACACATATACACACACATACACACAAGGAGGTTTCTCACAAAGACACACACACACACAGGCACACAAGGTTTCTCTCTCTCTCTCTCACACACACACACACACACACACACACACGTTTCTCAGACCCACCCACGGACAGACACCCCCCCCGACCCCGCCGCCCATTGTTCTTATCTTGGCACGCTGCCTGTGCGGTCTCACACCATGTCTACACTGAGGGAAGCGGCCCGGCCTGGCTGTCCCAGTCTAACTACTCCACGCTGGCTAGTGCCGTCTAACAGCTATTCCAGATTCACTCCCTGGACCAGGCAGGCCTGCTCCTTTGACGGCCAGCACCCTGGGGCCGGCCCGTCCTGCTGGGAAGAGGGGTGAGGCCAAGCCTGGCAAGGGCTGAGGGGGCTAGCGCCTGTGACCGGCCTGGCAGAGCAGAAAGCATCTGGGCCTGCTGCCGGGGCTGGGCAGAGCGCTTTGGGGGTAGAGCGATTGTCCCGGGATAGAGTTCCTTTTCCCTCGGAAGAGCGTGCCCACCTGGGGCTGCTGTTTCGGTCAATCTCCCTGTCTGGACGAGGTTTTAGATACGGCTGGATTGTCGTCCCTTCGCAGGGCAGACTGGCCACGGGGCCGGTGACTCTGTGCGCTCACCAGGGGGCCCGCGTTATCATCCATGCCCTAAGGACGCCCGGAGCCCAACTCTGGGCCAGATCCTCCTGTACGGTCATTGCAGCCGCATGGATGTGGGCACGGGGAACGACGCCCCCCCTCAGTTTCCACGCCCAGCCCAGGAGGGTAGGAGCATGTCAGTGTGTGTCAGCGGGGGCACCAGCTCTCCCTCCGGGGGACGAGCACTCCAGAGGGTGGCAGCGTGGGAATTGGTGCCCCTTTGGTTCCCACACCCTTCCCCGAGGATAGCGCACTCTGGGCAGAAGTGGCATAGGACCCCCCTGAGTCCTCCCCCCGCCCATGGGAAAGGAGTGCCCCCGCAGGAGTGGGAATGACAGCTGACACCCCCTCAGTTCCCCATGCGGAAGGGACACCCCAGAGGGTGGCAGCACGGGAACTGGTGCCCCCTGATTCCCATGCCCTCTCCTCCCATGATGGAGGAGGGCCCTGGGGGTGTGGGAACCACTGCCTCTTGGTTCCCGCGCTTCACGCCGGGGCAGCTACACCTGGTGGGTCCTCTGGTGGCGGAGGAGGTGGGAGGTGGCTCCAAAGCCCTTCCCGCAGTCGGCGCACTTGTAGGGGCGCTCGCCGGTGTGAGTGGCCCGGTGCCGAGCCAGGTGGGCGTCGCGGGTGAAGGTCTTGCCGCAGACCCCACACTCGAAGGGCTTCTCACCCGTGTGGGTGCCCTGGTGCCGGGCCAGGTGGGCGCTGCGGGTGAAGGCCTTGCCGCAGACGCCGCACTGGAAGGGCTTCTCGCCGGTGTGGACGAGCTGGTGCCGGGTCAGGTGGGCGTCGCGGGTGAAAGCCCTGCCGCAGATGCCGCACTGGTAGGGGCGCTCGCCGGTGTGGGTGCCGTGGTGCCGGGTCAGGTGGGCGTTGCGCCCGAAGGCTTTCCCGCAGTAGGTGCACTTGTAGGGGCGCTCGCCGGAGTGGGTCTCCTGGTGCCGGGCCAGGTGGGCGCTGCGCCCAAAGGCTTTCCCGCAGTGGGTGCAGGCGTAGGGGCGCTCGCCCGCCGGCGGCGGAGGCAGGGCTGGGCCCTTGCTGCGGTGGCTGCAGGCGTAGGGGCGCTGCTCTCCGCCTGAGTGGGTGCCCAGGTGCCGGGTCAGGTGGGAGCTGCGCCGGAAGCCCTTACCGCAGTACGGGCACGTGTTGGCCTTCTCACCCATGGGCGTGGCCGGCGGGGGGCTCCAGCAGCCTGGGGTTATGTGCGCGGCCAATCCTCCAACGAGCCTGTGTGCAGCCCGGCTTCGCTACCAGGACTGTTCCCTTTGGCTCCTCCCAGGCAGCTTCGGGGATCCCCTTCCTCCTTCCCTGCTCCCTGTGAGGACAGAGAATCCAGGCGTGAGCAGCTCCTGCTGCCCCATTTCTGGTGAGAGACAGTGTGGCCTAGCGGATAGAGCACCAGGACTCAGGGCACCTGGCTTCTATTTCCGGCTCTGGCCTCCTGGGCGACCAGCCCGCTCCGTGCCTCAGTTTCCCCACGTGTAGAATGGGGATTACACTACCGAGCTCCATCATCAAGGGCTTTGAGCTCTATGGATGGAAAGCACTGGGCATTATTATTAATATACACCCCAGGGCCGGCAGCTGAGCCTGGAGTCAGCTGTCTCCAGGCTGACTCACGAGTACATCTGAGCGCCAGCCGAGCTGCTCGGTGGCCGGCTGGCCTGACTGGCTGAGGGGGAGCCAGCTTAACGCTTATGCCCGCCAATATGACTGCTCCTGCCCCAGCCTTGCCTCCCAGCCTTCTTCCTGTCCTGCTCTGGTCTGCTCCTTGCCTGGTTTCTGGCTCTGGCCCTGGGCTTGACCCCGGATTCCTGATTCCAGCTCCGACCACTAGGCATGACCATCTATGCCCAGGTTGTTGACACTGATTCTCATTTATGCCCAGGCCCCGGGGCGCTGCCACTGGTGGAACTGAGAGGCAGGCCCCCAAAACAGCAATGGGGCTCAGAAGGAGACACCCCCAGCCTTCCTCTAGTGCAGGGGCCCAGTCCTGCTTCGGCATCAGCGCCTCCAGGGAAAGGACTGGTGGGGTTAATGACATGGGGCAGTGGGGGTTGGTAAGACATGGATCCCCATGGGGGAGGAATGCTCGGGGGTGGGGGGGGGTGACAGCACGGGAACCAGCACCCCCCACATTCCCACCGTGACAATCAGCTGTGTGAATAGGCGACTCTTCGGTTGACCGGCAGTTCCAAAAAAACTGGGGAAAAACACATAATTTTGGAGTCAACCCCAAAATGATTTTTTTTTTAAATGTTGGTGAATTTTAAAGTCAAAACAATAATTGTTTTGAGTCAAGTGAAATCTTTCAGTCAATCCAAAACATTCTGAGTCGATGTCAAGATTAAAAAAAAAAAATGCATTTGCCTTTTAAAAATACAATCGAAGGCAGATCCTAACCGAAAAGCCTTTTCAGCCAGCAATTCATATAGGAAATGTCATAAGGAAACTTTGGACTTTTGGGGAATTTTTGTTGTTTATTCTCACCCCCACCCCATCCCTCCACGACCAAAAAATGGGTGAATCAGACATGAATCTGGGAATCGTTTTTGGCCTCACTGAATCTGCATTGCCTCTCCCCCATCTCCAGCCCCAACCCAGCCACAGACCTGCCGCGGCTGGGGAATGCGCCCCTCCCCTGGCCCTAACCCAGCCCCCGCGGGCCCGCGGAGGGGAGAGGCACCTCTCCCCCCCAGCCCACATGCTGCTGCGGGGAGAGAGAGCTGGGAGGAGTTCTCTCTCCCCGCCATAGCCCTGGGGCAGCCTGCACTCCAAGCCCCTCATCCCTGACCCCACCCTAGAGCCTGCACCCCCAGCCGGGGCCATCATCCCCTCCCACACCCAAAATCCTTGTCCCAGCCCGGAGCCCCCTCCCACAATCCAAACTCCTTGGCCTCACCCCCCAGCCCAGAGCCCCTTCCTACACCCCAAATCCTTCATCCCCGGCCCCACCCCAGAGCCCTCACCCCCCTGCACCCCAAACGTCTGCCCCAGCCCCGAGCCCCCTCCCACACTCCGAACCCCTTGGCCTCACCCCCGCCACATGAATTTTGTTACGTGCACCAATATGGAGGTGATGTGTCCATATTGGTGCACATAACAAAATTTATTCCACACATGGGTGGGAAAAATTAGAGGGAACATTCTCAGTGACCCGTCTTTTTCATTATTTACCACTCCCCCAATTTTTGGGTCATCTGAAAACTTTATCTGTGATGATTTTATGTTTTCTTCCAGGTCATCGATAAAGATGTTAAACAGCGTAGGGCCGAGACCCCCTGGACACATCCCCCCAAATGATGATTTCCCATTTACAGTTACATTTTTGAGACCTATCAGTTAGCCAGTTTTTAATCCATTTAATGTGGGCCACATTCAATTTATATGGTTCTCATTTTTTAATCAAAATGTCATGCAGTACCAAGTCAAACGCTTTGCAGAAGTCTATGTCTATTACGTCAACACTATTACCTCTATCAACCAAATGTTTAATCCCATTAAAAAAAAAAAAGCATGTTAAGTTTGATAGCTCCCGAGTCTCATAGATTTTAACATCAGAAGGGATCATCTGGTCTGACCTCCTGCACATCACAGGCCACAGAACCTCACCCACCCACTCCTGTAACAGACCCCTAACCTCTCGCTGTGTTACTGAAGTCCTCAAATCATGGTTTAAACCTGTGGTTCTCAACTGTGGTCTACCAATTCTTCAGGGAAAGCCCCTGGCGCACATGACCGGTTTACCTGCCACGGCGGCAGGTTTGGCTGGTCGCAGCTCCCACTGGCCGTGATTCGCTGTCCCCAGCCAATGGGGGCTGCGGGATGCGGCGCGGGCCGGGGGCTGTGCTGTCTGCCGCGTCCTGCAGCCCCCATTGGCCTGGAGCGGCGAACCGCAGCCAGTGGGAGCCGTGACTGGCCAAACCTGCCGCCGCGGCAGGTAAACAAACTGGTCCAGCACGCCAGGGGCTTTCCCTGAAGAATCGGTGGTCCACAGTTGAGAACCACCGGTTTAAAGACTTCACGTTAGAGAGTCTCCACAATTTACACTAGTTTAAACATGCAAGTGATCCATGCCCCATGCTGCAGAGGAAGGCGAAAACCCCCCCATGGTCTCTGCCAATCTGACCCAGGGAAAATTCCTTTCTGACCCCAAATATGTTGATCAGCTGGATCCTGAGCATGTGGGCAAGACCCACCAGCCAGACACCTGGGAAAGAATTATCTGTAGTTAAGTCAGAGCCTGGCCCATCTAGTATCCCATCATCGGCCGTTGGAGATATTTGCTGCTAGCAGTCACAAATCAGCTACATGCCATCATACCACCCCTCTATAAACTTATCAAGTTCAGTCTTGAAGCCAGTTTGGTGTTTTGCCCCCACTGCTCCCCTTGGAAGGTTGTTCCAGAACGTCACTCCTCCGATGGCTAGAAAGCTTCATCTAATTTCAAGCCTAAACCTGTTCATGGCCAGTTTATATCCATTTGTTCTTGTGTCCACACTGGCACTTGATTTAAATAACTCCTCTCCCTCCCTGGTGTTTATCCCTCTGAGGTATTTATAGAGAGCAATCATATCTTCCCTCAGCCTTCTTTTGGTTAGGCTAAACAAGCCAAGCTCATAAATCTCCTCTCGTAAGGTGGGTTCTCCATTCCTCGGATCATCCTAGTAGCCCTTCTCTGCACCTGTTGCAGCTTGAATTCATCTTTCTGAAACATGGGAGACCAGAACCATGCACAGAATTCCAACTGAGGGCTCACCAGTGCCTTGTATAATGGCAGTACCACTTCCCTAGCTCTACTGGAGATCACGGGAGAAGCTCGGCTTTCATCTGTTTATTGTAAACACTTTAAAAAAGAATCTCAGGTCCCATTGGTGTGTTTCTTTTGTTTGGGGGGAGCTGCAGGGGGGCTAATGGATAGCGCACTGGGCTGGAACTCAGATCTTTGGGTTCTTTCTTGCTGGGTGACCAGGGCCAGACACAGCCCCACTCTGTGCCTCAGTTTCCCCATCTGTAGAATGGGGATAATGATACTGAGCTCCTCAGTAAAGAGCTTTGAGAGCTGCTGGCTGGCCCCAGCCCCCTCTCCTTCTCCTAGTCCCCTCCCACCTCCCCCTTCAGCCTCCTTTCCCCCATCCTCCTCTCCTCCCCACCCCCAGATCTCAGCCCAGCATCACCTCCAGCTCCCTGCCTCCATCCCCACTCTTCCCTCCACCCCAGTTCCCAGCCCCCTCCCTGCAGCGCCATTTCCCATCCCCAGATCCCAGCCCCCTCTGCCCCCCCCCCAGCAGCTCCCATCTCCGTCTCCCCCAGATCCCATCCCCCCAGTGCCCCTCCCTGGCTGCAGCTCCCTGCCCCTTCTCTGCCCCTGCCACCGGCCCCCGCTCCCCTTACCAGCACCAGTTCCACCCCCTCCCTGCAGCCCCTCTTCCCCCCCATCCTCAGCTCCCAGCCCCACATCCTCCCTAGCTTCAGCTCTCATCCCCAGCCCCCTCCCCCAGCTCCCGCCCACCTCCTCCCCAGCTGCCGTGGCCCCCAGCCCCCCCCTGCAGATCCCAACTCCCTGCCCCCCCCATCCCCCCAGCTGCAGCCCAGCCGCCCCCGCCCGCTCTCACCGCCGGTGCACACGCTGGGCTGGGCGCAGGAAGGTGCCCGGGCCCATCTCTCGGTCTCTCCTCCCCCAGCCCCGGCTCCGCTCTGCACCGCCGCGGCCTGCCAGCTCGATGGTTGTTAACCCTTCCCCCGCCAGACGGCAGGCAGACATCCCCCAGCCTCCCCCCTCCCCCGGACGCCTGGGTTCCGCAGGGCGCCCCTGGAGGCGCCGAAGGGCAGCGCCCGGGTGCCCCTGGGGGCTGAGCAGAGCTGGGCCCAGCATGGAGTTGCCGGTCCCTGGCTGATTCCCAAAAGTGGGGGGCGACTGGGGGTGGGGAATCATTTCAAGTTAAAAATACCTGAAATTTTGAGTGACTTGAAAAGTCGGGAGGAAAAAAATTCATTTTTCCTTGTGACTTCGGGTGGAGAAATTACCCCTTGGGGTCAAATCGTTTAGCTCTTGAGCAGTTTCAAACATTGAAAAATAAAAAATAAAACCAGCGGGTGTTTTGAAAACTTGAAACGCGTCCCCCATAATCTGCCTCTGGGAGAGACGCACTCCATCTCTTTGTCTGATGAGATCGCAGGCTTGGGGGATAACCGCGACGTAACCGATGTAGACTTTCGGTAAGGCGTTTGGCTTGGTCCCGCATGGCATTCTGCTTAAACAATCTAGAACGCTATAAAATGAACATGACCCACATCAAATGAATTAAAAAATGGTGGATAGGTCTCAAAATGTAACCGGAAACAGGGAATCAAGAGGCTGCATTTCCAGTGAGTGGGGTCCCGCAGGGATTGGTTCTCAGCCCTGGGCTGTGAAACATTTTTGTCAGTGACCTGGGCGAAAACATAAAATCACCATGGATAACGTCTGCAGATGACACAAAAATTGGGGGAGTGGTAAATAACGCAGGAGAGAGGTCACTCACTCAGAGCAATTGGATAAACCGGGCACAAGCAAACGAGGCGTTTTAATGCAGCTAAATGTAAATGTATCCATGTAGGAACAAAGAGGATGAGATGCTGTCTCCTGGGAAGTGGTGACTGGGAAAAAAGATTTGGGGGTTGTGGTGGGGGTCGCAAGAAGTGGAATCTGTCATGATGCCTCTACACGATTGGCACACTTGTAGGGATTCAAGATACGAACATAGGCGCCGACTTCCCCTCTTTCCCATGGGTGCTCCAGCCCTGGAGCACCCACAGAGTTGGCACCTATGCAGAATGGCCATATTGGGTCAGACCAATGGCCCACCTAGCCCAATATCTTGTCTTTGACAGTGGCCAGTGCCAGATGCTTCAGACGGAATGAACAGAACAGGTCAAATGCAAATGATCCATGCTCTGTCATCTAGTCCCAGTTTTCGGCAGTTGGAGGTTTAGGGACACCTGGAGCCTGGCCATTTTGGCTACTAGCCACTGATGGATCTATCCTTCATGAACTTATCTAATTCTTTCTTGAACCCAATGTTTGGCCTTCACAACATCATGTGGCAATGAATTCCACAAGTTGACTGTGTGACTGTGTGTTAAAAACCTGCTATTAATTTAATCAGGTGACCCCCTTGTTCTTGTGTCACGTGAAGGGGTAAATAACACTTCTCTATCCCCTATCCCTTTTCTCCACACCAGTCATGATTTTATAGACCTCCATCGTATCCCCCCTTAGTCGTCTCTTTTCCAAGCTGAACAGCCCCAGTCTTTCTAATCTCTCCTCGTGCGGCAACTGTTCCATCCCTCTAAATTTTTTCATTGCTCTTCTTTGCACCTCTTCCGACTCTAAGGGAGATTTTCTGCGATGGGGCGACCAACACTGCATGCAGTATTTCAGGTGAATGGAGAGGACAGGTCACTGATCCCCAGCAATGTGGATTGCTTGGGAAGGTGGACATAAATCAGCAATATGCCAACGTAAAGTCGTACAGCTAGGAACAAAGAACGCAGGCCACACCTGCAGGATGGGGGACTCTATCTTGGGAAGCAGTGACTCTAAGAAAGATGTGGGGGTGGATAATCGGCTGAACACGAGTTCCCAGTGCGACCCTCTGGCCAAAAGGGCTAATGCAATCCTGGGAGGCACAAACGGGAAACTTGAGTAGGAGTCAGGAGGTTCTTTTCCCTCTGGATTTGGCACTGGGGTGACCACTGCCGGAATCTGGTGTCCAGTTCTGGGGCCCACTGTTCAGGAAGGATGTGGATAAATTGGAGAGAGGTCAGCGAGGAGCCAGGAGAATGATGAAAGGTTTGGAAAACACAGTGACAGACGCTGTATAGTGTCAAACTTTTGAACAAGTACCCTCCTGCTTTCTCCCATCTTGTCCCTTGGCAGGGGCGCTGGAACAGGGGGGGCCAACGGGCCATGGCCCTCCCACTTTTGCCACGGGCCCAGCCCTTTGCCTCTCCTCTTCCCCCGGAGGCTCTACCCACCCGCCAGGCTGGAAGTTGGAGCCTGGCCCGGATAAGAGCAGCCTGGGGAGCCCGGGCAGCTGTGGGGAACTGCAGACCCTCCACCTGCCCGGGTGTCGGGGCCCGAGAGCAGCCCACAGCCCGTGTCCCTGCCCTGGGCCCTCTGCCCAGGGCAGATAGTGGGTCAGCATCTCCCCACAGCTGCCCAGGTGGTTCTTACCATGGCCTGGCTGTGGCTCTTTGGCCCCTGAGGCTCCGTCCCCCCAGCCAGGCCAAAAGCCAGAGCCGGGTCAGGCGCTGTGGGGAGCCGTGGACCCGCTACCTGCCCAGGGCTGGCTCCAGACACCAGACGACCAAGCACGTGCTTGGGGCGGCACCTTCAGGCGACCAATCTTGGGGCGGCACTCAGGGTTGGGTTTGTTTGTTGTTTTTTAAACACACTTCGGCGCCCTGCTCTTGGGAGGGGTGAGTTTATTTCGGCTGGGCGCTGGGCAGGGGGTGTTGCGGCGGGGCGGGGCTGTTGCAGCGGGGCGGCGCGGGCGGCAAAAAAGTTAGAGCCAGCCCTGTACCTGCCCTGGGTGGGGAGTCCAGGGGGGCGGGGAGCAGGTGGAGGGGCCCAGGCTCCCTGCCCCTTGGCTCCAGCTTCTGGCGTGGCTGGGGGGCGGGGCCTCGGGCGAAGGGGTGGGGCCACAGGGAGGCCTCATGGACCCCCCCATTTTTAGGAAGAATCCATGGCTCCTGCGCCTTGGGAGGAGGCCACAAAGCTGCCTCATTAGCCACTTTCAGTTCCCTCCTGAAAACTCTCTTTTGCCATGGTGCCTCTGAAAAACTGGACGAGAGTTTGGCCGCTGATGTGTTGAGACCCTGTCTGTCACACTGACCAATATTGTCTTGTTGTTCCCATGAACTCCCCGGTCTGTCTGTCTCTCTCTCTCCATCTCCTGTCTTCAGCTGGTTGAGAAATGGATTTGCCACCCCATAAAAAAAATTTTCTGAAAGAAAGAAAGAAAGAAAGAAAAAGAGAAAGAAAGAAAGAAAAAGATCATCCTGATTGGAACAACTAGCCACATTTTTCAATTTTTGAACACAACTAAATTCCCCCCAAATAATAAAAAAAATCAGGTCTGTCAAAATGTTTCTTTTGCATTTTGACCCTTTTTAATTTTTGTTAAAGGCTCTTACGTAAAATAAAGCGAATTTCAGAACAAAAATGTAGCTTTTGAGGCAAGAAAAATCAAATCTTTTGATCCTGCAAAATGTCGACACAGGATGGTTCCACGTTGTCGAAACATTTTTCCACCCCCCCCCAACATTTTTTTAAATGAAATCTTGTCACCATTTCTCCAAATAAATATATAAATAAATCAAAACTGGTTTTGTCAAAACAGCATTTTTCCAGTGGAAAACTGTTTAGACAAAATGTTTCCAGTCAGCTGTACTCTTGGCTTACTCGTGGATTATAAACTCTTTGGGGGAAGGAGCTGTCTCTTTGTACAGCGCCTAGCACAACGGGGTTCTGGGCACTGACTCTGGCTCCTAGGTGCTACCGTAATACACCTAATAAATAATGTACAGCGTCTAGCACAATGCGGCCCTGGGCCATGACTGGAGCTTCTGGGTGCTACCGTAATACACCCAATAAATAATGTAAGGAGCTACATTAGTATAGATAACAAATAATAATAATTCACATATTGGGTACATGGAGAACAACCTAGCTTCCTAACCTCTCGCCAGAAGATTGCATTAGAGGTGGGGAAAAAACACAGTTGTTCTGGCCTGTGTCCACAAGATCTCCCTTCTTCTTCCATGGCTGACCTGTAAACTGGGCTGTAATCTATTCATCCAGTGGACCAGCATATGGCCAATGCTGTAGGCCTGCCCTGCCCTTAGGTGTTCTGCCAGCACAGCTATATTGGCTAGGAGTATGAAACAAATCGGATCCCTAGATAAAGCTGGTCAAAACCAGCATTGGCCTGCTAAACCCAGGGTTGTGAGTTCAATCCTTGAGGGGGCCATTTAGGGATCTGGGGCAAAAATCTGTCAGGGGACAGTACTTGGTCCTGCTAGTGAAGGCAGGGGACTGGACTCGATGACCTTTCAAGGTCCTTCCAGTTCTAGGAGATTGGCATATCTCCATTTATTTATTTTATTTTTGCCAGCGAGAATGGCAGATTTAGCGATGACGAAACATTTCGCTAATTCGTATCCAAGTTGCCGAATTGCTCATATAAAAAAGAAATACCTAAAAAGAAAAAAGATTAAAAATAACCCACCCTAAAACACATACCTAAAATAACATAACTAAAAAACAATAAAGGAATAATAATAAAATGATAAGAAATACAAAGTAAATACCTACAAAAATTAAAAGGAATTCCCCCAAATATCTAAAACAAATACCTGATCACAATTATAATACATAATTGTTAAGCATTACAATAAATAATAAAGTATTAACAATAAAATGGTAATAAAAAATAAAAACATTTCTTAAAAAAACCCAAGAAGTATCCAAAACAAATACCTGCGATAAAATAAATGTTACTAATAAGGTAATAAAAAAGTAATCATAATAATAAAATGATCAGAAAGAATAAAACCTAAAAACAACTTTTAAAACATCAAAAAATTCCTAAAACAAATATCTAAACCAGGCCTGCACAACTCGTAAAGTGGTGAGGGCCATATTACTCCGAGGAAAACAGCCGAGGGCTGAAACTCTTCTCCCGCCTCAAAAGTTGTTGAGCAAAAAAAAAATTTTTTTTTCTCTACCCCCTCCCCCCGCGGGCCGCACAGTAAGGCTCGTACCCCCCCGCGGGCCGTATGTTGTGCAGGCCTGATCTAAACTAAAATAAATAATTGGTATTAATAATAAATAATAATAAAGGAATATGAATAAAATGTTCATAAGAAAGAAAAATAAATACTTAATCAATTATACCTAAAACAAATACCTAATATAAAATAAATAATTGTTAAGGAATAATAATAAAATAATAAGAAGAAATAAAAAAATAAATACAATACAAATTTAAAAAATCAAAACGTTTTGTTTCGACATTTTCTAACCAAAACATGCTGACATTTCAGTTCGAAACAACTTTTTGCTTTGAAATTTCCTTTACTTTCAGCTTTCAAAAATTTCAAAAACATTGAAAAATGGTGGAAACCAAAAGGAAACTTTTTGATTCGGGTCGAGCAAAACGAGAATTCAATCAGACATAATTTTTTTTTAAATTAATTTGCCCAAAATCTCAAAAATATTCACTTTTGGCCTGACACAAAATGATTTTTTCCCCCTTTTCAAACCAGAAGAATCGGTTATTCTCCCCGCTCTAGCCCAGCCTAAAGAGCTCTGCCAGCGAAAACTCCAGTGCAGATGCACTTGTATTAGCAAAAAAGTCCTTTTGCTGGCAGACTTTACTTGGTTCAGGGAACAAAGCTATTACTGCAAAATCTGCTTCTTATCTAGGAGCGGTTGCCAGGTTAGCGCTGCTGGAATCGCTACACTGGCAAACCCTTCCTAGCGTAGACCAAACCTAAAGGCAGAAGAATAAAGGAAGCAGAGGTTAGTGGTTAGAGAACCATGAGTTCAATTTCCAGCTATGCCGCAAACTTCCAGCGTGACCGTGGGTACGTCTACACTGCAATCAAACTCTGGGGTCGCTGACTCGGGCTCTTGGGGCTGGGAAATTGCAGCGTAGACATTCATGCTGAGACTCCCGCGAGGCGAGGTGGGTCCCAGAGCCTGGGCCCAATGTCTATACTGCAATTTAACAGTCCCACGAGCCTCAGCCAGCTGTCCCAGCCCAGCTGCGGGTGTTTTATTGCGGTACAGATGAACTCTTAACCTCTCTGGGTGCATCTACACAGCAAAAAAACAAACAAACACGTCTCAGAGTCTGGGTCGACTAACTCGGGCTCCTGCGACAGGGCTAAAACTAGCAGCGTTAACTTTCCCACCCAAGCTCCGAGAGCCACAGGCGCTGACTTTGGCCAGCGCCGGTGGGTGCTCGTGCCCACCCGCCCAACTCTGCCCTGGCCCCGCCCCCATTCCACCCCCTTCCCCAAATCCCCACCCCCTCCCCTGGGCACACCGCATTTCCCCTCCACCCCTCTCCCTCCCAGGCTTGCCATGCGCAAGCCTGGGAAGGAGGGAGGAGAAGTGGCGGCGCGCTCAGGGGAGGAGGAGTGGTGGAGGTGAGCTGGGGCGGGGGGGCGCAGGGAGGGCTGCAGGATGTAGCCCTAGGCAGCGGACGGACAGACAGAGGAACCGCTCCCCGCCCCAGCTCACCTCTGCTCCGCCTCCGCCTCCCCTGAATGCGCTGCCGCCGCTCCACTTCTTCCCCCTCCCTCCCAGGCTTGCCGCGGGAGTCAGCTGTTTGGCGGCAAGCCTGGGAGGGAGGGGGGAGAAGCGGAGCAGCGACGCTCAGGGGAGGCGAAGGCGAACCAGAAGTGAGCTGGGTGGAGGGGCCGGCAGGGAGTTGCCGGTGGGTGCTCTGCACCCACCAATTTTTTCCCGTGGGTGCTCCAGCCCCGGAGCACCCAGCCCCGGAGCACCCACGGAGTTGGCGCCTATGCTGAGAGCTATCCCCCTTGCTGGGTTTCAGACCCTGGGCTCCAGCCTGAGTGGGAATGTCCTCACTGCTAACTGTAGCCCCACAAGCCGAAGTCAGTTGACCTGGGCTCTGAGCTGCTGCCGGGTTTTTTGCCGTGTAGACATACCCACACCTGCCTCAGTTTCCCACCTGTACAACGGGGCTAATGGCACTTCCCCACCTCCCAGGGCTGTTGTGAGGCTAAATGTATTAAAGCCTGTGATGGAAAGTGCTAGATAAGAGCTAAGTATTATTACACGTCAACGTTTTACCGACAAGGGGGGTGTTTTCTGCTGACATGGCTACACTAGGAAAATCCCTGATGTAGCCACAGGCTATGGTTACGCTACAGATTTCCGCCAGCACAGCTGTGTCAGGAGGGGTACAATTGCTGACCCAAAGACCTGTACCAGAAAAGGCTCTCGTGTAGACGCACTGACACCAGGAAACATGCTTTACTAATAGAACCTGTTTCGCTCATGGGGTGGTTTTACTAACACTGGTCCAATCCCCTAGTTCTTATCTTATGGTGTCCCTAGCCTCTGTTTGTCAGAGGGGGGTGATGGATGGCAGGAGAGAGATCACTTGATCATTACCTGTTAGGTCCACTCACTCCGTGGCACCTGGCATTGGCTACTGTCGGTGGACAGGATACTGGGCTGGATGGACCTTTGGTCTGACCCAGTATGGCCTTTCTTATGTTCTATCTGGCGCTGTTCCCGGGTAGATCTCTGAACAATTGACCGAGGAGGGCAGTGTCTTTATCATTTCATAGATGGAGAATCTGAGGCATGGAGTGACACCTCCCCCCCGCCCCCGCCCGAGATGGGAAGAGAAGTGTTCTCCAACCCAAGCCAGCTCTCTCTCCATTGCTCCATGCTGCCTGTAGCTGCACCAGCCTTCCTATACTAGTCAAGGCCTCGTAGTGTAGACACGGCCACTGGTATAACTGTGGATGGGGTATGTGTAGGTTGGGGTTTGAGGGGCGCTGGGGGTTTGTGTGCAGGGTGGGACTGGAGAGGCTTTGAGGATCTGTGTGTGTTGGTCAGGGCGAGAGGGGTGTTTGGGGTCTATGTGTGGGGGTTGGGGAGGGAGTGGCGTTGGGGGTTCAGGTGTGGGGCAGGAAAGGCTTTGGGGGTCCAGGTGTGGGGTGGCAGGGGTGTTGGGAGACGGGGGAGGGGGTTGGGAGTGGGACTGGCATGGGGGTACAGAGGTGTGTGGGGGGTCTGTGTGTGGGGGTCAGGCCAGGAGGGGCATTGGGCGTCCAGGGCGGGAGGGGCACTGGGGTTCTGTGTGTGGGGTGGGAAGAGTGTTGGGGGTCTCTGTGGGGTTGGGAGTGGAACTGGAGGGATTTGGGAGTCTGTGGGGGGGTCGGGGTGATGTGGTCTGTGTGTGGGGCAGGAGAGGCACGGGGGTCTGTGTGTGTGGGTCAGGGCGGGAGAGGTGATGGGGTCTGGGTGTGGGGCAGGAGGGGGGTTCGGGGTCTCTGTGGGGTTTGGGGGGCAAGAGGGGCGATGCGGCCTGGTTGTGGGGCAAGAGGGTCATTGGGGGTCTGTGTGCAGGGCGGGAGGCGGGGCTGGGGTCTCTGTGGGGGTCAGGGTGGGAGGGCAGTTGGGGGTCTGTATGCAGGGTGGGAGGGTTGATGCGGGTCCGGGTGTGGGGCAGGAGGGGGGATCGGGGTCCCTGTGGGGTCCGGCTGTGGAGTGGGAGGGGGGATCGGGGTCTCTGTGGGGTCCAGCTGTGGGACAGGAGGGGCATTGGGGACCCAGCTGTGGGGCAGGAGGGGGGGTCAGGGTCTCTGGGGGGTCCGGGTGGTGGACAGGAGGGGGGTAGGGGTCTCTGGGGGGTCCGGGGTCTCTGGGGGGCCCGGCTGTGGGGCAGGAGGCCCATCCCGGCTCCGTGCGGGGCTGGGTGCCGATGGGGCGGGGTCGCGGTGTCTGGCAGCTCCGGGGCTCTCAGCGCCGCTCGGCTCTGCCCCGGCTCCGCACCCGGCTCCCCGCGCCCGCCCCGCGGCTCCGTCCGCCCCGCTCACCCCGGCGGGGGCTGAACTTCCCGGGTCAGCGGCGTGCGCAGCGCAGCGTCCCGCCCCGGTCCCCGCCGCGCCAGCTGGGGCTGCCGGGCCGGGCCCAGGTAGGCGGCGGCTGGGCGGGGTAACGGGGCCGATCCCCCCCGGCAGCCAGGCTGGGGGCTCACCAGGCGGGCGCGGCTAGCGCAGGACGCCTGGGTTCTGCTCCCCGGCTCGGCCCCTAGCCCCGCTCCGTGCCTCAGTTTCCCCATCTGCGCAAGGGGGCTAAGGAGCTCCGCTGCCCTTTGTAAAGCAAAGCGCTAGGTAAGATGCGAGCTCCACCTTCCTGTTTGTGATCGCAGTCGTGGCTCGGAGACCCTGGCACAGGCTAAGACCTCCACTGTGCTGGGTGCTGTACATTGTTTATTAGGGGTACTACGGTAGCACTAGGCACCCCAGTCATGGCCCAGGACCCCACTGTGCCAGGCACTTTAGAGACACAACACAAAGTGAGGGGGCAGGGGTGGGCTGGGTTGAGTGGGGCTGAGCTGAAGGGATGTGGGGCTGGGGTTAGAGGGGCAGGACTGAGCTGGAGGATGTGGGGCTGGACTGAGGGTGGGGGTAGGGCTGAGCTGGGAGGCGTGGGACTAGATGCTGGGTTGCCCCGAGCTCAGACCCTTCTTGTTCCAGGGCGCTGGGACATTAGAGGCGGGTCCAATGTATTTTGCTGAGATCCAGTGGGCTCTACTGGACCCCGCTCCGAGGCCCATCTACAGGGACATGGCTCCGGAGAACTACGGGACGCTCCTCTCTCGGGGTAAGGATCCCCCTTGACATTTGGGGCTGGGCAGGCTCTGATGTGCCCGGATTGGCTCTAACTCTGGGTTCTCCCCTTACATTTGGGGTGTCAGTTCCCCCATGGGATAACATGATCTTAGTCAAAGGTCAATTAATTGTCATCAGTGGTAAATAGGACCAATGGTCAATGATGGGATGTTAGAAGTTACTACAGAGAACTTTTGCCTGGGTGTCTGGGTGGTGAGTCTTGCCCACATGCTCAGGGTTCAGCTGATCGCCATATTTGGGGTCGGGAAGGAATTTTCCTCCAGGGTAGATCAGCAGAGGCCCTGGAGGTTTTTTGCCTTCCTCTGCAGCATGGGGCACGGGTCATTTGCTGGAGGATTCTCTGCATCTTGAAGTCTTTAAACCATGATTTGAGGACTTCAATAGCTGAGACATATGTAAGCGGGGGAATAGTCCCGCTATTGTGGGGAACTTTCCTGGCTTCTGCACTACCCCGGTGAAATGGGCTAGCGGAAGGATCTGAGTCCTCGCTCCCACTTCCTTTACCCAGAGGCCTCCCTGTCCTCGAGGACTCCCCTTGCACTCTCCTGTCTGGCAGAGTCCTTGTAACCCCAACAAGGCTGGGCCCAGGATTCCTGGGGGGCTCGACCCCCAACCTTGCTGTGGTCACCTAGGTCAGGGGCTAGGGTGTCCCCACTCCGGGGTACTCTCTCTGCATTTCCCTAACCCACAGATCATTGCACACAATTTAAAGCAAATGCAAATTATTTAATCAACAATTAATTTTAAAATGAATAAGGAAAAAATGGGAAAGGCTAATGAAAACACATCACCCCGCTCTGTGGCAGGGAACATCACAACAGTGTCTCTGCAATGTCAGGGCAGTTCAGTCTGTTCCTTTGCAAGTCCCAGGCCTCCTTCTCAGGCCCTGGCTGTGCTGCAGGGACGCTGTGGCTTAGACACTTGCTCCAGCGGTGGCCACACGCTCGCAGGCTCTGGGTGGCAGGACCCTTCTTCCCAGCATCACCCCCGCCCCGTCGGGGTTACGATCCCCCTGCAAGTCTGGCCTGCAGGGCCTCTTGGCTGAGGCGTCTCCCTGCGCTGGGCCCACTGCCCAGGTCCCCCTCGCTCTCCCCAGCTGCTCACCACACCCGGCTCCGGACTGCTCCAGCCCCAGCTCCACCGCTCTGCCTCAGCTCCAGCTCCTCTGCCTCAGCACGGCTGCTGCTGCTGCTGCTCTGCCTCCAGCCCCCTGGGCTGCTGCAGCTTCTCCCCCCAGGGCAGGTCTGTCTCTCTGGGCTGGGCTCTGGGGCTGCACCTCTGCTCCCAGGGCAGGTCTGTGTCTCTCAGGGCTGCTTTTCTGGCCCCTCTGGATCTGGCCCAGCTCAGCTCTGGCCTCTGCCCTCTCCTTAGCTCGGCCCCACTCCGTCTGACTCAGGCAACTTCAGCTCACACGGAGGACGGGATCCACCCTGACCTCCTGACTCCCTGATTCGCCTGCCCGCCCTGTCAATCAGAGCTGACCTGGAGCATTGGCCTCTCCCCATTGCCCCTGAGGACTGTCAGTCCCATCGACCCTTCCCCTTTTGGTACTGGGAGCTCTGAATGTTAGTAAGGGGATAACAGTCCCCTTACATTCCCCCTTGCTAAAATTCTGCCACAACCACAAGGTTTACAGTAATACCTCCGGACCCATTATTAGCAACATATACCCACATCATATCATATCAAAAGCCCATTAACCATTATCAAAACAACATTTAACATATTAAACATTCCACATTTACTTCTTCATACTATACATGACAATATTCATTAAAACACTACATAGAACCAATAATGTAATCATCTCTAAATTTAACAGGCAGTACACCCTTATTAGCCCTGTGGGACCTTCTTAAGACTGGTGTTTCATTACCCATATTGTCTATTTCCCTACCCTCGGGTAATACTGGGTCAGTTTGAGGGATCTGGCCATTCTCTTTAGGGTTTGGGTTTACCCCATTGGTTTCAGTCTCCTCAGGAAATGCTGCTCTATGCCTCCTATGAGCCCTGGTCAGACTAAAAGTCCAATGCTTTAGCTGGTCCCTATGTACTACTCTCTTAGGACCGCCTTGTTCAGGCTGGATAGTGTACACTGGCAGTTTGGGATTGTTGTGGGTGACCACAGTGTGACGATTCGGCTCCCATTTGTTCTGTATTTTATTACGTCTCCAGCATCTGTGGCTACTAACTGGTACACAGTCACCAGGTCTCATGAGAGCCCCACTGGGCTTGCGATCATAAGTCCTTTTCCTACTTTGGGCTGTGTCTTTAGCTGAACTGAGAGCAACTTTGCTGGCTGTCTTTGGCCTGTCATGGACACCTTTGACCCGGTCATCAAAATTGGTCACCTCATCCTTAGAAAAGGCTTCTTGATGCTTCTCTGGCAACACCCTTAAGTTAGCCACCTGTGCAGGAATCAGCCCTTGGAGCGCCACTTGAACTGGCAGTCTCCCACCACATATTTCTTGAGGAAAGGTAACTTGTTCTCCCTTCTCCCCAATTGTGACCTTCACCCGAGGGATCACCTCCTCAGGCTGCAACTCCATAGCCTTCACGCTTGAGTTTAGAAGACTCACTGGTACTCTTCCTTTGATGGCACTAGTCAGTACATTGGCTGACTGAAGTCCACTAGGTAGGCTTGACCCAGATGTAGGCTCTACCAGCACTTGATATTCATTGGTATTTCCTGGCATCCAGCCGTGTTCATTAAGGATCTTCTCTCTCCAAGGAGGAATAGTGATCTTCCATTTTCTGCCAACTTTAACATTTCCAATCCACCTTGTGGGGCCCTGGGAATCACTCTGCCTCTCCACTCGAGCCAGTACTCCACTCAGCACAGCATTCCTCTTAGAGTGCCCATGACGGTTCATCTTTCTGGTTCCTTCTACTGGCAACTTTAGCTCCTTCAACTCACTAATGATGTTCATCCCTAGAATCCCTGGGACTCCTTCCCCTATATGGCTCCCTTCAGAGGCTTTATCTTTCAGGATGAAGATGCATTTCCCTGGCAATGTCTGGCCCATGTAGTCTATGTCTGCTTCGAGGCATCCCACCACTGGGATTGCCAGTCCATTAACTGCTGTTAGATGTACAAACTGTGTGTTGTGCATGGTCAGCTCCTTGTCTTTCAAATATTTTTGAAAATGTGACTCAGTAATGGTGGTGACTTCTGAGCCAGTATCTAACAAACATCTGGTCTTCACACCGGCTATACATACTTCAGCAGTTAGACAGTCTCCAAATGCTCGTTTACAGAAGTCACTAAATATGCTGGCGCTGCCCATGTTCCTCTCAATACTGTATGCAGAGTGATTTTCCACCAAGGACAGGCCTAGGAATCCTTCTGCCACTGCTTGGCCTTCTACTGTAGATGGACCAGTCGCTCCTGGTGTCCCATTGATTTTGAGTGCCTGGGACTCTGCTCTCCTCAGTGGACATTCTTGGCTAGTATGCCCTGGCCTTTCACAAGTGTAACAGATGTACCTTCCCAGCTCATCCTTCAGTGGGGCTCTTCGGGATCCCAATCTCCTTGGATACTTTGGCATACTAACTGGATTTTTTTCTTTCATCAACTCGGTCATTACTTTCAGCATCTCCCCCTGTTGGACCGCCAGTTTTTGGACAGCTTCACTTAGGCTTTCCAGTGTTAGCTGTGTTTGGGGCAGGGCCTTTTCCCCAGCAGCTGCATTCACTAGGCCCCCACTTTGTGTATGGGGGTTAGGCTTGGCTCTCTCTGCCACAGGAACTTCCTCTTCTTCTGACCACATAATGGCAGCCTGCATGAGTTCATGGAACTTCTTACTGGGCTCTTCCTTAAACCTCCTTTTCATTTCACGTCGGAGGGAGTCGTCCCGGAGCCCCAACACCAACTGCTCTTTTAGAAACATATCTGGGTCTGGAACTCGTTGAGAGTCTCGCCGCTGCACTTTGCTCATTCTCTCCTGGAGGTCATATGCGTATGCCCGGATAGTTTCATCAGGCTCCTGCTTTCTCTCAAAGAACTCCTTTAGTCGAGTTCCAATAGGTACCTTGTCTCCATACACTTCTAGGAGGAGTTCAAACACCTTTTCCACATCCTTCTTGTCTGCCACTGCCATGAACTTTACTGTGGCCTTGGCCTGGCCCTTGAGATGTTCCTCTATGAAGTCCACATGGTCTTCCTCAGGTACTCTTAGCACACGCAGAGCCGTCTTCACAGACTTGACCCACTCCTCTACTGTAATGTCTCCTGCTCTGGTTGGGAAGCCACCAAACTCTGTGACCTTCTGCTCCCGTGGGACATAAATAGTAGGGGGTTTCTTAGCTTCTGCTGCCTGTTGTTCTATTACAGCCTTAGCCAGTGATAAGGCTTCTCTCTGTTCTGTTCTAGCTTGTTGTAATGCCTCAGCTTGGTCTGACAATCTGCGCTGAAGTTCAGCAAACTGGGCCCATAGTTCTTCAATTCCAGCCATGGTAGGGTTCTTGACCAGGCCTGGACAGTGCTACCAGAACTCAACCAGTAAACCAATGGGGTGGACCCTGTGGATAGGATCCTGTTCGTGACGCCAATTATGTAAGCGGGGGAATAGTCCCGCTATTGTGGGGAACTTTCCTGGCTTCTGCACTACCCCGGTGAAATGGGCTAGCGGAAGGATCTGAGTCCTCGCTCCCACTTCCTTTACCCAGAGGCCTCCCTGTCCTCGAGGACTCCCCTTGCACTCTCCTGTCTGGCAGAGTCCTTGTAACCCCAACAAGGCTGGGCCCAGGATTCCTGGGGGGCTCGACCCCCAACCTTGCTGTGGTCACCTAGGTCAGGGGCTAGGGTGTCCCCACTCCGGGGTACTCTCTCTGCATTTCCCTAACCCACAGATCATTGCACACAATTTAAAGCAAATGCAAATTATTTAATCAACAATTAATTTTAAAATGAATAAGGAAAAAATGGGAAAGGCTAATGAAAACACATCACCCCGCTCTGTGGCAGGGAACATCACAACAGTGTCTCTGCAATGTCAGGGCAGTTCAGTCTGTTCCTTTGCAAGTCCCAGGCCTCCTTCTCAGGCCCTGGCTGTGCTGCAGGGACGCTGTGGCTTAGACACTTGCTCCAGCGGTGGCCACACGCTCGCAGGCTCTGGGTGGCAGGACCCTTCTTCCCAGCATCACCCCCGCCCCGTCGGGGTTACGATCCCCCTGCAAGTCTGGCCTGCAGGGCCTCTTGGCTGAGGCGTCTCCCTGCGCTGGGCCCACTGCCCAGGTCCCCCTCGCTCTCCCCAGCTGCTCACCACACCCGGCTCCGGACTGCTCCAGCCCCAGCTCCACCGCTCTGCCTCAGCTCCAGCTCCTCTGCCTCAGCACGGCTGCTGCTGCTGCTGCTCTGCCTCCAGCCCCCTGGGCTGCTGCAGCTTCTCCCCCCAGGGCAGGTCTGTCTCTCTGGGCTGGGCTCTGGGGCTGCACCTCTGCTCCCAGGGCAGGTCTGTGTCTCTCAGGGCTGCTTTTCTGGCCCCTCTGGATCTGGCCCAGCTCAGCTCTGGCCTCTGCCCTCTCCTTAGCTCGGCCCCACTCCGTCTGACTCAGGCAACTTCAGCTCACACGGAGGACGGGATCCACCCTGACCTCCTGACTCCCTGATTCGCCTGCCCGCCCTGTCAATCAGAGCTGACCTGGAGCATTGGCCTCTCCCCATTGCCCCTGAGGACTGTCAGTCCCATCGACCCTTCCCCTTTTGGTACTGGGAGCTCTGAATGTTAGTAAGGGGATAACAGTCCCCTTACACATAGGTGAGAGGATTATTCCAGGAGTGGGTGGGTGAGATTTTGTGGCCTGCATTGTGCAGGAGGTCAGACTAGATGATCATAATGGTCCCTTCTGACCTTAAAGTCTAAGAGTCTATCCCCTGAAACCAAGCGAGAGGGAAGGAGACAATCGCCTCCACACCTGCGATGAGAAAGAAGGGTCAGAAGTGCCGTGGCTAGAGCTGAGCTAATAATTGATGGTTTTGGCTTTGGGGCAGATCTGGAAAACGGGGGAGGGAACGGGGGACCCTTATGGGGTTGTCCTGCAACAAAAATTTTGGGTCCAACAAAACATGTTTGATGCAAACCGAAACGTTTCCTTTTGATTTCAGGCTTTTTTTTTTACTGTTTTTAAAATTACTATTTAATAAAAGCAAAGGAAATTATGAAAAGTCATTTTGATCCAAATGATCCAAACGTTTGGATTTGTTCCACCCCCCCTTTTTTTTTTTGAGCGACTGAAACAATTTGCCAAACTCGACTCCAATTCACATGGCATTCAGGCGACCTGGGCCTGTGTTTTTCACTGAAAAAAAAGGGTTTGTCCAAAGAATTTTGCTGTGGCATTGCTCCTAATATCAGGAGAGCTGTATCCTTATCCCCATGCTATAGATGGGGACACTGAGGTGCAGAGAGATGAAGTGATTTACCAAGGTCAGAGGCACAGCTGGGACTAAAATCCAGGTCTCCTGAACCCCAGTCCATGGCTTTAGCCACTAGCCCATACTGCTTCCCACCCCGTCTCTTCTCCCTCACCCAGCCTTACACACTTGTCCACTATTGAATCTCTTCAGCTTTGCACTCCGAGACTCCGCAGCACCCTGTGGTGCCTGGCGGTGTATGTACGGACAGAATCACAGAAATGTAGGGCTGAACGGACCCTCGAGAAGTCGTCAACATATTAAGAGATGCTCTCCTCTTCCAAGAGCTCACAGCCTAAGTAGCCAAGACTCACAGGGCGGGAGAAAGAAAAGCTAGGCAGCATGGCCTAGTGGATAGAGCACTGGGCTGGAACTCAGCAGACCTAATGCCATCTCTCCGGCTGGGTGACCTTGGTCAAATCATGTCAGTTCTGCCACATTCTTTCAGCTTCCCCGAAAAATGAAATTAAATTAAATTCCCCCCAAAGTCAGAGTATTTGACGAAACATTTCAATTTTTCAGCATGAAATGACTGTTGGTTTCAAAATTTCCTTTATTTTTATATATAATAACCTCCCCCCCCCGAGAAAATGGTTAAAAGGGGTCAAAATAAAAACAACACGTTCTGATTTTCTCAAAATGAAACATTCCATTCCACCCAAATCAATATATAGATGTGTATATATTTGACTTTTTGAATCCCTGAACATTTTGAAAAATTTTATTTTTGGTTGGACCTGAAATTGATTTTTTTTTCATTTTTCCGAATTGCCAGTGACTTGAAAAAGCCATTATTTGCCCACCTCTACTCGTGAATTCTCCCAATTGTACCTCATATAGGAGAGGATTACAACTATCATTATCCTTGTTATTTACTGGGTGTATTATGGTAACACTGGGAGCCCCGGTCATGGCTCAGGACCCCATTGTGCTAGGTGCCATAAATTATGTATTAGGTGTATTACGGTAGCGCCTAGGAGCTCCGGTAATGGCCTAGGACCCCATTGTGCTAGGCGCTGTACAAACCCAGAACAGAAAGACTGTCCCTGCCTGACGAGGCATACAATCAGTAGTGGCGAATGGGTCACTGTGGCTTTCCACCCATCCCACCCCGCAGCTAGAGACTTTTTAAAAAAAAAAAAACCCTGGAAGGTAAGATTCTGGGGAACAAGGAAGCAGAAGGGAGAGGTGCTGATGAGATAACAGCCCAGAAAATCATGTTCGGATTCTCTCTTTATCCTCGCAGATAGTGGCATGATTAACCCAGCCCTGCAGCAGGGAGGCCCCGAGACAGCACAGTCCCACGGGACGTTACCAGGGATGAGATCCGAAGGGAATGTTTACCAGGCCCCAGGCCATGCGGCCGCCTGCCAGAACCAGGCCAGGCCAGCGGGAAAGCCATGGAGCAAAACAGCTGCCGACAGCGAGGGCCTGAAGAAACTCAAAGTGGGCAGCGCTGCCCTGCAGCGAGTCCAGGCTCTGCATCTCCCCCAGCCCGGGGGGAGCCAGACCGTGTGCACCCAGTGCGGGGGCAGTTTCGGCCAAAGCGTGCGCCCTGCCCAGCTGCCGCCGCAGCCGCCTCAGCCGCGGGTCCCGGCGGCAGAGAGATTCTACCAGTGCCCCGACTGTGGGAAGAGCTTCTCGGTCAGCTCGCACCTGACCATCCACCGGCGGATCCACACAGGGGAGAAGCCCTACCGGTGCGGCGAGTGCGGAAAGAGCTTCAGCCAAAGCTCCACCCTGGTGCTGCACCGGCGAACCCACACCGGGGAGAAGCCCTACAAGTGCACCGAGTGCGGGCGGAGCTTCGCCGTCAGCTCCCACCTGGCCAAGCACCAGCGCACCCACACGGGGGAGAAGCCCTACCAGTGCCACCACTGCGGGAAGCGGTTCAGCCAGAGCTCCACCCTCAACCTCCACCAGCGGACCCACACCGGGGAGCGGCCGTACCGCTGCGCCGAGTGCGGCCGGGGCTTCTCGGTGAGCTCCCACCTGACCATCCACCGGCGGATCCACACGGGGGAAAAGCCCTACCGGTGCGGCGAGTGCGGCAAGAGCTTCCGGCAGCGATCAGGGCTCATCACCCACCAGAGAAGCCATGCAGCGCACAGACCCTACAAATAAAGGGCCTGGGTGCAGGCCCCTTTAAGAGGAGATGGGGCTAGCATCAGCTGTGCCAGCCTGGTTGTCGGTCACATGCTCTGGGGGCTCTGGTGAGGCCACGCCCACTGTATTTTAAAGGGGCCACTCACCTGGTGACAGACCCAGTCTCATGCGGTGTAGAGACCATACAAATAAAGGGTGTACTGGCCCCTTTAAGAGGAGGCAGGGCCAGTCTCAGCTGCACCAGCCTGCTTGTCCGTCACACGCTCTGGGGGCTTCAATGAAGCCATGTCCACCCTGTCACAGATCCAGTGTTGCCAAATATCACAGGGTGGGCTCTCTTTAGAGCAGTCTGACCTCGAGGGGAGGGCACTCGATTGGATTGGCACTCAGGAGACCTGGGTTCAATTCCTGGCTCTGCCCTGCTGCAAGTCACTTCCCCTTTCTGTGCCTCTTTTTCCCCATCTGCAAAGTGGAGGTAATGATACTGAAGTCCTTTGAGATCTGCTGATGGAAAGTGCTAGGTATCATTTCTAATGAATTGCTTTTTGGCTGGAAAATTGAGGTTTTGGTCCAATAAAACGTGTCTGGTTCCTCCAGAATGTTTCAAATTTTTTGTCAGAAAAACATCAGCCAAAAACTGAAAATTTTCAATTTGAAATGCTGCCACACTGATTCATGGGAGTTGTAGTGCAATTGCTTCATGCCCTCATTCTCCACTCTAGGCTGCATCTCCCATGGTGCACCATGATCTCCCCTAAAAACACGAGGAATTCGGTGGCACCTTAAAGACTAACAGATTTATTTGGGCATAAGCTTTCGTGGGTTAAAAACCCACTTCTCCCTGATCTCCCCTGTTCCTGAGCCACTTCAGTGAATCATGGGAATTGCACTTTGGTTGCCTCATGCTGTAGGCCAGGCTAACCATCAATACTACATCTCCCATGATGCAATGTGGTCAAGTAACTGCCATGAGGCATCATGATAGGTCATCTACAGGATGACCTGAATGCATTATGGGAGATGTAGTCGAACCAGGGAGGCTGGCATATAGAGAAGAATGGGAGCATGAGGCTCCTGACCTGCAATTCCCATGAGGCACTGCAGTAGTTTAGAAAGAGGGGAGACTGTTATGCATCATGGGAGATGTAGTCTGACAGGAGAATAGGAGCATGAGGTCCCTGAATTACAGCTCCCATGAGGCACCATTGTGGCATTTCAGAATTGAAATATTTTGTGATTTGGCCAAAAATACGTCAAGTTTTGGGGGAAATGTTTCAGTTTTCAGGCAAGAGAGTTTGTATTTTTTTTTTTTTTCCCCAAAAGCTTGAAATTTCCTGTGGAAAATTTCAGCAAAACTCTCCCCCGCCCGCCATTTTTGTCTAAATTTTCTGTGGAAAAAACCCCTAATTTTCCCCACCGGCTCTGCATATAAATGTCCTGCCCAAGGATGACCAGAAACACCTCCTCCACTTTCTACCAGTCGTGAAATGCTAAAATTACAATTTAGGGTTGTAATTTACCAACTCCTGAGCAGATCAATGGCCTAGTGAAGCAGGAAATGCTAGTTATGGCTTTCTGGATAACCTTAACTTACGCCCCTTTGTGTGTAAGAATCACAAGAGTCTAACTACACTGCCACTATTTTCTAAGAACCACATCTGTTTCCTCTATGCTCTTTCAACCTAGTGTCTTCGTATGGTATTTTCTAGTTCTTTTCTTAAAAAACAAAACAAAAAACCCCCCCGCAAAATGAAAAATAAACAAATACATCCTTTCATGTGGAACTATTTTCATAACCATATTTCAATGGACAGTCTGCCTTGTGGATGATTTCCTCCCATCGACGATTGTGTCTTATCTCTGCAACAGTGAAACGGCCCCCTGTTTGACAAAGGGTCATTAGGCCGGGATTTGATTGCATCTTTTTTTCTCTTCTTTTCATGCAGTTTGGCAGATGGAACGACAGAGGGAAAAGTTTTGTGTTGGAGAGGCTTGAAGGTGTTAACATTGGAGCTGGGCAAAATTATTCTGCTGGATTATTATTGGTGACAAATATAGATTTGCTGGCACCAAAACATTTGGTGACTTTGTGCTGGTTTCCAAAAAAGTCCAAAAAATATAGATTTTATTTTGACACTTGCAAAGTGAAACATTTTGATATATGTCTTTTTTTAAAATTCAGAGTGACTTTTTGTCTCATAAGTTCCTTCCATTTTAGTTTTATAAAATGCTTAGAGTTGAAATAAAATGTTTAATTTTGGGTCAAATGAAATTTTGATCCGAAATGACTTTTTCATTGACTTTGCAATCCAAATTTCAAAAAATTTCCTTTTAGGGTCACCCTGCAGTTCATGATGTTTATTTTATTTTATTTTTTTCAGAATTGTCAGCGAACCGAAAAAACCCCATTCTGTGCCCAGTTCTAATTCAGATTTTTTTAAAAACCTTGGCTTTGCAACATTAAGTCCTTTTATCATATTCCAGAGGCTGTGTTGAGTATCTCTGGCCTGCTTGTGCCATAGCGACCCTATGATAAAGATGCTTTCAAACTTTTATTATGCACAGAAGAAATAACTGCAGAAACATTAAAACACTTTACATTCAAAAGCAAAATGGCTCTTTGCCATTATTTCTATTCCGGCTTTTGGGTCTGTGTTTGTACAGCGCCTACTGCAGTGGAGTTCATGCCTGGGGTTCCTAGTGCTACTGTATGACACCTAATAAATAATGTACAGCACCTAGCGTAATGAAGTTCTGGGATATGGCTGGTACAAACACAGGGGAAAAACAGTGACACTTGGGATGATAAGACAAGACACACCCCATGGAGACAGACAGATGGGGGAGAACCAGGAGACAACATTGGGTAGCATGACAGTCAGTAGTCATAACACACCAGCCACCCAACTGTTGTCAAGTTTTCTGTGGGCAACACAGCAAAGGAGCACTTGAAGCAGGGGGTTCCCCAAGGGAAACGATCATGATCCTTTCAATTTCTCAGCATACAAGTTTTCCCAGGTCTTTGATCAATCTGTCACACTGACCTCAAGGCATAAGGAAAAGCACACGCATAAATGCAACGTTTTTCCACAAGTGCCTAGGTGATTTAGGAGCCTCAGACTTAGGGTCCGAAGTCACTCAGGCTTGGTCTACACTTCAAAGTTTTACCAGCATATCTATATCAATTCAGAGTGTGAAAAAATCACACCCGTGACATGGGCTTTTCCTAGCATGGCAGAGTATAGATGCAGTAATACGGGCAAGCAAGTTCTTTTGCTTATTTCAGGGAACCAGTGTAAATCGACTTGGCAGAATTCCGTTATCTAACCAGAATTATTTTATCTGTCTTTCTATCTCTCATTTCAACAGATAATATCAATGCTTATTTTTAAGCATTTTCTTTATTTTGTATAATTTAAATTCTCACAGTTGTGCAAAATGATGGGTTTTAAGGTTTTGTTGTATCGATTTTCAATGTTCACAACTGCAGGAAATTACAGGAGGGAATCCAGCAATAATGATTTAATGACTATAGATGTTGATTTCAAAAAGTTGCAGCTTTAGAACTGTCAAAAGGCAAATTGTCAACACACCCTATCAAAATGTCCAAAGCACATAACCTTAAACCAAAATCTACGAAGTTTTCCAGCAACATTCTTTTTCTTACTTTACCTATATGTAAATTTTGGTGGTTGTGGATGGAAATATTTTGTTGTGTCCAAGGTGAAATCGACATTCACTGACAAGAATTGAATCCTTCCAAGTTTAAATATAAAGTAAGCCGGAGAAAGCACTCTTTAGCTGGTATATGCTGCATTTCTGCTACCTGGTATATAGCTATGCTGGCAAATCCTTTCTAGTTCAGAGATCTCCACCCATTTCTCTGCTTTTGGGGCAGCCCTCATCCTAGGGTATGTGTCTACATTGCAACTAGGGTGTGCAATTGCAGCTGGTGTAGACATATCCAAGCAGGCTTTGGTCTTGCTGGCTCGGGTACCAGGAGTCACAATGCTGTGGCAACACAGACTGCAGCGAGGGCTAGCCATCTAAGTAATTACCTGGGGTCCTAGGTAGGCCAAGCGGTTGCTGCTGCAGCTAGCTAGATCAAAGCTAGCTCAGGTGTTTCTACATCTGTTACAGCCGTACCCCCCCTCCCCTCTGCCCCAGTGTGGACATACCCTCTGTGTCTGGGCGCTGCAGGGCTGGGGAGAGAGCATCTGAAAGAGCTGGATCTGCTGCTGGTTATTCCCAGTGTGCATCGCGAGCCGATCCCGCCTCTCTGTGTTCAGGCACAGAACCCCCGCTCCAGCGAGTGCAGTTGCTTGGTCAATGATTTCTTGTAGCAACTGGCCAGCTTCATGCACCCTCTCTATCACCTGCACGTCCTCATGGGTACATCTACACAGGGATAAAAAACCTGCTGCTGGCCCAGGGCAGCTGAAAAATTGCTATGTAGACATTCAGACAACACAGATGGATTGTCTATATATAGGGTGACCAGAGAGCAAATGTGAAAAATTGGGACAGGGGGTGGGGGGTAATAGGAGTCTATATAAGAAAAAGACCCAAAAATCTGGATTGTCCCTATAAAATCGGAACATCTGGTCACTCTATCTATACGGCAATTTTTAGCCCCACAGTCTGAGTCCCGTGAGCACAGTTCAGCTGACCTGGGCCAGTCGTGGCCATGCTGTGAGCCTTTTATCCCTGCATAAACATACCCATATCCCTGCTATTTGTGCACGTGCTGTTTCTACAAATACTAAAGGATCATTTGACCTGTCCTTGAAATGGACAAGGTTGGTCTGTGAGGCAGCCACATTTTTGGCAGTGAGATGGAAAAATGGCATGAAACGGGACGGAACAGAGTGATTGGTGGAAATATGACCCCAAATCCACAATTCCCTGTGACGAGTCATGGTGTCCCAGTCCCACAATATATAGCAGCTGCACCGCAATATATTGCAAAATGCCCCACAAAACAATGCACCAGAGGGCAGTGCAGGGGATTCGGGGATGCCTCCTAGACGTGATTGGAGGACAGAGTTTCTGTCCTGTGAAAAATTTTGACATTTTTGAAAAAAGCCTCTCAAAGTTTGGGTGAAACGGAAGCCCCCCAAAATAATTTTTGTTGGGTCAATAGAAATGCTTCGCTTTCACCCTTTTTTCATTTTTCAAATAATTTTTTTTTCCCCGAAAGTCATTTTGAAATGAGAAATTACTAATAAATAAATACATACTCGCAAATTGGGACAGGTGCCAAAATTTTGAACTTTTTCACAAAGCCAAATTCCGACAAATGATTTGTTTTGCGTCAGTTTCATTTTATTTATTTAAAAAAAATTATAAGCTAGTGTAGTGTGACCAGATGTCCCGATTTTATAGGGACAGTCCCGATTTTTGGGTCTTTTTCTTATATAAGCTCCTATTACTCCCATCCCGATTTTTCACACGTACTGTCTGGTCACCCTAAGCTAGTGTAACTTTCAAAACAAAACATTCATTTTGAGATAAAATGTTTCTTTCCTAATAGAGCCAATATTTGTTCAGATGAGCAGTTTGGAAAAATTCTCAAGATTTTGACTTTTTTGTTCTAACCCCTAAAAGGCTCATGGGATGGGAAAGCTTCTTTCCATCCACACTGACCTGTGGAGCAAAATTGCACCCCTTAAAGAAAGCACTGAGCAATACCACCCAGCTTTGTAATCAGTTCTGTGTGTAAAACACACTTTACACCATGTGGCAAATTGCTGACACTACTATGAGGGTCCCACACTCTCTTCTTGTGGGGGGTTTTCAGGGTACCATTTCTTGCCCCTGAACTGGGGTATCAGCTGTCCCACTAGGATCCAAGAGAAGGGGAATGGAGAGGGAGGGACCCAGGCCCACCCTCTACTCTGGGTCCCAGCCCAGGGGCCCTAGGTTAGTGGGTAAACCACTTGTACTAGTGATACTTTCCCCAGGGCTCCTTCCCTCTCCTGCTTATGGGGCTTCCTGCCTTCCCTCTGCACAAGCCAGGTGTCCCTTTACCTAGGGTCTTGGTCTTCTTAGCCCACCACAGCACTTCTCCAAACTCTCCTCTGCTTTCCTCCAAACTGCTTTCTGCTCTACCACCAAAACACTCTGCTCCAGCTCCAGCTCCAGCTCCAGCTCCAGCTCCAGCTCCAGCTCCAGCTCCAGCTCCAGCTCCAGCTCCAGCTCCAGCTCCAGCTCCAGCTCCTCCTTCCTCCTCCTCCCATCTGCCTGAAGCAGGGGGGTTTTATTAGGTTCCTGAGAGGCCTTAATTGACTTGCAGGTGCTCCAATTAACCTGTAGCCACCCTCCCTAGTCTCCAGGGAGCCACGCCTTAATTAGCCTAGGGCTTATATATTTCCCCTCTCACACTGTACTACTGCTGCTCCCTGGCCTTCCTGTATCACAACCACAACAAATGCTACATTGTTGTGAGCACTCGTGGATACTTCGTTAGTAATAATGTCCGCAGAGTGATCGTTATTCCAGTGGCTGGCCACAAAAGCTAGTTGCACTGATGTGTCTCCGCAGGTGGCAATGAGGTCTAAAGTCTCAACTACAGGCGGCGGCTTGAGCCACTTTGATCTTTTGTTCATCGATCCCAAGGTCTGAGGGGACCATTGGATCTCCGGGGTACCACAGGCCAGAGAGCTGCCCCGTAATCATTGCTAGAGCAGATCTTTCCGAACAAACATCCCGTCTGGATTTCAATATTGCCAGGGACGGGGAGAATCCACCAGCACCCTGGGCAAATAGTTCTGAGGGTTAATGACTCTCTCACCGTTAAACATTGACACCTTCTTTCTGGTCTGAATTTGTCTGGCTTCATGGTCCAGCCATTGGGCCGTGTTAGTACGTTGTCTGCGAGCTTTAGGGTGACCAGACAGCAAATGTGAAAAATCGGGACGGGGGGTGGGGGGTAATAGGAGCCTGTATAAGAAAAAGACCCCAAAATCGGGACTGTCCCTATAAAATTGGGACATTTGGTCACCCTAGCTAGCTTGAAACGCTCATTATTAAATATGAGTCTCCCAGGTACCGTAGATACTGATAGCATCAGATCAGTCCTCATCCCAATCTCCCGGATCGCCGGCAATAGCCGCCGGGAGACTCCAGGCCAGTCCTGGGGGGTTGGCAACCACTGCATCCCGGAGAGGGGCGGGTTAAAACCAGCGAGCCGGCAGCTGTGGGGCAGAGCGGTGCATGGCTGGGGGCTGGCGGGGGGGGATGCAGCTGAGACCGGAGCTTCCTGGTGCTGCAGCCGGCCCAGAACGGCTCCCATCCGGCTGCGTGGTGCCCGGGGCGGCGGCGCGGAGCAGCGCCCGGGGGGGTGAGAGGGGAGCCGGGCGGGGGGTGGACAGGAGTCTCTCCATTCCCCCCCCCCGGGGAGTCTGTGCGGGGATCCCCCATTTCCCCCCCCACTGCCCCCCCCGGGGAGTCTGTGCGGGGATCCCCCATTTCCCCCCCCACTGCCCCCCCCCGGGGAGTCTGTGCGGGGATCCCCCATTTCCCCCCCACTGCCCCCCCCCGGGGAGTCTGTGCGGGGATCCCCCATTTCCCCCCCCCCGGGGAGTCTGTGCGGGGATCCCCCATTTCCCCCCCACTGCCCCCCCCGGGGAGTCTGTGCGGGGATCCCCCATTTCCCCCCCCCGGGGAGTCTGTGCGGGGATCCCCCATTTCCCCCCCCCGGGGAGTCTGTGCGGGGATCCCCCATTTCCCCCCCACTGCCCCCCCAGGGAGTCTGTGCGGGGATCCCCCATTCCCCCCCGCCCCCCCCAGGGAGTCTGTGCGGGGATCCCCCATTCCCCCCCGCCCCCCCCGGGGAGTCTGTGCGGGGATCCCCCATTTCCCTGCCCCCCCCGGGGAGTCTGTGCGGGGATCCCCCATTCCCCCCCTGCCCCCCCCGGGGAGTCTGTGCGGGGATTCCCCCATTCCCCCCCCCCCCCCCCCCCGCTCCAGCCAGCCCCAGAGAGTCTGTGCGGGGATCCCCCCATCTGCCCCCCCCGGGGAGTCTATGCGGGGATCCCCCCATTCCCCCCCCCACTGCCCCCTCCCCCTCCCGGGGAGTCTGTGCGGGGATCCCCCATTTCCCCCCCACTGCCCCCCCCGGGGAGTCTGTGCGGGGATCCCCCATTTCCCCCCCCCGGGGAGTCTGTGCGGGGATCCCCCATTTCCCCCCCCCGGGGAGTCTGTGCGGGGATCCCCCATTTCCCCCCCACTGCCCCCCCAGGGAGTCTGTGCGGGGATCCCCCATTCCCCCCCGCCCCCCCCAGGGAGTCTGTGCGGGGATCCCCCATTCCCCCCCGCCCCCCCCGGGGAGTCTGTGCGGGGATCCCCCATTTCCCTGCCCCCCCCGGGGAGTCTGTGCGGGGATCCCCCATTCCCCCCCTGCCCCCCCCGGGGAGTCTGTGCGGGGATTCCCCCATTCCCCCCCCCCCCCCCCCCCGCTCCAGCCAGCCCCAGAGAGTCTGTGCGGGGATCCCCCCATCTGCCCCCCCCGGGGAGTCTGTGCGGGGATCCCCCATTTCCCCCCCCACTGCCCCCCCCCGGGGAGTCTGTGCGGGGATCCCCCATTTCCCCCCCACTGCCCCCCCCCGGGGAGTCTGTGCGGGGATCCCCCATTTCCCCCCCCCGGGGAGTCTGTGCGGGGATCCCCCATTTCCCCCCCACTGCCCCCCCCGGGGAGTCTGTGCGGGGATCCCCCATTTCCCCCCCCCGGGGAGTCTGTGCGGGGATCCCCCATTTCCCCCCCCCGGGGAGTCTGTGCGGGGATCCCCCATTTCCCCCCCACTGCCCCCCCAGGGAGTCTGTGCGGGGATCCCCCATTCCCCCCCGCCCCCCCCAGGGAGTCTGTGCGGGGATCCCCCATTCCCCCCCGCCCCCCCCGGGGAGTCTGTGCGGGGATCCCCCATTTCCCCCCCCCGGGGAGTCTGTGCGGGGATCCCCCATTTCCCCCCCCCGGGGAGTCTGTGCGGGGATCCCCCATTTCCCCCCCACTGCCCCCCCAGGGAGTCTGTGCGGGGATCCCCCATTCCCCCCCGCCCCCCCCAGGGAGTCTGTGCGGGGATCCCCCATTCCCCCCCGCCCCCCCCGGGGAGTCTGTGCGGGGATCCCCCATTTCCCTGCCCCCCCCGGGGAGTCTGTGCGGGGATCCCCCATTCCCCCCCTGCCCCCCCCGGGGAGTCTGTGCGGGGATTCCCCCATTCCCCCCCCCCCCCCCCCCGCTCCAGCCAGCCCCAGAGAGTCTGTGCGGGGATCCCCCCATCTGCCCCCCCCGGGGAGTCTATGCGGGGATCCCCCCATTCCCCCCCCCACTGCCCCCTCCCCCTCCCGGGGAGTCTGTGCGAGGATCCCCCCATGGCCCCCTCCCCCCACTGACCCAGCCAGCCCTGGGGAGTCTATGCGGGGATTTCCCTCCCCCAACTGCCCCCCCCACCCGGAGTCTGTGCGGAGATCCCTCCCATTCCCCCCCACACTGTCCTATCCCCCCCGGGGAGTCTGTGCCAGGATCCCCCCATTCCCCCCCCTACTGTCCCATCCCCCCCGGGGAGTCTGTGAGGATCTCCCCATGCTCCCCCCCCCCCCCGTGACCCAGCCAGCCCTGGGGAGTCTGTGCTGGGATTTCCCTCCCCCCACTGTCCCCCTCCCCGGGGAGTCTGTGCGGGGATCCGCCCATTTCCCCCCCCCCCCCCGAGAGTGTATGGGGATCCCTCCATTCCCCCCTCCCCCCCATTGACCCAGCCAGCCCCTGAGTTTGTGCAGAGCTTTCCTGCCCTCTGAGCCTGCTGTACTACCCAAGCTCTCCCCCCACCCCCGCCACTTTGTCAGGGCCCAAGTGCTGGGCTTGGCGCTAACGCTGCAGATACCGAGGGCAACTTGCCTAGTTGCTAGAGTAGGATTCCTGGGTTCCATTGCTGGCTCTGCCATGTGGCCGTGGGCAAATGTCTGCGCCCCACTGTGCCTCAGTTTCCCTCTCTGTAGAAGGGGGCTAGCAGCCCCGCCTACACACACAGATTGAGGGAGCACTGCGGCTGGGGAGCACTCAGTGATAATATTGTGGGTCCTGGGGGCAGGTGACCCCACTGTGGTGCCGTGCATGTTACGGTCATAGTAGGGTCTGATTGGGGAGGGGGAGCAGTGCAGGATCATGGGCAGGCCCTGATGGAACTGGGGAAGGCCCCATTTCCTTGGGGTATTAGGAGCTGGGTGTCTCTGACATTCTCATCTCATCTCTAGCTGGGCATTATGGTGGTCCCTTCTGGCCCAGGAATCCCCCTCTTCATCCTTTTCTTTCTGGGGGAAAGCAAAATTGCCTGCCTGGGGGCCTCCCCATACCCTCCCCCCACTGACCCAGCCAGCACTGGGGAGTCTGTGCGGGGCTCCCCCCCACCCCATCACCTCCCCTCAACCTCCTCAGACCACCCCCAAGTCTACCTTAAGACAGTGACTTTAATCCAACCTCATGGTTCAGGGCTTCAGCCAGGTGCCTGCAGGGGTCAGGAAGGATTCCCTCCCCCCGCAGTTGGTCCACCCCCAGTACAAAGAGGAGGCGAGTCGAGATCACGCAGCAGGCTTCATTGCTCTTGTTTGACCTTTGATCCCGTTTCCTTCCCCCATGAACAGGATTCCCAGCCCCCCTGCCCCCACGACGTGCTGTTCCAGATGAGGCAAGGGGAAGGGCCCTGTGCCCCGCATCTCCAGGACTCCACGGAAAGGGTGGTCCTGAGGGGCATCCGTGCAGGTGAGGAATGCGGGAAATCAGTTTGGGCTTTAGAAGGAAGAGTTGCATCCTGAATCGGTCCTAAAAAGCCATACGTTTTGAAAGTGGCTAAACAAAATCCCAGACGCGGCTTAGTGTTGGGTCAGCTGAATTGCTTTCTTTTGATTGTCAAGTATTTGCATCGACACCAGGCAGCCTTTTCACACCAGAACAGGGTTTATTGGTCATCTGCAACCCACTACGGGGAAATCTTTAGGTTAGCACGGAGCCATAAAGGTCAAGACCAGGGGTTCTCAAACTGTTTTTTTGCTGGAACCCCCTTTGAAAATATTTCAGGCTGTGACACGCAAATATCACAGAACATTCCCACTTCAGCCCATTGGTCCCTTGAATGAGTCAATTGGCGCTTTTCTCAACACGTCAAAAGATGGGCGGTACCATTGTCCTCGTTTTGCACAGACAGGGGAAGTGACATGCACAAGGTCACCCAGTGCAGACCCGGAGAGAGAGCCCAGCTGGCCTGTGTCTTACACTTTATCCATTAGGTCACACTGCTGTGAAGAGTACCCAGTGTGATATTTGGTGCTGTTGGGTCTGGCAAAGGGTGAGCGGCCCCTTTAAGGGGAAATGGACCGAGCCTGATTTACATCCCAGAGCTCGTGACTGACAGCCAGGTCTGCAGAGAGATAAAAGGTCCAGGTGGGACTGACCCCGCCTCCTTTTAAAGGGGCCTTATGGCAGGGCACATGGGTTCTACTCTGCTCCAGACCAAAATGAGAGTGGTATGATTCTCCACTGGAGCATCTCAATCCTCACCACCTTCTGCTCCAAGTGCAAAGCCTCCCTTCTCGAGCTGCATAGTAACACATTTGGGTCGATGGGTATCCAGACCAAACCAGGCCACTAGACACTTCTCCTCCTGGGGAGAGAACAAAGACCATGGGACGGGTGTTAGCCACCTTGCGGACTGCATGACTGGAAGAGACTCCGATATCCTGGGATAGGGACGGTCTGCAGACATGAATAGACTAGAACGATAGTTATAAAATGAGCGACAATCGGAACGTCTATTTGATTGGAAATTGTGACGTTTCAACGTTTGTTTTAGTCCTGAATCAGGGCGAAAAGTTGAAATGTCATTTTCTTTTTTTTCCCCCCTGTGGAACAAAAAGTTTCAGTTAGGAACTGGTGAGGTGTTTTGTTTCAGCGGGTATTTTTTTTTTTTTCTGCTTGATGTGGAAAATTTTGCTACCCCTGAATGGAAATGCTCTATTGGGAAGCAGTGAGATGACCCCAAAATGCTTTGTTTTCAGTCAGCTTTGAGGGGTTTTTCTTGGTAAACGTTGATTTCACTGCGCACAACACACAAACCCACACAACAATATTTCCATTACTAAAAATTGAAATTTACAGATAGGCAAAGTAAGAAAAATGCTGCTCATCAGAGTTTGATTTAAGGATATTTACTTTCCTCATTTTGACCTGACGTTGGCCATTTGTGTTTTAATGATTATCAAGCTTTAATTTTTTGAATCTCAACATCTATTGTCATAAAATAATTATTGTCTGACCCTCTCCCATTGTCTGATCCAATTTCACACAACTGTGAAAATTTAAATCGATAAAAAATGCTGAAAAATAAATGTTGATATAATCTATTAAAATTATACATATTAAAAATTGAATTCTGCCAAGCCTAGTTTTGAGTTTGCTCAGTATTAAACTTTTCATCATGGAGCATCATGGGAATTGTAGTTCATGTGCCTCATGCCTCCCTTACCGCCTATGGGCTGAGGTGCCTGGCCGGACTGCATCTCCCATGATGCACCACAGGCCTCACTGAGAGGGAAGACTATGTTGCATCATGGGAGATGTAGTCCAGCCAGGGAGCCCAGCCCATATGAGAGAATGGGGACCTGGAACACAACTCCCATGAGGCAATGCACCACAATATGGAAATAATAATAATTCCTAGCTCTTTTTCATCAGTAGATCTCGAAGCGCTTCACGGTCCTTAATGTGTTTATCCTGTGAGGGAGAGAAGAGCTATTAGCCCTGTTGTACAGATGCATTTAACGTGAAATGCTGTTTAAAGCTGAACTGATTTGCAACGAAATGTTTCAGGCCAGTTGAACAATCCAGAATATTTCGATTTGGGTCAAACTGACCTGGAACAAAATCTTCTGTTTCCGTTTCCCAATGGAAAATTGAAAAGAGTCGGCAAAATTAAAATTTCCACCTGGAAAATTCTGAATGTGATTTGGGGTGGGGTCACGGGTCTGCAGGATCCGAACTATGCCCCGGCTCTTGAACAGTCCCTGGAAAGAACCCCATCTGTGTGGTGGACCCCCAGGGGGTCCCACTCTTCCTTCACGTAGGCCACACAGCATCAACGCCTCTGAGACTGAGCTTTTGAGCTCCAGCATTTCTGCTTCACACTGAGCCCTGCCCAACGAGTCAAACCGAGCTAGACTCCTGGTCAGAGACTTGTGCACCCTTCAGGGACCCATCCACCTCAGTGAGTATTTGCAATGATGCCTGGAAGCGTTTGCAAAGCAGAGCAGGGTTTATTAGTTGGCTGGAATCCAGCAGCGGGAAGTCGTAGGATAGAGAACTAAAGGTTAAGACATAGTCCTTTCTGGCTAAGCCAGTGGTCCACCCAGCTAAGCTGCTGTGGAATCCCTTTCTCGATCTCTCTCCGTCTCCCTGGTAGTCCCAGAGCAGCTGTCTCTCTCCCAAAAGCCACCCTTTATTCCAGCCACCTGATGCCTTTCATAGACCATAAGCTCAGAAGGGACCATCATGATCCTCTAGTCTGACCTCCTGCACATCGCAGGCCACAGAACCTCACCCACCCACTCCTGTAACAGACCCCTAACGTCTGGCTGAATTATTGAAGTCCTCAAATCATGAAGACTTCAAGTTACAGAGACTCCACCATTAACACTAGTTTAAGCCTGCAAGTGACCCATGCCCTATATAAAGACAAAAATATCTCATGGTCTCTGCCAATCTGACCCGGGGAAAAAAATTTTCCCGACCCCAAATATGGTGATCAGTTAGACCCAGGGCCGGTGCAAGGATATTTTGCGCCCTAGGCGAAAATTCCACCTTGCGCCGCCCCCCCCCGCACATCGGTTCATTGAGGGGCAAATCCCAACGAGCCTTTATAGACCCCCAGGGGCCAGCCTGCTTAGGGCCTGCTCCCCAAACCAGGTTCCTCCCTCCCACTTCCCACCCCCTGACTGTCCCCCTCAGAACCCCCAACCCCTCCCTGCTCCTTGCCTCCTGACTGCCCCCTCCTGGGACCCCTGCCCCTAACTGCCCCCCAGAACCCCACCCCCTACCTAAGCCTCCTTATTTCTTGTCCCCTGACTGCCCCCTCCTGGGACCCCTGCCCCCCAGAACCCCACCCCCTACCTAAGCCTCCCTGTTTCTTGTCCCCTGACTGCCCCCTCCTGAGACCCCCCCCCACCCTAACTGCCCCCCTAGGATCCTACCCCCTACCTGTCCCCTGACTGCCCCAACCCTTATCCACACCCCCGCCCCCAGACAGACCCCTGGGACTCCCACACCTCATTCATAGAATCATAGAATCTCAGGGTTGGAAGGGACCTCAGGAGGTCATCTAGTCCAACCCCCTGCTCAAAGCAGGACCAAACCCAATTAGATCATCCCAGCCAGGGCTTTGTCAAGCCTGACCTTAAAAACCTCTAAGGAAGGAGATTCCACCACCTCCCTAGGTAGCCCATTCCAGTGCTTCACCACCCTACTAGTGAAAAAGTTTTTCCTAATATCCAACCTAAACCTCCCCCTCTGCAACTTAAGACCATTATTCCTTGTTCTGTCATCTTCTACCACTGAGAACAGTCTAGATCCATCCTCTTTGGAACCCCCTTTCAGGTAGTTGAAAGCAGCTATCAAATCCCCCCTCATTCTTCTCTTCTGCAGGCTAAACAATCCCAGTTCCCTCAGCCTCTCCTCATAAGTCATGTGCTCCAGCCCCCTAATCATTTTTGTTGCCCTCCGTTGGACTCTTTCCAATTTATCCACATCCTTCTTGTAGCGTGGGGCCCAAAACTGGACACAGTACTCCAAATGAGGCCTCACCAGTGCCGAATAGAGGGGAATAATCACGTCCCTCAATCTGCTGGAAATGCCCCTACTTATACAGCCCAAAATGCCGTTAGCCTTCTTGGCAACAAGGGCACACTGTTGACTCATATTCAGCTTTTCGTCCACCGTAACCCCTAGGTCCTTTTCTGCAGAACTGCTGCCCAGCCATTCGGTCCCTAGTCTGTAGCAGTGCATGGGATTCTTCCGTCCTAAGTGCAGGACTCTGCACTTGTCCTTGTTGAACCTCATCAGATTTCTTTTGGCCCAATCCTCTAATTTGTCTAGGTCCCTCTGTATCCTGTCCCTACCCTCCAGCGTATCAACCACTCCTCCCAGTTTAGTGTCATCTGCAAACTTGCTAAGGGTGCAGTCCACACCATCCTCCAGATCGTTGATGAAGATATTGAACAAAACCGGCCCCAGCACCGACCCTTGGGGCACTCCACTTGATACCGGCTGCCAACTAGACATGGAGCCATTGATCACTACCCGTTGAGCACGACCATCCAGCCAGTTTTCTATCCACCTTACCGTCCATTCATCCAGCCCATACTTCCTTAACTTGCTGGCAAGAACAGTGTGGCAAGAACCACTCCCCGCCCCCTGACAGAACCCCCAGAACTCCTGACCCATCCAACCCCCCCTAATCCCTGTCCCTTGACTGCCCCAACCCCTCTCCACACCCCAGCCCCCTGACAGCCCCCCCACCCCCGGAACTCCCAACCCTTCCAACCCCCCCTGCTCCCTGACTGCCCCCTGGGACTCCCCTTACCATGCCCAGGCCGCTGGAGCTGCTGGCTCCACATGGCGGCAACATGCTGCCAGGCTGCCCCACGCACAGCCCCTCCCCCGCAGAGTACTGAGGCAGCTCACACTCCCGGGAGCCGCAGAACCCGAGCGCAGTGAGGGGGGAGCCGGGGGCACGCCTGCTCGGGCTGCAGCCCGGCACCCCGCCCGGGGGCTGCTGCAGCGGATGCATGCGGGCGGCAGCCCCCGTGTGGCCCCCGGCTCCCCCCTCGCCGTGCTCGGGCTCTGTGGCTCCCAGGAGTGTGAGCCGCCGCCGCCCCTCCCGGAGCAGGCTCAGGGCCCCGTGCCCTGGCTGCGGCTCACATGCCCGGGATCCGCAGAGCCCGAGCGTGGCGAGGAGGGAGCCGGGGGGCACACAGGGACTGGCACCCGCATGCAACTCCTGCAGCCTACACGAGCCCCCGTGGAGGGGGCGGGCGGGCGCTCTGGACCGCAGCCTGGGCAGGAGGGGCGGGGGGCATGGCTGCTTCCCGCTAGCGGCGCTGCCGCCTTTGCAGGGCTGCTGCCCGCGCTGCACAGCACCGGCTCCTCCATGGTTGGGGTCGCCGCCCCCGCAAGCCGACGTTTTTTGGCGCCCCCAACCACTTGGCGCCCTAGGCGACCGCCTAGTTCGCCTAGTGGTTGCACCGGCCCTGGTTAGCCCCTGAGCATGTGGGCAAGACCCACCAGCCGGACACCTGGGAAAAAATTTGCTGTAGTAACTCAGCCCTCCCCAGGCAGTGTCCCATTACCGGCTGGTGGAGATATTTGCTGCCAACAGTCACAGATCGGCTGCATGCCATTGTCGGCAGTGTCACCATATCATCCCCTCCATAAACTTGTCAAGCTCAGTCTGGAAGCCAGTTAGTATTTTTGGCCCCCCACTCCTCCAGTACTTCACTCCTCCGATGGTTAGAAAGCTTCATCTAATTTCAAGCCTAAACTTGTTGGTGGCCAATTTACATCCATTTGTTCTTCTGTCCACATTGGTACTTAACTTAAGTAACTCCTCCCCCTCCCTGGTGATTATCCCTCTGATGAACAGTAGAACTCGGTTTATCCAACCCTCCCTTAACTGGCTCGCCGCATTTACCGAACAACCAGGACTCCAGGCCAGAAGTAAGTGATCTCTCCTATGGCCCCTAGATGGCGCTGCAGCATCACATTTTCTCATTCTCCGGTTTATCCAGTGTTTTGATGATCTGATCTGGCCCTGATCCTAATTAGACCAGATAAACGGGGTTCTCCTGTACCGATAAAGAGCGATCATATCTCCCCTCAGCCTTCTTTCACTGAGGCTAAATAAGCCAAGCTCTTCGAGTCTCCTCTCCTTATCCAGCTCCTGCAGACCCATGCCGCGTTCCCACGTTCAGCCTGCCAGATTCCCGAGGATCAGCATCAGTTGCTCTGTCCCTGAGGTTCCCATGGTCTTTGCGGCGCCTCCGTTGATATGGGTTAATTTCAGCCTTTCTCCGGCTCTGCCCCAAGAGTGGATCTTTAACCCGGAGGCACCCAGGGGTGGCCATGCAAAGCACCCGGCATGGGAATCGTTGGAATGTTACAGAAAATTCCCCCTTCCTCGCAGGAGGAAAGCGCGTTGTCCTTTGAAATATCGTCCCCATGAGACATTCCCAAGCGACTGCAATGAGCAGACCCTTGCGTCTCCCTGGGCCCGGGAGTGAGCCTCTTATCCCCTCTCTTATCTCCACAGGTGGCGGGAGTGAGCCTGAGGTGGGAGATCCCTGGCAAGAGGTAGCACAGCCACACAGGATGTCCGCGAGAGGCTCGGCCGGGAACGATCCCCAGGGCCCGGACCCAGAACTAGCCTGGGGGGCCGAGGCCGGGGGGCAGCAGGGGGACTCTGAAGTGGAGTGTCTGGGCCCGGCCTGGAGGGATGAGGCTGAGGCCGGGGGCCGGGAGGGAAACTCCCCGGTGGAGCGGCTCGGCCAGGCCTGGGGGAGTGAGGCAGAGGACCAGCCGGGCCGGGCCCCTCCCTACGCTGGCGCCTCAGCCCCCCGCCCGCCGCCAGGCAAGCCCTACAAGTGCACTGAGTGCGGCAAGGGCTTCAGCCAGAGTTCCCACCTCATGCGCCACCTGGGCACCCACACCGGGGAGAAGCCCTACAAGTGCGGGGCCTGCGCCAAGAGCTTCACCCAGAACTCCAACCTGCTGCAGCACCAGCGCATGCACACGGGCGAGAAGCCCTACCACTGTCCGCAGTGCGGCAAGCGCTTCTCCTGGAGCTCCAACCTCATCCAGCACCAGCGCCTCCACACCGGCCAGAAGCCCTTCCAGTGCGCCCAGTGCGGCAAGCGCTTCTGCGAGAGCTCCCGCCTGCTGGAGCACCAGCGCATCCACACCGGCGAGAAGCCCTACCGCTGCCCGCAGTGCGCCAAGAGCTTCAGCCGCAGCTCCCACCTCATCCGCCACCAGCGCATCCACACCGGCGAGCGCCCCTACAAGTGCACCCAGTGCGGAAAAAGCTTCAGCCAGAGCTCGGCGCTCATCCTACACCACGGGACCCACGCGGCCACCCCGCTATGAGCAGCCTGCCGGGGGAGGGGCAGGGGGGAGGGTTTGGTGCGCGGCTCGTGCCTTATGAGAGACCCACGCTGGGAGTAAGGACACGCCGGGCACGTGGGCAAAGGGTTCCCATGGGAGTGCAACGCTTATTACGCCTCGGTCACAGGTGAGCTCAGGGCTTATTACACCTGGGAGAATCCACAGGGGACACGTGGACAAAGGGCCGTGGGAGCTCTGCGGTTATTAGATCTTGGAGGATCCACGTGGGATGGTGACCGTGGACATGTGGAAGCTCAGTGCTTGTGACACCTTCCACATGGGATGATGACCACGGACACGGGGGAGCTCAGTGCTTGTGACACCTCGGAGAGTCCACGGGGGATGGTGACCATGGACACGGAGGAGCTCAGCACTTGTAACGCCTCGGAGAGTCCACGGGGGATGGTGACCATGGACACAGGGGAGCTCAGCACTTGTAACGCCTCGGAGAGTCCACGTGGGATGGTGACCATGGACACGGAGGAGCTCAGTGCCTGTGACGCCGTGGAGAGTCCCTGGGGGGCAGGAGCGGGGAAAGAGACACTCTATCCACCTAGGGGAAAGATTCCTTTTGAATTCACGATGGACTGCACGTGTCCTAGCAAAGAAAAACCCGGAGCAGGGAGTTAATCAGAGTGGACATGTCCTCTGTGGATCGGTGTTGCGCTCGTCGGTACCTTAGCTGCCTACAGAGTGGAAACCACGGGAGAAAAGTGTATGCGGGGAGACGAGGGGGTGTGGTTACGCCTGGCAGAGACTCCGCTCGGGGAGAAATCACGAACCTAGAAGAAAAATAAACCCAAGAAATTCGACTTCTTCACCCGTCGCTCGCCAGCGCGTCCAGTTCTGGGGCCCACCATTCAAGAAGGACGTTGGTGAATGGGAGAGGGCTCGGTGAAGAGCCATGAGAATGATTCAAGGCTACAATTTAGTCATGGTGATCACAGATTCCCTGATGTTTTAACGGACCTCTGGGACTTCTTCGGCTTCAACCCCCCTGCGGCAGTGGTGGGGGGTGGAGCTCCCTCCTGCCCCGCAGCCAGGGGGCTCAGCAGCCAGGCTGGTTAGCGGCTGGGGCCGGAGCAGTCAGCGGATGGAGCTGAAGCTGTCCCCTCTTCTTCCCCCCCACAGCAGCCGTTGCTGTCCCCCCTTGCCACTGACTGGGGCCAGGGCCGTCCCTTCCTCCCCCCCACCCCCCCACCCCCGCAGCAGCCGGCGATGGAGTTGTCCCTCCCCCATTCTCCCAACGGCTGTAGCTGGTCCTGGAGTTGGAACTGCCCCCCCCCCCCCCCCACGGTGGGACTCGGGCTGCCAACCCCTCCCCTGGCAGTCAGCCCCTCCCCCCAGTTATCTTTCGTAAAAGTCTCGGGCAAGTTCCGGGCTTCCATGAATTTGTGTTTCTTGCTGTCCGTGACTTTTACTAAAAATAACGGTGACAAAATCGTAACCTCCACAATGATTTAAAGGATCCTAAAACCTGCCTCATAGCGAGAGACCCCAGGAGCTCAGTCTGTCGAGCTCAACACGGAGAAGGTTGAGGGACGATTCGGTGACAGTCTATGGGTATCTCCATAGGGAACAAGGATTTGATGATGGGCTCTAAGGTCCAGCCCGATCCAACAGCTGGAAGTTGAAGCCAGACCAATTCAGACTAGAAATCACATTGTAACCATGAGGGTGATGGACGTTGGGAGCAAGGTTGATGGTGGATTCTCCATTGCTGGACATTTTAAAATCAAGATTGGATGATCCCCCGTCCCCACCTCCAAAAAAAAAAAAAAGATCCACGCTAGTTCTAACAGGGATTCCTTGGGGGCAAGTCTCTGGTCTGTGCTACGCAGGAGGTCAGACTAGATGATCCCCGGGGTCCCTTCTGGCCTCGGGATCTATGACCCTAGGAAAGTCCGTCCCCGCACCACTGGCTCCGAGACGGTGCTGCGGGGGAGGGATAGCTCAGTGGTTTGAGCATTGGCCTGCTAAACCCAGGGTTGTGAGTTTAATCCTCGAGGGGGCCATTTAGGGATCTGGGGCAAAAATTGGGGATTGGTCCTGCTTTGAGCAGGGGGTTGGACTAGATGACCTGCTGAGGTCCCTTCCAACCCTGATATTCTATGATAGCGGGTGAAATTCCACCCTAACGCTGTCGCCCTGCCCAAGTCTTACTCTGAAGGCGTAAGCCGGATTTCCGTGGAGGACAGGCCTTTGTTTATTTTTTGTTTTTTTTAATTAATTGCTTTTATGAGGGTAGTGCCCACTGGCCAGCTGAGAATGGGGCCCCAGCGTGCGACACAGACACTGAGTAGCGGAAGAGCTGCCCTGAACAGCTGACAATCTGAACAGACAGGACAGGCGAGGGGGAGAGGCGGGGGGAGATGATGCACCAGCAGAGCGAAGAATGGGAAGGCTGGCGCATCCCAATTCAAGAATCCCCTGCGGAAATTGGGCAAAGCAAATGCGGGCTCTGATACACTGCCCAGGCGAGAAGGCTCTGGATGGATGCTTACTAACAGCCAGTGGCTGCCCTTATTGTCGGAAGGGAGGTGTGACCCAGAGACCCCTTGAGGCAAACAGCCAGAGGGCATAAGGGGGCGCGTAGGGTTTCCAGGGATCCTCTGGGTCTGTCGTCTACTTAATACTGCACCAAAGGGTGGCGCGTGAGATCTCCGCAAAGAGCCAGCGATGTGCTGGTCATCGTAAGCCTTGTGAGATGGATGATATTTTAGGAGTTCTGTCTCTTTACTGAGGTTCTTAAGGTGCGTTAGTTAAGAGTGGACACCAGAAGGTGATAGACAGGTTTTGTTCAGGCAGGGGGTAGGAGACACTTGGCTCCCTGGCTGACCATTGTGCATCTCACGATGTGCGTCTGTTTGCACTGCTAATCAAAGTTTGCAAAATCTACAAGAAAGAAACCTACAAGGGGTGTGTGTGTGTGTGTGGTGGTGGTGCGGGGGGGGGGGGGGAATAAAAACAACTAGCAAGGTGTGTGTGTATGTGGGTTCCATGATTTTTTGAGGGGGCGGTTGGAGGTAGGAGGGGATCAGCTGAAGGCAAGGAGGGGCAGATGTGAAGTGAAGATGCGGTGAAGAGACTGTGAGAAGAGAGGGAGAGGCCTGGAGCAAACAGCTGCACAGCACAGGGCAGACGGAGGCTGGTCAAAACTGAATATTGTTCTCTGAAGGACCAGAAATCCTGGCTTTGTCTGCTTTTGTCCCCTGCTGGCAGGAATCGCTGGCTGGCTCCTCTCTGCAGTTTTCCCCCAAGGCCACGTGGCCGGGGGGGAGAGGGGGGGGAGCGGAGGCTAATTCCCCTAGAACAGGGGTATTCCATTCTTTTTTTGTCAAGGTCCAGATTTCTTGGTCAAGGTCCAGCCTCCAGAGAAAATAATACTAATAAAAAATCAATAATGATAACGGTAAAGTAAATGAGATTTCAGGATCTGTTCAAAAGTGACTGGTGGTCCAGATTTGGCCCATGATCTGCCTATTGACTATCCCTGCCCTAGAATGTGTGTGTGTGTGTTTGTGTGTGTGTGGGGGGTGCGTTTCTCCTGCACATATGAGTCCAGCGAGGTGCTGGGGCTTGTACTGGTTTCTCCACCCAGAGGTGGATTTTGCTCACTGCCACCAGCATTGTCTATCTCAGTGATCCAATTCTAGCCTTGCTTTTTGGCTGGAGGAGCGCTGGGGTCTGCAGGAGGTTGTGGAAGATCTGTGGAAGAAGAAAGGTCAGAGCCTCTTTCTCCCACTGGCCCTGAGTGTGACGGGCTGGAGAGGAAATCCGTAGACTAGAGATCTGGAACATAATAATGCACCAAAGGTACTGACCAAAGCCAGCAATGTGGATGGATGAGTGGAACCCATGGCAGACCAGCCTGAATGTTCTGAGTCCTGGGAAATGATGCACTGGGCACATGCGTTGCTGAAAACATGCTGGTGAAATTGTTGGGCTCTAAAAGAGACACCTGTTTGTGCAGGTAAGAGCAATGGGGCTCTCTCTGACCCCAATATCTAAGGCGGGAGGACTGACCAAAACACTTGCTGGTGGCAGACAAAGAATCCTTGAGGGAAAGCCATAGCTAGCCGGCAAGAAACTGCTCTACGAAGGGGGTAGAAATCCAGCTCCTCATCCAAAGCCTGCTGCAGTCAATCACCAGTCACCTGTTTGAAGTCAACAGATTCTGGATCAGGCTCCAGTTCTGCGGCTCAGTTGCACGGAAAATCGAGGGGAGGTTTCATTGCTGCTTCCTGTGAAACAGGGTTTGAACGTGTCTCTCTAGGGAGGTCAGAGCAGCACGGATGCTGCTGGAGGACATACAGAGCCCCTGGGCTCTCATCCCATCTCTGCAGTGCACTTTGCCCAAAGTGGAGTGAGAGAGCTGAAGATCCTGTTTGGGATGTAATTCTCTGCATTGAAGTCTGGGAGTTGCTTCTCATTCTGTTTTTTCTGCCCCTCCCCTGTGTGTGTACCTGAGTGCATGGCTCAGTGAGGGGGATTCGGTATTGAGGCAGCTGGGATCCAGAATTTATAAAGGGGAATGTAAATATCCCTAGCTAATATTTCTTTGATTCTTTTCTTTTTTTTTTTTTTTTTTTGGGGGGGGGGGGGGGGGGGAGGAAGGGGGAAGGTTGAAGAACCCAGTGATCATTCCTGGTCTGAGCCAATGATTATTAAATGGTGATTTTTACAATTCAACCGCAGGTAGATTGTGTAAAGTGAAAACTTCTTTTGCGCATTAAGCTCAAACTGGGTTTATCCAAGAGTGGTTCTCTGTTCCTCAATATCCTTTCTCCTATAGCTCCTGGCTTATTTCCCCAGATACTAAAAGGCATTTGACTAGGTAAAGTGGACTATGGTACAGAGCTCCGATGGCAAAATAGCTTCAGAATGAATCTCATGAGCTGGTTAAATTCCCCCAATAAACTCTGCAAATGTCAGAATCTCAAGGGGAGCCAAAGTTTCAACTAGAACTAGGTGAAGTTTTTTGTATGAGATTTTTTTTCTTTTTCTGACAAATGCAGATTCTGGTTGACTGAAACATTTTAGGAATTTGGTTTGATTTTGTTGTTTTGGTAAAAAAAAATACACCCCCCCCCAAAAAAAAAAAACCCCTCCAAAATTCATAATAAAAATGTTTTGTTTCAACATTTTTGAAATAAAGTGTTTTGATTCAAAATGACTTTTTGTTTAGAAATTTCTGTCACATTTATTTATTCGTTTTTTAAAAGGCTCAAAATCAAAACAAAATGTTTCATTTTGGGTCAAACTATTTTTTAACGTTTTTGCTGAAATTAAAAAAATAATTGTTTCTGGTCAACCCCGAATGATTTAAAAAATGTGTTAGTTTTTGGAACTGCCATGAACCAAAAAAATGAGTTATTCACACAGCTCTAATTTTAAATCTGTTGCGTATTGCAGGGATGCACCTAAAACTGTCTGCAACCTTCACACCTATCTTCTCTTTTTCTCAAGCCCTTAATGGGGAAAAAAGGTGTGTTTTTAACTCAAATTAACATGATGTAAAATCCTCATAAACTTCTGTTAGTTAAATTAAGAACACATTTTTTTTCCTAGTGAAGATGCACCTTGGTTTGGAGAATTCAGGGATCTTTAGAGGAATCTTCTCTGGGCACGAACATGGTAAAGTAAATGTCTTCACTTGTGTAAAGTGAAAACTTTTTTTGTCCATGAAGCTCAAACTGGGTTTATCCAAGAGTGGTTCTCCCTTCCTCAATATCCTTTCTCCTATAGCTCCTGGCTTATTTCCCAGGACACTAGCAGGCATTTGACTGGGTAAAGTGGACTATGGTACAGAACTTCAATGGTGAAAGAACTATTTATTGGGAACTCACCCTCTTCCTGCCAAAGTCCTCTCTGTCTTGTCCAGGTTCTGTTTCAGCCAGCTACTTTTGAGCTGGGCACTGATTCAAATCAGGACCAGATGCGTTTCTGGAAGATATACTTTGGTCAAACAGGATTTATTGGACCCAATGCTGGGGTGACATAGTGAAATTTAATGGCCTGTGATATCCAGGAGCTCAGGCTAGATGATCTAAGGGTCTCTTTCAGCCTTAAAATCTATTATTTGCGAAAAAATGTTATGTATCTTAGGCTCTCAAATACAACACTGATGGGGTACTTCATTGGCCCCCTTCACCGCAGTATCTCAGAACCCCACCATTTTTAATTTATTTATCCTTCAGTATAGATACTAGCTATGCCACCAGGAGGGTTTCTCCCATTGGCGTTGGCAATCCTCCTCCCTGAAAGGCAGGAGCTAAGTCGACAGAAAACCTTTGTGATCATCTCATCTTTCTTGTGTAGCACTGGCCAGAGAATTTGCCCCAAAGGTTCACTACCCTCACTGTTAAAAATGTGTGCCTTATTTTAGTTTGAATGTGTCTGGCTTCTCCCAGCCATTGGATTTCATTATGCGTCGTTGATAGGATGGCACAGTGTCTAGACGCCTTTGCCCAGATTGGGCCTCCGTTGTTCCAGGTGTTGTACAGACATACAGCAAGAGACAGTTCCTACCCCAAAGGGCTTACAGAGAACTGATTGCTCTCCATAAATACATTAGGGGCTGAACAATATGGAGGCAGAAAAGCTATGGAAGCTAAAGGGCAGTGTTGGCACAGGAAAAAATGGGGATAAATGGGCCATGGGTAAACTGAGGCTGGACATGCGAGGATCCTCAGAGAAGGGAGGTTCTGAAATAGCCACCAGATAGGAGTGGGGGGAAACCAGGCTAACTGCTTTGAAGATGGAGTTTAATAGTTTCTGAAAGGAATTCTATGACAGCCCTTTACTAGAAGTTCCTATGTCTAATAGATAGACAAGGTGGGTGATGTCATATCTTTTATTGGAGCAACTTCTGTTGGTGAAAGAGACAAGCTCTTGAACTCCACACAGCTCTTCAGGTCTGGGAAAGGTGCTCAGAATGTTCCAAGATGGAACAGTTAGGATAAGGAGCTAACACATATTGTCAGAGACCATTCAAGGTGGAATGGCCCGTTATTACTGCTGCAGTCAGAGGACAAAGAAGGAGGGTAAGTTATAGATTTTTGAAATGAGCCATAAATCAGGTGTCTGTGTGTTCATGATCTTCACCGTCTAGCAAAGTTGCGAATTTAAGCGCCTAGGCTCGTCTTTAGAAGGTGTTGTGCAGGTTTCCTTTGACAGACCAACACGGTGTGGGAGGATGTTTTAGATGATAAGTTCTTTGGAGATAGCTTTTTCCTTTGCAGTTTCTGCAGCACTGAGCACATTGGCAATAAATCCAGCTGAGTCAGACCTGCAAGGACCTGTGCTTCCAGAAAGCCCAAGCGTCTCACAGACAGTTGGGATCAAGGGTGGCGTGGCATCATGGTGTGCAGACAGGCCTAGGAGCTGGGAACAGTCAAGTTCCAGGACTAGATCAGATCTGGAGCAACGTTCCTTAATGGCCAAGTTTCAGTTTCCGTACCTATAACCCAGGGATAGTGCTGCTTACCCACCTTGTGGCTATTTCTTCCAAGGCCCTTGAGGGCTAATCCCTGACTGACTCTCTCTAATTCGCTCTCAAGATGTCGGCTCCCACCTCCAGATGGCCCGTGACCCCACCCTCCATCACCCCCCTTGGTACATTTTCAAACAAGCCCCATGATGCTTTCTCCCCTGCTGCCTGTCACGCTTGGGGGGAACTCCCTGTGAACCCCCACAAACGCACCTCATAATCTGTCTCCCAACCCCACCCAAAAACTTCCCTTTGCCGCTGTGCCTACAAACAACTCGACACCAGGTAAGGGGCTGGTGAGCTGAGACCCCTGCCTGCCATGCGGACCAATATTGTCTCCTTGTGCCTCCCATCTGCCTGTCTCCAGCTAGCGTCTCTTGGCTTATACTCAGATTGTCAGCTCTTCAGGGCAGTCCCTGTCTCTTTGTTCTGTGTTTGTCTAGCATAGACTCATAGACTTTAGACTTTAAGGTCAGAAGGGACCATTATGATCATCTAGTCTGACCTCCTGCACAATGCAGGCCACAGAATCTCACCCACCCACTCCTGGAATAATCCTCTCACCTATGTCTCAGCTATTGAAGTCCTCAAATCATGGTTTAAAGACTTCAAGATGCAGAGAATCCTCCGGTAAGTGACCCGTGCCCCATGCTGCAGAGGAAGGCAAAAAATCTCCAGGGCCTCTGCCAATCTACCCTGGAGGAAAATTCCTTCCCGACCCCAAATATGGCGATCAGCTGAACCCCGAGCATGTGGGCAAGACTCACCAGCCAGACATCCAGGAAAAAGTTCTCTGTAGTAACTTCTAACATCCCATCATTGACCATTGGTCCTATTTACCACTGATGACAATTAATTGACCTTTGACTAAGATCATGTTATCCCATCAAACCAAAGCATCTAGCACAATGTTGCCTAGCACTACCATAATATACTTAATAAATAACGTACAGTGCTTAGCACAATGGGGCCCTAAGCCATGACTTGGACGCCTAAGCACTAGCACAATAGAAATAATTATTGACCTGAGGCCTAGTTGGTGGCCATTTCTTCGCTCATATTATTAGCAAGAAGCCTGCAAGCTGCTGCTGTGAGCTTTGGCAACCTTGTATGTGGCAGTCACTACTGCCATGCAAGTTGTGGCTGGTGAGTAGAGCTGGTGGCCAATGTTTTGTTTTTCTGTGCTGAATTTCAACTTTTTGGCAAAAATTCAAAATTGGAAATATTTCTATTCTGAAACGTCGCCACAGGTTCTTATGGGATTTGTAGTTCAGGAGCCTCATGCTCCCATTCTCCTCTATAGATTGGCCTTCTTGGTAGGACTACATTTCCCATGATGCATCACAGCCCCCTCTTCTTTCTGAGCCACCACAGTGCCTTATGGGAGTTGTAGTTTAGGTGCCTCCCGCTCCCATTCTCTATAGACCAGGCTCCCTGCTTGGACTACATCTCCCATGATGCTTCAGGATATCCTGTCTTGGAGAAAGGGAGCGGTGGGTGCATCATGGGAGATGTAGCTCACTGGAGGGCCAGGCTCATGGAGAAGAATGGGGAATTGAGGTAACTGAAGTACAGCTCTCAGGAGGCACTGGACTGGCATTTCAAAGTTGGAATATTTTAGGTATAGGGTTTTTTGATGAAAGCAGGCAGCTTTCTGCAACAATTCCCCCCCCCCCCAACCCCTATTTTCCATTAAAAAAAAATCAACAGACTATTTCAGACCAACCCTCCTTGAGTTCATATGCCTATGCAGGGCACAGGGGCTGCTGAGAGAAACAGAGAGCTGCCTGCTGAGGCCAGGAGCAGGCTCTGGTTTCTGTGTTGCAATGGGATAAGGCAGTAAGGCCTGACACACAGACTGTAGATTGGGCATTAGAGATTCACAGATTCCAATCCCAGAAGGGACCACTGTGATCATCCAGTCTGACCTCCTGTATAACCCAGGCCAGAGAACTGCCCCCAAATAATTCTGCGGAACTAGATCAATTAAAAAAAAAACCAACTCAACACAAAACATTCAATCTTGATTTAAACATTGTCAGTAACGGAGATTCCACCATGACCCCTGGTAAATTGTTCTAATGGTTAATTACTCTCACTGTTAAACATTTACACCTTAGTTCCAGTCCGAATTTGCCGAGCTTCAACTTCCACCCGTTGGCTCATGTTAGATCTTCCTCTGATAGATTGAAGAGCCCGTTATTAAATGTTTGTCCCCCATGTAGATACTTGCAGACTGGGATCAAGTCACTCCTCAACCTTCTCTTCGTTAAGCTAAGTAGATCGCGTTCCTGGAGTCTATCATTATAAGGCAGGTTTTCTAACCCTTTAATCTTTCTTGTGGCTCTTCTCTGACCCCTCTCCAGTTGATCAACATCCTTGTTGAATGGTGGGCACCAGAACTGGACACAGGATTCCAGCGGCAGTCGCACCAGTGCCAAATACAGAGACAAAATATCTTCTTTACTCTTACTTGAGATTCCCCTGTTTATGTATCCCAGGATTGTGTTGGTTTATGAGACTTGGGTTCTTTCTGTACCCATATTTCCATTCCCATCTTTTATTTAGACTGTAAAACTCTCTGGGGGAGGACCTGTCTCCCTCTCTTTGTGTGGACAGCTCCCATCTAGGTGCTAGCAACCAAGTAATATTAAAATAACGTCTTTAACACAAGCTCTCCTGGCATCTTTGTGAAGAACCCCTCACTGCTTGGTGGCTCGTTGGCCAAGCCAAGCAAGGTCTTACATGCAAATCGATGGCATTGTCTGTCTAGAATGTGATGCCTTCTGAGTGCCACATTGGCTCAATTCCTAAACTTCAGGGACTGTTCTAGGCAGAACCCTCCTGATTTGGGGGAAGATCAGAAAACAGGAAGGAGGAATGGAGGACCCTGGTATATAGAGAAGGGGGGAATGGGGAGCACACACAAACTCTGGCATGAAGTCATCTTTCATATGGCTTGGGTAGGTAGCAACGATTACAAATGTATATCTAGATTTGATAGCCAGTACATTGCCGCAGTGGTGAGCTGGTGAATGTCCTACCTAGATCACGCCCAAAGCAGAAAAACAATAAGCACCTGGGATAAAGAGGATGGGGATCAATTGTTCTCCATGTTCACTGAGGGCAGGACAAGAAGTAATGGGCTTAATCTGCAGCAAGGGAGATTTAGGCAGGGGTGGATTAGGGTTTTGTGGGGCCCAGGGCCAGAGCAAGTGAGGGGGGCCCTCCCCACCCTTTCCGCCTGCAGTCCCCCCTGCACTCCTGCTGGGGAAATGGGGTCAGGGCACGGGGGCTTGCCCTGCCCCCCAGCCCGGCACTCCTGTTTATTTTTTGCATTGTGGAATTATTGGTTAAACTGGAAAAGATGGGGATCAATATGAAAATTGAGAGGTGGATAAGGAACTGGTTAAAGGGGAGACTACAGCGGGTCATACTGAAAGGTGAACTGTCAGGTTGGAGGGAGGTTACTAGTGGAGTTCCTCAAGGTTCAGTTTTGGGACCAATTTTATTTAATCTTTTTATTACTGACCTCGGCACCAAAAGTGGGAGTGTGCTAATAAAGTTTGCAGATAACACAAAGTTGGGAGGTATTGCCAATTCAGAAAAGGATCAGGATATCCTACAGGAAGATCTGGATGACCTTGTAAACTGGAGTAACAGTAATAGGATGAAATTTAATAGTGAGAAGTGTAAGGTTATGCATTTAGGGATTAATAACAAGAATTTTAGTTGTAAGCTGGGGACGCATCAGTTGGAAGTAACGGAAGAGGAGAAGGACCTCGGAGTTCTGGTTGATCACAGGATGACTATGAGTCGCCAATGTGATGTGGCTGTGAAAAAAGCTAATGCGGTCTTGGGATGCATTAGGCGAGGTATTTCTAGTAGAGATAAGGAGGTGTTAGTACCATTATACAAGGCATTGGTGAGACCTCATTTGGAATACTGTGTGCAGATCTGGTCTCCCATGTTTAAGAAGGATGAATTCAAACTGGAACAGGTACAAAGATATATTTAAAGAGAGATATGATTGCTCTCTTTAAATATATCAGAGGGATATATTTAAAGAGGAGGGAGAGGAATTATTTCAGCTCAGTACCAATGTGGACACAAGAACAAATGGATATAAACTGGCCATCAGGAAGTTTACACTTGAAATTAGACGAAGGTTTCTAACCATCAGAGGAGTGAAGTTCTGGAACAGCCTTCCAAGGGAAGCAGTGGGGGCAAAAGACTATCTGGCTTCAAGATTAAGCTAGATAAGTTTATGGAGGGGATGGTTTGATGGGATAACATGATCTTAGTCAAAGGTCAATTAATTGCCATCAGTGGTAAATAGGACCAATGGTCAATGATGGGATGTTAGAAGTTACTACAGATAACTTTTTCCTGGGTGTCTGGGCGGTGAGTCTTGCCCACATGCTCAGGGTTCAGCTGATCGCCATATTTGGGGTCGGGAAGGAATTTTCCTCCAGGGTAGATTGGCAGAGGCCCTGGAGGTTTTTTGCCTTCCTCTGCAGCATGGGGCACGGGTCACTTACTGGAGGATTCTCTGCATCTTGAAGTCTTTAAACCATGATTTGAGGACTTCAATAGCTGAGACATAGATGAGAGGATTATTCCAGGAGTGGGTGGGTGAGATTCTGTGGCCTGCATTGTGCAGTAGGTCAGACTAGATGATCATAATGGTCCCTTCTGACCTTAAAGTCTATGAGTCTATTGTTTTTGAGCTGAGCAATGAAAACAGCAGGCAGGCTCATTCCATGTTTCTCCTGCAATAGCCCATGGGAGGATTTATTTAGCTTATAAATAAATAAAGATATGCCAGTCTCCTAGAACTGGAGCAACCTTGAAAGGTCATCGAGTCCAGTCCCCTGCCTTCACTAGCAGGACCAGGTACTGTCCCCTGACAGATTTTTTTGCCCCAGATCCCTAAGTGGCTCCCTCAAGGATTGAACTCACAACCCTGGGTTTAGCAGGCCAATGCTCAAACCACTGAGCTATCCCTCCCCCAGGAGGAATTCAGGAAAATCCTGGGACTGTTTCTATTGGACTTTGGGTCAGTAACATTTTGCTTTTAAACATCCAACGACCTTAATTTGGGGCCACAGTTGACACGATGCCATCTCTGCAATCAGAAGAGCAGATTGGGGAGGGGGACCCATAAATGCTGCTTCAGCACAAGAATTCCCTGGGGCAGAAAGCTTCCAGATGGGGCCTCATAGAAGCAGGGGAGCTATGCACCACCAGCCACTTACTGAGTATTTGGAGAGGCGTCTTTCAGCCCGTGTGTGCTTGTTCCAGCTTCAACTGTGGAATGGTAAAGGCTCCTAGAGCTGGGCCAGGGCCTTTAGACAACAGGGTGATTGTTACGACGTGATTATTTACCAGGTACATGAACTTGGACTTCTGGAGTGCTAGGCAGGCAGAGCGGAGCAAGCCCCCACGCCCCGACCCTACTCCCTGGCAGGCGCGCTGGGTGGGCGGAGTGGGTCAGGTCGCTGGGGTGTCCATTTTTCTGGTGCCCCCAATTGGCCGGGGCCCTTGGGCATAGTGGGTAATTGGCCACTGTTGGTTGTGCTGCATTAATTTCATTTAAACTTATATTAAAATATTGATTTTAATCATACGCATGTTTGAACTTTTATCATTTTGCGCCATTTTCTTTCAGCATTTATATTCTAGTCAAAATATTAATTTTAATCTTATATTTATATATGCAAATATTTTTGTCAGTATTGCTTCGTTTCATTTAAACTTTGCTATTCTATTACAATTAATATTTTAATATTGTATATACACATAGTTTATCCACTCTACTATATTTAACGCTTTACTATAATATAAACATCAAAACAAAATGAATTGACACCGAAACGAAATGTTTTTCCCTCCCTGAAATGATTCGTCGCTGTCACCATGATGGTTCTGAATTGAAATTCTTCTGAAATTTTCGGACGTGGGAAATCTTAAAATTTTGGCTTTTCGTTCAGTCTGGAATGGGGAAAATAGAAACATCAGATTCCTGCAGGACGGAATTCCCAGTTTCTGATCATCCCGACTCACCAGCAACACCTGCGGTAAGGCAGGCCACAGAATACACTGTATAGAGGCCCAGCTATGAAAATGCCTCTCGAGATCTGGATTCACTGCAAACATGAGGAAGCCTTCTTGCTGGTTAAGACACAACACTAGGCCTGGAGAGGTGGATTCAGTTACCAGCTCTTCCACACTCTCCCTGTGTCAACTTGGGACTCCATCAACCTATGACTCACTTTCCCCAGCCTTCCTGCCTGCTTGTTGTGTGATAAATTCATTAATGTTTATGAGGGGCCCAGATAATGTGGCGAAGGAGGCTATGTAGGAGGAGGCCCCTCTGGCCTCTGGAGAATGTGAGAACACCTTCAACTCAGCTTCCCCGTGATCAGGGGAATAGACATGATGGGGTGGGTGTGAAAGTGGCAGGTTCCACGCACAGGGGTCACAGGAGTGGTGGTGAAATCCCAGCTGGGCAGCTTTCTGTTCCCTTTGCTGATGACGTGACCTGTTTGCTTATTGCTATAAACATTAAGGGACCAGGTCCCTGGGTAGTGTAAATCGGCCACCACTCTATGGGGCCAGCTGGGGTAAATCAGCCATAGCTCCATTGACGTGAAAGGCGCTAAACTGATTTACACCAACTGAAGAGCTGGCTTGAAAACCTAGCTGACTCGACCTATATTTTTTCCACCGAGTCACTCCCACCTGGTCCTTTCATACAGGTCTTCGATTCACAATAACGCAGCCTAAACCCAGCTCGACCCGAGTCCTGGCTCCAGTCTTCTGAGAATAGACATTTGGGATGGAGAGTGTTTGGATTTCATCATCTCTTTGGCATAGCATCAAACTTCTCTGTCTGCGCAGAGATGTTTCCCCGTGGGGGGAATGGCCCACTGGCACACCAGGAACAATGATGCAAGATTGCAGCCACTTGCACCGGGATTTATTAAAACATGAGTCGTCCTCAGCCATCTCATGATGGAAAGCATAAATGAACATCAAGGGGCTGAGCGAGGCCTTTGGAGACTCCCAGAGACGCTGCCAGCAAATTAGCTACATCAGGGGCTATTAAAAGTTTTGTGTCTGAAATTGCAGTTACACTCTGGTTATAATAGCCCTGGGGAAGTTCCACTGTGATTGGTCTCCATGGGGCCGACTCTTCCTAGCCACACATTGCCTTGTGCAAGGTGAATGTAAAATATTCCCTAAGTGTTTATTCTGCACACTTTGGTCTCAGGTAAATGACTGCACCAGGTAGGGGGCATAGATTCACAGATGGTTTTAAGGCCAGAGAGAACCCTTAGGTCAGCCAGTCAGACCACCTACATAACACAAGCCAGAGAATTTCACCCAGTTACCCGTGCATTAATTCCAATAACTTGTGTTCGGCTAAAGCATCTTCCAGAAAGGCATCCTGAGACGTATAAACAGGGGAATTTGAGTAGGAGTAAAGAAGTTCGTTTACTCAGTATTTGGCACTGGTGTGATTCCTGCTGGACGACTGTGTCCAGTTCTCATGCCGACAATTCAAAGAGCATCTTTATAAATTGGAGAGGGTTCAAAAAAGAGCCATGAGAATGATTAAAGGACTGGAAAACATGAGTCAAGGAGCTCAATCTATTTCACTTAACAAAGAGATGGTTGAGGGATGACTTGATCCCTGTGAATACTTACCTAGCAGCCAAAGTCGAACAAGATCTAAGAGTTGGAAGTTCAAGCTAGACAAATTCAGATGGGAAATAAGGTATACGTGTTTTTAACAGTGAGTGTAATTCACCAATAGAACAATTTACCAAGGGCTGTGGTCGATTCTCCATCACTGGCAATTTTTAAATCAAGACTCGGTGTTTTTCTAAGAAATCAGCTCTAGTTCAAACAAAAACTCAAAGATTCGAAGGCCAGAAGGGACCATTGTGATGATCTAGTCTGACCCCCTGTATAGCACAGGCCAGAGAACGGCCCCGAAATAATTCCAAGAGTGGATCTTTTAGAAAAACATCCAATTATTTTGGGGCAATTCTCTGGCCTGTGCTATACAGGAAGTTAAACTAGATGGTCACAGTGGTTCCGTCTCACCTTAGGAGCTATGAATCCAGTCTGGATTTGAAAATCTCAAGAGACGGAGAATCCATCACTTCCCTGGGTAGTTTGCTCCAGTGGTCAATTACCCTCATTGTTAAAAAATGTGTGCCTTATTTCTAATTTGCGTTTGTCTGGATATCAATAACTTCAGCTAAGATCTGCTTAAAGATTTATTTTTTTTTAATGCTTGTATCACCAGTTGTGACAGGTCATGGTTGTACTGATGATGCATAAACCACAGTGGAATCTAGCTTACTCATGGCTAACAAGAACAGAGTTGGGCAAAAGGTTTGGCACACATAACGTGCTCAGTGAATTTTGCCTTTTTCCATTTGCCAATTGTCCATGTACAAACGCAGTGTCAAGACACTACTGATGCATTTAGGGCCATATTCTCAGCTGGTGTAAATCAGTGTAGTCTCTTACTTTGAAACTTTAGTCTGGCAGACAATGGCCTAAGGCAATCCAGTGGAAAGAAGATGCAACTTTTTGAAGGTGATGGTCCTGAGCCCATGGAACAGATTACCAAGGGATTTGTAGACTTTCCATCAGTATTGGATGTCTTTTTCTAAATGATATACCCTGCCAAATGGTTAGGCACAGTGCAGGAATTACTGGGTGAGGTTCTCTAGATGATCACAGTGGGCCCCTCCAGCTTTAAATCTATGAGCTCATGACAATTTTTCTCAAATGCAATCATGATTCGAACTTATTGGCCGTTATCGGCAATTACTCTTGGCCTGAGGTTCACGAGCTATTAATAGTCAACATTCCAGCTGGTTTGACTGAAAGTGAAGATCGTACATGGTCTGGTTCTGTTCTGTGCTTGGTTGAGCATAACTCTGTGCTGGGAATTTTTACCCTAAATGTTCAGGTCATAAGTGAATGTCTACACCACAAAAAAAAAAAACATCAAAACCCTGTGCCAGCAAGTCTCAGAGACAGGGTCAACTGAGCCGGGCTTGTGCAATGGGGCTAAAAATAGCAGTGTAGACGTTCAGTCTTGGGCTGGAGCCTGGGATCTGAGACACGCCCTGCTCCCCAGGTTTCAGAGCCTGGATTCCAGCCTGAGCCCGAATGTCTACACTGTTACTTCTAGCCAAGTAGCGTGATCCCCACGATCCCAAGTCAGTTGACCCAGCCTGCATTGGGTCTTTATTTGCGGTGCAGACGTAACCGTACTGTCTGTGAAATTTTACAATCTTCGTTTCACATTCAAAACCTTCTGCTGCCAACACACCACTCCCACGGAATCACAGAAATGTCGGGCTGGAAGGGACCTCAAGAGGTCATCTAATCCTTCCCCTTCCTTTCCTAACCACCAGCATCCAGTGCTTTATTTACTAGACTACTCCCAGTTGCATAACTTCAGCTGCAGTTTAGGTTAGGCTGATTCCTAACTGAATTAAACTAACCCCAAATAAGCCTGATCTAAACCAATATCAGAATGTCTGGTCCAGTTGGAAAATGGGGTTTTGTTCGCCAGTGGAGCATTGTGATGGTTTGTGTAAAAAAAACGAAAGCCCCAAAACTGAAACATTTTCCAGCTACAAAACAAACAACAAAAACACAGCACAAAAAACAAAGCACAACAAAAACAAAACAAATGAAAAATAACCCACAACCAAAAATTGTTGAGGAAATCTGACATTCCACAGGGAGAAAATAATTTTGTTAAAAATGCAATTTGGGAATTTTTCAACCAAGCCCTAACGGAGTAATATTTTCTAAAGTGCCCATGTGGCTTGAACCTGGCCTACAGCCAGATTTTGTGCTCGTAAAAAATGTATGCAGTATTGCTGTAGCTGTGTTGGCCCCAGAATATGAGAGAAACAAGGTGGGTGATGTAATAGCTTTTATGGGACGCTGGTAAAAGAGACAGCCCCTTTTTGCGAACAGGGGCTGCTAACAGGGAGTTTTGAGAGGGATTTCTCCAGGTAAAGCAGGAGCAAATACAGGACCCTTGGGGTAAGTGGCTGTCTGTAGTGTGTGTTTGGGGGTACTTGCTGTGTGCTGACCTTGTGTCTGTCTGTTTGTTCATTTGTTTGTTTGCAGGACCGTGAGGTGTGGCTGGCAGTTGGAAGCTGTGAGCTTCTACACCAGGCTTGAAACCTAGAAGCCTCTGTTCAGTGGCTGAGCCTTAATCAGGGGGCGGGGCTAATCAGGGAGGCCAGGGCTTTATAAAGCAGCGAGCAAGCGACCAGGGGCTGCTAACAGGGAGTTTTGAGAGGGAGTTGGGAAGGGGCGAGCTATACTTGCCATTCCCAAAACCTTTAACCCAAACTAAAGCCAGAGGCAGAGCAACCAGGGGAGCGGAGGGGACGGGGCTGCAGACAGGGGAGTTTGAGAGGGAGAGCAAGAGATCCTGCGGCTGAACAGGCTACCAGGTGAGAGTGAGTACTAGCTGTTGGTGGGAGTGTGTGTGTTTGACTGTTTGAATTTAAATTTTGATTCTGATTTCAGGTGATTTCAGTTTCAGCTGTTGTGGCAGTTGGGACTGAGTGCCCGACCCTGTTCCCTTGAGTGTTTGAGAGGGAGTTTGACAGAGGGAGGCCTACGATGGTTAGGAAGGCCCGCAACACCTGTGCCAGCACTGCTTCTGTCTCCTCCACCTGCGCCTGTAGCCAGACAGAGCGCCTGAACATGGATGCTTCTACCTAGATCCTGGTGTGGTTTTGCAGGGACTGTAACTTGCAATTCCCATTTACTGATATCCAGGCTGGGGGGACCATCCAATGTGACAGGTGCCTGCTGGTGGAATCTCTCAGGCAGCAGGTGGGAGAGCTACAGGAGCAGGTGGCTAGACTGAGGAGCATCCAAGTCCATGAACAATTCCTGGACAGTGTCCATGTGGAGACAGCTGAGGTAGCTGTCCCAGTACACAGGACTGCTGACACACCACTGATGGAGGAGGAAATGGCTCAGGGTGGACACTGGCAGCTGGTTACTTCTGGCAGCAGGCAGTGCTCCACCCCTGCTCCAAACCCTGCCGCCATGGTAATAGGAAACCGTTATGCTCTTCTTGATACAGGAGAGAAGGAATCTCCCCCTACAGCAGAGGAGGAGAAGCCTCGTACCCCTAAGGCTGGGAAGTCTGCTGCCACCACTGCGAATAGGAAACGTAGGGTAGTGGTGGTCAGAGACTCTCTGCTGAGGGGGATGGAGGCGCCCATCTGTCGCCCTGACATTTCATCTCGGGAGGTATGCTGCCTGCCAGGGGCCCATATCCGAGACGTTACGGAGCCATTGTCGAGGATTATCTGGCCCTCTGACTACTACCCCATGCTACTCATCCATGTGGGCACAAATGATACTGCGAGGTGTGACACTGAGCAGATCAAGAGTGACTACAGGGCTCTGGGCGTACGGGTGAAGGATTTTGGAGCGCAGGTGGTATTCTCTTTGATCCTTCCTGTCAAAGGTAAGGGCACGGGGAGAGACAGGTGCATCGTGGAGGTGAATGCTTGGCTGCGAAGATGGTGTCGCCAGGAGGGCTTTGGCTTCCTCGACCACGAGATGCTAATCCAGGAAGAACTGCTAGGCAGAGATGGCGTTCACCTTTCGAGGAGGGGAAAGACCCTATTTGGATACAGACTGGCTAACGTAGTGAGGAGGGCTTTAAACTAGGTTCGATGGGGTCAGGTGAGCAAAGTCCACAGGTAAGTGGAGAACATGGGGACCTGGGAGATGGGTCGGAAATAGGAGGGACCGTGGGCTCTAATGACAAAGAGATAGGAGGGGCAAAACTGGGAGGCAAGATCAAATCAGTATCTTAGATGCCTGTATACAAATGCGAGAAGTATGGGTAATAAGCAGGAAGAACTGGAAGTGGTAATAAATAAATTCAACTATGACATTGTTGGCATCACCGAAACTTGGTGGGATAATACACATGATTGGAATGTTGGTATGGATGGGTACAGCTTGCTCAGGAAGGACAGACGGGAAAAAGGGAGGAGGTGTTGCCTTATATATTAAAAATGTACACACTTGGACTGAGGTGGAGATGGACATAGGGGACGGAAGTGTTGAGAGTCTCTGGGTTAGGCTAAAAGGGGTAAAAAACAAGGGTGATGTCATGCTAGGAGTCTATTACAGGCCACCTAATCAGGTGGAAGAGGCTATTTTTAAACAACTAACAAAATCATCCAAAGCCCAGGATTTGGTGGTGATGGGGGACTTCAACTATCCAGATATATGTTGGGAAAATAACACAGCAGGGCACAGACTATCCAATAAGTTCTTGGACTGCATTGCAGACAACTTTTTATTTCAGAAGGTTGAGAAAGCTACTGGGGGGAAGCTGTTCTAGATTTGATTTTAACAAATAGGGAGGAACTCATTGAGAACTTCAAAGTAGAAGGCAGCTTGGGTGAAAGTGATCATGAAATCATAGAGTTCACAATTCTAAGGAAGGGTAGAAGGGAGTACAGCAAAATAGAGACAATGGATTTCAGGAAAGCGGATTTTGGTAAGCTCGGAGAGCTGATAGGTAAGGTCCCATGGGAATCAAGACTGAGGGGAAAAACAACTGAGGAGAGCTGGCAGTATTTCAAAGGGACACTATTAAGGGCACAAAAGCAAACTATTCCACTGGGTAGGAAAGATAGAAAATGTGGCAAAAGACCACCTTGTCTTAACCACGAGATCTTGCAAGAACTAAAAAATAAAATGGAGTCATATAAAAATGGAAACTAGGACAAATTACAAAGGATGAATATAGGCAAACAACACGGGAATGCAGGGGCAAGATTAGAAAGGCAAAGGCACAAAATGAGCTCAAACTAGCTACAGGAATAAAGGGAATCAAGAAAACTTTTTATCAATACATTAGAAGCAAGAGGAAGACCAAGGACAGGGTAGACCCACTACTCAGTGAGGAGGGAGAAACAGTAACAGGAAACTTGGAAATGGCAGAGATGCTTAATGACTTCTTTGTTTCGGTCTTCACCGAGAAGTCTGAGGGAATGCCTAACATAGTGAATGCTAATGGGAAGGGCGAAGGTTTAGAAGACAAAATAAAAAAAGAACAAGTTAAAAATCACTTAGATAAGTTAGATGCCTGCAAGTCACCAGGACCTGATGAAATGCATCCTAGAATACTCAAGGAGCTAATAGAGGTGGTATCTGAGCCTCTAGCAATTAACTTTGGTAAATCATGGGAGACAGGAGAGATTCCAGAAGACTGGAAAAGGGCAAATATAGTGCCCATCTATAAAAAGGGAAATAAAAACAACCCAGGAAACTACAGACCAGTTAGTTTAACTTCTGTGCCAGGGAAAATAATGGAGCAAGTAATTAAGGAAATCATCTGCAAACACTTGGAAGGTGGTAAGGTGATAGGGAATAGCCAGCATGGATTTGTAAAGAACAAATCATGTCAAACCAATTTGATAGCTTTCTTTGATAGGATAACGAGTCTTGTAGATAAGGGAGAAGTGGTGGATGTGGTATACCTAGACTTTAGTAAGGCATTTGATACGGTCTCGCATGATATTCTTATCAATAAACTAGGGAAATATAACTTAGATGGGGCTACTATGAGGTGGGTGCACAACTGGCTGGATAACCGTACTCAGAGAGTAGTTATTAATGGTTCCCAATCCTGCTGGAAAGGTATAATGAGTGGGGTTCCGCAAGGGTCTGTTTTGGGACCGGCTCTGTTCAATATCTTCATCAACGACTTGGATATTGGCATAGAAAGTACGCTTATTAAGTTTGCAGATGATACCAAACTGGGAGGGATTGCAACTGCTTTGGAGGATAGAGTCATAATTGAAAATGATCTGGACAAATTGGAGAAATGGTCAGAGGTAAACAGGATGAAGTTTAATAAGGACAAATGCAAAGTGCTCCACTTAGGTAGGAACAATCCGTTTCACACATACAGAATGGGAGGAGACTGTCTAGGAAGGAGTACGGCAGAAAGGGATCTAGGGGTTATAGTGGACCACAAGCTAAATATGAGTCAACAGTGTGATGCTGTTGCAAAAAAAGCAAACTTGATTCTGGGCTGCATTAACAGGTGTGTTGTGAGCAAGACACGAGAAGTCATTCTTCTGCTCTACTCTGCGCTGGTTAGGCCTCAACTGGAGTATTGTGTCCAGTTCTGGGCACCGAATTTCAAGAAAGATGTGGAGAAATTGGAGAGGGTCCAGAGAAGAGCAACAAGAATGATTAAGGGTCTAGAGAACATGACCTATGAAGGAAGGCTGAAGGAATTGGGTTTGTTTAGTTTGGAAAAGAGAAGACTGAGAGGGGACATGATAGCAGTCTTCAGGTATCTAAAGGTGTCATAAGGAGGAGGGAGAAAACTTGTTCATCTTAGGGCTGGTCCACACTAACCCCCCGATTCGAACTAAGATACGCAACTTCAGCTACGTTAATAACGTTCGATCTTCAAAGCACTTACCGCGGGTCCACACGCGGCGGGCAGGCTCCCCCGTCGACAGCGCTTACTCCTCGCGGCGAGCAGGAGTACCGGTGTCGACGGCGAGCACTTCCGGGATCGATTTATCGCGTATAGACAAGACGTGATAAATCGATCCCAGAAGATCGATTGCTTACCGTCGAACCCGGAGGTAAGTATAGATGTACCCTTAGCCTCTAAGGATAGAACAAGAAGCAATGGGCTTAAACTGCAGCAAGGGAGGTTTAGGTTGGACATTAGGAAAAAGTTCCTAACTGTCAGGGTGGTTAAACACGGGAATAAACTGCCCAGGGAGGTTGTGGAATCTCCATCTCTGGAGATATTTAAGAGTAGGTTAGATAAATGTCTATCACGGATGGTCTAGACAGTATTTGGTCCTGCCATGAGGGCAGGGAGCTGGACTCGATGACCTCTCGAGGTCCCTTCCAGCCCTAGAATCTATGAATCTATGAATAAGCAATTTTGAGCTTACACGGTGTCTTCTTCTGAACAGCTCTGTATGTCTACATTTACTGAGGATTGACGCTGCAGCAATCGATCCACCAGAGGTTGATTTAGCGGGTCTAGTGAAGACCCACTAACTCGACCGCAGATTGCTCTCCCGTCGACTCCGGTAAACCACTGGAATGAGAAGCGTAAGGTATGTCGACAGGAGAGTTTCTCCCATCGACCCAGCACTGTGTAAACTCCGCAGTAAGTTGACCTAAGCTACGTCACATAGCTGGAGTTGTGTATCTTAGGTCGACTTAGTCGTAACTGGACCAGACAGTGTAGATCTGCCCTAAGCTCGAAAGTTTGTCTCTCTCACCAACAGAAGTTGGTTTAATCAAAGATAGTACCTCAAGCGCCTTGTCTCGCTAGTAAAAAATATGTCAACTGCGGGCGGGGAGGAAATGATTTTTAAAAACTGAAATAGTGATCCCAGTACAACCCCTGGTGTGCATGCAATTACACTGATATAAAGGTGCATTATGCCATTATAGCTTATTTCCCTTCCGGTGTGGATATAAGAACCTTTATACTGCTTTAATTACACCTGTCCTGGAGAGATGTGCACTGCCACAATGAAAGCAACTCTTCAGCGATATGTCATGAAAATCACACTCCTATAACCGCGTCAGTCACGGGATGCCCAGGCACAAGGAAACCATAGGAAGAATATAAGAGGTACTACTTTTATGTGTAGTCAAGGGCTTAAGGGAGCCTAAGACACTTAGACACAGATTTTTAGAAGTATTTAGGTATTGCTGTGCTCAGCATTGTAATGCTTAATTGATTTAGGAGTCTAAGTGTCATTTTCAAAAGGGATTTAGGCACATTGGAGCCAAAATCCCATTGCCAGTCATGGGCAAGGCCTAACAGAGCAGATCCAAGAAAGAGATACAGAATAATGAGGCATTCTGCGGCCATGAAAAAAGCTAATGCAATTCTAGGATGCGTCAGGTGAGATATTTCCAGTAGAACTAGGGAAGTGTTACTACCATTATACAAGGCACTGGTGAGACCTCACCTGGAATATTGTGTGCGGTTTTGGTCTCCCATGTTTCAGAAAGATGAATTCAAACTAGAGCAGGTGCAGAGGACTACTAGGATGATCTGAGGAATGGAGAACCTTTAGGACAGGAGACTTAAGGAGCTTGGCTTGTTTAGCATAACCAAACGCAGGCTGAGGGGAGTTATGATTGCTCTCTATAACTACATCAGAGGGATAAACACCAGGGAGAGAGAGGAATTATTTAAGTTAAGCACCAATGCCGGAACAAGAACAAATGGATGTAAACTGGCCAACAACACATTTAGGCTTGAAATTAGAAGAAAGTTTCTATCAGAGGAGTGAAGTTCTGGAACAGCCTCCAAAGGGGAGCAGAGCAGTGAGGGCCGAAGACATAGCTGGCTTCAAGCTTGAGCTTGATAAGTTTATGCGGGGGATGATATGATGAGATTGCCTACGACATCTAGCTCAAATGCAAATGCTAGCAGCAAATATCTCCAATGACCAGAAACAGGACACCAAATAGGTCGGGCTCTGACTTACTACAGATAATTCATTCCCAGGTGTCTGGCTGGTGGGTCTTGCCCACATGTTCAGGGTCCAACTGAGTGGCGTATTTGGGGTTGGGAAGAAATTTTTCCCCAGGTCACACTGGTAGAGACCCTGGGGGGTTTTCACCTTTCTCTGCAGCATGGGGCATGGGTCACTTGCTGGTTTAAACTAGTGTAAATGGTGGATTCTCTGTAACTTGAAGTTTTTAAATCGTGATTTGGGGACTTTGGTAACTCAGCCAGAGGTTAGGGGTCTGTTACAGGATTGGGTGGGTGAGGTTCTGTGACTAGATGATCACAATGGTCCCTTCTGGCCTTAAAGTCTATGACTTGCGACCGCCGAGCCCCCCATCAGAGTCTAGACTGCTCTGAATGGCAACGTGAGCTCAGATCCTGCTATTCAACCATCCTGACTCTCTTCAGCCCCACAGCGGAGCCTGTGGCTTGTCCAGACCTGCTGCCCAGGAAGCGTGTGTGTGAATTGGGAGAGTGGAGGATGGACGTGAAGGAATCAGTCAGAACCCTGCAGGTTGCAGGGTCATACCCTGCTGCTGGGAAAGCCACCTGCATGGGGAGTGCTGTAGCTAGTTGAATGCTCCGTATCTACAGCCAACTCCAGGCTCATACTTTTAATTCCCTGAACCAACTGGGGTCCCATGAAGTGGGGCACTCTCCCCCTCCCCCTCCATCCCACATAGAGAAACCCAGTAGATGTGGGCTCCAATGGAGCTGGAGAACACCTCCTCTCCAGATCCATGCCCAATGCTAACATCAAGAGCCTGTTAACAGAAATACCTCCCCTGATTTCAAGTGGGATACCGAGAGGGGCTGTCTTCATTATAGTGCACCCTAAGCAAGTATGTTGATCAATTGGAGAAGGTTCAGAGAAGAGCCACATGACTGATTAAAGGATTAGAAAACATGCCCTACAGTGATAGACTCAAAGAGCTCAAGCTATTTAGCTTTATAAAGAGAAAGTTCAGGGGTGATTTGATCCCAATCTATAAGTACCTACATGGGGAACAAATATTTAATATCTGGCTCTTCAATCCAGCAGAGAAAGGTCTAACACGCTCCAATGCCTGGAAGTTGAAACTAAACAAATTCAGACTCGAAATAAATTTTTGACAGTGACGGTAATTAACCACTGGAACAACTTCCCAAGGATGTTGATGGATTCTCCATCACTTGAGCACTGATATCCTCCAACACCTTTCCCTGAAGGACAGATGAGTTCTTCCACAGCTGATGGGGAAAGAATCCTACAGTGCGCATGAAGAAATAGTAACACGGGCACAGGGCTTTGCTGTGAGGATGCTCGCTCCTGGGCTAGCTTAACCTGGGTGCTAATCACTGGGGTTAACGGCGTAGCGAAGACATACCCAAAGTCATGGAAAATGCTCGGCTGTGTAACCTCAATATGTCGCATGGCCAGAGATAGCAGTGAGCTCAACAAGCCCAGATTATGTCCCATATCAAACAGGGGTGGGATCCATTCCTTCTCCTCGGCTGACTCCAATCTTCTGCCCCTGAACTGGTGGGGCCTCTCCAGTCCCCACAGCCAGGCATTTCCTCTTTCCCCCAGAATTTGCTACCAGTTAGGCCCACACAGAGGTTCAGAAAGTGACTCTCTGGCTCTCAGGTATAGTGAGCAGGGTTCTGGGTGGTAGCTGTGGCTGGTGCTATACGTAGGCTTGGATGGATTAGATTTTTATGAGTAAACGTTGATGAACATCTATTTCACCAGACAACCACAAACTGAAGATAAAATATTTCCATCAATAATAATTGAAATTCACAGCTAGGCAAAGTAAGAAAAATGCTGCTTGAGAACTTCCTAAGTTTAACTTAAGGCTATTTAGTTTGTACATTTGACATATGCTGTCGACAATTTGCGTTTTCTCGGTAAAAAAGCTTTACCTTTTAATCTCAATGTCTATGGTTATTAAATAATGATTGTCTCTGACCCCCAATTTCCAGCAACTACGAAAACTTAAAATTGATAAAAATCACAGAAAAAAATACTTAAAACCCATACTTTTGTGCACCTGTAAAAATGTAAATAGATAAAAATTGAAAAAAAATGCTTAAAATAAACATCGATATTATCCATCGAAATAATAAAAAAATAAAAATCGAATTCTGCCAAGCCTAGCTATAGAGAAGGTTAGACAGATGATCTAATGGTCCCTTCTGGCCTTGACCTCTGTGATGCTAAGTGGGGATTCCCCCAGAGTTTCTGTGGTAGAGGGGACTCCTTCCCAGACCCCAATCAGCAGCTGCCTAAACTGTTGTGTCCTGGTCAATGCCCTCCTGTAGTGACTGGGGCAGAATATGTGTGTGTGAGATTTTTGCCCCAGGAGCTGGGAAAGCTCAGGTCCGGTTAAGGTCTCTCTGCCCGGAGCAGTGCATGAACGAGGCCTTCACTGCAACACAACAGGAACTGAAACAGACCAGCCACAGAACTGTTGATTACTGCAGAGGGGATGCTGGGTACTGAAGGCATAGGGTGGTTTTATCACATTATGAATGAGGATGTCAAGTGTTGAGCCCAGCCGGCCTGCAATGTCTTCCCAAGTGACTCAGGTGACTTGGCCATCTGCTCAGTACATCGGAGTCCATGCCAGCCCACCAGCTTTATGCATGATCCAACAAAAGCTGGATGGAGAAGACCTCACAGAGAGCCTCACACATGCTGGAGGAAGGTCGTGGCTTCCAACCTTGCCCGCCTCAGCCTTAATATAGAGCAGACCACAGCATTGGCAGGAGGCTGGGCTATTTGAAAATGGGTGATCTAAAGTGTTCACTCTACGCTCCACCAGCAGGAGAATGCATGAATGAATGGACGCTGAGAAAACAGAAGGAAGTGACTCTCTAATCTTGCGGGACTAAGAACAGATCTTTTTGGTTCCATGGCGATTTTAAAAATTGAGAAAAACAATAATTTTGGGTTGGACTGAAAAGGAAAATTTTCAGCAAATCAAAGTAAAAAAAAATTCATTTTGGGTTGAAACATTTTGATTTTGAGTATTTTAAACCTTTATTTAGTTTGTAAAAAGTAAAATTAAAGGACGTTTCTAAACACAAAGTCATTTTGAATCAAAATATCTAAATATTTTGGCTTGATTTTGAGCATTTTTAAACATGTGACTTTTTTTAAAATAAAAGGAAATTTTGAAACCAAAAAAAGGATATGTTTTGTTTGAGCATTTTTATTTAAAAAAAATAAAATTCAAGATTTCAAATTGAAAAACCAAAAGGATTTCCCCCCCAGAAAAGTCCGAATGAAATATTTTGATTTCTTCAGAATGTTATTTTTAATTTTTCCCCCTCAAAACCAGTGGTTCTCAACTGATGGCCCATGGACCACTGGTGGTCTATGGTGACTTTTTCGGTGGTCCACACGAATATTGTCAAAAGCCATACAGTGTGAGCAGGTACTGCCATTAGGCTGTTTTATGCCATGTTCACAAGCACACAGCGTGTCATCCATAGTGTCATCTAGGACGCGACCGCGTTGTGTTGCCAGTAACTTCCGTCTAAGGCTCTGAGCGTCAGTGTAGCTCCCGCCGTCGTGCTGAGTGGTTGTCGTGTCGTTCGTACTGTGCTAAATGGGACATCTATATGAGTGATTTATAATTACTATACATCTCCGAAAATAAATTGTCCATTCGAAAAATCAAAATTTCGTTGTAACCCCACTGATCTGAGATAATGGCAACGACAGGAAGGAATGTTAAGCGCAAGCATTTGAAGGACAACATCAAATTCGGCTTCACTTGTCAAGAAAAAGAAGGCATGGATTAAATGTGTTATTTTTTTCAAAATCTTCGGGAATGACTCAATGAAGCCAGCTGAGCTGAAACTCCATCTTGAAAAGTGTCATCCAAAATTGTTGCAAAAGGATGAAGATTATTTTGAGCGGCGGTTATCAGGTCTGAAATGACAGCGCCTCGATTCAACAGGTGCGTTCTACAAAAATACAAGCAATGCAGTCACCACTTCCTACATTGTTGCATACAAAGTTGCACAGGCCAAAAAGCCTCATATCATTGTAGAGCAACTTGTGCAAAACAGATGGTCCGGCTAGTTTTTGGCGAGAAAGCAGCAAGGAAGCTAAATGATATATCTGTCTCTAATGACACAATATCAAGACGGATAAATGAAATATCACAGAACATCAATGAACAAGTTGTGGATGAAATAAAGAAGTCTCCATTGTTTGCCATATAACTGGATGAATTGACCGACATCGCATTGTGCTCTCAGCTATTGTTGTTTGCATGATATATGGTTGAGGGAGACTTCAAAGATGAGTTTCTTTTTTGTAAGACTCTTGATACCACCACAGAGGCTCAGGATGTGATGGAAATTGTTAACAATTTCTTTGAAGTGCATGGTCTGGATTGGGCAAATCTTGTGGGTGTCACCATTGATGGTGCACCAGCCATGCTGGGCTCAAGATCAGGCTTCCAAACGTTGGTGAAACAGCACGCTCCAATGGTAATCGGAGTTCATTGCTTCATTCATAGGGAAGCTTTGGCATCAAGAACATTGCCTGGTCAACTCAACGCCATTTTCAAAGGGTTGGTGAATGTGGTGAATTTACATCAAATCATCGGCTCTGAACACCAGGCTGTTCAAAAGATTTTGCCAGGACATGGGTTCTGACTTTGATGTGTTGCTGTTCTACACTTCTGTACGGTGGTTGTCAGCAAGGAACGTACTCAACAGAGTTTTCCAATTGAGAGAGGAGTTGGATTTGTTTCTCCAGGCTCAAGGGAAAGAGGAATTCCGAAATGTGCTGATGCAGTCAAATTTAGAATTTGCGTATCTTGTCGATATTTTTGGAAACTTGAACAAACTGAATCTTCAGCTGCAAGGGAAAGGTGCAAATCTGTTCTCTCACCAAAGCATCATCAAGGCTCTTCTTGACATATTGGAACTGTGGATCATAAGAGTCAAAAGCAATAATTTGGTTAAATTTCCATATGTGGATGCCATGCTCAGGAAAAAGGAAGCCATTCGGACGCAAATTCTTGATTATTTACGGAAGCTACGAGACGAATTCCAACGATACTTTCCGGAAGTGGACAGGACAAAGGATGGATTATCTTTCATCAGGAATCCATTCACAACAGATGTTAATAGCGTTCCAGAGGATCTGCAGGAGGAATTTTTGGATCTGAAAAATGATTTTGCAACCCAAGACGTGTACCAGCAGTCAAGCATGGAGAAATTTTGGGCCAGCATGACTGGGAGTTACCCAAATCTGTCAGCACACGCAGTCAGATTTCTTTTGCCATTTGCATCAATTTATATGTGTGAGATGGGATTTTCGTGTTTGTTGCACGTTAAGTCCAAACAGAGGAATCGGCTCGCAGTGGAAAGCAATATTCGTTGTGCATTATCATCAAGTACCACCTCAAACATTGAAAAGCTTGTCAGTGAGAAGAGAATCCAAACATCTAGTAATAAATAAATAAATTTCAAACCAAAATGTGTCTGCTCTTTTTAATCATGTTTCAACAAAAATTAAATAAATAAATAAAAAGGAGGTGATCCGCACAATTTTTTTGATTGGCCTGGTGGTCCATGGACTGAAACGAGTTGAGAACCACTGCTCAAAACCATTTGGCAAAGCCAACATGAATTTGTGAAACTTTTTGGCATGGCCAAATCTGCATTTTACATTGAAAAAAGGTTAGGTTAAAAATTTCACCCACTTCTGCTCTTTAATTCCCTTCTTCTCAGGTGTGACTTATGGGTGCAATATTTTTAGACAGAAGGAGGGGTCACCGGCTGCCGGCAGCCCCTTCATCAGCACAATCAGTGCCTCGTCAGTGTGTTATTTATTTTATATTGAACTCTAGTTACTCTGGCCTTACTTTTTATGTGCACCACTGCTCTTCAAACCCTGGTTTATACACGTTCTCAGGGGACGATGGGGGAGTGAGCAGGGAGTTTGAGAACTGGGAAATTGTTTTGGCATTGTGGGACAAGTATGTTAGCTGGATGTTGCTGCTAAAACTACTAGGAGAGCAGCAGTTAGTGATGCCGACATTCAAACAGTCATTGTTAAGTTTCAGGGTTAATAACCAAAGGGGTAGTTTGAGCCTCTCCCAGGGCGTTTCAGGTGGTCTGCAGACTCAGGCAGACGTCGGGAAGTTCCTCTTTGCAATGACGAGGGCCAGCAGCTGTGTGGATGGCTGCTGGAATACGCTGATGGCAAGTAAGGGATTCTGTAGCCAGGGAGTAGCTAGAACTCTGATCCATCTCTGAACTCCTGAAGATGGAGGAATAGCTGCTCACAAAAGAAGGTTTAGGGGCTCCACAGCTGTGCAGCTCCTTTCTGGCCCGTCCCCAGGGAGCCAGACAGACTCTTTGGTCACTGCTAGGGTTTCCGTTGGTTTCTACCCATGATGTCACATGGCTCAGAGAGGGTCTGCTGGAGGTGACAGTACTGCTCCCAACCGGTGTGACTAGGAGGAGGGAGTGTCCACAGGGCATGGCCCACTGGGAAGCTCGGAAGGGAGTTGAGCCTACAGAGAGAACTCACCTTGGAGATCAAAACAGGACTTGCCCAAGCCAGTCGGTCCTGAGTGCACATCGTCCCGGCTGGGGTGGGGGGCATCAGGAAAGTAACTGGTACCCCAGATGCCTCTCTGAGCTGAGTGGGTTACTCTAGGGCTTCTCTTTCCAGGGCACATGGGTTGTACTAGGCCTGGGCCCCTTTCCAGGCTGGCTGGGCTGAGATGGGCCCACTTTGGTCCCCTCTTGACCTGTGCCCACTCCAGCCAGGCCCCTCTCTTAGGCCGTGTGGGTCGGCATGGCGCCCTCTCCAGCAGGGTCCCCTTTCCACGTGGGCTGGGTAGGGAGAGCCCCCTCTGCAACAGAGTCCCCCTTCCAGGACGTGATGGTGCCTTCCCCACCCGGGTCCCCTTTCCACGTCACCATGGTGCCTTCCCCGCCCGGGTCCCCTTTCCACGCCACCATGGCACCCTCGGCGGCTGGGTCCCCTTTCCAGGCAGCGATGTTGGCGCCCTCTCCCGGGTCGGGCTTCTCCTTCCAGGCGTCCCCGGCCACGTTGGGCTCGCCGGCTTTCCAAGCGGTGTGGGTGGCCACGTGGCGCTCGAGCAGGGTGCGGTGGGAGAAGTACTTGTTGCAGATGCAGCACTGGAAGCGCTCGGGGCGGTGCGTGCGCATGTGGACATTGAGGGAGCTCTTCTGGGTGAAGCGCTTGCAGCAGATGGAGCACTGGAAGGCCCGCACCCCCGTGTGCGTCACCATGTGCTTCAGCAGGTAGTCCCGCAGCGAGAAGGAGCGCCAGCAGATGCTGCACTGGTGGGGCTTTTCGCCTGCAAGACAGCAGCACAGGAGGATGTAGGACGGGAAGGGAACTCCGGGGTCAGTGAGTCCAGACCCCTTCATCTGCAGCGGATCAGCTTCCCAGATACCCCAGCCTCAGCCCCAGCCCCAGCCCTGACCCCCTGGATTTCTAGGGCGCAGCACCAGACCTGACACCCTTTGGTCCCAGCTTTCAAGGGCAGAGGCCCAGCCCTGATCCACCCTCACGTCCCACCCTGGCCTTGACCCCTCCACCCCCGTCCCGGCTTCCTAGGGCTCAGCCCCAGTCCCGACACACTGCCCCCCACCACTCAAATCCCAGCTTCCTAGCTGTCAGCCCCTGGGGAAGAAATGGACCATTCATTGGAAACTGGCCTCTGTATATAGGTGCATTTCCTCCCTGGGAGCAAAGGGGGTCCGTCTCTACACCTCTGGGGAGACCCTTCACTCACGCTGGGCACCCCAATCCCTGAGGCCAGCTGTCCCGGAGAAGGGAGGGGAGAGCCCCTTTCTACACAGGTCTGTGTGACCCCAGCTGGGGTGAACGAGAGGTGGCCAGCATGCTCTGGCCAAGGGCAGACTGGCTCTCAGCCATAGGGGATGGAGGTGGGGATTGCCAGAGGGGAGTACCTGGGGCAGAGACCCTCAGCCAAGTGGGACGGTGGGGTGGAGAGTCACCAGGGGCAATCCAGATCAGGGAGCAAAAGCCCTCTGCTTCTTCCTCACCCATAGTGATTGAACACCCTTCTACACTGCACCACGTGACCCCAACTCCCTACTGGACATGGGGCCCCACCACCACCCCAGCATCATCCAGCTTTTCCGCGGCTGCGTCCATCTCGGGGTCTCGCAGCGTGTCTCAGGGCAGCTGGCCCTGGTGGGCGGTCAGTCGGGCCAGATCCATCTGGGGAGAACTGCTTTCTAAGTAGCTGGGCCGTGGTTATTAAGGAACACCTGGGCCTTATACAGGGTTATGAGGGCTCAGGCAGGGAAGTAAACAGGTAGGAGAAATGCCCGGGGAAAGAACTCCTCGGGACCTGCCTAGGAAGCTACCAACAGTGGGTTCCCCCTAGAGAACAGTCCCCAGAACGCAGAGAGACACCTCCTAAGGGGAGAGCGTCTCAGGGGCAGCTGGCCAGGGATCTCCCCAGGAAAGGAAACTGAGGAAGAGTGCTGCTTGACGGGGGAGGCAGAGAGAAGGACGCTGAGTCTCAGAGGAACCTGCTCACCAGGGAGCAAGAGAAGCACTCGAGGAAAGGAATTCTGTCCTGGTCCGAGGAAGGGTCGTCACGGTTCGACCTCTGTGGGGACCTTGACCCAAGAGGAGAGACCTTTCCCCAGCTGCTGGCAAGAGGCCCTGATTCTGGATCAAGAGGGCTCCCTGGTAAGGGACCTGGGGGGTCTGGACTACGGTTAGCTCCATCCCTTTCCCCTCTCCAGCGAGAGCGCTAGGGCGCAGACCGATCTGTGTAATGTTCTGCCTTTGGGTTAAAGAAACGAAACTGCTGAAGGGTGCTGTTCAATATACATAAGTCTCATTGGATTCATAGAAAGCCCAATAGGGGAAACTGAGGCAGAGACGTAATGGCGGCACTGCACCCGACCGCCAGGGGGCGCTCCAGGGGCAAGGGCTCCTGCTACACAGCACTTCCCTCACCTGGGGCTGCTGTCCCTGCTTTATAGACTGGAGACACGACTCTGGGAGGAGACACGACTCATCCCAGGGGCCCTGGACCCCAGTCCCACCAGTGATGGTCCCTGGAACAGCCCTCCTGCCCACATAACCCACTGGTGTGTGTGTGTCATGGGTCCCCCTCTCTGCCGAGCCCCCAGCTGCTACAGCCCCCAGCTCAGGAGGCCCCTGGTTTGACCCTGGGGATGTCAGCCACAAGGGCGGTCGTCACACTCACTCTCCATGAGCGCCCCAGCACCACCCAGAGTGGGAGAACAGGAGGCTGTTCATTGGCTCAGCCTCTGGTGCCGCCCCTGCTGAGGCTCTTCCAGCCAATCACAGTGAGAGAATTCACCCTGTGGCTTATACCAGCTGGGGAGGGAGCAAAGGGCATCTGCCCCCAGTGCCCCACACCCACCCGCCCCCTCACCTGAGTGGATGAACATGTGCTTGGTGTAGTTCTTGCGGGAGCTGAAGGTCTTCTGGCAGTGGCTGCACTGGTAGGAGGGCTCGGAGCAGCGGGAAGGCCCCGGGCGCTGGGCCTGCTCGGCATGCAGGGAGCCCGTCACCATGGCGCTGGGGCTGAGCTGTACCATGTTGGCAGCGCCGGCCTCCTGCTGGACGCTGTAGAAGCTCTGGGCAACGCCAGGCTGTGGCAGGTGGAACTGGAAGATGCTGGTGGTGGTGGTGGTGCTGGGGCCGGCGGCACTCACCTCGGCCTTCAGCTCCCGCTGGATGCCCAGGGAGGAGACGAACGCCAGGCCGCGGGGCTCGGGCGCCTGGGCCGGGAAGCCAGCCGCGGCTGGCTTGAAGTCTCCAGCCAGCGGCCTCATGTTGGAGGCCTCCAGGCTGCAATCGGCGCGGAACTTCTCGCCCTCCCGGGCCGCCCCCTGGCCGCCCTCCTCGCTCTGCCAGGCCGGGATGAAGGACTCGGAGAAGACGTCCTGCCCGCTGAAGAAATCCTGCCCCTCCACGGCGGGGTAGTCCAGCTGGACGCCGTCCTTCCTGCCCGCCCCGCCTCCGCCGCTCCTGCCCTCGGCGCCTTTGGCCTCGCTGCAGCTGGGGAAGTCTCCCCCGCCACATTCCCCGAAGCAGCTCAGCTTTCCCCCGCCCCCCTCCTCCTCCTCCTCGTCTTCCTCCTCCTCCTCCTCATCCTTGATGATGACGGGCAAGGCGTCGGAAAGCTGGAGCCGCACCGGCTGGCGCTGCTTGCGGCTGTGGCAGCTGGGCTGAGCCTCGGCCGGGTGCAGCCCGCCGTAGGGCCCCTCCCCGTCGCTGCCGGCGGCTGCCAGTTCCCCCTCGGACGCTGCCCTCTCCCTGGCCTCCCCCAGCTGCCTCTGCTGGGAGGAGAGCAGGTCGCGGAGCTTGTAGCGCACCTCCGAGGCGCACAGCAGCTTGGGGGCCTCCAGCTGGGTGGTGCCGGGGGGCTCCATCTCACCAGGCCGGGGGGCTGGGAGACCGACAGCACCCGGGCCCTCCTTGGTTTGCTCCTGGGGCTTGATGGCCAGCGGCCTGGGGACGGCGAGGGGCACGGAGGGGGCAGCGGCGGGCGGCTTGGGGCTGCGGCTCTGGGAGATGATCTGGGTGCACTCGTCGATGACCGTCTTGATCTGGAGGATGGAGGCGGCAGTCAGGATCTGCAAGGCCTCGGACTGGGCCACCACCAGGGAGCCGCTGTACATGAATTCCACCAGCTGCTGCACCACCTGGCTGGGCACCACGGCGGGCACCTCGATCTCCGAGTAGCCCAGCAGCAGCTTGTCGTGGAAGAAGGGGCTGCCGGCGGCCAGCACGCACCGGTGGGCCCGCAGGGTGGCCTCGTGGATGTGCACGGTCACGTCGCAGAAGTGCCCGCCCAGGCGCTGCCCGTTCAGCGTCTCCAGCAGGGACTTGCTGAAGTTCTGCAGGTGGATGTAATGGACGGCCTCAGCCATGGCTGCTTTGTTCTAGGCCGAGTGGTCAAGGTGGGGACGTATCTCCGTGCCAATGGTGGGGGGAGCGCTCAGGGCTCACCGGAGGGCTGGGTACACATCAGTGCCACGTGGAGGAGCCTGGGGGAGTGGAAACATCACGAGACGCTGCTTTGAGCACGGCTGTGGGAAGCACTTCATGCAAAACCTGAAACAGAGAACGAGACAAGGAACAGCAGCTGCTGGGTGGTTGTTGGTGGCTTGTGATATCAGACTAGATGATCTGGGGTCACTTCTGGCCTTACACGCCATGAATCTAAATAGCACAGCTGCCTCTAGCCCAAGTAGTCCCATTCTCTGCCTACCACCCTAAGCGCTTCTCCTCCTTATGGGACCATCCCTGACCTCAGCGGACACAGAGCACGGACAGGAGCGTTTGAAGAGCAAGGATGTTTGTGGGAAAGGGTGAGCAAGGTGAGGGATTTGAAAGGGCTGCGCCTGGAGTGAATGCTTAGTCGGGAGCAGCTAGTATCAATACCAACCCTTAGCTTAGTAGGCCAATGCTCAAACCACTGAGCTATCCCTCCCCCCGCCGCCCAGGTGGGAGTTTAAAGGGCAGAGTTTTACTGATCTAACTCCCTGGGTGGACGCTCTTCTGATATAGGCCAGCACAGTGTGGCTGGTAAAGCTGCACCCGTGCTAGGAGTGCTCTGCTGGTACAGCAGACTGTGCGGCCTAGCAGAGAGACACTGGGACTCAGGACACCAGGGTTCTATTCCTGGCTCTGCCCTGCTGGGTGACCTTGGGCAAGACAATTCCCCTCTACCCCTGTGCCACAGATGGGGGATAATGATACTGACTTCCTTTGTAAAGCGCTTTGAGACTGGGTTAAAAGCACTAGATAAGAGGGAGGTATTAGTATTATGCAAGCAAAGCGCTTCAAGTGTCAACGTGAGAGTGCCTTGTTTGGGGTTAGTTTATGCTGCTTTGGAAGGGGTTTAAGTTAACCAAAAGGAGGCACTCGTATACCAGAATCAGAGCATCCCCATGGGACTTATACCACTAACAGGGTAGAGGTTTAAGTATACTGGTATAATTAAACCAGTTTAACTGGTAAAACTTTCCTGCATAGACAATCCCTCTTCCTCTGTAGATAATAACACCTAGCTCTTACATATGACAGACAAGGTGGGTGAGGTAACAGCCTTTATTGGACCAACTTCTGTTGGTGAGAGACAAGCTTACAAGCTAAACAGAGCTCTTATATGGCGCTTCTCATCCACAGATCTCAAAGCATTTTATAAAGCATCATTATTCCCATTTTAAAGATGAGGTAAGTAAGCCTCAGAGAAGGTAAGGCCTGAAAGTACAACAGAGCTAGGTGCCAGAGTCCCTATTTTAAGCACCCAAGTCCTGGTATCAGCATCACTGCGACGAACCCCTCCCCACCCCCAGTAAGCCATATGTTGTCTAAACTCACTCAGCGCCTAGGTGTCTATTGTTTCTGCCTCTGGGGATGCACACAGCAGCCCTGCACCAGGTGTCCAGATGCCTCTCTCCTGCCTAGAGCTCAGAGTGATTCACAGATCACAGAGAGCTGTTTGCCTGCCTTAATCACATGTGCGGCCTGATCTGGTAAACAGGTTCAGAAGCTGCGGACCAGATTGGGCCTCTCAGGTGAGTTCACCCAAAGCAACCACGGGGGTGGGGGTGAATTATAATGACATAATAATTAAAGAATCATTGGAGCAGGAGAACTGAATCTTGGGTCTTCCACCCCCCGGGCAAGTGCTCTAATCACTATACTATGCAGTCACGCTGGTGTGCTCTCTCTCGCATGCCCTTTCTCTCTGTCTAAAGAGTCATTGGGGTCAGAAAAAGAGTGAGAATGACTGTAGCCTGGTGGTTAGGGCAGAGGGGAAACAGAACATGAGTCTCTCACATGCCAGGTGAGTATCCTAACCACTGGGTTAAAATTTTCTCCCTTCCCTTGGCTTCTTGCTAAAATGGCATAAGGCATCTCACTCCAAAGAGGGTTCCCAGCTGCAGATCGCTAGCAGACATTGGCACTTCCCTGCCCCCTGGACTTAGGCATCTATCTCTGACAGAGAGGCGGCGGGTGGGGGCTTAGCACATCCTCTCCTGTTGGCATTTACATAGCTTACATGGCTCCCTGACTAAATTACATTAAATTAATGGAGATATGCCAATCTCCTAGAACGACCTTGAAAGGTCATCGAGTCCAGTCCCCTGCCTTCACTAGCAGGACCAAGTACTGTCCCCTGACAGATTTTTTTGCCCCAGGTCCCTAAATGGGCCCCTCAAGAATTGAACTCACAACCCTGGGTTTAGCAGGCCAATGCTCAAACCACTGAGCTATCCCCGTGTGCCGGTTTTCGTGCATCGCAGTCTAAGGCGCCGCTCTCTGCCCATTCATTGTTTAGACAGCTTAGGCCCCTAACCCAGGCTTTGTGACTTGCAGTGATTCTCCCAGACGCCAGGACGACTAAATCCTTTTGCACATTCGGGCCTAAGTGACTTGCCCAGGGTCGCGGCGGAGCCAAGAACAGGAGCCAGGTTTGATGAATCAAAGTCCACGACTTCACCCACGAGGCGACGCTGCCGCCCCACGCAAGGCGCTGTGCAGGGTGGGGGCTGCCAGCTCTCCTGGGCTTTGCGGTAGCTGCGGGGCGTCTCTTCCCGCCCCAGCCCCTGGAGCGAGACTCTCCGCTTCCCCTTATAAAACACGAAGGGGAGGGTCGACCCCGAGCAGCTGCCGTGGAAAGCGGGGGAGCGAACGCGCCCCGGCAGCAGACGGCAAAGAAATGAGCCCAACACGTAGCGATCGCGAGAATCATTAAATCTCCCGGGTTTTCGGGCGGGGGGCGGGTGTCCCGGGGCTGGAGGCCGCAGCAGGGAATCACCTTGGACCAGGGACACGCAGGGAGGAGGTGGGTGGGGTTTGCTCCCCGTCACTCAGGGCGTCTGGAGCAGAGCCGGGGAGAGAACCCAGGAGTCCGGGCTCCCAGCCCCTCCCCTACAGGAGTCCGGGCTCCCAGCCCCTCCCCTAACCACTGGCCCCCGCTCCCCTCCCCGAGCCGGGGAGAGAACCCAGGAGTCCGGGCTCCCAGCCCCTCCCCTACAGGAGTCCGGGCTCCCAGCCCCCCCAACCACCGGCCCCCGCTCCCCTCCCCGAGCCGGGGAGAGAACCCAGGAGTCCGGGCTCCCAGCCCCCCCAACCACCGGCCCCCGCTCCCCTCCCCGAGCCGGGGAGAGAACCCAGGAGTCCGGGCTCCCGCCCTCAAGCAGACTCAGGTGAGGGGCGGGGCTCAGAGCTAGGCGAGGGGCGGGGCCTAGCGGCCCGGCGGGCGGGGCCCCAGGGGACGGAAGGCCCCTGGCTGAGGGCGGGGCGAGGGTTCCGTGAGCGGGGCGGGGCCTCACTCACCTCCTCGGGGCCCCGCTGTGACCCGCCGGACCGCTTCCCTCCGTGACCCGGAAGCGCATCGCCGCCCCGTTTCCGCCCGTAGAGTTACTTCCGGGCTCTGGCGGGCATCAACCATAGAGTAAGCGGCCTAGAACGGAGAGGAGGCTCGGACCGGAAATAGTGGGGGAAATCATAGAGACCGGAAGTGCCATGGTAGCCGGGCGACCATAGAGAGGCCTCCCAGAGGCAGAGAGCGGCCACATTAAGTGTGAACTCCAGAGTGTGCCCCCGCTCTAGAGCGTGGCTCAGTCTGTAATGGGAGGAGGGCTTGGATTTCCCAGCTCCCCTGGGTCCCCCTAGAGCCTCCTCGAGGGGGAGGGGATGTGTGGGGGGGGGTTAATATGCATTTAATTATCGATAACTAAATCCAAAGGAGTTGATGAACAGTTATTTTATTTTTTGCAAAAAAAAATATATTTTTTTAAAAATAATCTGCAATTTAGTTTAAATTTAAAGATAATTTTGGCCTAAACGTTGCAATTAATAGATTAATTAATTAACGCACTTGTTTAATGACAGGGATTTTTTTGGGGGGGTGGGTAGCAATTTTGAGAAAATCTGAAAATATTTTTAAAGAAATTCTCTGCATTTCCGTGCACATTTACAGACATTGGTTTTGGTTTTTATGGGTTTACTTTTGCAAAAATATTTTAAACTTTTTTTTTAAATTACAGGCATTTATTTCATTTTTGGCAGTAATTTTGAGAAAATCTAATATTTTTGGAGAAATACTCTATATTTCCATGTAAATTTACAGACATATTTTTGTGTGTTTTTTAATTAATTTTTGCATGTATTGTGCAGAAATATTTAAAACATGGATTTTTCAAAAAAAAATTATAGAAATTTAATTTCTGTGGCAGTAATTTTGAAACATCTGCAGAAATTTTTGAAATAAATTCTCTGTATTTTCATTTAAATTTACAGACAACTTTATGTATGTATTTATTTTTCCACAACTGGCAGGGGGTGATTCTGAGGGTGCGGTGGGGAGATGAAGCCCAGAGCGAGGAGGGATGATTCTGACGATGCAGTGGGGGAGATGGGGCCGAGTTTGGAGAGGGGTGATTCTGGGGGCTCAGGAGTAGTTGAGGCCCAGCGGAAGGTGGCTGACTCTGGGAATGCAAGGGGGGAGATGGGGCCTGGAGCTGGGAGAGGGGATATTCTGGGGTATAGAGTGGAGATGGAGCCCAGAACTGGAACGGGGGTGAGGCTGGGAGTACAGGGGGATGTGGAGCCAGGAGCGGGGAGGGGATTCTGGGAGGGCTAGGGTGACCAGATGTCCCGATATTATAGGGAAAGTCCCGATTTTGGGGGTCTTTTTCTTATATAGACTCCTATTACCCCCCACCCTCTGTCCCGATTTTTCACACTTGCTATCTGGTAACCCTAAGGAGGGCACAAGGAAGTGTGAATGTTTGGGGTGGATAGACGTTACTGCATAGTTCATGCTCATTAACCCCTGCTTGGGCTTGGTGTATAATTCCTCTGCCTCCTGGGATCATGCTCACCCTCCCCTCTCTCCCCACAGGTTTCCCCCTAGCGTTGCTAATCCATACACTAGTGGCTGCTCTGCTGCAGTCCATGTGCTAAGGCACCAACCAGGAAGAGCTGGAAAACCACCTGTCTGAGGCTGAGCTCCAGATGATGTGAGCTGAGCCGTATGGTAGAAAAGTTCTCCAGGTGCTACCCATCGTAGCTGCCAAGTCAGCACCAGTTTGAAGTCCAGCCTGCACTCCAAGTGGTAGTTGATCAGCCCTGACCAGAACAAGATCAGCCCTGTCTTGGTCCCCCTGGATCCAGTGCTTAATTTAGAATGAAAGAGGTTCTGAGGTTCAAGCAGTTGGGAGCTGGGGCTCAAGCAATTTTTTTTTACATTCATAACTGATGCAGCAAGCCCAGAGGTGTCAGGGCTAGGAACTTCCAAGCCTAGAAGTGCCGGGGCTCAGCGCTGGCAAGCTCTGGCACAAATTAAACCCTGCCCTGGACAAGGCCCAGACTGAGAGCAGCTGCCTTGGGTGAAAGCTACCGCCACTATTGCAACCTCCTGCAGATTGAGAACAAGCTGGAAGAGCTGCTTCATCTTCTTCACCAACTTTTCCTCTTGCTTGAGCCCTTGCCTGGACTTGAAGGATGCCCACAACTTGCAGGATCTCCTGGAAGGGGTATTCAGGACCATACATAATGACTCTTGAGTCTGGGTCTGCAGGCAAATCACCCCTTGGGATATTGGTATGGGGAAGTAAGTGGTGTGGAATGGCTGGCGCTCACTCTGTAATGTCCCTATGTACCTGTGTGGCCAAGCTGTGCACCAGCTCTGAGAAGACGAACATCTGCCTGGAGAAAATGAAAGACAAATCAGTGCGAGCACTGAACACAGCCTTTGGGTGATGGAGCAGGAGGAAAGTGCCAGCTGCAATATAATCAATCAGTCACTCCATTCATCCATCCGTCAGCTAACTCATCCACCAACCAACCAGTCTATCCATCCATCTTTCACCCAACCTATCCATTGGTCATCCAAACAGCCCATCCACCCATCCACCAGCCAACCAACCCATCCATCCATCCACCACCAAACAGCCCATTCATCTATCTGTCAGCTAACTCATCCATCAACCAAATAGTCCATCCATCCATCCACCAGGCAACCAATCCATTCATCTATCCATCCTTCACCCAACATAACCATTGGTTATCCACCCATCCACCAGCCAACCAGTCCATCCATCCATCCATCCATCCATCCATCCATCAGCCAACCAATCTATTCATCCATCCATCCATCCATCCAACCTATCCATTGGTCATCCACCAGCCAACCAATCCATCCATCCATCCACCCACACCAAACAGCCCATTTATCCATCTGTCAGCTAACTCATCCATCAACCAAACAGCCCAATCTGTTACCCGCACAAAATTCTCTGTTACTCGCACATCTAGGGCACCCGCCTTTACCCAGTTCCTAGAGCTCAAGGTGTAACCCTCTTAATTTAGACACCTGCCCCTTACTCAAGTCCTGGGGCTTAGGGTATGCTCTTTGTAGGTTTGCAGGGCCTTTTACCAGTGAAAGAGCCTTACACAGTAATATCCTTATCCTCTATTTATTGACAATTACCAAGCAGACTACACATGCTAAACATACAATGCTATGCTCACCAATCCTGATCAGGCAGGTGAGCTTTCCCTGTTGGCCAGGCAAGGTCAGTCTCATCTGGATTCTGGTTGCTGCAAGTTGCGGTCATGCAGTGGAGTCTTAGCAGCTTTGATCTTAGGCTGTGTCTTGGGGGTGAGTTCTTCTTCTTACAGGTCTTTCCTTCATCTTATTCTTCTGTTCTTTCTCTGCTGGTCTCCTTCTTGGACTCCATAGTGAAACTTGAGTCCTGCTTAGCTATACCTTAACCAATCATTTTAATAAAATTTTACTAACCAATCCTAACATATTGTAACAAAATTCTCTAACCAATCCTATCCCACCACCTTAATTTACACCTAGCAAAATTAATTATGTAACAGACAGAAATAATGAAAGAACCAGACAGAGATCATACAGACAAACAATAGGGAAGTGGGGACCATAATGACAGAACAATAAAGAAATGAGGAGTTCACAACCACAGCTACTGATAAGTGATTTCTTGCCAGACAGGATGCTATCAAAGTAAGCTTTCTTTAACCATCTTAAGATCTGTTTCTTTATCTGGCAATGGTGGGTGCTATTAGGACAGGAGCCTTCTTAACGGCCTGATATTACAGTGACTTAATGTAATTTAGATGGAATGAGAGGATGCGACATCCTGCTTCTTAGCTAATGGCTGCTGTTCTCCTAATATGGCTGCAGACAAAGGCCTTAGGCCTTAAAAATCATCCATCCATCCATCCTTTATAAAGCCCAGGGAGTCCAGGGCTTTATAAAGCAGTGAGCAAGCGACCAGGGAGCTTTGCGAACAGGGCTGCAAACAGGGGAGTTTGAGAGGGCGTTTGGAAGGGGAGTGCGAAGGGAGCAAGCTATCCTTGCCATTCCTAACTCCTTTAACCCAAACTAAAGGCAGAGGCAGAGCAACCAGGGGGCTGCAGACGAGGGAGTGAGTATCTGTTGAGGGGACAGATTGGCAGTTTGACCGTGTGCTTGATTGTTTGATTTCCTGTTTGAATAGTGTGATTTGGGAGTGCTTTGTTCCAGGCTCTTCTAAAAAGACAGTCAGTCAGCTGCGAACCAGCTGAGTGAGGAAACTCTTCAAAGGAGGGGACTATGGATGCTGAGCGATCCGCTGTCATGACCTGCACAGGATGTGCCATGTTTGTCTTTCTTCCACAGGATAGAAGCGACTTTGTCTGTACAAAGTGCAAGCTGATCTCCATATTGGAGGAGAAGATTCAAGGTCTGGAGAAATGAGTATCAACCCTGCGTTCCATAAAAGAAAATGAGGAGTTCCTGGATAGACGTCAGGATAGACTTCAGCGGGCACAGTGTTGTGAGGATTCAGAGCAGGCTACGCAGCGGGGACAAAAGGCCAGTGAGGATAATTGGCGGCATGTGACCTCCAGAAGAGGAAAGAGTATGAGACAAGTCCATGTACCAGAAAGGCATATTCAGATGAGCAACCGTTTTCATGTTCTCTCCACAGGTACTAGTGCAGAGAGTGGAATGAATGATACATCTGAGGGAACAGAGCAGAAGGAGACTCCACTGATTGGAAGGCATGAGATGCACAGTCCTAGGGATGGGGGTTCCACGACTACCACTCCCAAGAGGAGGAGGAGGAGGGTGGTGGTGGTCGGGGACTCTCTCCTCAGAGGGACTGAGTCATCTATCTGCCGCCCTGACCGGGAAAACTGAGAGGTGTGCTGCTTGCCAGGGGCTAGGATTCGTGATGTGACGGAGAGACTGCCGAGACTCATCAAGCCCTCAGATCGCTACCCCTTCCTGCTTCTCCACGTGGGCACCAATGATACTGCCAAGAATGACCTTGAGCGTATTACTGCAGACTACGTGGCTCTGGGAAGAAGGATAAAGGAGTTTGAGGCGCAAGTGGTGTTCTCGTCCATTCTCCCTGTGGCAGGAAAAGGCCGGGGTAGAGACCGTCGAATCGTGGAAGTCAACGAATGGCTATGCAGATGGTGTCGAAGAGAAGGGTTTGGATTCTCTGACCATGGGATGGTGTTCCAAGAAGGAGTGCTAGGCAGAGATGGGCTCCACCTGATGAAGAGAGGGAAGAGCATCTTTGCAAGCAGGCTGGCTAACCTAGTGAGGAGGGCTTTAAACTAGGTTCACCGGGGGAAGGAGACCAAAGCCCCGAGGTAAGTGGGGAAGTGGGATACCGGGAGGAAGCACAAGTAGGTGAGTGCAAGAGGGGAGGGCTCCTGCCCCATACTGGGACAGCAGGACGATCGGTGAGTTATCTTAAATGCCTATACACAAATGCAAGAAGCCTGGGGAACAAGCAGGGAGAACTGGAAGTCCTGGCACAGTCAAGGAATTATGATGTAATTGGAATAACAGAGACTTGGTGGGATAACTCACATGATTGGAGAACTGTCATGGATGGATATAAACTGTTCAGGAAGGATAGGCAGGGCAGAAAAGGTGGGGGAGTTGCGTTGTATGTAAGAGAGCAGTATGACTGCTCAGAGCTCCAGTATGAAACTGCAGAAAAACCTGAGAGTCTCTGGATTAAATTTAGAAGTGTGAGCAACAAGGGTAACGTCGTGGTGGGAGTCTGCTACAGACCACCAGACCAGGGGGATGAGGTGGACGAGGCTTTCTTCCAGCAACTAACAGAAGTTACTAGATCACAGGCCCTGGTTCTCATGGGTGACTTTAATCACCCCGACATCTGCTGGGAGAGCAATACAGCGGTCCACAGACAATCCAGGAAGTTTTTGGAAAGTGTAGGGGACAATTTCCTGGTGCAAGTGCTGGAGGAACCAACTAGGGGAAAAGCTCTTCTTGACCTGCTGCTCACAAACAGGGAAGAAATAGTAGAGGAAGCAATAGTGGATGGGAACCTGGGAGGCAGTGACCATGAGATGGTCGAGTTCAGGATCCTGACAAAAGGAAGAAAGGAGAGCAGTAGAATACAGAGCCTGGACTTCAGAAAAGCAGACTTTGACTCCCTCAGGGAACTGATGGGCAAGGTCCCCTGGGAGAATAACAGGAGGGGGAAAGGAGTCGAGGAAAGCTGGCTGTATTTTAAAGAATCCTTATTGAGGTTGCAGGAACAAACCATCCCGATGTGTAGAAAGAAAAGTAAATATGGCAGGCGACCAGCTTGGCTTAACAGTGAAATCCTTGCTCGTCTTAAACACAAAAAAGCAGCTTACAAGAAGTGGAAGATTGGACAAATGACCAGGGAGGAGTATATAAATATTGTTCAGGCATGCAGGAGTGAAATTAGGAAGGCCAAATCACACTTGGAGTTGCAGCTAGCCGGAGATGTTAGGAGTAACAAGAAGGGTTTCTTCAGGTATGTGAGCAACAAGAAGAAAGTCAAGGAAAGTGTGGGCCCCTTGCTGAATGAGGGAGGGAACCTAGTGACAGAGGATGTGGAGAAAGCTAGTGTGCTCAATGCTTTTTTTGCCTCTGTCTTCACAGACAAGGTCAGCTCCCAGGTGGCTGCACTCCGCAGCACGGTATGGGGAGGAGGTGACCAGCCCTCTGTGGAGAAAGAAGTAGTTCGGGACTATTTAGAAAAGCTGGACGAACACAAGTCCATGGGGCCGGATGCACTGCATCCGAGGGTGCTAAAGGAGTTGGCTGATGTGATTGCAGAGCCATTGGCCATTATCTTTGACAAATCATGGCAATCGGGGGAGGTCCTGGATGACTGGAAAAAAAGCTAATGTAGTGCCCATCTTTAAAAAAGGGAAGAAGGAAGATCCGGGGAACTACAGGCCAGTCAGTCTCACCTCAGTCCCTGGAAAAATCATGGAACAGATCCTCAAGGAATCAATTCTGAACCACTTAAAGGAGGGGAAAGTGATCAGGAACAGTCAGCATGGATTCACCAAGGGCAAGTCATGCCTGACTAACCTAATTGCCTTCTATGATGAGATAACTGGCTCTGTGGATGAGGGGAAAGCAGTGGATGTGCTATTTCTTGACTTTCGCAAAGCTTTTGATACAGTCTCCCACAGTATTCTTGCCAGCAAGTTAAAGAAGTATGGGCTGGATGAATGGACGGTAAGGCGGATAGAAAACTGGCTGGATGGTTGTCCTCAACGGGTAGTGATCAATGGCTCCATGTCTAGTTGGCAGCCGGTATCAAGTGGAGTGCCCCAAGGGTCGGTGCTGGGACCGGTTTTGTTCAATATCTTCATCAACGATCTAGAGGATGGTGTGGACTGCACCCTTAGCAAGTTTGCAGATGACACTAAATTGGGAGGAGTGGTTGATACACTGGAGGGTAGGGATAGGATAGAGAGGGACCTAGACAAATTAGAGGATTGGGCCAAAAGAAATCTGATGAGGTTCAACAAGGACAAGTGCATAGTCCTGCACTTAGGACGGAAGAATCCCATGCACTGCTACAGACTAGGGACCGAATGGCTGGGCAGCAGTTCTGCAGAAAAGGACCTAGGGGTTACGGTGGACGAAAAGCTGAATATGAGTCAACAGTGTGCCCTTGTTGCCAAGAAGACCAATGGCATTTTGGGCTGTATAAGTAGGGGCATTTCCAGCAGATCGAGGGACGTGATTATTCCCCTCTATTCGGCACTGGTGAGGCCTCATTTGGAGTACTGTGTCCAGTTTTGGGCCCCACACTACAAGAAGGATGTGGATAAATTGGAAAGAGTCCAACAGAGGGCAACAAAAATGATTAGGGGGCTGGAGCACATGACTTATGAGGAGAGGCTGAGGGAACTGGGATTGTTTAGCCTGCAGAAGAGAAGAGTGAGGGGGGATTTGATAGCTGCTTTCAACTACCTAAAAGGGGGTTCCAAAGAGGATGGATCTAGACTGTTCTCAGTGCTAGAAGATGACAGAACAAGGAATAATGGTCTCAAGTTGCAGAGGGGGAGGTTTAGGTGGGATATTAGGAAAAACTTTTTCACTAGTAGGGTGGTGAAGCACTGGAATGGGTTACCTAGGGAGGTGGTGGAATCTCCTTCCTTAGAGGTTTTTAAGGTCAGGCTTGACAAAGCCCTGGCTGGGATGATCTAGTTGGGGTTGGTCCTGCTTTGAGCAGGGGGGTGGACTAGATGACCTCCTGAGGTCCCTTCCAACCCTGAGATTCTATGATTCTATGATTCTATGATCTAGTTCACATACCCCTCTTTCATTTTTTCTGTCTTATTACTAGGGTGCCCATTACCCTGGTGTCTTGGCCCTGGATTTGCCTTGCAATCCTCCAATCCCTGGTGTAGCACCAGCACTTGGAACCCCAGCCAGGGAGTAGGGGATGGGATTCTGGTCCAGAGCTGTCACTAATCCCCAGGGTCTGGTCTAATTCCCACCCTGTAGCCAGTCTCTTCGGTTTGACCACCTTAGCGGGCTGGACCCCAAGGACCCAGACGCTTCCACTGGAGCAGGCCTTCATGACTCCAAGACTGGGCTTTCGCCTGGTACTGTCCCCTGCAAGGTGCGATTCTCTCATGACGTACCTGTAGTGACCCCAGGCAGCCTCTCCAAAACAAGGAACAATTTATTAGTCACCTTATCTGAAAGTCTTTGAGTTAGTGTGAGACAGGCAGGTCGAGGATGCGGCTTGTGTGAGGGGAAGCCAGAACCTCTCTATGTCCTGCTTTCCCTGAGCCCAACTGCAACCTGCAGACCCCTGCCAGCCTAGCCCTGGGCTCTCCCCTTCCCCACAGCTCTGTGATGCCCCTCAATCCCAACCCACAGCCCTCTGCTATCCTAGCCATGGGCTGCCCCTTAACTACCTCCACCTTCCCCTCCTGCTGGGGGTCAGATGAGTCTGAGCCCAGGAGAGTACAACAGGCCACGTGCACCAGTGCCTGGAGTGGGAACCCATTCCCCAGCACACCCCGGTGCCCCAGAGGAGCTGGCTGTGTGACCGCGTTCCTCTGAAAGTTCAGTCACGTGGTTGACTCGATGAGTCTGAGATGCAGGCGGCTTCCTGGCAGGGTAGAGGGGGGTGAGCCCCTTTGTCCTGGACAAACCCCAAGTCTCTGAGAACACCCACTTATGCCTGGTCCTGCTGCAGATGTTGCACCTCAGGTCTTTGGGGTCCCTTGGTGTGGGGGGTCTACCAGGGTCAGTTACCCCCCCCCCCACAGTTTAAATCCCATTTCTAGGGAGCCTCCCCTGCTTCCTCCTTCCAGGACCCATGTTTTGACCAGTTGCCTTTGGGTCCCTCCCCATAGCTGGACTTGCTGTCCACAAACTGATCTGCCAATCAGCTCACACTACATGTATTCTTAGGCACTCGATCCACTAACCACATTGTAAGCTCAAGGGGACATATTTCCTAGAATTGCTCCAAACACTACTACAAAATGGGGAATAACTGGCTAGGCAGCAGTACTGCTGAGAAGATCTGGGGTTAGAGTGGAGCACAAACTGAATCTGAGTCGTCAATGTACCGCAGCTACAGAAAGGGCTATTATTCTGGGGTGTATTAACAGGAGTGTTGTATGTAAGATGCGGGAGGGCATTGTCATGCTCTGCTCGGCACTGGTGAGGCCCCAGCTGGAGGACTGTGTTCAATTCTGGGCTCCACAATTTAGGAAAGACGTGGACAAATTGGAAAGCATCCAGAGGAGAGCAACAAAAATGATCAAAGGGTTAAAAAACCTGACGTAGGAGGAAAGGTTGAAAAAACTGGGCACGTTGAGTCTGGAGGGGCAACCTGATAACAGTCTTCCAGTATGTTAAGGGCTCTTAAAAAGAGGATGGTGATCAATTGTTGTCCATGTCCCCTGAAGGTAGGATAAGAAGTAATGGGCTTAATCTGCGGCCAGGGAGATTTTGGTTAGACAATAACAAAAACTTTCTAACGATAAGGGAAGTTAAGCTCTGGAATAGTTCCCAGGGGAGGTTCTGGGAATCCCCATTGTTGGAAGTTATTAAGAACAGGTTGGACAAACCCCCTGTCAGGGTTGCTCTAGGTTTACTAGGTTGCCTCAGCGCAGGGAGCTGGACTTGATGACTTCTCGAGGTCCCTTCCAGCCCGACATTTCTGTGATTAAACCCCTACAATTCCAGGGTAGTGACACTGGCCCCTCTCCCCACTTGTGGGAACACTTGTCTATCCTCTGTCTACGTCACCCCCTTGTTCTTTTGCGCACCCCAAAACCTTTTCCCATAAGCCTCAAGTGTTAGCTCAGACTCAAGCAATAAGACTCTTCTGAATGGTCCATAGTTCCCAGTCCTGGTCCCATCCAGTCGTCTCTGCGACACAATGGCTCGGGGACCCCGTAAGGGAGGGAGGTCACACAGCCAGTCTTCAGGCGTGGATTTGGTTCGGCTCCCAAATCTCCAAGGTGGTGAGGGAGACATCTAGATCTCCCCTCTGCTGGAACGGGGCTACCACCTACCATCTATGCCCTCTACAGGGTGGGCACCTTGCCATCTCTCCCCACCTACCGTTCCTTGTTGTCTCTCATCTCTCCGCTTTTCTGTGTCCTGTTCGTGCTGTCGCTGCTTTTCATGGTCCTCTTGTTCCTTATGATTCTCTGCTAGTCCCCGGGCATCAGTCTCCTTCCTCTGCATCTCCACATGGAGCCTCTGTATCCAGCTCTCGCCTCCGCCGCTCCAACTCTTGAGTTGGGGTGGGGGATGCAGGATCTGCCCTGTTGCTGCTGCGGCTGCTACCGGGGGGTTGGGGATGCTGCCCCTGCCACCTCAAGTCGAGACCCTCCCCCTGGATCTCCCCTGGCTGATGCTGGCAAGCTCGGCCGCGCGTCCGGAACCCTATCCGGGTCTGGACTCTGGTTCTTGTCCTTTCTCGAGCAGTTCCAGCGGGTGAAGCTTCCTCAACTTTCCAACTTTTCAGCATCAGAGGGGTAGCCGTGTTAGTCTGGATCTGTAGAAGCGACAAAGGGTCCTGTGGCACCTTATAGACTAACAGAGGTATCGAAGCATAAGCTTTCGTGGGTCAATACCCACTTCTTCGGATGCAAGCAGTGGAAAACTTTTCAGCGCCTCTCTGTGCACAGCCCCACCAGCTGCTTCCTCCGGAGGTGACCAGACGCCGTTTCTCTCTGCTGCTCCCTTGGGGTGACCTTGTTTTTACTGCTGTGCATCACTCATTGCAAAATACTCCTGGTGCAGTCAGGAAATGCCCTCTGCTACCACGGTCACAGATCCATAGGGGCTGGTCTATGCCCCAGGCTGGACCCAGTCCCGAGGGAGCGACCCTTTTAGTGGGCTGGGCCCCAAGGACCCACACGCTTCCACAGGGGTAGGCCCGTGGCCTCTGAGACTGGGCCTTTGGCATCGGCCTCCCCTGTTTATATCCGTGGCTGCCTGCAGTGACTCCAGCCCAGCCAGACTCCTGCAGGAAGCTTGTACTGTCCCCGCAGGGCTCAATGCTCCCAGGGAATATTTGCAGCAATCCCACTGTGATGCTGGCAGACCAGGTGCCAGCCCATGGCAGATCGCCAGGCCAAGTCACTTGTGTATTAGTGTAGATCAAAGTGAGTGTTAACTGTATACGAGTGTGTTTCGTGTTTAAATCCTGAAAACGCGTGGGATGTTACCTGCATTATTTTCACGTATCTGTATCCCGTTATAATGTAGTAGCAAAGATTTACATTGTACGTATGAAGTCTTGTGGAATGCAAATGAGGAACTTGAACAGAAAAGTGCTCAGTTCAAGGCAAGCGGTCTTTGTGTATGATGATGGGAGGTCGAAGGCTTAAAATGCATCCTCACACTGCATCATCAAAGGAAGAGCCCATGCGGGGAGTGACCCTGTCAGCTCGTTTTCTGTGAGAAGAAGCTATAAAGATGGATTCAAGGAAAAAATCCTGCATCTCTGGACTGTTCGGACTCATACAGGGAAGTGCACCAGATTCAAAGTGGAGATCCCCAGAGACGATCTGGGTACCCTGAAAAGACTTTTGAGAAACTGGCAGTGTATTACATCATTGCTGCTATTTGGAATTACAAACTGTGGCTCATCTGTACATATCTTTTATCTGCTTTACCTCTCAGTAACTATCACTCCCTTTTCTTAGCTAATAAACCTTTAGTTAGTTTGCTGCCAGCGTTGTCTTTGGTGTAAAATTTGGAGAACCAGTTGATCTGGGGTAAGTGACTGGTCTCTTGGGAATAGGAGCAACTTGATGTGTGATTTTTGGTGTAAGTGACCATTTTATCACAAAGTCCAGTTTGTCTGGGTGGCAAGATACAGTGGAGAGGCTAAGGGACTGTCTGTGACTCCATGGTAAGACTGGTACACTGATCCAGGAGTTCATAGTTGTTACTGGCTTGGTGAAATCTAAGTATAGAACACACCACCAGCTTGGGGTGCCTGCCCTGTTTTCTGACAGTCTGCCCTGAAGTCGGCACTCACAGTCGTGAGCTGCTCCAGACAGCGTGACACCCAGGGAGCCTTTTCAAACAACGAAACAATTTATTAGCCACCTGCTACAGAATCTTAATGTCCTTGGGCAAGAGGGTGTTGAGCCCTGACCTGATCTTATGATCTATGACCCTGTCTCATGGGCACGTTTATAAGTGCTAGAGGTAAAATGGGATTGGCATATAAGATTTACCAGGGATCTGTTGCTTCTTAGCTTGGAACATGTATGGGGGGCTAATAGATGTACATAAAGAAATGGATTCTTAAGCTTGATAGGGTTAAAGGCCCGTCACATTGGTTGAGGGAGTTATGCTGAAGGCTGGGAGGTAGCTGAATACTGTAGATCTAAGAGGATGGCCTGCCCCAGGTCCTATATTATGCACTCTCCTTCTGAGAGACAAACAGGTAACCACGAACGGGTCCAGTACACCACAGGATTCTGCAAGACAGGAGTGCTGGGGGCCTTTAGCAAGTAGGTTGCCATGCAATGGCTAAGCCGTTAGACCACATTTACATACAGGAATTAAGAAATGAATAAGTGCTGCAAATCCTGAATATTAATGCTTGATGCTTAATTATGGGTCCTTGGCAGCTACGCTGCTCCATGCTCGGCGCCCTCGCTGCTTCAGGCAGTCCCTTTCACATCCCCGGCCTTGCTACCGTCCATCCCTGGATCCAACAACCCGCTCCTCCGCCCCAATGCCCACCATGAGTGGCGGCCTCGATTTTCCAAAGTAATTAACCAATTTGGTTGCCTACCTGGAGCGGCTTTGCGCGGATCAAGCTGTGTGTAGACGAGGGTTTGGGTGTGTGTGTGTGATGCCAACGTGTTAAGACGGCACCTTCCCATTTTAGAAGTCCAGCAACAGAGTGGGGGCTATCGAGTTTATTGCACCCAATGCAGCATATATGATTTCCTGCCCTACGGGCAGGTGGCGTAGGTGTGCATTCGGTGCAAGGAGCTCTGGGCCCTTAGAGACCATGTGTGGGCTTTGGAGACCAGAGTGGCTGAACTGGCAGAGCTAAGGGAGACAGAGAGGTGCATAGATGAGACTTTCCGGGACACAGTAGAATGGTCCCACCTGTGGTCTGACAGCCTCTGTGGTGCTGAGGAGCATGAAAGTCTCAGGGAAGGAGAACGTCCAACTGGAGCAGAGGGAAATGATCCCATAGTTGGGACCCTCTTTCCAGATGGTGTCATGGTATCCTCTTGCACTGAGGATACCTCTCGGGGGAAGGGAACTCCAGTTATTAGGAAGACACAGGTAATAGTTATGGATGATTCGATCATTAGGAACATAGAGAGCTGGTTTTGCGATGACCGGGAGAACCACATGGTGACTTGCCTGCCTGGTGCAAAGGTTGTGGATCTCTCGAGACACCTAGACAGACTTATGTGTAGTGCTGGGGAGGAGCCGATGGTCGTGGTACAAGTAGGTACCAATGACATAGGGAAGGATAGGAGTGAGGTCCTGGAGACCAAATTTAGGCTGCTAGGTAAGAGATTGAAGACCAGGACCTCCATGGGAGCATTCTCTGAGATGCTCCCCGTTCCACGTGCAGGGCCAGTTAGAGAGGCAGAACTGCAGAATCTCAATGTGTGGATGGAGACGATGGTGTAGGGAGGAGGGGTTTAGATTTATTAGGAACTGGGGAAACTTTTGGGAAAGGGGGAGCCTCTACCGGAAGGATGGGCTCCACCTAACCTAAAATGGAAGCAGATTGCTGGCACTTAACATTAAAAAGGTCGTAGAGCAGTTTTTAAACTAAGGGCTGGGGGAAGCTGACAGGTGCGGAGGAGCACGTGGTTCAGAGAGAGACATCCCTTAGGGGAGGATCTATTAATGGAGACTCTCTATGTCCTAGTAAGGAGGAGAGGATGGAAGATGATACTATAGGGTAGGATCTGATGAGAAACAGTCACATGAAAAAGATTCCCATCAGGGGCGGCTCTAATGTTTTTGCCACCCCAAGCAAAAAAACACCACCATCCCAAACACCGCCTCCGAAACAAAAAAAACCAACCCCCCCAACGTCTGCCGAAACAACCCTCCCCCCCACCCGCCTCTCTGCCCGCGGCCCCGCTCTCCACGGCCAGCGGGGAGTGAGCGCGGCATGCTGGATGCCCCGCTCTCCCCGGCCGGACCGCCAGCGGGGAGGGCGGCATGCCCGGGGCCCCACTCCCCCCGGCCAGTGGAGAGCGAGGCTGCCCTGCTCTCCCCAGGCCGGAGCACCAGCAGGGAGCTAGCGGGGCATGCCAGCGGCCCCGCTCTCCCCGGCCAGCGGGGAGCGAGGCTGCCCCACTCTCCCCGGCCAGAGCGCCGGCGAGGAGGGCGGCATGCCCGGGGCCCCGCTCTCCCCGGCCAGAGCGCCGGCGGGGAGGGCGGCATGCTGGCGGCCCCGCTCTCCCCGGCCAGCGGGGAGCGAGGCTGCCCCGCTCTCCCCAGGCCAGAGCGCTGGTGGGGAGGGCGGCATGCCCGGGGCCCTGCTCTCCCCAGCCAGCGGAGAGCGAGGCTGCCCCGCTCTCCCCGGCCAGAGCGCCTGCGAGGAGGGCAGCATGCCCAGGGCCCCGCTCTCCCCAGGCCAGAGCGCCGGCGGGGAGGGCGGCATGCCGGATGCCCTGCTCTCCCCGGCTGGAGCGCCAGCGGGGAGCGAGCGGGGCATGCCGGCGGCCCCGCTCTCCCCGGCCAGCGGGGAGCGAGGCTGCCCCGCTCTCCCTGGCCGGAGCGCCGGGGCATGCGTGGAAGGGAGGGAGAGACGCGTGTCGCAGCCGCTAGGGTTCTCTTCTCCCCCTCCCAGGCTCTTAAGCCTAGGAGTGAGGGGGAGAAGCGCTGTTTCGCGCACCGCCACTCGGGGAGAAGCTGAGCCGGCGGCGGCGCGCGGAAGCCAGCGGTGGGGCACATTTCTAGGGGCGGCATGGCCGGTGCCAGAATGCCGCCCCTAGAAATGTGCCACCCCAAGCACCAGCTTGTTTTGCTGGTGCCTGGAGCCGGCCCTGAGTCCCATTCAATTACATCAGGTAATGGCAGATAGCTAAAAAGTGACAATTTTTTTATGTTCTTATGTACAAATGCTAGAAGTCTAAAGAGTACCTTGCATTAAATGAGGATATTGATATAATAGGTGTAGTAGAAAGAGGGCCTGAAACATTAGCCCTTGTATCAGAGGTCTGGTATAAGGCCTAGGCTAAAGAGAGAGAGATATGCCAATCTCCTAGAACTGGAAAGACCTTGAAAGGTCATTGAGTCCAGTCCCCTGCTTTCACTAGCAGAACCAAGTACTGTCCCCTGACAGATTTTTGCCCCAGATTCCTAAGCGGCCCCTTCAAGGATTGAACTCACAACCTCGGGTTTAGCAAGCCAATGCTCAAACCACTGAGCTATCCCTCCCCCGCTTTGTAGTCAAAGTTTGTTCCAATAAAGCAAAGTCAGGCTGTGCCTCGAGGCAGGGCCTGCTCAGAGAATGTGACAAGAACATCTCAGATCTCACACCTCAGACAACACTTGTAGCCAGTCTCACAATAAACTATGTACAGATCGATTAACTAGGAACAGGAAACACGAGAGTGATTTTCAAGGTTAAAGCAGGTGAACATAGATACACAGAGGAGTTACAATCTTAAATTTCCAAAGGTCATAGAAGCTTCTCTAATAAGCAAGCTCTATGTCGCCTTTAAGGCTAGCCAGAGCTAAGCCGCTGGGGATCTCTTGCTTACTCCGTGAAAACCTTGCACTCTAGAGTCCAAGCAGCATAGAGATCCAGTTGCATCTTCTCAGGATTTTTATCCCTTTACTCCCTTGTGCTAACTCTGCTGATGGAAGGAATCCACTTTTATGAGTCATCTTTGTGAGGCAGGAGGGAGGGCAGGACAACCGATGTTTTTTGTCCTCTTTAATGACCCACAATGGTCCATGGGTGTAAATAGATCTTTCTTGTTGGGCAGGATGTGACACCTTCTGTTGGAGATCAGCCCTTCCCACTAGTTAATGTCTCTCTCCTGTCTGGTGATTCGCACTGTGATGTTCAAATATTCCTATTCTCTATGGGCTACAGATGCTATAAGAGAGATTAATGCGCTGCCCAGCAACTCACAAGCAGTCAATAAAGTCTAAACCCCAAACAGATGTTTGAAATTCTACGTGACCAGCACCAACGCACAGGTGAGCCATACTGAGCCCAGCTCGGTATTTGTCACAGTTCAGCTGAGACACGCGGACCTTGGCACGAGCTCGGACTTGGTCTGCCAGCGTCACACCTGCAACGGAGGAATCATCCACCGTGTTTTTGCAGGTTGCTCTGCTGTATTGGATGTTCTCAGGGCTGGGGGACTGGAGATTCTAGGGTGAGATGGAGCTGTTCTGCATTTGTTCAGCACCTAGCACAATGGCGCATTGGTCCATGCCTTGGGCTATCAGGTGCTGCCGTAACACACCTAATAAATAATGTACAGTGCCTAGCGCTACGAGGTGCTCGTCCATGCCTGGGGCTCCTAAGCACTACTAGAAAATTAAGAATAAATAATAGAGCTGCCCAAGAAAATTCTAGCGGAGCAGTTTTCCATGGCTTGCGAGGGGAGCTAAGCTGAAGGCTGGGAGGTAGCTGAATACTATAGATCTAAGGAGATGACCTGCCCCAGGTCAGATATTTTGCACACTCCTTCTGACAGAGAAACAGGTAACCACGGACTTATCCAGTACACCACAGGATTCTGCAAGACGGGAGTGCTGGGGGCCTTTAGTAATTAGGTTGCCATGCAGTGGCTAAGCCGTTAGACTGCATTTGCATATAGGAATTAAGAAATAAGTGGTGCGAATCAGGGTTAAGGGTCAAACATGGTTCATAGCTGTGCAGAAGAAAGGGTATAAAATACCACCCACACTTCCCATTTCTTTGGCTTCGTTGGGTCCCCGAGACAGTGTAAACGGAATCAGGACCTCCCTTCTGGTTGGCACCACCTTCTTCCCTCTCCATCTCTGCTTCCAGCGGTCTCCATAAGAGGTAAGTATGCACAATGCAGGACTGGAAGTATGAGCCACACCGGAACCTACTTTACTGAGCTTATTCTAACCGTTCTGTGTATTGATCCTTGCACAGGATATTGTCTGTATTAAATACCGTTTCTGGGTGTGTTTCACCAGCTTCTATCTTCTCAGTTAGCTGTAAAGTAGCCGCCTAGGAAAAGAACCTGTTATCTGTGATTGGGGCAGGTCACCCCCCAATATACAATGTAATCACTGTTCAGGCTGTCAGAGGCAGAGATTAAGAGAGAGTTCAGCCAGGCCTGTGCTGTCTTGAACCATGCGACTGTCGAAACCACCTTGTCAGTGACTCTGTCTCCGTCCCTTTGCTCTGAGTTCCCGGTGTGTGTGTGTGTCTCTCTCTCTCTGCAAAGGCTGGTTCTTCACCCAGCCAGCTGGTACCTTTCCCCTCGGTTCTCCAGCTGGGGTGTTTGCCTGGCTTCCCTTCAGAGAGGTGGGAAAGTCCTCATCGTCTTGCTTGTTGGTTGCTAGCCCATTGTTTTTCCAGCTTTTTCATTGATCTGGGTCGGTTTCAGCCAGGCCTTTACTGATATATTGGTTACACCCCAGACAGTGACATGACCTGACACCTAGTGTCTCTCGCTCTGCCCCAAGAACTGTTTATACTCCGTGCAGAGCAAGGCAAATCCCAGAGGGAAACTGAGGCACGCCTACACATATAACCAAAATTCCCTCTCCATTAGAGCAGGGCCAATTGACACTAGCTGGGGATCAGGGCCCATTGACTGCAAGGCAGCGATCCTGCTTTACACCAGGTGGGGGTCTGGCCCCACATTTCCTTGATGTGGGTGTGTCTTTGCCTTTCCATACAGTGTCTGGGCGCTGACCGCAGAGGCTCCATAACGTTTACTCAGAGCGCGTGGGACGGCAGCCCAGGGAGATAACTCACCAAGGTTTGATCCAAGCAGTGACACCCACCCCCGCGCCCCGCCCCGCACTGCTGTCCGGCCGGGAGCAGGAGGAAGTTCTCAGAGCCCCCGTTCAGCTCCCCACCCTGTTCCCTGCCCCTAGATCCTGGTGTCCGTGGCCAGCAGCCCCCAACCTAAAGCCCCTCCCAGTCTGCCGGGGGCCACACAGAGCAGGGCTGGGAGCCTGTCGCACCAGGAGCGGGTGTGAGCCTTTGTCATCCTTTGTGGATCCTTCACCACCTACCATGGAGCCCCAGGTGAGTCCCCCTTCACCCCCAGCACCCCAGCCTCATGGAGCCCCAGGGGAGTCCTCCCTCCCCCCAATTACCCCTGCCCCATAGAGCCTCAGGTTATCCCCCTCTGCCCCCCCCAACTCCTCCCCATGGAGCCCCAGGCGAGTCCCCTCTGCCCCCCACATCCCCTGCCACATGGAGCACTAGGGGAGTGCTTCATGCCCCCCTCCTGCCCATGGAAACCCTGATGACTCCCCCCTTTCCTCCATGGCCTGCTGCCCCATGGAGCCCCAGGGGCATATCCCCTGCCCCCTCTCCTCTTGGTAGCCCAGCAGGGGCTAGGGGGTGTGGGTTGGGGGGCTCTGAGTTTTTGTCCAGGGCTCAGGGGCGCTGACACTGTGGGGTCCTGTGCAGGTGCCGAGACGGATGCCCAGGGCTGGACTCCTGCTGCTGCCCCTTCTCCTCTGCTTTGGGCCAGAGACCACTGGGAGCATCGACCCCACCGAGCTCAAAAAGATTGTGGATTATGTGAACAAGTGAGTGACCAGCCTGAGGTTTGTCTCTCTCCTTCCCTGCCCCTGTAGCCCAGCTGCGAAGAGCAGAAGAGAATGTCCCTGGTTGGATCCCACCGGCTTGTAGGGACGCCCAGCAAGGTCAGGGGGCCCCACTGTGCCCGGTTCTGCCCAGACCCTGACCGTAGTCGGAGAGCACCCAGCAGGCCGGGTGATGAACTCACCCCTGAATTAGATGATTAGATTAGTCTTGGAGAGGGGCGTTTCTGGGGCTGCAGAGGGGAAATTGAGCCCAGAGCTGGGAGAGGGTGATTCTGGAGGTCCAGGAGGAGATGGAGACCAAAACTGGGAGCGGCTGATAATGGGGCTCCAGCGGGAGATGGAGCCCACAGCTAGGAGGGAGTGATAATGAGGGTTCAGGGGGAAGACTCAGCCCACACCTGGGAGGGGTGATTCTCAGGGTGTAGGAGGTGGGGCCCAGATATGAGGAAGGGTGATTCTGGGGGTTCAGTGTGGAGATGGAGCCTACGGCTGGGAGGGGAGATTATGGGGGAGCAGAGGGAGATTGGGCCCACATCTGGGTGTTGCTGATTGTGGGGGATCTGGAAGGAGATGGGAGAGGTGATTCTAGGGGTAACAGAGGGAGCTGTAGCCTGGATATGGGAAGGGTGATTATTGGTTTGCAAGGGGGAGATGGGACCCAGAGCTGGGAGGGGTGATTCTAGAGGTGCAGGGGTAGATGGGGCCCTGACCTGGGAGGGGTGATTTTGGGGTGCAGGGGGAGATGGAGCCCTGAGGTAGGAGGGTATTTGGAGGGTATATTCCTGTTTCTCACCCTTTTAATTGGCATCTCCTGGCTGCTGGGAGCCCCAGGTCCCCTGACCCCGCTGTGCTCTGCTCCCTCTCAGGCCCCTCACACTAGGTGAATCTCAATATACCTTCATCGTGAGCCTGCCCCATGCGAAGTGTATCCAAGCCAAGAACCTGGAGGAGCAGCTGCCTGAGGAAGTGTTGAATGCCATGAATCAGGCGCTCGCTAAGCAAGGCGCGCCATACGCCCCAAATGACTGGCCTATCGTAGCTGCCCGGCCTAGACATGGGAAGAATCGCTGGCTCCATAGTGAGTGGCGTCTGCTCCATGGGGGCCAGAACAGCTTGGTGGCCCAGCTCAAGGCCAGGACCTGCAGCCCGAACTGCTGCCTGATCTTATTCACCCTCTACTCGCCCTGCACGAGCATGTGCCTGGCGGTAAATGAGTTCTCCAACATCCTCAGCATGACCAGCGATGCCTTCTTGGACATCGACAACAACTACAAGGCCTTTGTCTTCCAGAGCATCTTCCACAACGATACGTTGCCCCCGATGACCCGCCAGGAACTGCTGGAGGCCTGGCACCGGCTGCACGACGTGCCCCTGCTGCGCTGCGACAACAACGGCTGCCAGGACTGCGCTTCGGTGGACCCACAAGACAACCCCTGCCTGGCTGGGAAGATGTAAATGGTGGGGGTGAGCCAGGAAGCACGTGGGGCTCGCTCTGCTATTGGTCCTCCTTGCATGGGCTTCTGGCTTCCTGAGCGTAACAGAAACACGTCCCAACTGGGCACCAAGCGCCAATCTAGAACCCCATTCCTGTGTGTGTGTCCCACTCTAGAAGTCCGTTCCTCTCCCCAAGTGTGCATCAATCCAGAATTGCCACCACCACAGTGCACCTCAAGCTCCGTTCTTAACCTTCAGCCCCTGCAGCTTGTGCCATGCTCCAATCGAGAACATGACCCCCCATTCCTGGGAGTCTCTGAGCTGCAGTCCAGAACCCACATCCACCCAGTGAGCTCAGAACTCTGATCTAGAACCCAGCCTCCACCCCTGCACAAGGTCGCGGGGAGGGGGCAGTGGATGGGAGCAGGGCACATTGTGCCCGGTGACTGTATCATGGAGCTGGATCAGAGGGGGGATCCCCTTACTCAGATGTTGGTGGGTGGGGAGATTCCTGGGCATGGACCATAGCCAGGGTGGGCAGTGGGGATCTCAGAGCGTGGGGCTCTTTCAGTGGGGTGCTGCTTTGGGGTTGTTCCACTCTGCGGGTGATGCTTTTTTCTGATTCTCTGCCCTCCGATTGCCGCCAATAAAGCTCCTGAGCATATTGGAGTCTCACATCTCTGTCCGTGTGTCTGGGTCTCCCATCTCCGTCTGTGTGTCGGGGTCTCACATCATCCCCTGGAGGTGCTGGGTCCCCAAGGGCAGCCCCGCATCGATCCTGGCTCCCGGCTGGCAGCCTGTGAGGCAGCTTGGGTTTACTGCATCCAGAGCTCCCGAGTGTTCCCCTCCCTATCCCTAGAACCCCTATCCCCTGCTCCCTGGGCGGGGATCCTCTGAGCAGCCAGCCCCCATCCCCCGGGGATGGGGGGCACCTCATGCACGATGGGGGACAGAGCTCCCAGCCCTGCTCTCTGCTCCCCTGCAGACAGGAGCTGCACGTGGGAACCAAAAACCAGGTTTATCACCCCAGAAGGCAGCTCCCATTGCAAACTCCTTGGTTCCCGGAAGGGACCGTTATTGCAGGGCAAGATTGAGATGAGTCTTCCGGTCTAAGTGCTCTGAAATGTCCATGCTTCCTCAGATGACCTTGAAATTTGCTGTGGTACATGGGGGCCTGGGATCAGGTGAGTGACCCAAATTTGGAGCCATATCATCAAGGGGTTCCCCAGATACAGCTCCCCCCAACACCAGCTTCTCTGAACATTGTGGCATTGTGGCCGAGTTGGTCTGTAACACTGCCTGCACTGGCTGAAGAGTGTGAGTGCCGATCTCTGGACAGACTGTCAGGAAGCAGGGCACAAAGCCCGAGTTGGCTGGGAGCTCTATAATTAGCTGTCCCCAACTAGTTATCCCATGTAACCTCTTCAGGCATGTACCAGCCTTAACATGGAGCCACCGATAGTCCCCTGGATGCTCTGATCTGTCTGCCACCCAGGTCAACCTGTCTTGGGGACAGATGGTCCTTTACACAAAGAATCACAACAATATTCAGGTTACTCCCAGTCCCAAAGGGCCAGTCACTTACACTATGTCAATTACACCTTAGATCTCACACCAAAGACAACACTTGTAGCCAATCCCATAATAAACTATTGTGACGGGGCAAGGCCAGATGGCTATAGGAAAGTGGTGAGGAAGCAGTATGTTAGCCCCAGGCTAAACAAATCCCTGATACCTTGTTAACCAAATGGCAGTTGCTCCAGGTTAATCAAGACACCTGGGGCCAATTAAGAACTTTCCAGAAGGCAGGGAGGTTGATTGAGACACCTGCAGCTAATCAGGGGCTGGCTGAAACTAGTCAAAAGCCTCCCAGTGAGTCAGTGAGGGGGGGATGTCAGGAGCTGTGGAAGGAGGTTGCGTGCGAGGAGCTGGGAGCAAGAGGCACTAGGAGCTGAGAGTCAGAGGGCATACTGCTGGAAGATCCTGTGGTGAGGATAAAGAAGGTGTTGGGAGGAGTCCATGGGGAAGTAGCCCAGGGAGTTGTAGCTGTCGTGCAGTTGTTCCAGGAGGCACTCTAAACAGCTGCAGTTCACAGGGCCCTGGGCTGGAACCCGGAGTAGAGGGCGGGCCCGGGTTCCCCCCAAAGCTCCCAACTCCTGATCAGACACCGGAGGATTTAACCTGGACTGTAGATTCTAACAGAGGGGAAGATCTCTGAGGCAAGCAAAATCCGCCAATAAGCGCAGGACCCACCGAGGTAGACGAGGAACTTTGTCACACTATGTACAGATCGATTAACTAGGAACAGAAAACATGAGAGTTATTTTGAAGGTTTAAACAGGTGAACATAGATACACAAACAAGTTATAATCATAAGTTTCCGAAGGTAATAGAGGCTTCTCTTATAAGCAAGCTCTATGTCACCTTTATGGCTAACCAAAGCTGAGCTGCTGGGGATCTCTTGCCTATGGCTTGAAAACCTTGCCCACCAGAGTCCAAGCAGCATAGAGATCCAGTTGCTTCTTGTCAGGGATTTTCATCCCCTTCCTCCCTTGTGCAAACTCTGCTGATGGGAGGAATCCACCTACATGACTCATCTTTGTGGAGGAGGAGGGAGGGCAGAACAACCGATGGCTTTTGTCCTCTTTAATGACCCACAATGCTCCATTGGTGTCAATGGACTTTTCTTGTTGGGTAGGATGTGACACTTTCTGATGGAGATCAGCCCTTCCCACTAGTTAATGTCTCTCTCCTGTCTGGTGATTCGCACTGTGATGTTCAAATATTCCTGTACACTATGGGTACAGATGCTATAAATGAGATTAATGCGCTGCCCGGCAACTCGCAAGGACTCGATAAAGTCTAAACCCCAAACAGACTTTTGGAATTCTACATGACCAGCACCAACGCACAGGTGAGCCCAGCTCGGTATTCATCACAGTTCAGCTGAGAAACGCGGACCTTTGCACGAGGTGGGACCTGGTCTGCCGGTGTCACACCTGCAACAGAGGAATCATCTGCCGTGTTTTAGCAGGTTGCTCTGCTGTATTGGACGTTCTCAGGACTGGGGGAATGGAGATCCTGGGGTGAGATGGAGCTGTTCTGAGTTTGTACAGCACCTAACACAATGGGCTCCCGCGGCACGACTGGGACTGCTAGCACTACCCTAATACAGTTAATAAATCATGCAGAGCACCTAGAAGGATGAGACATTGGTCCATGCTTGGGGCTCCCAGGTGCTGCAGTAACACACCTAATAAATAATGTACAGCACCTAGCGCTCTGAGGTGCTTGTCTATGCCTAAGGCTCCTAAGCACTATTAGAAAATTAAGAATAAATAATAGAGCTGCACCAAAAAATTCTGGCTGAGCAATCTTCCATGGTTGGCGGCGGGAGTTATGCTGAAGGCTGGGAGGTAGCTGCAGATATAAGGAGATGACCTGCCCAGTTTGACGAAGTGGGGATTTTCCATTGTTATGTTGTATGTGAGTCTATGTGAATCTTACTGTTTAGCATGAATGCTGTGTGTGCCTCAGTTTTCCTGTGTATTGCACCAATGTCTAGGTGGTGGGAATAAGGGGGTATGACTTTTGCGGAGGCTGCTCCACCTGCCTGCACCAATGCTATAGCTGCCCTTGGTAACCTGAGACGCAGGAGGGGGATGCGAGCAGGTGACTCTTGGCCCGGGAAGCGAGCAAAAGGAGGAGGAGCAATGTGAGGGCAGGGGCCAGGCAGCTGGAAGCAAGTCAGTCTCGGCTGGCTTGGGGCTCATGGGGAGGACCAGAGCCCTGGCTCTGGGCTCCCCTCCCCACAAGACGGACTAGGCTGAAAGTCACTGATTTCAGTTCCACGCTGTGTTCCTGTCAACTAATAAACCTTCTGTTTTACTGGCTGGCTGAGAGTCACGTCTGACTGCGGAATTGGGGGGCAGGGCCCTCTGCCTTCCCCAGGAGCCCCGCCTGTGTGGACTCCCTGTGGGAAGCGCACGGTGTGGACGGGGATGCTGAATGCTCCGAGGTCAGACCCAGGAAGGTTGAAGCTGTGTGAGCTTCTTGCCCTGGAGACAGTCTGCTCAGAGGGCAGTCCTGATTGGCTTCATAGGGAGTATTTCCAGAGCACTGACCCAGTGACTCTGTGACACATTCATAAGTGATGCAGCAAGCCCAGAGGTGCCAGCGCTCAGTGCTGGCAAGCTCTGGCACAAATTAAACCCTGCCTTGGACAAGGCACAGACTGAGAGCAGCCCATCCATCCATCTGTCAACCAACCAACCAACGCATTCATCCATCACCAAACAGCCCAATCTATTACCCGCACAAAATTCTCTGTTACTCGCACATCTAGGGCACCTGCCTTTACCCAGTTCCTAGAGCTCAAGGTGTAACCCTCTTAATTTAGACACCTGCCCCTTACTCAAGTCCTGGGGCTTAGGGTATGCTCTTTGCGGGTTTGCAGGGCCTTTTACCAGTGAAAGAGCCTTACACAGTAATATCCTTATCCTCATACAATGCTATGCTGACCAATCCTGATCAGGCAGGTGGACTTTCTCTGTTGGCCAGGCAAGGTCAGTCTCGTCTGGATTCTGGTTGCAGCACGTCACGGTCGTGCAGAGGATTCTTAGCAGCTTTGATCTTAGGCTGTGTCTTGGAGGTGATTTCTTCTTCTTCCAGGTCTTTCCTTCATCTTATACTTCTGTTTTTTCTCTGCTGGACTCCTTGGACTCAATAGTGAAACTTGAGTCCTGCTTAGCTATACCTTAACCAATCATTTTAATAAAATTTTACTAACCAATCCTAACATATTGTAACAAAATTCTCTAACCAATCCTACCCCACCACCTTAATTTACACTTAGCAAAATTAATTATGTAATGAAAGAACCAGACAGAGATCATACAGACAACCAATAGGGAAGTGGGGACCATAATGACAGAACAATAAAGAAATGAGGAGTTCACAACCACAGCTATCGATAAGTGATTTCTTTCCAGACAGGATGCTATCAAAGTAAGTTTTCTTTAACCATCTTAAGATCTGTTTCTTTATCTGGCAATGGTGGGTGCTATTAGGACAGGAGCCTTCTTAACAGCCTGATATTAGTGTTTTAATGTAATTTAGATGGAATGTGAGGATGCGACATCCTGCTTCTTAGCTAATGGCTGCCGCTTTACTAATATGGCTGCAGACAAAGGCCTTAGGCCTTACGAATCATCCATCCATCCATCTAGTTCACATACCCCTCTTTCAATTTTTCTATCTTATTACTAGGGTGCCCATTACCGTGGTGTCTTGGCCCTGGATTTGCCTTGCAATCCTCCAATCCCTGGTGTAGCACCAGCACTTGGAACCCCAGCCAGGGAGTAGGGGATGGGATTCTGGTCCAGAGCTGTCACTAATCCCCAGGGTCTGGTCTAATTCCCACCCTGTAGCCAGTCTCTTTGGATTCATCACTTTAGCGGGCTGGACCCCCAAGGATCCAGACACTTCCATTGGAGCATGCCTGTGATCTTCATGACTCCAAGACTGGGCTTTCACCTGGTACTGTCCCCTCCAGGGCGCGATGCTCTCATGACGTACCCGTAATGACCCCAGGAAAACTCTCCAAAACAAGGGACAATTTATTAGTCACCATATCTGAAAGTCTTTGAGTTAGTGTGAGACAGGCAGGTCGAGGACGCGGCTTGTGTGAGGGGAAGCCAGAACCTCTCCATGTCCTGCTTTCCCTGAGCCCAATTGCAGCCTGCAGACCCCTGCCAGCCTAGCCCTGGGCTCTCCCCTTCCCCACAGCTCTGTGATGCCCCTCAATCCCAACCCACAGCCCTCTGCTATCCTAGCCATGGGCTGCCCCTTAACTACCTCCACCTTCCACTCCCGCTGGGGGTCAGATGAGTCTGAGCCCAGGAGGGTACAACAGGCCATGTGCACCAGTGCCTGGAGTGGGAACCCATTCCCCAGCACACCCCGGTGCCCCAGAGGAGCTGGCTGTGTGACCGCGTTCCTCTGAAAGTTCAGTCACTTGGTTTGACTCGATGAGTCTGAGATGCTCTGGCAGGGTAGACGGGGGTGAGCCCCTTTGTCCTGGACAAACCCCAAGTCTCTGAGAACACCCACTTATGCCTGGTCCTGCTGCAGATGTTGCACCTCAGGTCTTTGGGGTCCCTTGGTGTGGGGGTCTACCAGGGTCAGTTACCCCCCCCCCCCCAGTTTAAATTCCATTTCTAGGGAGCCTCCCCTGCTTCCTCCTTCCAGGACCCATGTTTTGACCAGTTGCCTTTGGGTCCCTCCCCATAGCTGGACTTGCTGTCCACAAACTGATCTGCCAATCAGCCCACACTACATGTATCCTTAGGCACTCGATCCACTAACCACATTGTAAGCTCAAGGGGACATATTTCCTAGAATTGCTCCAAACACTACTACAAAATGGGGAATAACTGGCTAGGCGGCAGTACTGCTGAGATCTGGGGTTAGAGTGGAGCACAAACTGAATCTGAGTCGTCAATGTACCGCAGCTACAGAAAGGGCTATTATTCTGGGGTGTATTAACAGGAGTGTTGTATGTAAGATGCGGGAGGGCATTGTCGTGCTCTGCTCGGCACTGGTGAGGCCCCAGCTGGAGGACTGTGTTCAATTCTGGGCTCCACAATTTAGGAAAGACGTGGACAAATTGGAAAGCATCCAGAGGAGAGCAACAAAAATGATCAAAGGGTTAAAAAACCTGACGTAGGAGGAAAGGTTGAAAAAACTGGGCACGTTGAGTCTGGAGGGGCAACCTGATAACAGTCTTCCAGTATGTTAAGGGCTCTTAAAAAGAGGATGGTGATCAATTGTTGTCCATGTCCCCTGAAGGTAGGATAAGAAGTAATGGGCTTAATCTGCGGCCAGGGAGATTTTGGTTAGACAATAACAAAAACTTTCTAACGATAAGGGAAGTTAAGCTCTGGAATAGTTCCCAGGGGAGGTTTTGGGAATCCCCATTGTTGGAAGTTATTAAGAACAGGTTGGACAAACCCCCTGTCAGGGTTGCTCTAGGTTTACTAGGTTGCCTCAGCGCAGGGAGCTGGACTTGATGACTTCTCGAGGTCCCTTCCAGCCCGACATTTCTGTGATTAAACCCCTACAATTCCAGGGTAGTGACACTGGCCCCTCTCCCCACTTGTGGGAACACTTGTCTATCCTCTGTCTACGTCACCCCCTTGTTCTTTTGCGCACCCCAAAACCTTTTCCCATAAGCCTCAAGTGTTAGCTCAGACTCAAGCAATAAGACTCTTCTGAATGGTCCATAGTTCCCAGTCCTGGTCCCATCCAGTCGTCTCTGCGACACAATGGCTCGGGGACCCCGTAAGGGAGGGAGGTCACACAGCCAGTCTTCAGACGTGGATTTGGTTCAGCTCCCAAATCTCCAAGGTGGTGAGGGAGACATCTAGATCTCCCCTCTGCTGGAACGGGGCTACCACCTACCATCTATGCCCTCTACAGGGTGGGCACCTTGCCATCTCTCCCCGCCTACCGTTCCTTGTTGTCTCTCATCTCTCCACTTCTCTGTGTCCCGTTCGTGCTGTCGCTGCTTTTCATGGTCCTCTTGTTCCTTATGATTCTCTGCTAGTCCCCGGGCATCAATCTCCTTCCTCTGCATCTCCACATGGAGCCTCTGTATCCAGCTCTCGCCTCCGCCGCTCCAACTCTTGAGTTGGGGTGGGGGGTGCAGGATCTGCCCTGTTGCTGCTGCGGCTGCTACCGGGGGGTTGGGGATGCTGCCCCTGCCACCTCAAGTCGAGACCCTCCCCCTGGATCTCCCCTGGCTGATGCTGGCAAGCTCGGCCGCGCGTCCGGAGCCCTATCCGGGTCTGGACTCTGGTTCTTGTCCTTTCTCGAGCAGTTCCAGCGGGTGAAGCTTCCTCAACTTTCCAACTTTTCAGCGCCTCTCTCTGCACAGCCCCACCAGCTGCTTCCTCCGGAGGTGACCAGATGCCGTTTCTCTCTGCTGCTCCCTTGGGGTGACCTTGTTTTTACTGCTGTGCATCACTCATCGCAAAATACTCCTGGTGCAGTCAGGAAATGCCCTCTGCTACCACGGTCACAGATCCATAGGGGCTGGTCTATGCCCCAGGCTGGACCCAGTCCCGAGGGAGCGACCCTTTTAGTGGGCTGGGCCCCAAGGACCCACACGCTTCCACAGGGGTAGGCCCGTGGCCTCTGAGACTGGGCCTTTGGCATCGGCCTCCCCTGTTTATATCCGTGGCTGCCTGCAGTGACTCCAGCCCAGCCAGACTCCTGCAGGAAGCTTGTACTGTCCCCGCAGGGCTCAATGCTCCCAGGGAATATTTGCAGCAATCCCACTGTGATGCTGGCAGACCAGGTGCCAGCCCATGGCAGATCGCCAGGCCAAGTCACTTGTGTATTAGTGTAGATCAAAGTGAGTGTTAACTGTATACGAGTGTGTTTCGTGTTTAAATCCTGAAAACGCGTGGGATGTTACCTGCATTATTTTCACGTATCTGTATCCCGTTATAATGTAGTAGCAAAGATTTACATTGTACGTATGAAGTCTTGTGGAATGCAAATGAGGAACTTGAACAGAAAAGTGCTCAGTTCAAGGCAAGCGGTCTTTGTGTATGATGATGGGAGGTCGAAGGCTTAAAATGCATCCTCACACTGCATCATCAAAGGAAGAGCCCATGCGGGGAGTGACCCTGTCAGCTCGTTTTCTGTGAGAAGAAGCTATAAAGATGGATTCAAGGAAAAAATCCTGCATCTCTGGACTGTTCGGACTCATACAGGGAAGTGCACCAGATTCAAAGTGGAGATCCCCAGAGACGATCTGGGTACCCTGAAAAGACTTTTGAGAAACTGGCAGTGTATTACATCACTGCTGCTATTTGGAATTACAAACTGTGGCTCATCTGTACATATCTTTTATCTGCTTTACCTCTCAGTAACTATCACTCCCTTTTCTTAGCTAATAAACCTTTAGTTAGTTTGCTGCCAGCGTTGTCTTTGGTGTAAAATTTGGAGAACCAGTTGATCTGGGGTAAGTGACTGGTCTCTTGGGAATAGGAGCAACTTGATGTGTGATTTTTGGTGTAAGTGACCATTTTATCACAAAGTCCAGTTTGTCTGGGTGGCAAGATACAGTGGAGAGGCTAAGGGACTGTCTGTGACTCCATGGTAAGACTGGTACACTGATCCAGGAGTTCATAGTTGTTACTGGCTTGGTGAAATCTAAGTATAGAACACACCACCAGCTTGGGGTGCCTGCCCTGTTTTCTGACAGTCTGCCCTGAAGTCGGCACTCACAGTCGTGAGCTGCTCCAGACAGCGTGACACCCAGGGAGCCTTTTCAAACAACGAAACAATTTATTAGCCACCTGCAACAGAATCTTAATGTCCTTGGGCAAGAGGGTGTTGAGCCCTGACCTGATCTTATGATCTATGACCCTGTCTCATGGGCACGTTTATAAGTGCTAGAGGTAAAATGGGATTGGCATATAAGATTTACCAGGGATCTGTTGCTTCTTAGCTTGGAACATGTATGGGGGGCTAATAGATGTACATAAAGAAATGGATTCTTAAGCTTGATAGGGTTAAAGGCCCGTCACATTGGTTGAGGGAGTTATGCTGAAGGCTGGGAGGTAGCTGAATACTGTAGATCTAAGAGGATGGCCTGCCCCAGGTCCTATATTATGCACTCTCCTTCTGAGAGACAAACAGGTAACCACGAACGGGTCCAGTACACCACAGGATTCTGCAAGACAGGAGTGCTGGGGGCCTTTAGCAAGTAGGTTGCCATGCAATGGCTAAGCCGTTAGACCACATTTACATACAGGAATTAAGAAATGAATAAGTGCTGCAAATCCTGAATATTAATGCTTGATGCTTAATTATGGGTCCTTGGCAGCTACGCTGCTCCATGCTCGGCGCCCTCGCTGCTTCAGGCAGTCCCTTTCACATCCCCGGCCTTGCTACCGTCCATCCCTGGATCCAACAACCCGCTCCTCCGCCCCAATGCCCACCATGAGTGGCGGCCTCGATTTTCCAAAGTAATTAACCAATTTGGTTGCCTACCTGGAGCGGCTTTGCGCGGATCAAGCTGTGTGTAGACGAGGGTTTGGGTGTGTGTGTGTGATGCCAACGTGTTAAGACGGCACCTTCCCATTTTAGAAGTCCAGCAACAGAGTGGGGGCTATCGAGTTTATTGCACCCAATGCAGCATATATGATTTCCTGCCCTACGGGCAGGTGGCGTAGGTGTGCATTCGGTGCAAGGAGCTCTGGGCCCTTAGAGACCATGTGTGGGCTTTGGAGACCAGAGTGGCTGAACTGGCAGAGCTAAGGGAGACAGAGAGGTGCATAGATGAGACTTTCCGGGACACAGTAGAATGGTCCCACCTGTGGTCTGACAGCCTCTGTGGTGCTGAGGAGCATGAAAGTCTCAGGGAAGGAGAACGTCCAACTGGAGCAGAGGGAAATGATCCCATAGTTGGGACCCTCTTTCCAGATGGTGTCATGGTATCCTCTTGCACTGAGGATACCTCTCGGGGGAAGGGAACTCCAGTTATTAGGAAGACACAGGTAATAGTTATGGATGATTCGATCATTAGGAACATAGAGAGCTGGTTTTGCGATGACCGGGAGAACCACATGGTGACTTGCCTGCCTGGTGCAAAGGTTGTGGATCTCTCGAGACACCTAGACAGACTTATGTGTAGTGCTGGGGAGGAGCCGATGGTCGTGGTACAAGTAGGTACCAATGACATAGGGAAGGATAGGAGTGAGGTCCTGGAGACCAAATTTAGGCTGCTAGGTAAGAGATTGAAGACCAGGACCTCCATGGGAGCATTCTCTGAGATGCTCCCCGTTCCACGTGCAGGGCCAGTTAGAGAGGCAGAACTGCAGAATCTCAATGTGTGGATGGAGACGATGGTGTAGGGAGGAGGGGTTTAGATTTATTAGGAACTGGGGAAACTTTTGGGAAAGGGGGAGCCTCTACCGGAAGGATGGGCTCCACCTAACCTAAAATGGAAGCAGATTGCTGGCACTTAACATTAAAAAGGTCGTAGAGCAGTTTTTAAACTAAGGGCTGGGGGAAGCTGACAGGTGCGGAGGAGCACGTGGTTCAGAGAGAGACATCCCTTAGGGGAGGATCTATTAATGGAGACTCTCTATGTCCTAGTAAGGAGGAGAGGATGGAAGATGATACTATAGGGTAGGATCTGATGAGAAACAGTCACATGAAAAAGATTCCCATCAGGGGCGGCTCTAATGTTTTTGCCACCCCAAGCAAAAAAACACCACCATCCCAAACACCGCCTCCGAAACAAAAAAAACCAACCCCCCCAACGTCTGCCGAAACAACCCTCCCCCCCACCCGCCTCTCTGCCCGCGGCCCCGCTCTCCACGGCCAGCGGGGAGTGAGCGCGGCATGCTGGATGCCCCGCTCTCCCCGGCCGGACCGCCAGCGGGGAGGGCGGCATGCCCGGGGCCCCACTCCCCCCGGCCAGTGGAGAGCGAGGCTGCCCTGCTCTCCCCAGGCCGGAGCACCAGCAGGGAGCTAGCGGGGCATGCCAGCGGCCCCGCTCTCCCCGGCCAGCGGGGAGCGAGGCTGCCCCACTCTCCCCGGCCAGAGCGCCGGCGAGGAGGGCGGCATGCCCGGGGCCCCGCTCTCCCCGGCCAGAGCGCCGGCGGGGAGGGCGGCATGCTGGCGGCCCCGCTCTCCCCGGCCAGCGGGGAGCGAGGCTGCCCCGCTCTCCCCAGGCCAGAGCGCTGGTGGGGAGGGCGGCATGCCCGGGGCCCTGCTCTCCCCAGCCAGCGGAGAGCGAGGCTGCCCCGCTCTCCCCGGCCAGAGCGCCTGCGAGGAGGGCAGCATGCCCAGGGCCCCGCTCTCCCCAGGCCAGAGCGCCGGCGGGGAGGGCGGCATGCCGGATGCCCTGCTCTCCCCGGCTGGAGCGCCAGCGGGGAGCGAGCGGGGCATGCCGGCGGCCCCGCTCTCCCCGGCCAGCGGGGAGCGAGGCTGCCCCGCTCTCCCTGGCCGGAGCGCCGGGGCATGCGTGGAAGGGAGGGAGAGACGCGTGTCGCAGCCGCTAGGGTTCTCTTCTCCCCCTCCCAGGCTCTTAAGCCTAGGAGTGAGGGGGAGAAGCGCTGTTTCGCGCACCGCCACTCGGGGAGAAGCTGAGCCGGCGGCGGCGCGCGGAAGCCAGCGGTGGGGCACATTTCTAGGGGCGGCATGGCCGGTGCCAGAATGCCGCCCCTAGAAATGTGCCACCCCAAGCACCAGCTTGTTTTGCTGGTGCCTGGAGCCGGCCCTGAGTCCCATTCAATTACATCAGGTAATGGCAGATAGCTAAAAAGTGACAATTTTTTTATGTTCTTATGTACAAATGCTAGAAGTCTAAAGAGTACCTTGCATTAAATGAGGATATTGATATAATAGGTGTAGTAGAAAGAGGGCCTGAAACATTAGCCCTTGTATCAGAGGTCTGGTATAAGGCCTAGGCTAAAGAGAGAGAGATATGCCAATCTCCTAGAACTGGAAAGACCTTGAAAGGTCATTGAGTCCAGTCCCCTGCTTTCACTAGCAGAACCAAGTACTGTCCCCTGACAGATTTTTGCCCCAGATTCCTAAGCGGCCCCTTCAAGGATTGAACTCACAACCTCGGGTTTAGCAAGCCAATGCTCAAACCACTGAGCTATCCCTCCCCCGCTTTGTAGTCAAAGTTTGTTCCAATAAAGCAAAGTCAGGCTGTGCCTCGAGGCAGGGCCTGCTCAGAGAATGTGACAAGAACATCTCAGATCTCACACCTCAGACAACACTTGTAGCCAGTCTCACAATAAACTATGTACAGATCGATTAACTAGGAACAGGAAACACGAGAGTGATTTTCAAGGTTAAAGCAGGTGAACATAGATACACAGAGGAGTTACAATCTTAAATTTCCAAAGGTCATAGAAGCTTCTCTAATAAGCAAGCTCTATGTCGCCTTTAAGGCTAGCCAGAGCTAAGCCGCTGGGGATCTCTTGCTTACTCCGTGAAAACCTTGCACTCTAGAGTCCAAGCAGCATAGAGATCCAGTTGCATCTTCTCAGGATTTTTATCCCTTTACTCCCTTGTGCTAACTCTGCTGATGGAAGGAATCCACTTTTATGAGTCATCTTTGTGAGGCAGGAGGGAGGGCAGGACAACCGATGTTTTTTGTCCTCTTTAATGACCCACAATGGTCCATGGGTGTAAATAGATCTTTCTTGTTGGGCAGGATGTGACACCTTCTGTTGGAGATCAGCCCTTCCCACTAGTTAATGTCTCTCTCCTGTCTGGTGATTCGCACTGTGATGTTCAAATATTCCTATTCTCTATGGGCTACAGATGCTATAAGAGAGATTAATGCGCTGCCCAGCAACTCACAAGCAGTCAATAAAGTCTAAACCCCAAACAGATGTTTGAAATTCTACGTGACCAGCACCAACGCACAGGTGAGCCATACTGAGCCCAGCTCGGTATTTGTCACAGTTCAGCTGAGACACGCGGACCTTGGCACGAGCTCGGACTTGGTCTGCCAGCGTCACACCTGCAACGGAGGAATCATCCACCGTGTTTTTGCAGGTTGCTCTGCTGTATTGGATGTTCTCAGGGCTGGGGGACTGGAGATTCTAGGGTGAGATGGAGCTGTTCTGCATTTGTTCAGCACCTAGCACAATGGCGCATTGGTCCATGCCTTGGGCTATCAGGTGCTGCCGTAACACACCTAATAAATAATGTACAGTGCCTAGCGCTACGAGGTGCTCGTCCATGCCTGGGGCTCCTAAGCACTACTAGAAAATTAAGAATAAATAATAGAGCTGCCCAAGAAAATTCTAGCGGAGCAGTTTTCCATGGCTTGCGAGGGGAGCTAAGCTGAAGGCTGGGAGGTAGCTGAATACTATAGATCTAAGGAGATGACCTGCCCCAGGTCAGATATTTTGCACACTCCTTCTGACAGAGAAACAGGTAACCACGGACTTATCCAGTACACCACAGGATTCTGCAAGACGGGAGTGCTGGGGGCCTTTAGTAATTAGGTTGCCATGCAGTGGCTAAGCCGTTAGACTGCATTTGCATATAGGAATTAAGAAATAAGTGGTGCGAATCAGGGTTAAGGGTCAAACATGGTTCATAGCTGTGCAGAAGAAAGGGTATAAAATACCACCCACACTTCCCATTTCTTTGGCTTCGTTGGGTCCCCGAGACAGTGTAAACGGAATCAGGACCTCCCTTCTGGTTGGCACCACCTTCTTCCCTCTCCATCTCTGCTTCCAGCGGTCTCCATAAGAGGTAAGTATGCACAATGCAGGACTGGAAGTATGAGCCACACCGGAACCTACTTTACTGAGCTTATTCTAACCGTTCTGTGTATTGATCCTTGCACAGGATATTGTCTGTATTAAATACCGTTTCTGGGTGTGTTTCACCAGCTTCTATCTTCTCAGTTAGCTGTAAAGTAGCCGCCTAGGAAAAGAACCTGTTATCTGTGATTGGGGCAGGTCACCCCCCAATATACAATGTAATCACTGTTCAGGCTGTCAGAGGCAGAGATTAAGAGAGAGTTCAGCCAGGCCTGTGCTGTCTTGAACCATGCGACTGTCGAAACCACCTTGTCAGTGACTCTGTCTCCGTCCCTTTGCTCTGAGTTCCCGGTGTGTGTGTGTGTCTCTCTCTCTCTGCAAAGGCTGGTTCTTCACCCAGCCAGCTGGTACCTTTCCCCTCGGTTCTCCAGCTGGGGTGTTTGCCTGGCTTCCCTTCAGAGAGGTGGGAAAGTCCTCATCGTCTTGCTTGTTGGTTGCTAGCCCATTGTTTTTCCAGCTTTTTCATTGATCTGGGTCGGTTTCAGCCAGGCCTTTACTGATATATTGGTTACACCCCAGACAGTGACATGACCTGACACCTAGTGTCTCTCGCTCTGCCCCAAGAACTGTTTATACTCCGTGCAGAGCAAGGCAAATCCCAGAGGGAAACTGAGGCACGCCTACACATATAACCAAAATTCCCTCTCCATTAGAGCAGGGCCAATTGACACTAGCTGGGGATCAGGGCCCATTGACTGCAAGGCAGCGATCCTGCTTTACACCAGGTGGGGGTCTGGCCCCACATTTCCTTGATGTGGGTGTGTCTTTGCCTTTCCATACAGTGTCTGGGCGCTGACCGCAGAGGCTCCATAACGTTTACTCAGAGCGCGTGGGACGGCAGCCCAGGGAGATAACTCACCAAGGTTTGATCCAAGCAGTGACACCCACCCCCGCGCCCCGCCCCGCACTGCTGTCCGGCCGGGAGCAGGAGGAAGTTCTCAGAGCCCCCGTTCAGCTCCCCACCCTGTTCCCTGCCCCTAGATCCTGGTGTCCGTGGCCAGCAGCCCCCAACCTAAAGCCCCTCCCAGTCTGCCGGGGGCCACACAGAGCAGGGCTGGGAGCCTGTCGCACCAGGAGCGGGTGTGAGCCTTTGTCATCCTTTGTGGATCCTTCACCACCTACCATGGAGCCCCAGGTGAGTCCCCCTTCACCCCCAGCACCCCAGCCTCATGGAGCCCCAGGGGAGTCCTCCCTCCCCCCAATTACCCCTGCCCCATAGAGCCTCAGGTTATCCCCCTCTGCCCCCCCCAACTCCTCCCCATGGAGCCCCAGGCGAGTCCCCTCTGCCCCCCACATCCCCTGCCACATGGAGCACTAGGGGAGTGCTTCATGCCCCCCTCCTGCCCATGGAAACCCTGATGACTCCCCCCTTTCCTCCATGGCCTGCTGCCCCATGGAGCCCCAGGGGCATATCCCCTGCCCCCTCTCCTCTTGGTAGCCCAGCAGGGGCTAGGGGGTGTGGGTTGGGGGGCTCTGAGTTTTTGTCCAGGGCTCAGGGGCGCTGACACTGTGGGGTCCTGTGCAGGTGCCGAGACGGATGCCCAGGGCTGGACTCCTGCTGCTGCCCCTTCTCCTCTGCTTTGGGCCAGAGACCACTGGGAGCATCGACCCCACCGAGCTCAAAAAGATTGTGGATTATGTGAACAAGTGAGTGACCAGCCTGAGGTTTGTCTCTCTCCTTCCCTGCCCCTGTAGCCCAGCTGCGAAGAGCAGAAGAGAATGTCCCTGGTTGGATCCCACCGGCTTGTAGGGACGCCCAGCAAGGTCAGGGGGCCCCACTGTGCCCGGTTCTGCCCAGACCCTGACCGTAGTCGGAGAGCACCCAGCAGGCCGGGTGATGAACTCACCCCTGAATTAGATGATTAGATTAGTCTTGGAGAGGGGCGTTTCTGGGGCTGCAGAGGGGAAATTGAGCCCAGAGCTGGGAGAGGGTGATTCTGGAGGTCCAGGAGGAGATGGAGACCAAAACTGGGAGCGGCTGATAATGGGGCTCCAGCGGGAGATGGAGCCCACAGCTAGGAGGGAGTGATAATGAGGGTTCAGGGGGAAGACTCAGCCCACACCTGGGAGGGGTGATTCTCAGGGTGTAGGAGGTGGGGCCCAGATATGAGGAAGGGTGATTCTGGGGGTTCAGTGTGGAGATGGAGCCTACGGCTGGGAGGGGAGATTATGGGGGAGCAGAGGGAGATTGGGCCCACATCTGGGTGTTGCTGATTGTGGGGGATCTGGAAGGAGATGGGAGAGGTGATTCTAGGGGTAACAGAGGGAGCTGTAGCCTGGATATGGGAAGGGTGATTATTGGTTTGCAAGGGGGAGATGGGACCCAGAGCTGGGAGGGGTGATTCTAGAGGTGCAGGGGTAGATGGGGCCCTGACCTGGGAGGGGTGATTTTGGGGTGCAGGGGGAGATGGAGCCCTGAGGTAGGAGGGTATTTGGAGGGTATATTCCTGTTTCTCACCCTTTTAATTGGCATCTCCTGGCTGCTGGGAGCCCCAGGTCCCCTGACCCCGCTGTGCTCTGCTCCCTCTCAGGCCCCTCACACTAGGTGAATCTCAATATACCTTCATCGTGAGCCTGCCCCATGCGAAGTGTATCCAAGCCAAGAACCTGGAGGAGCAGCTGCCTGAGGAAGTGTTGAATGCCATGAATCAGGCGCTCGCTAAGCAAGGCGCGCCATACGCCCCAAATGACTGGCCTATCGTAGCTGCCCGGCCTAGACATGGGAAGAATCGCTGGCTCCATAGTGAGTGGCGTCTGCTCCATGGGGGCCAGAACAGCTTGGTGGCCCAGCTCAAGGCCAGGACCTGCAGCCCGAACTGCTGCCTGATCTTATTCACCCTCTACTCGCCCTGCACGAGCATGTGCCTGGCGGTAAATGAGTTCTCCAACATCCTCAGCATGACCAGCGATGCCTTCTTGGACATCGACAACAACTACAAGGCCTTTGTCTTCCAGAGCATCTTCCACAACGATACGTTGCCCCCGATGACCCGCCAGGAACTGCTGGAGGCCTGGCACCGGCTGCACGACGTGCCCCTGCTGCGCTGCGACAACAACGGCTGCCAGGACTGCGCTTCGGTGGACCCACAAGACAACCCCTGCCTGGCTGGGAAGATGTAAATGGTGGGGGTGAGCCAGGAAGCACGTGGGGCTCGCTCTGCTATTGGTCCTCCTTGCATGGGCTTCTGGCTTCCTGAGCGTAACAGAAACACGTCCCAACTGGGCACCAAGCGCCAATCTAGAACCCCATTCCTGTGTGTGTGTCCCACTCTAGAAGTCCGTTCCTCTCCCCAAGTGTGCATCAATCCAGAATTGCCACCACCACAGTGCACCTCAAGCTCCGTTCTTAACCTTCAGCCCCTGCAGCTTGTGCCATGCTCCAATCGAGAACATGACCCCCCATTCCTGGGAGTCTCTGAGCTGCAGTCCAGAACCCACATCCACCCAGTGAGCTCAGAACTCTGATCTAGAACCCAGCCTCCACCCCTGCACAAGGTCGCGGGGAGGGGGCAGTGGATGGGAGCAGGGCACATTGTGCCCGGTGACTGTATCATGGAGCTGGATCAGAGGGGGGATCCCCTTACTCAGATGTTGGTGGGTGGGGAGATTCCTGGGCATGGACCATAGCCAGGGTGGGCAGTGGGGATCTCAGAGCGTGGGGCTCTTTCAGTGGGGTGCTGCTTTGGGGTTGTTCCACTCTGCGGGTGATGCTTTTTTCTGATTCTCTGCCCTCCGATTGCCGCCAATAAAGCTCCTGAGCATATTGGAGTCTCACATCTCTGTCCGTGTGTCTGGGTCTCCCATCTCCGTCTGTGTGTCGGGGTCTCACATCATCCCCTGGAGGTGCTGGGTCCCCAAGGGCAGCCCCGCATCGATCCTGGCTCCCGGCTGGCAGCCTGTGAGGCAGCTTGGGTTTACTGCATCCAGAGCTCCCGAGTGTTCCCCTCCCTATCCCTAGAACCCCTATCCCCTGCTCCCTGGGCGGGGATCCTCTGAGCAGCCAGCCCCCATCCCCCGGGGATGGGGGGCACCTCATGCACGATGGGGGACAGAGCTCCCAGCCCTGCTCTCTGCTCCCCTGCAGACAGGAGCTGCACGTGGGAACCAAAAACCAGGTTTATCACCCCAGAAGGCAGCTCCCATTGCAAACTCCTTGGTTCCCGGAAGGGACCGTTATTGCAGGGCAAGATTGAGATGAGTCTTCCGGTCTAAGTGCTCTGAAATGTCCATGCTTCCTCAGATGACCTTGAAATTTGCTGTGGTACATGGGGGCCTGGGATCAGGTGAGTGACCCAAATTTGGAGCCATATCATCAAGGGGTTCCCCAGATACAGCTCCCCCCAACACCAGCTTCTCTGAACATTGTGGCATTGTGGCCGAGTTGGTCTGTAACACTGCCTGCACTGGCTGAAGAGTGTGAGTGCCGATCTCTGGACAGACTGTCAGGAAGCAGGGCACAAAGCCCGAGTTGGCTGGGAGCTCTATAATTAGCTGTCCCCAACTAGTTATCCCATGTAACCTCTTCAGGCATGTACCAGCCTTAACATGGAGCCACCGATAGTCCCCTGGATGCTCTGATCTGTCTGCCACCCAGGTCAACCTGTCTTGGGGACAGATGGTCCTTTACACAAAGAATCACAACAATATTCAGGTTACTCCCAGTCCCAAAGGGCCAGTCACTTACACTATGTCAATTACACCTTAGATCTCACACCAAAGACAACACTTGTAGCCAATCCCATAATAAACTATTGTGACGGGGCAAGGCCAGATGGCTATAGGAAAGTGGTGAGGAAGCAGTATGTTAGCCCCAGGCTAAACAAATCCCTGATACCTTGTTAACCAAATGGCAGTTGCTCCAGGTTAATCAAGACACCTGGGGCCAATTAAGAACTTTCCAGAAGGCAGGGAGGTTGATTGAGACACCTGCAGCTAATCAGGGGCTGGCTGAAACTAGTCAAAAGCCTCCCAGTGAGTCAGTGAGGGGGGGATGTCAGGAGCTGTGGAAGGAGGTTGCGTGCGAGGAGCTGGGAGCAAGAGGCACTAGGAGCTGAGAGTCAGAGGGCATACTGCTGGAAGATCCTGTGGTGAGGATAAAGAAGGTGTTGGGAGGAGTCCATGGGGAAGTAGCCCAGGGAGTTGTAGCTGTCGTGCAGTTGTTCCAGGAGGCACTCTAAACAGCTGCAGTTCACAGGGCCCTGGGCTGGAACCCGGAGTAGAGGGCGGGCCCGGGTTCCCCCCAAAGCTCCCAACTCCTGATCAGACACCGGAGGATTTAACCTGGACTGTAGATTCTAACAGAGGGGAAGATCTCTGAGGCAAGCAAAATCCGCCAATAAGCGCAGGACCCACCGAGGTAGACGAGGAACTTTGTCACACTATGTACAGATCGATTAACTAGGAACAGAAAACATGAGAGTTATTTTGAAGGTTTAAACAGGTGAACATAGATACACAAACAAGTTATAATCATAAGTTTCCGAAGGTAATAGAGGCTTCTCTTATAAGCAAGCTCTATGTCACCTTTATGGCTAACCAAAGCTGAGCTGCTGGGGATCTCTTGCCTATGGCTTGAAAACCTTGCCCACCAGAGTCCAAGCAGCATAGAGATCCAGTTGCTTCTTGTCAGGGATTTTCATCCCCTTCCTCCCTTGTGCAAACTCTGCTGATGGGAGGAATCCACCTACATGACTCATCTTTGTGGAGGAGGAGGGAGGGCAGAACAACCGATGGCTTTTGTCCTCTTTAATGACCCACAATGCTCCATTGGTGTCAATGGACTTTTCTTGTTGGGTAGGATGTGACACTTTCTGATGGAGATCAGCCCTTCCCACTAGTTAATGTCTCTCTCCTGTCTGGTGATTCGCACTGTGATGTTCAAATATTCCTGTACACTATGGGTACAGATGCTATAAATGAGATTAATGCGCTGCCCGGCAACTCGCAAGGACTCGATAAAGTCTAAACCCCAAACAGACTTTTGGAATTCTACATGACCAGCACCAACGCACAGGTGAGCCCAGCTCGGTATTCATCACAGTTCAGCTGAGAAACGCGGACCTTTGCACGAGGTGGGACCTGGTCTGCCGGTGTCACACCTGCAACAGAGGAATCATCTGCCGTGTTTTAGCAGGTTGCTCTGCTGTATTGGACGTTCTCAGGACTGGGGGAATGGAGATCCTGGGGTGAGATGGAGCTGTTCTGAGTTTGTACAGCACCTAACACAATGGGCTCCCGCGGCACGACTGGGACTGCTAGCACTACCCTAATACAGTTAATAAATCATGCAGAGCACCTAGAAGGATGAGACATTGGTCCATGCTTGGGGCTCCCAGGTGCTGCAGTAACACACCTAATAAATAATGTACAGCACCTAGCGCTCTGAGGTGCTTGTCTATGCCTAAGGCTCCTAAGCACTATTAGAAAATTAAGAATAAATAATAGAGCTGCACCAAAAAATTCTGGCTGAGCAATCTTCCATGGTTGGCGGCGGGAGTTATGCTGAAGGCTGGGAGGTAGCTGCAGATATAAGGAGATGACCTGCCCAGTTTGACGAAGTGGGGATTTTCCATTGTTATGTTGTATGTGAGTCTATGTGAATCTTACTGTTTAGCATGAATGCTGTGTGTGCCTCAGTTTTCCTGTGTATTGCACCAATGTCTAGGTGGTGGGAATAAGGGGGTATGACTTTTGCGGAGGCTGCTCCACCTGCCTGCACCAATGCTATAGCTGCCCTTGGTAACCTGAGACGCAGGAGGGGGATGCGAGCAGGTGACTCTTGGCCCGGGAAGCGAGCAAAAGGAGGAGGAGCAATGTGAGGGCAGGGGCCAGGCAGCTGGAAGCAAGTCAGTCTCGGCTGGCTTGGGGCTCATGGGGAGGACCAGAGCCCTGGCTCTGGGCTCCCCTCCCCACAAGACGGACTAGGCTGAAAGTCACTGATTTCAGTTCCACGCTGTGTTCCTGTCAACTAATAAACCTTCTGTTTTACTGGCTGGCTGAGAGTCACGTCTGACTGCGGAATTGGGGGGCAGGGCCCTCTGCCTTCCCCAGGAGCCCCGCCTGTGTGGACTCCCTGTGGGAAGCGCACGGTGTGGACGGGGATGCTGAATGCTCCGAGGTCAGACCCAGGAAGGTTGAAGCTGTGTGAGCTTCTTGCCCTGGAGACAGTCTGCTCAGAGGGCAGTCCTGATTGGCTTCATAGGGAGTATTTCCAGAGCACTGACCCAGTGACTCTGTGACACATTCATAAGTGATGCAGCAAGCCCAGAGGTGCCAGCGCTCAGTGCTGGCAAGCTCTGGCACAAATTAAACCCTGCCTTGGACAAGGCACAGACTGAGAGCAGCCCATCCATCCATCTGTCAACCAACCAACCAACGCATTCATCCATCACCAAACAGCCCAATCTATTACCCGCACAAAATTCTCTGTTACTCGCACATCTAGGGCACCTGCCTTTACCCAGTTCCTAGAGCTCAAGGTGTAACCCTCTTAATTTAGACACCTGCCCCTTACTCAAGTCCTGGGGCTTAGGGTATGCTCTTTGCGGGTTTGCAGGGCCTTTTACCAGTGAAAGAGCCTTACACAGTAATATCCTTATCCTCATACAATGCTATGCTGACCAATCCTGATCAGGCAGGTGGACTTTCTCTGTTGGCCAGGCAAGGTCAGTCTCGTCTGGATTCTGGTTGCAGCACGTCACGGTCGTGCAGAGGATTCTTAGCAGCTTTGATCTTAGGCTGTGTCTTGGAGGTGATTTCTTCTTCTTCCAGGTCTTTCCTTCATCTTATACTTCTGTTTTTTCTCTGCTGGACTCCTTGGACTCAATAGTGAAACTTGAGTCCTGCTTAGCTATACCTTAACCAATCATTTTAATAAAATTTTACTAACCAATCCTAACATATTGTAACAAAATTCTCTAACCAATCCTACCCCACCACCTTAATTTACACTTAGCAAAATTAATTATGTAATGAAAGAACCAGACAGAGATCATACAGACAACCAATAGGGAAGTGGGGACCATAATGACAGAACAATAAAGAAATGAGGAGTTCACAACCACAGCTATCGATAAGTGATTTCTTTCCAGACAGGATGCTATCAAAGTAAGTTTTCTTTAACCATCTTAAGATCTGTTTCTTTATCTGGCAATGGTGGGTGCTATTAGGACAGGAGCCTTCTTAACAGCCTGATATTAGTGTTTTAATGTAATTTAGATGGAATGTGAGGATGCGACATCCTGCTTCTTAGCTAATGGCTGCCGCTTTACTAATATGGCTGCAGACAAAGGCCTTAGGCCTTACGAATCATCCATCCATCCATCTAGTTCACATACCCCTCTTTCAATTTTTCTATCTTATTACTAGGGTGCCCATTACCGTGGTGTCTTGGCCCTGGATTTGCCTTGCAATCCTCCAATCCCTGGTGTAGCACCAGCACTTGGAACCCCAGCCAGGGAGTAGGGGATGGGATTCTGGTCCAGAGCTGTCACTAATCCCCAGGGTCTGGTCTAATTCCCACCCTGTAGCCAGTCTCTTTGGATTCATCACTTTAGCGGGCTGGACCCCCAAGGATCCAGACACTTCCATTGGAGCATGCCTGTGATCTTCATGACTCCAAGACTGGGCTTTCACCTGGTACTGTCCCCTCCAGGGCGCGATGCTCTCATGACGTACCCGTAATGACCCCAGGAAAACTCTCCAAAACAAGGGACAATTTATTAGTCACCATATCTGAAAGTCTTTGAGTTAGTGTGAGACAGGCAGGTCGAGGACGCGGCTTGTGTGAGGGGAAGCCAGAACCTCTCCATGTCCTGCTTTCCCTGAGCCCAATTGCAGCCTGCAGACCCCTGCCAGCCTAGCCCTGGGCTCTCCCCTTCCCCACAGCTCTGTGATGCCCCTCAATCCCAACCCACAGCCCTCTGCTATCCTAGCCATGGGCTGCCCCTTAACTACCTCCACCTTCCACTCCCGCTGGGGGTCAGATGAGTCTGAGCCCAGGAGGGTACAACAGGCCATGTGCACCAGTGCCTGGAGTGGGAACCCATTCCCCAGCACACCCCGGTGCCCCAGAGGAGCTGGCTGTGTGACCGCGTTCCTCTGAAAGTTCAGTCACTTGGTTTGACTCGATGAGTCTGAGATGCTCTGGCAGGGTAGACGGGGGTGAGCCCCTTTGTCCTGGACAAACCCCAAGTCTCTGAGAACACCCACTTATGCCTGGTCCTGCTGCAGATGTTGCACCTCAGGTCTTTGGGGTCCCTTGGTGTGGGGGTCTACCAGGGTCAGTTACCCCCCCCCCCCCAGTTTAAATTCCATTTCTAGGGAGCCTCCCCTGCTTCCTCCTTCCAGGACCCATGTTTTGACCAGTTGCCTTTGGGTCCCTCCCCATAGCTGGACTTGCTGTCCACAAACTGATCTGCCAATCAGCCCACACTACATGTATCCTTAGGCACTCGATCCACTAACCACATTGTAAGCTCAAGGGGACATATTTCCTAGAATTGCTCCAAACACTACTACAAAATGGGGAATAACTGGCTAGGCGGCAGTACTGCTGAGATCTGGGGTTAGAGTGGAGCACAAACTGAATCTGAGTCGTCAATGTACCGCAGCTACAGAAAGGGCTATTATTCTGGGGTGTATTAACAGGAGTGTTGTATGTAAGATGCGGGAGGGCATTGTCGTGCTCTGCTCGGCACTGGTGAGGCCCCAGCTGGAGGACTGTGTTCAATTCTGGGCTCCACAATTTAGGAAAGACGTGGACAAATTGGAAAGCATCCAGAGGAGAGCAACAAAAATGATCAAAGGGTTAAAAAACCTGACGTAGGAGGAAAGGTTGAAAAAACTGGGCACGTTGAGTCTGGAGGGGCAACCTGATAACAGTCTTCCAGTATGTTAAGGGCTCTTAAAAAGAGGATGGTGATCAATTGTTGTCCATGTCCCCTGAAGGTAGGATAAGAAGTAATGGGCTTAATCTGCGGCCAGGGAGATTTTGGTTAGACAATAACAAAAACTTTCTAACGATAAGGGAAGTTAAGCTCTGGAATAGTTCCCAGGGGAGGTTTTGGGAATCCCCATTGTTGGAAGTTATTAAGAACAGGTTGGACAAACCCCCTGTCAGGGTTGCTCTAGGTTTACTAGGTTGCCTCAGCGCAGGGAGCTGGACTTGATGACTTCTCGAGGTCCCTTCCAGCCCGACATTTCTGTGATTAAACCCCTACAATTCCAGGGTAGTGACACTGGCCCCTCTCCCCACTTGTGGGAACACTTGTCTATCCTCTGTCTACGTCACCCCCTTGTTCTTTTGCGCACCCCAAAACCTTTTCCCATAAGCCTCAAGTGTTAGCTCAGACTCAAGCAATAAGACTCTTCTGAATGGTCCATAGTTCCCAGTCCTGGTCCCATCCAGTCGTCTCTGCGACACAATGGCTCGGGGACCCCGTAAGGGAGGGAGGTCACACAGCCAGTCTTCAGACGTGGATTTGGTTCAGCTCCCAAATCTCCAAGGTGGTGAGGGAGACATCTAGATCTCCCCTCTGCTGGAACGGGGCTACCACCTACCATCTATGCCCTCTACAGGGTGGGCACCTTGCCATCTCTCCCCGCCTACCGTTCCTTGTTGTCTCTCATCTCTCCACTTCTCTGTGTCCCGTTCGTGCTGTCGCTGCTTTTCATGGTCCTCTTGTTCCTTATGATTCTCTGCTAGTCCCCGGGCATCAATCTCCTTCCTCTGCATCTCCACATGGAGCCTCTGTATCCAGCTCTCGCCTCCGCCGCTCCAACTCTTGAGTTGGGGTGGGGGGTGCAGGATCTGCCCTGTTGCTGCTGCGGCTGCTACCGGGGGGTTGGGGATGCTGCCCCTGCCACCTCAAGTCGAGACCCTCCCCCTGGATCTCCCCTGGCTGATGCTGGCAAGCTCGGCCGCGCGTCCGGAGCCCTATCCGGGTCTGGACTCTGGTTCTTGTCCTTTCTCGAGCAGTTCCAGCGGGTGAAGCTTCCTCAACTTTCCAACTTTTCAGCGCCTCTCTCTGCACAGCCCCACCAGCTGCTTCCTCCGGAGGTGACCAGATGCCGTTTCTCTCTGCTGCTCCCTTGGGGTGACCTTGTTTTTACTGCTGTGCATCACTCATCGCAAAATACTCCTGGTGCAGTCAGGAAATGCCCTCTGCTACCACGGTCACAGATCCATAGGGGCTGGTCTATGCCCCAGGCTGGACCCAGTCCCGAGGGAGCGACCCTTTTAGTGGGCTGGGCCCCAAGGACCCACACGCTTCCACAGGGGTAGGCCCGTGGCCTCTGAGACTGGGCCTTTGGCATCGGCCTCCCCTGTTTATATCCGTGGCTGCCTGCAGTGACTCCAGCCCAGCCAGACTCCTGCAGGAAGCTTGTACTGTCCCCGCAGGGCTCAATGCTCCCAGGGAATATTTGCAGCAATCCCACTGTGATGCTGGCAGACCAGGTGCCAGCCCATGGCAGATCGCCAGGCCAAGTCACTTGTGTATTAGTGTAGATCAAAGTGAGTGTTAACTGTATACGAGTGTGTTTCGTGTTTAAATCCTGAAAACGCGTGGGATGTTACCTGCATTATTTTCACGTATCTGTATCCCGTTATAATGTAGTAGCAAAGATTTACATTGTACGTATGAAGTCTTGTGGAATGCAAATGAGGAACTTGAACAGAAAAGTGCTCAGTTCAAGGCAAGCGGTCTTTGTGTATGATGATGGGAGGTCGAAGGCTTAAAATGCATCCTCACACTGCATCATCAAAGGAAGAGCCCATGCGGGGAGTGACCCTGTCAGCTCGTTTTCTGTGAGAAGAAGCTATAAAGATGGATTCAAGGAAAAAATCCTGCATCTCTGGACTGTTCGGACTCATACAGGGAAGTGCACCAGATTCAAAGTGGAGATCCCCAGAGACGATCTGGGTACCCTGAAAAGACTTTTGAGAAACTGGCAGTGTATTACATCACTGCTGCTATTTGGAATTACAAACTGTGGCTCATCTGTACATATCTTTTATCTGCTTTACCTCTCAGTAACTATCACTCCCTTTTCTTAGCTAATAAACCTTTAGTTAGTTTGCTGCCAGCGTTGTCTTTGGTGTAAAATTTGGAGAACCAGTTGATCTGGGGTAAGTGACTGGTCTCTTGGGAATAGGAGCAACTTGATGTGTGATTTTTGGTGTAAGTGACCATTTTATCACAAAGTCCAGTTTGTCTGGGTGGCAAGATACAGTGGAGAGGCTAAGGGACTGTCTGTGACTCCATGGTAAGACTGGTACACTGATCCAGGAGTTCATAGTTGTTACTGGCTTGGTGAAATCTAAGTATAGAACACACCACCAGCTTGGGGTGCCTGCCCTGTTTTCTGACAGTCTGCCCTGAAGTCGGCACTCACAGTCGTGAGCTGCTCCAGACAGCGTGACACCCAGGGAGCCTTTTCAAACAACGAAACAATTTATTAGCCACCTGCAACAGAATCTTAATGTCCTTGGGCAAGAGGGTGTTGAGCCCTGACCTGATCTTATGATCTATGACCCTGTCTCATGGGCACGTTTATAAGTGCTAGAGGTAAAATGGGATTGGCATATAAGATTTACCAGGGATCTGTTGCTTCTTAGCTTGGAACATGTATGGGGGGCTAATAGATGTACATAAAGAAATGGATTCTTAAGCTTGATAGGGTTAAAGGCCCGTCACATTGGTTGAGGGAGTTATGCTGAAGGCTGGGAGGTAGCTGAATACTGTAGATCTAAGAGGATGGCCTGCCCCAGGTCCTATATTATGCACTCTCCTTCTGAGAGACAAACAGGTAACCACGAACGGGTCCAGTACACCACAGGATTCTGCAAGACAGGAGTGCTGGGGGCCTTTAGCAAGTAGGTTGCCATGCAATGGCTAAGCCGTTAGACCACATTTACATACAGGAATTAAGAAATGAATAAGTGCTGCAAATCCTGAATATTAATGCTTGATGCTTAATTATGGGTCCTTGGCAGCTACGCTGCTCCATGCTCGGCGCCCTCGCTGCTTCAGGCAGTCCCTTTCACATCCCCGGCCTTGCTACCGTCCATCCCTGGATCCAACAACCCGCTCCTCCGCCCCAATGCCCACCATGAGTGGCGGCCTCGATTTTCCAAAGTAATTAACCAATTTGGTTGCCTACCTGGAGCGGCTTTGCGCGGATCAAGCTGTGTGTAGACGAGGGTTTGGGTGTGTGTGTGTGATGCCAACGTGTTAAGACGGCACCTTCCCATTTTAGAAGTCCAGCAACAGAGTGGGGGCTATCGAGTTTATTGCACCCAATGCAGCATATATGATTTCCTGCCCTACGGGCAGGTGGCGTAGGTGTGCATTCGGTGCAAGGAGCTCTGGGCCCTTAGAGACCATGTGTGGGCTTTGGAGACCAGAGTGGCTGAACTGGCAGAGCTAAGGGAGACAGAGAGGTGCATAGATGAGACTTTCCGGGACACAGTAGAATGGTCCCACCTGTGGTCTGACAGCCTCTGTGGTGCTGAGGAGCATGAAAGTCTCAGGGAAGGAGAACGTCCAACTGGAGCAGAGGGAAATGATCCCATAGTTGGGACCCTCTTTCCAGATGGTGTCATGGTATCCTCTTGCACTGAGGATACCTCTCGGGGGAAGGGAACTCCAGTTATTAGGAAGACACAGGTAATAGTTATGGATGATTCGATCATTAGGAACATAGAGAGCTGGTTTTGCGATGACCGGGAGAACCACATGGTGACTTGCCTGCCTGGTGCAAAGGTTGTGGATCTCTCGAGACACCTAGACAGACTTATGTGTAGTGCTGGGGAGGAGCCGATGGTCGTGGTACAAGTAGGTACCAATGACATAGGGAAGGATAGGAGTGAGGTCCTGGAGACCAAATTTAGGCTGCTAGGTAAGAGATTGAAGACCAGGACCTCCATGGGAGCATTCTCTGAGATGCTCCCCGTTCCACGTGCAGGGCCAGTTAGAGAGGCAGAACTGCAGAATCTCAATGTGTGGATGGAGACGATGGTGTAGGGAGGAGGGGTTTAGATTTATTAGGAACTGGGGAAACTTTTGGGAAAGGGGGAGCCTCTACCGGAAGGATGGGCTCCACCTAACCTAAAATGGAAGCAGATTGCTGGCACTTAACATTAAAAAGGTCGTAGAGCAGTTTTTAAACTAAGGGCTGGGGGAAGCTGACAGGTGCGGAGGAGCACGTGGTTCAGAGAGAGACATCCCTTAGGGGAGGATCTATTAATGGAGACTCTCTATGTCCTAGTAAGGAGGAGAGGATGGAAGATGATACTATAGGGTAGGATCTGATGAGAAACAGTCACATGAAAAAGATTCCCATCAGGGGCGGCTCTAATGTTTTTGCCACCCCAAGCAAAAAAACACCACCATCCCAAACACCGCCTCCGAAACAAAAAAAACCAACCCCCCCAACGTCTGCCGAAACAACCCTCCCCCCCACCCGCCTCTCTGCCCGCGGCCCCGCTCTCCACGGCCAGCGGGGAGTGAGCGCGGCATGCTGGATGCCCCGCTCTCCCCGGCCGGACCGCCAGCGGGGAGGGCGGCATGCCCGGGGCCCCACTCCCCCCGGCCAGTGGAGAGCGAGGCTGCCCTGCTCTCCCCAGGCCGGAGCACCAGCAGGGAGCTAGCGGGGCATGCCAGCGGCCCCGCTCTCCCCGGCCAGCGGGGAGCGAGGCTGCCCCACTCTCCCCGGCCAGAGCGCCGGCGAGGAGGGCGGCATGCCCGGGGCCCCGCTCTCCCCGGCCAGAGCGCCGGCGGGGAGGGCGGCATGCTGGCGGCCCCGCTCTCCCCGGCCAGCGGGGAGCGAGGCTGCCCCGCTCTCCCCAGGCCAGAGCGCTGGTGGGGAGGGCGGCATGCCCGGGGCCCTGCTCTCCCCAGCCAGCGGAGAGCGAGGCTGCCCCGCTCTCCCCGGCCAGAGCGCCTGCGAGGAGGGCAGCATGCCCAGGGCCCCGCTCTCCCCAGGCCAGAGCGCCGGCGGGGAGGGCGGCATGCCGGATGCCCTGCTCTCCCCGGCTGGAGCGCCAGCGGGGAGCGAGCGGGGCATGCCGGCGGCCCCGCTCTCCCCGGCCAGCGGGGAGCGAGGCTGCCCCGCTCTCCCTGGCCGGAGCGCCGGGGCATGCGTGGAAGGGAGGGAGAGACGCGTGTCGCAGCCGCTAGGGTTCTCTTCTCCCCCTCCCAGGCTCTTAAGCCTAGGAGTGAGGGGGAGAAGCGCTGTTTCGCGCACCGCCACTCGGGGAGAAGCTGAGCCGGCGGCGGCGCGCGGAAGCCAGCGGTGGGGCACATTTCTAGGGGCGGCATGGCCGGTGCCAGAATGCCGCCCCTAGAAATGTGCCACCCCAAGCACCAGCTTGTTTTGCTGGTGCCTGGAGCCGGCCCTGAGTCCCATTCAATTACATCAGGTAATGGCAGATAGCTAAAAAGTGACAATTTTTTTATGTTCTTATGTACAAATGCTAGAAGTCTAAAGAGTACCTTGCATTAAATGAGGATATTGATATAATAGGTGTAGTAGAAAGAGGGCCTGAAACATTAGCCCTTGTATCAGAGGTCTGGTATAAGGCCTAGGCTAAAGAGAGAGAGATATGCCAATCTCCTAGAACTGGAAAGACCTTGAAAGGTCATTGAGTCCAGTCCCCTGCTTTCACTAGCAGAACCAAGTACTGTCCCCTGACAGATTTTTGCCCCAGATTCCTAAGCGGCCCCTTCAAGGATTGAACTCACAACCTCGGGTTTAGCAAGCCAATGCTCAAACCACTGAGCTATCCCTCCCCCGCTTTGTAGTCAAAGTTTGTTCCAATAAAGCAAAGTCAGGCTGTGCCTCGAGGCAGGGCCTGCTCAGAGAATGTGACAAGAACATCTCAGATCTCACACCTCAGACAACACTTGTAGCCAGTCTCACAATAAACTATGTACAGATCGATTAACTAGGAACAGGAAACACGAGAGTGATTTTCAAGGTTAAAGCAGGTGAACATAGATACACAGAGGAGTTACAATCTTAAATTTCCAAAGGTCATAGAAGCTTCTCTAATAAGCAAGCTCTATGTCGCCTTTAAGGCTAGCCAGAGCTAAGCCGCTGGGGATCTCTTGCTTACTCCGTGAAAACCTTGCACTCTAGAGTCCAAGCAGCATAGAGATCCAGTTGCATCTTCTCAGGATTTTTATCCCTTTACTCCCTTGTGCTAACTCTGCTGATGGAAGGAATCCACTTTTATGAGTCATCTTTGTGAGGCAGGAGGGAGGGCAGGACAACCGATGTTTTTTGTCCTCTTTAATGACCCACAATGGTCCATGGGTGTAAATAGATCTTTCTTGTTGGGCAGGATGTGACACCTTCTGTTGGAGATCAGCCCTTCCCACTAGTTAATGTCTCTCTCCTGTCTGGTGATTCGCACTGTGATGTTCAAATATTCCTATTCTCTATGGGCTACAGATGCTATAAGAGAGATTAATGCGCTGCCCAGCAACTCACAAGCAGTCAATAAAGTCTAAACCCCAAACAGATGTTTGAAATTCTACGTGACCAGCACCAACGCACAGGTGAGCCATACTGAGCCCAGCTCGGTATTTGTCACAGTTCAGCTGAGACACGCGGACCTTGGCACGAGCTCGGACTTGGTCTGCCAGCGTCACACCTGCAACGGAGGAATCATCCACCGTGTTTTTGCAGGTTGCTCTGCTGTATTGGATGTTCTCAGGGCTGGGGGACTGGAGATTCTAGGGTGAGATGGAGCTGTTCTGCATTTGTTCAGCACCTAGCACAATGGCGCATTGGTCCATGCCTTGGGCTATCAGGTGCTGCCGTAACACACCTAATAAATAATGTACAGTGCCTAGCGCTACGAGGTGCTCGTCCATGCCTGGGGCTCCTAAGCACTACTAGAAAATTAAGAATAAATAATAGAGCTGCCCAAGAAAATTCTAGCGGAGCAGTTTTCCATGGCTTGCGAGGGGAGCTAAGCTGAAGGCTGGGAGGTAGCTGAATACTATAGATCTAAGGAGATGACCTGCCCCAGGTCAGATATTTTGCACACTCCTTCTGACAGAGAAACAGGTAACCACGGACTTATCCAGTACACCACAGGATTCTGCAAGACGGGAGTGCTGGGGGCCTTTAGTAATTAGGTTGCCATGCAGTGGCTAAGCCGTTAGACTGCATTTGCATATAGGAATTAAGAAATAAGTGGTGCGAATCAGGGTTAAGGGTCAAACATGGTTCATAGCTGTGCAGAAGAAAGGGTATAAAATACCACCCACACTTCCCATTTCTTTGGCTTCGTTGGGTCCCCGAGACAGTGTAAACGGAATCAGGACCTCCCTTCTGGTTGGCACCACCTTCTTCCCTCTCCATCTCTGCTTCCAGCGGTCTCCATAAGAGGTAAGTATGCACAATGCAGGACTGGAAGTATGAGCCACACCGGAACCTACTTTACTGAGCTTATTCTAACCGTTCTGTGTATTGATCCTTGCACAGGATATTGTCTGTATTAAATACCGTTTCTGGGTGTGTTTCACCAGCTTCTATCTTCTCAGTTAGCTGTAAAGTAGCCGCCTAGGAAAAGAACCTGTTATCTGTGATTGGGGCAGGTCACCCCCCAATATACAATGTAATCACTGTTCAGGCTGTCAGAGGCAGAGATTAAGAGAGAGTTCAGCCAGGCCTGTGCTGTCTTGAACCATGCGACTGTCGAAACCACCTTGTCAGTGACTCTGTCTCCGTCCCTTTGCTCTGAGTTCCCGGTGTGTGTGTGTGTCTCTCTCTCTCTGCAAAGGCTGGTTCTTCACCCAGCCAGCTGGTACCTTTCCCCTCGGTTCTCCAGCTGGGGTGTTTGCCTGGCTTCCCTTCAGAGAGGTGGGAAAGTCCTCATCGTCTTGCTTGTTGGTTGCTAGCCCATTGTTTTTCCAGCTTTTTCATTGATCTGGGTCGGTTTCAGCCAGGCCTTTACTGATATATTGGTTACACCCCAGACAGTGACATGACCTGACACCTAGTGTCTCTCGCTCTGCCCCAAGAACTGTTTATACTCCGTGCAGAGCAAGGCAAATCCCAGAGGGAAACTGAGGCACGCCTACACATATAACCAAAATTCCCTCTCCATTAGAGCAGGGCCAATTGACACTAGCTGGGGATCAGGGCCCATTGACTGCAAGGCAGCGATCCTGCTTTACACCAGGTGGGGGTCTGGCCCCACATTTCCTTGATGTGGGTGTGTCTTTGCCTTTCCATACAGTGTCTGGGCGCTGACCGCAGAGGCTCCATAACGTTTACTCAGAGCGCGTGGGACGGCAGCCCAGGGAGATAACTCACCAAGGTTTGATCCAAGCAGTGACACCCACCCCCGCGCCCCGCCCCGCACTGCTGTCCGGCCGGGAGCAGGAGGAAGTTCTCAGAGCCCCCGTTCAGCTCCCCACCCTGTTCCCTGCCCCTAGATCCTGGTGTCCGTGGCCAGCAGCCCCCAACCTAAAGCCCCTCCCAGTCTGCCGGGGGCCACACAGAGCAGGGCTGGGAGCCTGTCGCACCAGGAGCGGGTGTGAGCCTTTGTCATCCTTTGTGGATCCTTCACCACCTACCATGGAGCCCCAGGTGAGTCCCCCTTCACCCCCAGCACCCCAGCCTCATGGAGCCCCAGGGGAGTCCTCCCTCCCCCCAATTACCCCTGCCCCATAGAGCCTCAGGTTATCCCCCTCTGCCCCCCCCAACTCCTCCCCATGGAGCCCCAGGCGAGTCCCCTCTGCCCCCCACATCCCCTGCCACATGGAGCACTAGGGGAGTGCTTCATGCCCCCCTCCTGCCCATGGAAACCCTGATGACTCCCCCCTTTCCTCCATGGCCTGCTGCCCCATGGAGCCCCAGGGGCATATCCCCTGCCCCCTCTCCTCTTGGTAGCCCAGCAGGGGCTAGGGGGTGTGGGTTGGGGGGCTCTGAGTTTTTGTCCAGGGCTCAGGGGCGCTGACACTGTGGGGTCCTGTGCAGGTGCCGAGACGGATGCCCAGGGCTGGACTCCTGCTGCTGCCCCTTCTCCTCTGCTTTGGGCCAGAGACCACTGGGAGCATCGACCCCACCGAGCTCAAAAAGATTGTGGATTATGTGAACAAGTGAGTGACCAGCCTGAGGTTTGTCTCTCTCCTTCCCTGCCCCTGTAGCCCAGCTGCGAAGAGCAGAAGAGAATGTCCCTGGTTGGATCCCACCGGCTTGTAGGGACGCCCAGCAAGGTCAGGGGGCCCCACTGTGCCCGGTTCTGCCCAGACCCTGACCGTAGTCGGAGAGCACCCAGCAGGCCGGGTGATGAACTCACCCCTGAATTAGATGATTAGATTAGTCTTGGAGAGGGGCGTTTCTGGGGCTGCAGAGGGGAAATTGAGCCCAGAGCTGGGAGAGGGTGATTCTGGAGGTCCAGGAGGAGATGGAGACCAAAACTGGGAGCGGCTGATAATGGGGCTCCAGCGGGAGATGGAGCCCACAGCTAGGAGGGAGTGATAATGAGGGTTCAGGGGGAAGACTCAGCCCACACCTGGGAGGGGTGATTCTCAGGGTGTAGGAGGTGGGGCCCAGATATGAGGAAGGGTGATTCTGGGGGTTCAGTGTGGAGATGGAGCCTACGGCTGGGAGGGGAGATTATGGGGGAGCAGAGGGAGATTGGGCCCACATCTGGGTGTTGCTGATTGTGGGGGATCTGGAAGGAGATGGGAGAGGTGATTCTAGGGGTAACAGAGGGAGCTGTAGCCTGGATATGGGAAGGGTGATTATTGGTTTGCAAGGGGGAGATGGGACCCAGAGCTGGGAGGGGTGATTCTAGAGGTGCAGGGGTAGATGGGGCCCTGACCTGGGAGGGGTGATTTTGGGGTGCAGGGGGAGATGGAGCCCTGAGGTAGGAGGGTATTTGGAGGGTATATTCCTGTTTCTCACCCTTTTAATTGGCATCTCCTGGCTGCTGGGAGCCCCAGGTCCCCTGACCCCGCTGTGCTCTGCTCCCTCTCAGGCCCCTCACACTAGGTGAATCTCAATATACCTTCATCGTGAGCCTGCCCCATGCGAAGTGTATCCAAGCCAAGAACCTGGAGGAGCAGCTGCCTGAGGAAGTGTTGAATGCCATGAATCAGGCGCTCGCTAAGCAAGGCGCGCCATACGCCCCAAATGACTGGCCTATCGTAGCTGCCCGGCCTAGACATGGGAAGAATCGCTGGCTCCATAGTGAGTGGCGTCTGCTCCATGGGGGCCAGAACAGCTTGGTGGCCCAGCTCAAGGCCAGGACCTGCAGCCCGAACTGCTGCCTGATCTTATTCACCCTCTACTCGCCCTGCACGAGCATGTGCCTGGCGGTAAATGAGTTCTCCAACATCCTCAGCATGACCAGCGATGCCTTCTTGGACATCGACAACAACTACAAGGCCTTTGTCTTCCAGAGCATCTTCCACAACGATACGTTGCCCCCGATGACCCGCCAGGAACTGCTGGAGGCCTGGCACCGGCTGCACGACGTGCCCCTGCTGCGCTGCGACAACAACGGCTGCCAGGACTGCGCTTCGGTGGACCCACAAGACAACCCCTGCCTGGCTGGGAAGATGTAAATGGTGGGGGTGAGCCAGGAAGCACGTGGGGCTCGCTCTGCTATTGGTCCTCCTTGCATGGGCTTCTGGCTTCCTGAGCGTAACAGAAACACGTCCCAACTGGGCACCAAGCGCCAATCTAGAACCCCATTCCTGTGTGTGTGTCCCACTCTAGAAGTCCGTTCCTCTCCCCAAGTGTGCATCAATCCAGAATTGCCACCACCACAGTGCACCTCAAGCTCCGTTCTTAACCTTCAGCCCCTGCAGCTTGTGCCATGCTCCAATCGAGAACATGACCCCCCATTCCTGGGAGTCTCTGAGCTGCAGTCCAGAACCCACATCCACCCAGTGAGCTCAGAACTCTGATCTAGAACCCAGCCTCCACCCCTGCACAAGGTCGCGGGGAGGGGGCAGTGGATGGGAGCAGGGCACATTGTGCCCGGTGACTGTATCATGGAGCTGGATCAGAGGGGGGATCCCCTTACTCAGATGTTGGTGGGTGGGGAGATTCCTGGGCATGGACCATAGCCAGGGTGGGCAGTGGGGATCTCAGAGCGTGGGGCTCTTTCAGTGGGGTGCTGCTTTGGGGTTGTTCCACTCTGCGGGTGATGCTTTTTTCTGATTCTCTGCCCTCCGATTGCCGCCAATAAAGCTCCTGAGCATATTGGAGTCTCACATCTCTGTCCGTGTGTCTGGGTCTCCCATCTCCGTCTGTGTGTCGGGGTCTCACATCATCCCCTGGAGGTGCTGGGTCCCCAAGGGCAGCCCCGCATCGATCCTGGCTCCCGGCTGGCAGCCTGTGAGGCAGCTTGGGTTTACTGCATCCAGAGCTCCCGAGTGTTCCCCTCCCTATCCCTAGAACCCCTATCCCCTGCTCCCTGGGCGGGGATCCTCTGAGCAGCCAGCCCCCATCCCCCGGGGATGGGGGGCACCTCATGCACGATGGGGGACAGAGCTCCCAGCCCTGCTCTCTGCTCCCCTGCAGACAGGAGCTGCACGTGGGAACCAAAAACCAGGTTTATCACCCCAGAAGGCAGCTCCCATTGCAAACTCCTTGGTTCCCGGAAGGGACCGTTATTGCAGGGCAAGATTGAGATGAGTCTTCCGGTCTAAGTGCTCTGAAATGTCCATGCTTCCTCAGATGACCTTGAAATTTGCTGTGGTACATGGGGGCCTGGGATCAGGTGAGTGACCCAAATTTGGAGCCATATCATCAAGGGGTTCCCCAGATACAGCTCCCCCCAACACCAGCTTCTCTGAACATTGTGGCATTGTGGCCGAGTTGGTCTGTAACACTGCCTGCACTGGCTGAAGAGTGTGAGTGCCGATCTCTGGACAGACTGTCAGGAAGCAGGGCACAAAGCCCGAGTTGGCTGGGAGCTCTATAATTAGCTGTCCCCAACTAGTTATCCCATGTAACCTCTTCAGGCATGTACCAGCCTTAACATGGAGCCACCGATAGTCCCCTGGATGCTCTGATCTGTCTGCCACCCAGGTCAACCTGTCTTGGGGACAGATGGTCCTTTACACAAAGAATCACAACAATATTCAGGTTACTCCCAGTCCCAAAGGGCCAGTCACTTACACTATGTCAATTACACCTTAGATCTCACACCAAAGACAACACTTGTAGCCAATCCCATAATAAACTATTGTGACGGGACAAGGCCAGATGGCTATAGGAAAGTGGTGAGGAAGCAGTATGTTAGCCCCAGGCTAAACAAATCCCTGATACCTTGTTAACCAAATGGCAGTTGCTCCAGGTTAATCAAGACACCTGGGGCCAATTAAGAACTTTCCAGAAGGCAGGGAGGTTGATTGAGACACCTGCAGCTAATCAGGGGCTGGCTGAAACTAGTCAAAAGCCTCCCAGTGAGTCAGTGAGGGGGGGATGTCAGGAGCTGTGGAAGGAGGTTGCGTGCGAGGAGCTGGGAGCAAGAGGCACTAGGAGCTGAGAGTCAGAGGGCATACTGCTGGAAGATCCTGTGGTGAGGATAAAGAAGGTGTTGGGAGGAGTCCATGGGGAAGTAGCCCAGGGAGTTGTAGCTGTCGTGCAGTTGTTCCAGGAGGCACTCTAAACAGCTGCAGTTCACAGGGCCCTGGGCTGGAACCCGGAGTAGAGGGCGGGCCCGGGTTCCCCCCAAAGCTCCCAACTCCTGATCAGACACCGGAGGATTTAACCTGGACTGTAGATTCTAACAGAGGGGAAGATCTCTGAGGCAAGCAAAATCCGCCAATAAGCGCAGGACCCACCGAGGTAGACGAGGAACTTTGTCACACTATGTACAGATCGATTAACTAGGAACAGAAAACATGAGAGTTATTTTGAAGGTTTAAACAGGTGAACATAGATACACAAACAAGTTATAATCATAAGTTTCCGAAGGTAATAGAGGCTTCTCTTATAAGCAAGCTCTATGTCACCTTTATGGCTAACCAAAGCTGAGCTGCTGGGGATCTCTTGCCTATGGCTTGAAAACCTTGCCCACCAGAGTCCAAGCAGCATAGAGATCCAGTTGCTTCTTGTCAGGGATTTTCATCCCCTTCCTCCCTTGTGCAAACTCTGCTGATGGGAGGAATCCACCTACATGACTCATCTTTGTGGAGGAGGAGGGAGGGCAGAACAACCGATGGCTTTTGTCCTCTTTAATGACCCACAATGCTCCATTGGTGTCAATGGACTTTTCTTGTTGGGTAGGATGTGACACTTTCTGATGGAGATCAGCCCTTCCCACTAGTTAATGTCTCTCTCCTGTCTGGTGATTCGCACTGTGATGTTCAAATATTCCTGTACACTATGGGTACAGATGCTATAAATGAGATTAATGCGCTGCCCGGCAACTCGCAAGGACTCGATAAAGTCTAAACCCCAAACAGACTTTTGGAATTCTACATGACCAGCACCAACGCACAGGTGAGCCCAGCTCGGTATTCATCACAGTTCAGCTGAGAAACGCGGACCTTTGCACGAGGTGGGACCTGGTCTGCCGGTGTCACACCTGCAACAGAGGAATCATCTGCCGTGTTTTAGCAGGTTGCTCTGCTGTATTGGACGTTCTCAGGACTGGGGGAATGGAGATCCTGGGGTGAGATGGAGCTGTTCTGAGTTTGTACAGCACCTAACACAATGGGCTCCCGCGGCACGACTGGGACTGCTAGCACTACCCTAATACAGTTAATAAATCATGCAGAGCACCTAGAAGGATGAGACATTGGTCCATGCTTGGGGCTCCCAGGTGCTGCAGTAACACACCTAATAAATAATGTACAGCACCTAGCGCTCTGAGGTGCTTGTCTATGCCTAAGGCTCCTAAGCACTATTAGAAAATTAAGAATAAATAATAGAGCTGCACCAAAAAATTCTGGCTGAGCAATCTTCCATGGTTGGCGGCGGGAGTTATGCTGAAGGCTGGGAGGTAGCTGCAGATATAAGGAGATGACCTGCCCAGTTTGACGAAGTGGGGATTTTCCATTGTTATGTTGTATGTGAGTCTATGTGAATCTTACTGTTTAGCATGAATGCTGTGTGTGCCTCAGTTTTCCTGTGTATTGCACCAATGTCTAGGTGGTGGGAATAAGGGGGTATGACTTTTGCGGAGGCTGCTCCACCTGCCTGCACCAATGCTATAGCTGCCCTTGGTAACCTGAGACGCAGGAGGGGGATGCGAGCAGGTGACTCTTGGCCCGGGAAGCGAGCAAAAGGAGGAGGAGCAATGTGAGGGCAGGGGCCAGGCAGCTGGAAGCAAGTCAGTCTCGGCTGGCTTGGGGCTCATGGGGAGGACCAGAGCCCTGGCTCTGGGCTCCCCTCCCCACAAGACGGACTAGGCTGAAAGTCACTGATTTCAGTTCCACGCTGTGTTCCTGTCAACTAATAAACCTTCTGTTTTACTGGCTGGCTGAGAGTCACGTCTGACTGCGGAATTGGGGGGCAGGGCCCTCTGCCTTCCCCAGGAGCCCCGCCTGTGTGGACTCCCTGTGGGAAGCGCACGGTGTGGACGGGGATGCTGAATGCTCCGAGGTCAGACCCAGGAAGGTTGAAGCTGTGTGAGCTTCTTGCCCTGGAGACAGTCTGCTCAGAGGGCAGTCCTGATTGGCTTCATAGGGAGTATTTCCAGAGCACTGACCCAGTGACTCTGTGACACATTCATAAGTGATGCAGCAAGCCCAGAGGTGCCAGCGCTCAGTGCTGGCAAGCTCTGGCACAAATTAAACCCTGCCTTGGACAAGGCACAGACTGAGAGCAGCCCATCCATCCATCTGTCAACCAACCAACCAACGCATTCATCCATCACCAAACAGCCCAATCTATTACCCGCACAAAATTCTCTGTTACTCGCACATCTAGGGCACCTGCCTTTACCCAGTTCCTAGAGCTCAAGGTGTAACCCTCTTAATTTAGACACCTGCCCCTTACTCAAGTCCTGGGGCTTAGGGTATGCTCTTTGCGGGTTTGCAGGGCCTTTTACCAGTGAAAGAGCCTTACACAGTAATATCCTTATCCTCATACAATGCTATGCTGACCAATCCTGATCAGGCAGGTGGACTTTCTCTGTTGGCCAGGCAAGGTCAGTCTCGTCTGGATTCTGGTTGCAGCACGTCACGGTCGTGCAGAGGATTCTTAGCAGCTTTGATCTTAGGCTGTGTCTTGGAGGTGATTTCTTCTTCTTCCAGGTCTTTCCTTCATCTTATACTTCTGTTTTTTCTCTGCTGGACTCCTTGGACTCAATAGTGAAACTTGAGTCCTGCTTAGCTATACCTTAACCAATCATTTTAATAAAATTTTACTAACCAATCCTAACATATTGTAACAAAATTCTCTAACCAATCCTACCCCACCACCTTAATTTACACTTAGCAAAATTAATTATGTAATGAAAGAACCAGACAGAGATCATACAGACAACCAATAGGGAAGTGGGGACCATAATGACAGAACAATAAAGAAATGAGGAGTTCACAACCACAGCTATCGATAAGTGATTTCTTTCCAGACAGGATGCTATCAAAGTAAGTTTTCTTTAACCATCTTAAGATCTGTTTCTTTATCTGGCAATGGTGGGTGCTATTAGGACAGGAGCCTTCTTAACAGCCTGATATTAGTGTTTTAATGTAATTTAGATGGAATGTGAGGATGCGACATCCTGCTTCTTAGCTAATGGCTGCCGCTTTACTAATATGGCTGCAGACAAAGGCCTTAGGCCTTACGAATCATCCATCCATCCATCTAGTTCACATACCCCTCTTTCAATTTTTCTATCTTATTACTAGGGTGCCCATTACCGTGGTGTCTTGGCCCTGGATTTGCCTTGCAATCCTCCAATCCCTGGTGTAGCACCAGCACTTGGAACCCCAGCCAGGGAGTAGGGGATGGGATTCTGGTCCAGAGCTGTCACTAATCCCCAGGGTCTGGTCTAATTCCCACCCTGTAGCCAGTCTCTTTGGATTCATCACTTTAGCGGGCTGGACCCCCAAGGATCCAGACACTTCCATTGGAGCATGCCTGTGATCTTCATGACTCCAAGACTGGGCTTTCACCTGGTACTGTCCCCTCCAGGGCGCGATGCTCTCATGACGTACCCGTAATGACCCCAGGAAAACTCTCCAAAACAAGGGACAATTTATTAGTCACCATATCTGAAAGTCTTTGAGTTAGTGTGAGACAGGCAGGTCGAGGACGCGGCTTGTGTGAGGGGAAGCCAGAACCTCTCCATGTCCTGCTTTCCCTGAGCCCAATTGCAGCCTGCAGACCCCTGCCAGCCTAGCCCTGGGCTCTCCCCTTCCCCACAGCTCTGTGATGCCCCTCAATCCCAACCCACAGCCCTCTGCTATCCTAGCCATGGGCTGCCCCTTAACTACCTCCACCTTCCACTCCCGCTGGGGGTCAGATGAGTCTGAGCCCAGGAGGGTACAACAGGCCATGTGCACCAGTGCCTGGAGTGGGAACCCATTCCCCAGCACACCCCGGTGCCCCAGAGGAGCTGGCTGTGTGACCGCGTTCCTCTGAAAGTTCAGTCACTTGGTTTGACTCGATGAGTCTGAGATGCTCTGGCAGGGTAGACGGGGGTGAGCCCCTTTGTCCTGGACAAACCCCAAGTCTCTGAGAACACCCACTTATGCCTGGTCCTGCTGCAGATGTTGCACCTCAGGTCTTTGGGGTCCCTTGGTGTGGGGGTCTACCAGGGTCAGTTACCCCCCCCCCCCCAGTTTAAATTCCATTTCTAGGGAGCCTCCCCTGCTTCCTCCTTCCAGGACCCATGTTTTGACCAGTTGCCTTTGGGTCCCTCCCCATAGCTGGACTTGCTGTCCACAAACTGATCTGCCAATCAGCCCACACTACATGTATCCTTAGGCACTCGATCCACTAACCACATTGTAAGCTCAAGGGGACATATTTCCTAGAATTGCTCCAAACACTACTACAAAATGGGGAATAACTGGCTAGGCGGCAGTACTGCTGAGATCTGGGGTTAGAGTGGAGCACAAACTGAATCTGAGTCGTCAATGTACCGCAGCTACAGAAAGGGCTATTATTCTGGGGTGTATTAACAGGAGTGTTGTATGTAAGATGCGGGAGGGCATTGTCGTGCTCTGCTCGGCACTGGTGAGGCCCCAGCTGGAGGACTGTGTTCAATTCTGGGCTCCACAATTTAGGAAAGACGTGGACAAATTGGAAAGCATCCAGAGGAGAGCAACAAAAATGATCAAAGGGTTAAAAAACCTGACGTAGGAGGAAAGGTTGAAAAAACTGGGCACGTTGAGTCTGGAGGGGCAACCTGATAACAGTCTTCCAGTATGTTAAGGGCTCTTAAAAAGAGGATGGTGATCAATTGTTGTCCATGTCCCCTGAAGGTAGGATAAGAAGTAATGGGCTTAATCTGCGGCCAGGGAGATTTTGGTTAGACAATAACAAAAACTTTCTAACGATAAGGGAAGTTAAGCTCTGGAATAGTTCCCAGGGGAGGTTTTGGGAATCCCCATTGTTGGAAGTTATTAAGAACAGGTTGGACAAACCCCCTGTCAGGGTTGCTCTAGGTTTACTAGGTTGCCTCAGCGCAGGGAGCTGGACTTGATGACTTCTCGAGGTCCCTTCCAGCCCGACATTTCTGTGATTAAACCCCTACAATTCCAGGGTAGTGACACTGGCCCCTCTCCCCACTTGTGGGAACACTTGTCTATCCTCTGTCTACGTCACCCCCTTGTTCTTTTGCGCACCCCAAAACCTTTTCCCATAAGCCTCAAGTGTTAGCTCAGACTCAAGCAATAAGACTCTTCTGAATGGTCCATAGTTCCCAGTCCTGGTCCCATCCAGTCGTCTCTGCGACACAATGGCTCGGGGACCCCGTAAGGGAGGGAGGTCACACAGCCAGTCTTCAGACGTGGATTTGGTTCAGCTCCCAAATCTCCAAGGTGGTGAGGGAGACATCTAGATCTCCCCTCTGCTGGAACGGGGCTACCACCTACCATCTATGCCCTCTACAGGGTGGGCACCTTGCCATCTCTCCCCGCCTACCGTTCCTTGTTGTCTCTCATCTCTCCACTTCTCTGTGTCCCGTTCGTGCTGTCGCTGCTTTTCATGGTCCTCTTGTTCCTTATGATTCTCTGCTAGTCCCCGGGCATCAATCTCCTTCCTCTGCATCTCCACATGGAGCCTCTGTATCCAGCTCTCGCCTCCGCCGCTCCAACTCTTGAGTTGGGGTGGGGGGTGCAGGATCTGCCCTGTTGCTGCTGCGGCTGCTACCGGGGGGTTGGGGATGCTGCCCCTGCCACCTCAAGTCGAGACCCTCCCCCTGGATCTCCCCTGGCTGATGCTGGCAAGCTCGGCCGCGCGTCCGGAGCCCTATCCGGGTCTGGACTCTGGTTCTTGTCCTTTCTCGAGCAGTTCCAGCGGGTGAAGCTTCCTCAACTTTCCAACTTTTCAGCGCCTCTCTCTGCACAGCCCCACCAGCTGCTTCCTCCGGAGGTGACCAGATGCCGTTTCTCTCTGCTGCTCCCTTGGGGTGACCTTGTTTTTACTGCTGTGCATCACTCATCGCAAAATACTCCTGGTGCAGTCAGGAAATGCCCTCTGCTACCACGGTCACAGATCCATAGGGGCTGGTCTATGCCCCAGGCTGGACCCAGTCCCGAGGGAGCGACCCTTTTAGTGGGCTGGGCCCCAAGGACCCACACGCTTCCACAGGGGTAGGCCCGTGGCCTCTGAGACTGGGCCTTTGGCATCGGCCTCCCCTGTTTATATCCGTGGCTGCCTGCAGTGACTCCAGCCCAGCCAGACTCCTGCAGGAAGCTTGTACTGTCCCCGCAGGGCTCAATGCTCCCAGGGAATATTTGCAGCAATCCCACTGTGATGCTGGCAGACCAGGTGCCAGCCCATGGCAGATCGCCAGGCCAAGTCACTTGTGTATTAGTGTAGATCAAAGTGAGTGTTAACTGTATACGAGTGTGTTTCGTGTTTAAATCCTGAAAACGCGTGGGATGTTACCTGCATTATTTTCACGTATCTGTATCCCGTTATAATGTAGTAGCAAAGATTTACATTGTACGTATGAAGTCTTGTGGAATGCAAATGAGGAACTTGAACAGAAAAGTGCTCAGTTCAAGGCAAGCGGTCTTTGTGTATGATGATGGGAGGTCGAAGGCTTAAAATGCATCCTCACACTGCATCATCAAAGGAAGAGCCCATGCGGGGAGTGACCCTGTCAGCTCGTTTTCTGTGAGAAGAAGCTATAAAGATGGATTCAAGGAAAAAATCCTGCATCTCTGGACTGTTCGGACTCATACAGGGAAGTGCACCAGATTCAAAGTGGAGATCCCCAGAGACGATCTGGGTACCCTGAAAAGACTTTTGAGAAACTGGCAGTGTATTACATCATTGCTGCTATTTGGAATTACAAACTGTGGCTCATCTGTACATATCTTTTATCTGCTTTACCTCTCAGTAACTATCACTCCCTTTTCTTAGCTAATAAACCTTTAGTTAGTTTGCTGCCAGCGTTGTCTTTGGTGTAAAATTTGGAGAACCAGTTGATCTGGGGTAAGTGACTGGTCTCTTGGGAATAGGAGCAACTTGATGTGTGATTTTTGGTGTAAGTGACCATTTTATCACAAAGTCCAGTTTGTCTGGGTGGCAAGATACAGTGGAGAGGCTAAGGGACTGTCTGTGACTCCATGGTAAGACTGGTACACTGATCCAGGAGTTCATAGTTGTTACTGGCTTGGTGAAATCTAAGTATAGAACACACCACCAGCTTGGGGTGCCTGCCCTGTTTTCTGACAGTCTGCCCTGAAGTCGGCACTCACAGTCGTGAGCTGCTCCAGACAGCGTGACACCCAGGGAACCTTTTCAAACAACGAAACAATTTATTAGCCACCTGCAACAGAATCTTAATGTCCTTGGGCAAGAGGGTGTTGAGCCCTGACCTGATCTTATGATCTATGACCCTGTCTCATGGGCACGTTTATAAGTGCTAGAGGTAAAATGGGATTGGCATATAAGATTTACCAGGGATCTGTTGCTTCTTAGCTTGGAACATGCATGGGGGGCTAATAGTTGTACATAAAGAAATGGGTTCTTAAGCTTGCTAGGATTAAAGGCCCGTTGCATTGGTTGGGGGAGTTATGCTGAAGGCTGGGAGGTAGCTGAATACTGTGGATCTAAGGGGATGACCTGCCCCATGTCAGATATTTTGCACTCTCCTTCTGGGAGACAAACAGGTAACCACGAACGGGTCCAGTACACCACAGGATTCTGCAAGACAGGAGTGCTGGGGGCCTTTAGCAAGTAGGTTGCCATGCAATGGCTAAGCCGTTAGACCACATTTACATACAGGAATTAAGAAATGGATAAGTGCTGCAAATCCTGAATATTAATGCTTGATGTTTAATTCATAGAATCATAGAATCATAGAATCTCAGGGTTGGAAGGGACCTCAGGAGGTCATCTAGTCCAACCCCCTGCTCAAAGCAGGACCAAACCCAATTAGATCATCCCAGCCAGGGCTTTGTCAAGCCTGACCTTAAAAACCTCTAAGGAAGGAGATTCCACCACCTCCCTAGGTAACCCGTTCCAGTGCTTCACCACCCTACTAGTGAAAAAGTTTTTCCTAATATCCAACCTAAACCTCCCCCTCTGCAACTTGAGACCATTACTCCTTGTTCTGTCATCTTCTACCACTGAGAACAGTCTAGATCCATCCTCTTTGGAACCCCCTTTCAGGTAGTTGAAAGCAGCTATCAAATCCCCCCTCATTCTTCTCTTCTGCAGGCTAAACAATCCCAGTTCCCTCAGCCTCTCCTCATAAGTCATGTGCTCCAGCCCCCTAATCATTTTTGTTGCCCTCCGTTGGACTCTTTCCAATTTATCCACATCCTTCTTGTAGCGTGGGGCCCAAAACTGGACACAGTACTCCAAATGAGGCCTCACCAGTGCCGAATAGAGGGGAATAATCACGTCCCTCGATCTGCTGGAAATGCCCCTACTTATACAGCCCAAAATGCCGTTAGCCTTCTTGGCAACAAGGGCACACTGTTGACTCATATTCAGCTTTTGGTCCACCGTAACCCCTAGGTCCTTTTCTGCAGAACTGCTGCCCAGCCATTCGGTCCCTAGTCTGTAGCAGTGCATGGGATTCTTGCGTCCTAAGTGCAGGACTCTGCACTTGTCCTTGTTGAACCTCATCAGATTTCTTTTGGCCCAATCCTCTAATTTGTCTAGGTCCCTCTGTATCCTGTCCCTACCCTCCAGCGTATCAACCACTCCTCCCAGTTTAGTGTCATCTGCAAACTTGCTAAGGGTGCAGTCCACACCATCCTCCAGATCGTTGATGAAGATATTGAACAAAACCGGCCCCAGCACCGACCCTTGGGGCACTCCACTTGATACCGGCTGCCAACTAGACATGGAGCCATTGATCACTACCCGTTGAGCACGACCATCCAGCCAGTTTTCTATCCACCTTACCGTCCATTCATCCAGCCCATACTTCCTTAACTTGCTGGCAAGAACACTGTGGGAGACTGTATCAAAAGCTTTGCTAAAGTCAAGAAATAGCACATCCACTGCTTTCCCCTCATCCACAGAGCCGGTTATCTCATCATAGAAGGCAATTAGGTTAGTCAGGCATGACTTGCCCTTGGTGAATCCATGCTGACTGTTCCTGATCACTTTCCCCTCCTTTAAGTGGTTCAGAATTGATTCCTTGAGGACCTGTTCCATGATTTTTCCAGGGACTGAGGTGAGACTGACTGGCCTGTAGTTCCCCGGATCTTCCTTCTTCCCTTTTTTAAAGATGGGCACTACATTAGCTTTTTTCCAGTCATCCGGGACCTCCCCCGATTGCCATGATTTGTCAAAGATAATGGCCAATGGCTCTGCAATCACATCGGCCAACTCCTTTAGCACCCTCGGATGCAGTGCATCCGGCCCCATGGACTTGTGTTCGTCCAGCTTTTCTAAATAGTCCCGAACTACTTCTTTCTCCACAGAGGGCTGGTCACCTCCTCCCCATACCGTGCTGCGGAGTGCAGCCGCCTGGGAGCTGACCTTGTCTGTGAAGACAGAGGCAAAAAAAGCATTGAGTACACTAGCTTTCTCCACATCCTCTGTCACTAGGTTCCCTCCCTCATTCAGCAAGGGGCCCACACTTTCCTTGACTTTCTTCTTGTTGCTCACATACCTGAAGAAACCCTTCTTGTTACTCCTAACATCTCCGGCTAGCTGCAACTCCAAGTGTGATTTGGCCTTCCTAATTTCACTCCTGCATGCCTGAACACTATTTATATACTCCTCCCTGGTCATTTGTCCAATCTTCCACTTCTTGTAAGCTGCTTTTTTGTGTTTAAGACGAGAATTATGGGTACCCCAAAGCCCTCTTAAGATTGTTTGCGGTGTTGTGGCCAGGTTGGTTTGTAACGCGGCCTGCACTGGCTGAAGAGCGTGAGTGCCGATCTCTGGACAGACTGTCAGGAAGCAGGGCACAAACCTTGAGCTGGCTGGAGCTCTATAATTAGCTGTCCCCAAGCAATTATCCCATGTAACCTCTTCAGGCATGTACCAGCCTTAACATGGAGCCACCGATAATAACCCAGGTACTCTGATCGGTCTGCCACCCTGGTCAGCCTGTCTTGGGGGCAGATGGTCCTTTACACCAAGAATCACAACAATATTCAGGATACTCCTAGTCCCAAAGGGCCAGTCACTTACCCAACGTCAGTTGCACCTTAAATCTCACACCAAAGACAATGCTTGTAGGCAATCCTATGATTTACCCCGTCACCCATGGTGGAAATAGAGGGACGCTCTGATTACAGCTTGCTTTCCATCCACAGCGTCAACTGCGTGTCTCCTTCTATGCACGACCCATGTGCTCTGCTCAGGGCTGTTCTCAAACACCTGCTCAGCACAGGGTCTCCTGGCCTACTCTGCAGAACAATGGTGATCTGAGAGACACATGGGTCCTTGGCAGCTACGCTGCTCCATGCTCAGAGTCCTCTCAGCTTCAGGCAGTCCCTTTCACAACCATCCATCCCTGGATCTAACAACTCCACCCCAATGCCCACCATGAGTGGCGGCCTCAATTTTCCAAAGTAATTAGCCAATTTGGTTGCCTGCCTGGAGCGGCTTTGCGTGGATCAAGCTATGTGTAGACAAGGGTTTGGATGTGAGTGTGTGTGATGCCAACGTGTTAAGACGGCACCTTCCCATCTTAGAAGTCCAGCAACAGAGTGGGGGCTATCGAGTTTATTGCACCCAATGCAGCATGTATGATTTCCTGCCCTACGGGCAGGTGGCGTAGGTGTGCATTCGGTGCAAGGAGCTCTGGGCCCTTAGAGACCATGTGTGGGCTTTGGAGACCAGAGTGGCTGAACTGAAGGAGCTAAGGGAGACAGAGAGGGGCATAGATGAGACTTTCCGGGACACAGCAGAATGGTCCCACCTGTGGTCTGACAGCCTCTGTGGTGCTGAGGAGGATGAAAGTCTCAGAGAAGGAGAACGTCCAACTGGAGCAGAGGGAAACAATCCCATAGTTGGGACCCTCTTTCCAGAGAGTGTCATGGTATCCTCTTGCACTGAGGATACCTCTCCGGGGAAGGGAACTCCAGTTATTAGGAAGACACAGGTAATAGTTATGGATGATTCGATCATTAGGAACATAGATAGCTGGGTTTGCGATGACCGGGAGAACCACATGGTGACTTGCCTGCCTGGTGCAAAGGTTGTGGATCTCTCGAGACACCTAGACAGACTTATGTGTACTGCTGGGGAGGAGCCGGTGGTCGTGGTACAAGTAGGTACCAATGACATAAGGAAGGATAGGAGCGAGGTCCTGGAGACCAAATTTAGGCTGCTAGGTAAGAGATTGAAGACCAGGACCTCCATGGGAGCATTCTCTGAGATGCTCCCCGTTCCACGTGCAGGGCCAGTTAGAGAGGCAGAACTGCAGAATCTCAATGTGTGGATGGAGACGATGGTGTAGGGAGGAGGGGTTTAGATTTATTAGGAACTGGGGAAACTTTTGGGAAAGGGGGAGCCTCTACAGGAAGGATGGGCTCCACCCAACCTAAAATGGAAGCAGATTGCTGGCACTTAACATTAAAAAGGTCGTAGAGCAGTTTTTAAACTAAGGGCTGGGGGAATCCTATTTTAAAGAATCCTTATTGAGGTTGCAGGAACAAACCATCCCAATGTGTAGAAAGAAAAGTAAATATGGCAGGCGACCAGCTTGGCTTAACGGTGAAATCCTTGCTCGTCTTAAACACAAAAAGGCAGCTTACAAGAAGTGGAAGATTAGACAAACGACTAGGGAGGAGTATAAAAATATTGTTCAGGCATGCAGGAGTGAAATTAGGAAGGCCAAATCACACTTGGAGTTGCAGCTAGCCGGAGATGTTAGGAGTAACAAGAAGGGTTTCTTCAGGTATGTGAGCAACAAGAAGAAAGTCAAGGAAAGTGTGGGCCCCTTGCTGAATGAGGGAGGGAACCTAGTGGCAGAGGATGTGGAGAAAGCTAGTGTACTCAATGCTTTTTTTGCCTCTGTCTTCACAGACAAGATCAGCTCCCAGGTGGCTGCACTCCGCAGCACGGTATGGGGAGGAGGTGACCAGCCCTCTGTGGAGAAAGAAGTAGTTCGGGACTGTGACGTTATTGACAATAACTGGGACCATACAGATCATTGTTACAACCAAGGTCCTGTAGTGGCACCAAATCTTATATAAAGGGGGTCAAATGAGGTGTCTAAGACCAGGTTATGCTTGGCTGGTTATGATTATGTCATTTATATGTATGTATCAGTTTTGTAGTTGAAGTTATGAATATTGGCTTTATACTGTCTGTATTTCAAACTGGGGCTGGGCTTCTGGGACCCAGGACAAGCTATCAGCTCTGCCAGGCCTGCTGGATGGCCCATTAAGAGCCATCAGCGATACAATGGATCCATGGAGAGAAGGCAGACATGCCTGTGACTCAGCAAATTATGCAGGGACTTGCCCATGTGACTCCAGACTCCATTTTGCTGTGATTTTCCACAGTAAGGACAAAGAGGTGCCTTTACACCTGGAAGAAACTATAAAAGGCAGCTGCCTCATCTCCATTTTGTCTTCATTCCTGCTTCTTATCTCTGGAAGAACCTTTCTACAAATGGAAGCGCTGAACAAAGGACTGAAGGACCCATCCATGGTGTGGATGTTCTCCAGAGACTTGATTTGAACCTGCAGTTTATTCTATCACTGCTACAAGCCTGAACCGAGAACTTTGACATTACTGTATGTAATTGATTCCTTTTAACCAGTTCTAGCTCTCACCTAGACCTTTTTCCTTTTATGAATAAACCTTTAGATTTTAGATTCTAAAGGATTGGCAACAGCGTGATTTGTGGGTAAGATCTGATTTGTATATTGACCTGGATCTGGGGGCTTGGTGATTGGGATCAGGAGGACCTATTTTCTTTTACTGGGGCATTGGTTTTCATGACCAGTTGTCCCCATAACGAGTGGCACTGGTGATGAGACTGGGAAACTGGAGTGTCTAAGGGGATTGCTTGTGTGACTTGTGGTTAGCCAGTGGGGTAAAACCAAAGTCTCTTCTGTCTGGCTGGTTTGGTTTGCCTTAGAGGTGGAAGAACCCCAGCCTTGGGCTGTAGTTGCCCTGCTTGAAGCAATTTGTCCTGAACTTGCACTCTCAGGTGGGTCTCACCAGAACCAGCATTGTTACAGGGACTATTTAGAAAAGCTGGACGAGCACAAGTCCATGGGGCCGGATGCACTGCATCCGAGGGTGCTAAAGGAGATGGCTGATGTGATTGCAGAGCCATTGGCCATTATCTTTGACAAATCATGGCAATCGGGGGAGGTCCCGGATGACTGGAAAAAAGCTAATGTAGTGCCCATCTTTAAAAAAGGGAAGAAGGAAGATCCAGGGAACTACAGGCCAGTCAGTCTCACCTCAGTCCCTGGAAAACATCATGGAACAGATCCTCAAGGAATCAATTCTGAACCACTTAAAGGAGGGGAAAGTGATCAGGAACAGTCAGCATGGATTCACCAAGGGCAAGTCATGCCTGACTAACCTAATTGCCTTCTATGATGAGATAACTGGCTCTGTGGATGAGGGGAAAGCAGTGGATGTGCTATTTCTTGACTTTCGCAAAGCTTTTGATACAGTCTCCCACAGTATTCTTGCCAGCAAGTTAAAGAAGTATGGGCTGGATGAATGGACGGTAAGGTGGATAGAAAACTGGCTGGATGGTCGCGCTCAACGGGTAGCGATCAATGGCTCCATGTCTAGTTGGCAGGCAGTATCAAGTGGAGTGCCCCAAGGGTTGGTGCTGGGGCCGGTTTTGTTCAATATCTTCATCAACGATCTGGAGGATGGTGTGGACTGCACCCTTAGCAAGTTTGCAGATGACACTAAACTGGGAGGAGTGGTAGATACGCTGGAGGGTAGGGACAGGATACAGAGGGACCTAGACAAATTAGAGGATTGGGCCAAAAGAAATCTGATGAGGTTCAACAAGGACAAGTGCAGAGTCCTGCACTTAGGACGCAAGAATCCCATGCACTGCTACAGACTAGGGACTGAATGGCTGGGCAGCAGTTCTGCAGAAAAGGACCTAGGGGTTACAGTGGACGAAAAGCTGAATATGAGTCAACAGTGTGCCCTTGTTGCCAAGAAGGCTAACGGCATTTTGGGCTGTATAAGTAGGGGCATTTCCAGCAGATCGAGGGACGTGATCATTCCCCTCTATTCGGCACTGGTGAGGCCTCATTTGGAGTACTGTGTCCAGTTTTGGGCCCCACACTACAAGAAGGATGTGGATAAATTGGAAAGAGTCCAGCGGAGGGCAACCAAAATGATTAGGGGGCTGGAGCACATTACTTATGAGTAGAGGCTGAGGGAACTGGGATTGTTTAGCCTGCAGAAGAGAAGAATGAGGGGGGATTTGATAGCTGCTTTCAACTACCTGAAAGGGGGTTCCAAAGAGGATGGATCTAGAATGTTCTCAGTGGTAGAAGATGACAGAACAAGGAGTAATGGTTTCAAGTTGCAGAGGGGGAGGTTTAGGTTGGATATTAGGAAAAACTTTTTCACTAGTAGGGTTGTGAAGCACTGGAATGGGTTACCTGGGGAGGTGGTGGAATCTCCTTCCTTAGATGTTTTTAAGGTCAGGCTTGACAAAGCCCTGGCTGGGATGATTTAGTTGGGGTTGGTCCTGCTTAGAGCAGGGGGTTGGACTAGAGTATCTCCTGAGGTCCCTTCCAACCCTGAGATTCTATGATTCTATGATGAAGCTGACAGGTGCGGAGGAGCACGTGGTTCAGAGAGAGACATCCCTTAGGGGAGGATCTATTAATGGAGACTGTCTATGTCCTAGTAAGGAGGAGAGGATGGAAGATGATACTATAAGGTAGGATCTGATGAGAAACAGTCACATGAAAAAAAGTCCCATTCAGTTACATCAGGTAATGGCAGATAGCTAAAAAGTGACAATTTTTTTATGTTCTTATGTACAAATGCTAGAAGTCTAAAGAGTACCTTGCATTAAATGAGGATATTGATATAATAGGTGTAGTAGAAAGAGGGCCTGAAACATTAGCCCTTGTATCAGAGGTCTGGTATAAGGCCTAAGGCCTGGGCTAAAGAGAGAGAGATAAAGATAAATGGAGATATGCCAATCTCCTAGAACTGGAAAGACCTTGAAAGGTCATTGAGTCCAGTCCCCTGCCTTTACTAGCAGGACCAAGTACTGTCCCCTGACAGATTTTTGTCCCAGATTCCTAAGCAGCCCCTTCAAGGATTGAACTCACAACCCTGGGTTTAGCAGGCCAATGCTCAAACCACTGAGCTATCCCCCTTTGTAGTCAAAGTTTGTTCCAATAAAGCAAAGTCAGGCTGTGCCTAGCGGCAGGGCCTGCTCAGAGAATGTGACAAGAACATCTTAGATCACACACCTCAGACAACACTTGTAGCCAGTCTCACAATAAACTATGTACAGATCGATTAACTAGGAACAGGAAACACGAGAGTGATTTTCAAGGTTAAAGCAGGTGAACATAGATACACAGAGGAGTTACAATCTTAAATTTCCAAAGGTCACAGAAGCTTCTCTAATAAGCAAGCTCTATGTCGCCTTTAAGGCTAGCCAGAGCTAAGCCACTGGGGATCTCTTGCTTACGCCGTGAAAACCTTGCACTCTAGAGTCCAAGCAGCATAGAGATCCAGTTGCATCTTGTCAGGATTTTTATCCCTTTACTCCCTTGTGCTAACTCTGCTGATGGGAGGAATCCACTTTTATGAGTCATCTTTGTGAGGCAGGAGGGAGGGCAGGACAACCGATGTTTTTTGTCCTCTTTAATGACCCACAATGGTCCATGGGTGTAAATAGACCTTTCTTGTTGGGCAGGATGTGACACCTTCTGATGGAGATCAGCCCTTCCCACTAGTTAATGTCTCTCTCCTGTCTGGTGATTCGCACTGTGATGTTCAAATATTCCTATTCTCTATGGGCTACAGATGCTATAAGAGAGATTAATGCGCCGCCCAGCAACTCACAAGCAGTCAATAAAGTCTAAACCCCAAACAGATGTTTGGAATTCTAATACCTCTGTGACCAGCACCAATGCACAGGTGAGCCAGACTGAGCCCAGCTCGGTATTCGTCACAGTTCAGCTGAGACACGTGGACCTTGGCACGAGGTGGGACCTGGTCTGCGAGCGTCACACCTGCAACGGAGGAATCATCTGTCCTGTTTTTGCAGGTAGCTGAATACGGTAGATCTAAGGAGATGACCTGCCCCAGGTCAGATATTTTGCACCCTCCTCTTGAGAGACAAACTAGTAACCACGAATGGGTCCAGTACACCACAGGATTCTGCAAGAGGGGTGTTTTGGGGGCCTTTAGCAATTCGGTTGCCATGCGGTGGCTAAGCCGTTAGACCTCATTTACATACAGGAATTAAGAAATAAGTGCTGCGAATCAGGGTTAAGGGTTAAGGATCAAATACGGTTCATAGCCGTACTGTTACCATAAGGAAGGGTATAAAATACTACCCCCACGTCCCATTTCTTTGGCTCCGTCCGGTCCCTGAGACAGTGTAAACGGAATCAGGACCTCCCTTCTGCTTGGCACCACCTTCCTCCCGCTCCATCTCTGCTTCCAGCGGTCTCCATAAGAGGTAAGTATGAGCAATGCAGGACTGGAAGTATGAGCCACGCCGGAACCTACTTTACTGAGCTTATTCTAACCATTCTGTGTATTGATCCTTGCACAGGATATTGTCTGTATTAAATACCATTTCTGGGTGTGTTTCACCAGCTTCTATCTTCTCAGCTAACTGTAAAGTAGCTGCCTAGGAAAAGAACCTGTTATCTGTGATTGGGGCAGGTCACCCCCCAATACACACTGTAATCACTGTTCAGGCTGTCTGAGGCAGAGATTAAGAGAGAGTTTGCCTGGCCTGCGCTGCCTTGAACTATGCAACTGTCGAAAGCACCTTGGCTCTGTCTCTGTCTCCATCACTTTGGAGTTCCCGGTGTGTGTGTGTGTCTCTCTCTCTCTCTGCAAAGGCTGGTTCTTCACCCAGCCAGCTGGCACCTTTCCCCTCGGTTCTCCAGCTGGGGTCTTTGCATGGCTTCCCTGCAGAGAGGTGGGAAAATCCCCGTCCTCTTGCTTGTTGGTTGCTAGCCCGTTGTCTTTCCAGCTTCTTCACTGATCTGGGTCAGTTTCAGCCAGGCCTTTACTGACCCATTGTTTACACCCGAGACAGTGGCGTGACCTGACACCCCAAGTCTCTCGCTCTGCCCCAAGAACTGTTTATACTCCGTGCAGAGCAAGGCAAAGCCCAGAAGGAAACTGAGGCACGCCTACACATATAACCAAAATTCCCTCTCCAATAGAGTGGGGTCAATTGACACCAGCTAGGAACCAGGGACCATTGACTGCAATTCAGAGATCCTGCTTTACGCCAGCTGGGGGTCTGGCCCCACATTTCCTTGATGGGGACGTGTCTTTGTCTCGGCACTGACTGTAGAGGCCTCATGAAGTTTCCTCAGGGTTTCCACAATGAGGTGCTGGTCCATAACTGGGGCTCCCAGGTCCTACCATACAATTAATACTGAATGATAGAGCTGCTGAAAAAATGTTTCATGGCGCAGTTTTCGATTGGAAAATACAGTTTTGTTGAAATGGAAACTGGGATTGTGTCAATTTGGATGAAATTTTGTGTCGTTTCCTTTTTCCTTCCAATAAGACTTTTTCTTTGGTAATTTATTTTCCAGTCTATTCTATTATAAAGACATTCACTATGATGCTATATGATTATACTTATATATTAAACCCGAACGTTCTGACTGACCTAAAATAAATTTTATTTTGGAAATTTTCATGTTGCAGGAAATTTCAAAATTCTCCTAATTTGGAACAAAACCACAGACTTTCTTGTGAAAGAGACATTTTCCTTCCTGTATGGCTTTGAGAAATAGCAAACCAGTTAAAAATCCATTGAACCACTTGCAAGAAGCAGCTGCCATCTAGTGTCCATACAAGGCTATTGCAGGTGACACATTGCATCTCACTGTTTGCAGTCAACGCAAACTATACTGTGGCATGGACAGCATGGAAAACCAATTCTTGTTGCCCATGAGGAAATGCACCTCGGGTGACCAGACAGCAAATGTGAAAAATTGGGACAGGGGGTGGGGGGGTAATAGGAGCCTATATAAGAAAAAGACCCCAAAATCGGGACTGTCCCTATAAAATCGGGACATCCGGTCACCCTAAAGGCACCCCTGATAGACTGTGGGGTGCCACCCGGCCCTGGTGCTAACTGCAATCAAAGGCTGTAAATCAAGGCATGATTTACCCCATCACCCCTGGGGAAAATAGAGGAACACTCTGATTACAGCTTGTTTCCATCCAGAGCGCTAACTGCATGTCTCCTTCCATGTACAGCTCGTGTGCTCTCCGGGGGGCTGTTCTCAAACGCCTGCTCAGCACAGGGTCTCCTGGCCTGCTCTGCAGAACAATGGCTGTCTGAGAGACACATGGGTCCTTGGCAGCTACGCTGCTCCATGCTCGGAGACCTCGCATCTTGGGGCAGTCCCTTTCCCATCCCCGGCCTCACTCCCGTCCATCCCTGGATCTAACAACCCGCTCCTCCGCCCCAATGCCCACCATGAGTGGTGGCCTCGATTTTCCAAAGTAATTAGCCAATTTGGTTGCCTGCTTGAAGTGGCTTTGTGCGGATCAAGCTGTGTCTAGACGAGGGTTTGGGGGTATGTGTGTGTGATGCCAATGTGTTAGCATGGTGGCACCTTCCCATCTTATCCAGCAACAGAGTGGGGGCTATTGAGTTTATTGTACTTAAGGCAGCATGTATGATTACCTGCCCTATGGGCAGGTGGCATAGGTGTGCATTCAGTGCAAGGTGCTCCTGGCTCTCAGAGACCATGTACGGGATTTGGAGACCAGAGGGGCTGAACTGGAAGAGCTAAGGGAGACAGAGAGGTACATAGATGAGACTTTCCAGGACACAGTAGACCTGTCCCATCCCCGGTCTGACAGCACCTGGGCTGTTGAGGAGGATGAAAGTGTCAGGGAAGGAGAACCAGGGCCGAATTAACTTTTTGTGGGTCTGGCTCCAAACATGTTTGTGGGCCCCTATGGGGGCAATGTGGAGGTCAGTCCTTGGAGCGAGGGGCTGGCTAGGAGCAATGGGGCATGGCATGTCCATCACCCCCACAGTCAAAACAATTTTAGCTAGTGGTACGAGGAATCTGCTTTCGCCCACCCCACGATCTCTGCCATTTGGCCAGGTAACATACTGGCCTTTGGGACCACACTCTGCTTAACCAGAGAGACCTGGGCCCCTGTATCCCTCTGCCCCTAGTACTCCCTGCCATTAATTCTGACAACCGTAACATGCTCTATATCTGGTTCTGCAGAGGCTAATCTCACAAAACCAATATGTTAGGTTTCGATTGCTTGGGAGGTTTCTGTGTTGAGGACAGCAGAACTAACATGAGCTATTGTTTGCCTGCTTCCTCCTAGCACAGGGCATTTATTCCTCGGTGATCAGTGGAATTACACCGATAGCACCTTTTGGGCTCTTCTTCTTTTACAGGAGATTTGGGATGAGGGTTAGAGGAATGGTTTTGGGGAGGTGAGTGCCCAGCCTCCCAGCCATCCTCCCTCTTGCTACTGATAAAATGGGACCCTCCCGTTCCACCAGGTTTAAACCCCTCTTTCAGTGGTTTGCTTTCAATAGATCCCTCGGTCTGTTAAAGGCATCAGCTAGAGATGCCATCGCATCCGCAGACTTTACATCTTTGTCCCATAGACACTGCCTTACATCAGCCATACATATGTCTAGGAAATTCTCTTGAATAACAAGATCCAACATTCCCTCAAAGCTTGTAACATCTTTGTCCCTCACCCACTTTCCCAACAAATCTTTCATTTTGTTCACATATTCCCCACTACTCATACCAATATCCCTCTTATGATTCTTAATTTAACTCTATATGTTTCAGGGGTAATCTGAAATCTCTGCAAAACTGTTTTTGAATTTACAATAGTCGAAAGCATCCTCAATAGGCATTTTGTTGAATACATTCAGAACTTTACCAGTTAATTTTTCAATCAGGCTAGGCGCTCTTTTGGCGTCGGGGATTTCATGCACTGCACACAGCCTTTCAACGGTGGTCAGATATTCAACAATGTCGTCTGCCTTGTTGTATGTAGGACATAAATGGTTCCAATTGTGGATTTTTTGGAGTGATGGGAATCGCCGGGGTTGATGGGTCCCAGTTCTGGTCTCTAGCAGGTCCAGTTGGGTCTTTCTCTCTTTCCTCCCGCTTCTCCGTTATCTCCAGTTCTTTCAGTTCCAATAGTCTCTGGTGCTCTCTCTCTTTTTCTGCAACCTGCAGTCTAAAAAGCTCCAATTTCGCAATGGGAATCGCCGGGGTTGATGGGTCCCAGTTCTGGTCTCTAGCAGGTCCAGTTGGGTCTTTCTCTCTTTCCTCCCGCTTCTCCGTTATCTCCAGTTCTTTCAGTTCCAATAGTCTCTGGTGCTCTCTCTCTTTTTCTGCAACCTGCAGTCTAAAAAGCTCCAATTTCGCAATCACTTCACGGCTTTCACTCATCTTCCTGCTTTTCTGTCCCTACTTCTCTTTCCCAAAATAAGCAAACAGAAAATAACAAACCGCTAGCCTCCTCCTGACTATCCTTAGCCACCCCACTTAAAGCCTCACTTAAAATCTTTACACCAGTGTATGAAGTGCAAATCTTGCTCAGTACAACAAGCTGTGTATTTCACCCTGTTCGCTGTGCCACTGTGATGGAATCCCCAAGGTGCAGCGTGGGTCCCGTGGGACCACTGTGCCCCCTTATCTCTCCAGCCTGGGTTGTCTCTCACAATGCCTTGCTAGTGACCAGCAGCAAACCCCTCCAGGCGCTGTGAGCACAACAGCATGTGGAGCCCCAGACCCAGCTAGACTGCATGAATGCTCCCAGAGCCACACATGAATCACACAGAGAAAGGCACCAGCCCTTCCTCCCAGCTCCAAGCACTGTACCTCAGGAATATACCATCCTGCACTGCTCGAGACGAGCAGTGCAAATTTATTAATTGGTTCACCACTTTGTCAAAGGCAAGTGGATATACACCGGGCTTTGTAAACCTGAGCAGATTTACCAGACACTTCAGGCAAACTCACTGGCAAGATAAACAATTAAACAAATTTATTGACTTCAAAAGATAGATTTTAGGTGATTATAAGTGATAGGCAAAAATTCAGAGTTAGTTACCAAAAGAAAAGAAAATGTAAGCACGCAATCTAAACTCAACCCTATTAGACTGGGCAACATCTAGATTAAGCAGTTTTTCTCACCCCACTGGATATTGCAGTACATAGTATACGGGTTTGTCCCTTAATCTCCTGTGTTGGAGTCCTGGGCCATTCTCCTCTGTTGTAGTCTTCAGTCTTCTGAGTGTCCTTGTTGCTTGCAGCATAGGTGGGGGGAGGAGAAAAGACGAAGCATGGGGCCACTGTGTTCTTTTTGATACCCTTAATCCATGAGCTTGGAGAACACAAGTCCAGGCATGTCTGGGGGCATCGCTGAGTTCCCAGGCAAGGTTGAGCAATTCCCTTGATGTGGCCTCGTGCAAGTGAGTCATTGAATTGTAGCTCTCTTGCTGGATAATGGCTGTTGATGGTTGTTTGACACCCACCCGGGTGTTGGTTATCCTCCTGGTTATTGTCTTTGGGGAGTTAGTATCTGGGCGCTTCCCAAACCCACAGCATATTTTAGTGATAACCATACAACACAATCTCATAACTTCATATTCATGAATGATGTACGTATTTAGGTGGAACAATGGGTTTCAGCAGATCATAACCTTTCCCGTGATACCTTACAAGGCATGCTTTATATGCAATATCACAATTGTATATAAATGAGGAATATGGGAATTACAGGGCATTCCCCTTGGGTGTCACAGAGGTCTGACCCCACATTCCCTTGACATGGATGTGACTTTTACTTTCCATACAATGTCTGGGCATTGACCCCAGAGGTGTCATAAACTTTTCTCAGGGCTGTTTGTGGTGTGCCCAGCCCAGGGAGATAACTTGCCAAGGTTTGCATCGATCTGGAATCAGGAGGAAGTTCTCAGAGCCCCAGTATTCAGATATCCACCTCTCCCTAAAACCTCTCCCATTGGGTCTGTACAACAGGAGAGCGGCCCATCCCATCCCAGCGGCTTGCGGTGTGCTATAAAAAGCCTGGCTGGGAGCATCTGTCAGCAGAGACACGGACCCTTCATCACTCACCATGGAGCCCCAGGTAAGTCCCCCTTCCCCCCAACCCCCCTGCCCCATGAAGCCCCAGGTGAGCCCTCTACCCACACTTACCCCTGCCCCACGGAGCCCCAGAGAGTCTCCCTGCCCCATTGAGCCACAGGGGAGTGCCTCCTGCCCCCCACATCCCTCCTGCCCATAGAAACCCTGATGACTCCCCCCTGTCCCTCACCTCCTCCTGCCCCATGTAGGCCCAGGGGAGTCCCCTCTGCTCCCCACCTCCACCCTGCCTCAGGGAGTCCCCTCAGGCACCCATCTATCCTGCCCCACGGCACCTGAGCAGAGTCCTCCCTGCTCCCCATTCCCCCAATGCCCGAGGGAGCCTCAGGGAGTCCCACTGCCCCCTCTCCTGTCGTTAGCACAGCAGGGACTAGGGGATGTGGGTTGGGGGGCTCTGAGTTTGTGCCCTGGGCTCGGGGGCGCTGACACTGCAGGGTCCTGTGCAGGTGCCGAGGCGGATGCCCAGGGCTGGACTCCTGCTGCTGCCCCTTCTCCTCTGCTTCGGGCCAGAGACCGCCGGGAGCATCAACCCGGCCACGCTCAGCATGATCGTGAATTATGTGAAGCAGTGAGTGACCAGCCTGGGGTTTGTCTCTGTCCTGCCCTGCCCCTGTAGCCCAGTTGCGAAGAACAGCAGAGAATGTCCCTGGTTGGATCCCACTGGCTTGTAGGGACGCCCAGCAAGGTCAGGGGGCCCCACTGTGGCCGGCTCTGCCCAGACCCCGCCTGAGAGCAGGGGGCTGCTATTGTGCCAGGCACTAGAGACACCTAAACGAGGGCAGAGAGCACCCAGCATGCCAGGGATGCACTGAGCCCTGCATTAGATTACGCACTGTCTCGATTCTAGGGGTGATTCTGGGGGTCCAGAGGAAACGGAGCCCAAAGGAGGGAGGGGGTGAACATAAGAACGGCCATACTGGATCAGACCAAAGGTCCATCTAGCCTAGTATCCTGTCTTCTGACAGTGGCCAATGCCGGGTGCCCCAGATGGAATGAACAGAACAGGGAATCAAGTGATCCATCCCCTGTTGCCCATTCCCAGCTTCTGGCAAATAGAGGCTAGGGACACCATCCCTGCCCATCCTGGCTAATAGCCATTGATGGACCTATCCTCCATGAATGTATCTAGTTCTTTTTTGACCCCTGTTATAGACTTGGCCTTCACAACATCCTCTGGCAGAGTTCCACAGGTTGACTGTGTGTTGTGTGAATACAGAGTTCCTTTTTTTTTAAAGCCTGCTGCCTAGTAATTTCATTTGGTGACCCCTAGTTCTTGTGTTACGAGGCGTAAACAACATAATTCTGGGGGGGTGGAGGGGAGATGGAGCCCAGAGCTGGGATGGTTTTTTCAGGGCCTATTCCTCCTTTTCTCCCTTTTACTTGGCATCTCCTGGCTCAGTCCCAGGAGCCCGGTGCCCCTTGACTCCTCTGTGTCCTGCCCTCTTTCAGTTATGGTGGAGTTAACAATCAATACGCCTTTGCTGTCTCGCTGCCCCATGCCACCTGCAAAAAACCCCGGAATATGGAAAAGTATCTGCCCAGGACCCAGCTAGCAGACATGAAGGACACGATTCTCCGGTTCGGTGCCCTGTACAACCCGCCCAACGGGAACATCGTGGCCGCCCGGCCAAGGGACGTGGTTACACCGAGAGGGAAATACACGGAGCACAGCGAGTGGCGTCTGCTCTCCAGCTCAAACAGCCCTGTGGCCCAGCTCACGGCCAGGACCTACGGCCAGAACAGCTGCCTGATCTTATTCACCTTGAACTCGCCCTGCTCCACCAAGTGTCTGCGCGAGGCTGGGCGCTCCAACATCGTGGGGATGACCAGTGCTGCCTTCTCGGCCATCAACAACAACTACAAGGCCTTCGTGTTCCAGGAGATCTTCCACTACGACATGAAGCCTGAAGTGACCCGCCAGGCCCTGCTGGATGCCTGGCACCGGCTGCGCGATGTGCCCCTGCTGCGCTGCGACAACAACGGCTGCCAGGAATGTGCTGCGACAGATCCCCGAAACAACCCCTGCCTGGCTGGGAAGAGGTAGATGATGGAGTAGAGCTGGGAGCCGTGCATGGCTCTTTCTGCTACTGGCCTCCCTCACTGCCCATGTGCTTCTGACTTGCTGAGTGTAACAGAAACACATCGTAACCAGGCACCAAGCTCCAATCTAGAACCCCATTCATGGGCATACACCGATTTAGAACCCGATTCACAAGCATGCATCAACCTAGAACCGCTTCCAGAGTGTGTTCTCATCTAGAACCCCCTCCCTGTATGTGCTGAAATTTGCAATCTAGAGCCCCATTCCTGGGTGTGCTCCAATGTAAAACCCCATCCCCATATCTAGTTGGACTCCATCTAGAAGCCCATCCCCAACTGTGCTCCAGTCTGTGATCTAGAAGCCTGTCATTCTCCCCATGTGTGCTCCAGTCTCGAATTGCCATCGCCCAGTGCACCTCATGCTCCAGTCTAAATCTTCATCCCCCGCAGTGTCAAGCTCCAATCGAGAACATGACCCCATCCCTGGGTGATCTCTGAGCTGCAGTTTAGAACCCACATCCACCCAGTGAGCTCAGAACTCGGATCTAGAACCCAGCCTCCATCCCTGCATGAGGCCGGGGGGAGGGGGCAGTGGATGGGAGCAGGGTACATTGTGCCCTGCGACTGTATGATGGGGCTGGATCAGAGTGGGGATCCCCTTACTCAGATATTGGTGGGTGGAAGGATTCCTGGGCATGGACCACAGCCAAGGTGGGGCAGTGGGGATCTCGGAGCGTGGGGCTCCGTCAATGGGGGGCTGCTTTGGGGTTGTTTCATTCTGTGGGTGACGCTTTTTGCTGAGTCTCTGCCCTGCGATTGCCGCCAGTAAAGCTTCTGAGCATCTTGGGGCCTCACGTCTCTGTCCATGTGTCCGGGTCTCCCATCTCCGTCTGTGCGTCGGGGGTCTCACGTCATCCCCTGGAAGTGCTGGGTCCCCAAGGACAGCCCCTCGTCAAGCCTGGCTTCCAGCTGGCAGCCTGTGCGGCAGGTTGGGTTTTACTGGGTCCAGAGCCCCTGAGATTTCCCCTCCCCATCCCTAGAAGCCCCCTCCCCTGCTCCCTGGGCGTGGGGCAGACAGCCCCAATCCCCCGGGGATGGGGGGGCACCGAATGCACAATGGGGGACAGAGCTTCCAGCCCCGCTCTCTGATGCCCTGGCTGACATTCAGTCCCTTGTTCAGAGCTTCAGTTTGTCGCAAGGTTCCTCCAGAGGTCAGAAGCAGGATTGAAGACAAAATGGAGAAGATGAAGCTGCCTTTTATAATCTTTTGCCATGCAGCCTGTGCTTTCTTTGTTTCAAACACAAGCTGCCCAGCACATGGCCTGGAAGCCTTAGAGTTCTGTCCATAGGCAGGTCCCTGCATGCCTGGCTGAGTCATAAGGTGTATCTGCCTTCTCTCAATAGGTCAGTTGTATAGCTGATGGTCCTTACTAGGGCATCAAGCAGGCTAGGCAGAACTGATGCCAAACTGTCTGGGGTGTCACCCAGAAGCACAGCACAAGTTTGAAATACAGACATACATACCTATAACTCATAGTACAAAGGTGATACAAATATATAAACAAGATTATAATATCTGGCAAATTATAAGATTTTTTGCAGACATCTTGCATGGCATATATGGCTGTGACTGGTGCTCCAGTGGGGGATAGCTAAGGTCACTCAATTAGGGTGAACTGCAAAGAATGGGGCAGACAATCCCATAAAGCTGGTGGATATTCCAGTACTTATAACTTCACATACAAAAATGATACCTGCATGCAGATAGCATAATCATAACCAGCAAAACATAACCTTTCCATAGACACCTCACTTCACCTTTGTACAATATTTACTGCAAATATAAAACAGTGGTTGATACAATGATCTATATGGTCATATTCTAATCAGATAATGTCATAGAATCATAGAATCATAGAATCTCAGGGTTGGAAGGGACCTCAGGAGGTCATCTAGTCCAACCCCCTGCTCAAAGCAGGACCAAACCCAACTAAATCATCCCAGCCAGGGCTTTGTCAAGCCTGACCTTAAAAACCTCTAAGGAAGGAGATTCCACCACCTCCCTAGGCAACCCATTCCAGTGCTTCACCACCCTACTAGTGAAAAAGTTTTTCCTAATATCCAACCTAAACCTCCCCCTCTGCAACTTGAAACCATTACTCCTTGTTCTGTCATCTTCTACCACTGAGAACATTCTAGATCCATCCTCTTTGGAACCCCCTTTCAGGTAGTTGAAAGCAGCTATCAAATCCCCCCTCATTCTTCTCTTCTGCAGGCTAAACAATCCCAGTTCCCTCAGCCTCTCCTCATAAGTCATGTGCTCCAGCCCCCTAATCATTTTTGTTGCCCTCCGCTGGACTCTTTCCAATTTATCCACATCCTTCTTGTAGTGTGGGGCCCAAAACTGGACACAGTACTCCAAATGAGGCCTCACCAGTGCCGAATAGAGGGGAATGATCACGTCCCTCGATCTGCTGGAAATGCCCCTACTTATACAACCCAAAATGCCATTAGCCTTCTTGGCAACAAGGGCACACTGTTGACTCATATTCAGCTTTTCGTCCACCGAAACCCCTAGGTCCTTTTCTGCAGAACTGCTGCCCAGCCATTCGGTCCCTAGTCTGTAGCAGTGCATGGGATTCTTCCGTCCTAAGTGCAGGACTCTGTACTTGTCCTTGCTGAACCTCATCAGATTTCTTTTGGCCCAATCCTCTAATTTGTCTAGGTCCCTCTGTATCCTGTCCCTACCCTCCAGCGTATCAACCACTCCTCCCAGTTTAGTGTCATCTGCAAACTTGCTAAGGGTGCAGTCCACACCATCCTCCAGATCGTTGATGAAGATATTGAACAAAACCGGCCCCAGCACCGACCCTTGGGGCACTCCACTTGATACCGGCTGCCAACTAGACATGGGTCCTAGTAAAGGAAGTCTTCTCTCAATGGGAAATCCCTGCAAAGGTGAAATAAAATCAGGAATCACATTTTACTGGACAGTTCTTTAAGGACTGCCTTAAATTAATGGGAGTCCTGCAGAGACTACACATCCCATAGAGATCACAGTCACCTGGGATTGTGGAACCAACCAATCGGACTATAAAAGAAATGGTAAGAAAACTGGTTAATGCCAGTGGGTGTAACTGGGACACTCTCATGCCTCTAATTCTAATGGCACTGAGAGCAACACCGGCTGCATCTACTAATAAAACACCCTTTAAGGTAATAACAGGCCGAATCATGCAACTACCAAAACATTTTATCTGGCATACCAGTGGCACTCTATTAAAAAAAATAAAAATGAATACCTACCTGCAAAAGCTTCAAAGACATTTAAATCAGGTCCACCTGCAGGTAGCTGCTAAATTGAAAAAAATCCAAACAAAAGGCAAAGGCCTACTTTAACAAAAACAAACAAATCCAAATACTTGGAAGGCTAAAAACCAAGTAATGCTGCTATCTTACAAAGCACCAGAGCATGGGCTGTGTAATCGATAAATCAAACTCTTCCAAATCATCAATAAACTCAGCTCAGCCGTGTACAAAATTAAAATAACAGAAGGCAAGTGTAATACAAACAAAATTTACCAGGCTAATCAGTTAAAGCTGTATCGATCATCCAGGGCACAGAAGCAACTTCCTCCTCAGGACCTAGGTAAAGAACACCCAGTAGAATCATGATGGCTGAAGTCCAGCAGATCACAACCATGAAATGGACACTGGTATGTCTGGTTTACTACACCCTTATTGTTGCTCTAAGGGTACAACTGAGCCAAAAATCAAGAATTCGGGACTAAATGGTTACAAAAGACGCAGACCTATGAAACCCGACGACACATAGACACTCACTTGTTTTATCATCTGAAGCAGAACGCACCAATGAAAGGGATGAAAAGGACTATTCTACTCAATCCAGAATTTATCCACAGTCTTACGCCTGGTCCACACTACGGGGGGGTGGGGGGTGGGGGGTGGGGGGGGAATCGATCTAAGATATGCAACTTCAGCTATGAGAATTCCGTAGCTGAAGTAGACGTATCTTAGATCGAATTAAAAAGTACTTACTGCGGGTCCACGCAGCGCAGGCTGGCTCCCCCGTCGACTCTGCTTACACCTCCTGCCGAGCTGGAGTTCCGCAGTCGACGGGGAGGGCTTCTGGGATCGATTTATCGCGTCTACATGAGACACGATAAATTGATCCCAGAAGGTCGATCGCTACCCGCCGAATCGGGGGGGTAGTATAAACGTACCCTTATTCAATAGGTTAAGGGAATTAGAGGGGAAGATATCACCTTTAAATAAATTGGATGGAGTAGTCTCACTGCCATCCAGTGGCTAGAAAAAGATTTGCAAACATATAGATTACGTGTTACAAGTAAAAGTCAACCGGGTGGTCAACCCAACGTTACAGGAAATAAGAAAATTGTCACAGGAAAAGCAATTTACTGTTTACAACATGCATAACATAACCCAACCATTTAATAAATTCACTTAAAATGAATCAGCTGGTCACTTTAAATAGCGATCAGCACTAGAATCAATATTTAGGAAAGAAAATTATCTGCTCTGTGTATGAAAAGTATGTTGTAAATGCACTACTATCTATAATATTGGAAAAGCTTCCTAACCTAATCAAAGATAAGCAATTATTAAGTTGGTATTGTCCCAAATGTTTTCAAAGGCTGAAAATGAAGCAATCCACATGTGTGAAGTCATGCTAGCATTTATCAGTAGGTACAATAAAAAAGATGGAAGTTGTAACACCTCACCCCAATCAAGACAGTTGTTCTTTTTCTAGAGATTGTACAATGGCACGATCCTTGTATGTCTCATTCACGATCTTGTTACCAGTGTTTGATCCAGACAAGAATGTGCAGATATTTTGTGTTTAAAGCAGATACTGTTCTGTGTGAACTACAGGAAAAGAAGTTACAAAATAAATCATCATCATCATGCCTGGTAAAAAACTCCAATGAAACTCCAATGAAAAGGGTAACCTATGGTAAAAATAGCCAATTTTGCTTGGTAACCAATCAAAAAAGGTACCAATATGGTCCCTTGGAGTGTCCTGTCACAAACCCACATTTTTGTTTTACTTCAAAGCAACCTACTTTAATAGGGAACCAAGCAATTTCCCCTATTCCCATGTTTTAGAACATCACCATCATCCAGTCTGACTCAGCCTATCAGAATGTAACTATCCAAGGTACACCCACATTTCTTGTCTATATTCTCCCCCTAGGATTACAGTTAAAGTCATTATTGACTTGTAAGTAATTGGCTCCACAGGTTGCTTTATTTCTGTTGGTTCCACCATACCAATGGGGATGGGAACTGATGCTTCGCCCTTTAACTTATTTCCTTTTTTTTTTTTACAATTTGTGTCACCATCTGCACCTCTGAGCTTTCTCTTTCGCTTAACACTGGGCACTTTGGCACTGCTACAAGTCTTCTCTCTCTCTAAACTCACAAACACTTTTCAACTCCCTGATTCTTTTCAACAGCTGGCCACGGTTTGATTTATAACCGCCCAGCCATTTTAAGCTTGCAGCCCAGCCACTCGCTCCTGCCAAAAGCGTGTTTCCTTTCCTGCCTTCTGCACCTGATACCGACTTCGCTCTCACTTTTTCTTGAACTTCTGCTTCTTTTGAAAAAGGACTAATTGCTTCTCCGACACTACATGTGGCCGATTTGTTAACGCCTTAATAGCCTTTTCTTTTTCCTTCAAAGTTTGCTGGGTTTTTTGGAGCAACTTTCATTTTTTATTTAATTTCCCCCCAGAGAGCTACAAGCCAGGAGCAGACATTCGACAGCTATTCCTTTCACCAGCTTAGCCTTTCTTTTCCTCTGCTCTGTTTTTACATTAAACACCTGACTTGCAAAACTTTATGGATTACAATGGGCAGAGATCATTTTGCTATTTCTTAGTTGTACTAAACCCCCTTCATGTTTGTGAATGAATTTTCCGGCAAAGTTTTTTAAAGCCATACACTGCGAGCAACTCTTGCCCTTGTTTTACTGATCTTAACACTTAAAATAGAACGTACTTAGGTTCTAAAATAACAAACTTAACTTCACTATTGGCGAGCCTATATAATAAACGATATAATGACCACTTTGCTGTTTTTAACTTTGAAACTGAAGGTGACCCTTCACAGAAACCAACAGGAAATAACACCCCAAACCATTTCCCACACTTATTTTAACCAGTTCAAAGAAAACAACAGGGGGATGGGGGCGAGTTCCCCTCTCTACCATCCATGGCTAATGTACTTGTAGCTGATTGAGAAGTCTCTTTCTCTTGTCGGGACCTGCCAAACAGCTGGGGAAAATGGAGGCAGATGGCTCAGGGGTGCAGCCTGGGAGAACTGAGGGGACTGAACAACTGCGGCCTTTCTGGAGGCTTAAACCTTTCTGCTTAACTAAAACCTTAAGCCTTTCAGTTAACAAAAACATGTATCAGTTTCTCCTGCCACCATGAACACCCAATGCTACTGCTAAAATCTTACTGATACCACATATTATAAAGTTAATCCTTCAACAACAAAGCCTCTTAAATCAGGGCCGGTGCTTAAACAAGCTGGTGCTTGGAGCGGCACATTTCTAGGGGCGGCATTCTGGCGCCAGCTATGCTGCCCCTAGAAATGTGCCCCGGCCGCCCCAGCTCACCTCCGCTCTGCGCCACCGCGGCTCAGCTTCTCCCCCTCCCTCCCAGGCTTTCCACGTGCGGAACAGCTGTTTCGCGCACTGCGGCCACTCGGCTTAAAGCCTGGGAGGGAGGGGGAGAAGCCCAGTGGCGTGCGGCAAGCCTGGGAGGGATGGGGACGCTCGGCTTCTCCCCCTCAGGCTTGAAAGCCTGGGAGGGAGGGGGAGAAGCTGAGTGGCGGTGGCGGCAGAGCGGAGGTGAGCTGGGGTGGGGTAAATGCAGCATGTGGGGGGAGTAGGCGGGGCTGGGGATTTGGGGAAGGGGTTGGGAAGAGGTGGCGTTGAGGCAGGGCTGGCAGTGGGGGAGGGCAAGAAAAAAACAGGGGGTGGCCAAAAATATTTTTGCTTTTGAATAGTATATATATACTAATAGTATAGTAAAAATATAGTATTTTAGTATAGCAAAAATTATAGTATTAGTCAATATAGTATTTTTTTATTTTGCAAGATTAAACTGCAAAACCTCTGGCCAGGAAAGAAAAACCACCCTGTAAAACAAAACTCTAAGTCAAACCACAGTACAAACAGCAAATACTGGGACCACTGCCAAGAAGAAGTCACAGTAAATCAGATTTCCTGTGCTTTAAGACAGTCAGTTAAACAACTGAGTTAGACACACTTTTGCTTCGTAACTTTAGCTCTTTACTTTTTGCCTTAGGTGAGAAACTCGGGGGTTTAAAGATGCCTGGAATTCCTAAAAATTTCTGTTCCTTGCATCTCCTGGGTGGCTCGCTAGTTCTGTTGCCTAATTTTAGGAGGTTAATATTATTAATTTAGATAATATGGGTTATAGGCTTGCCAATTAAGTTGATCAGAAGATAATAAGCTTCTTGTCCCAGAATTAGGCTACACAGAGTTTGCAAAGGACCCTTGGGGGTATGCCAGGATGCTTACACTGAGACAAATATAGCCTTAAAGACTTTTATTGAGATAAATGGAATTATAATTAAATAGTAATTAAATGATAAAATAATTAGAATTTAAAAATGTGTCCTATTATTTTAAAGATACATATGGTACTATATACTATAAAGCTTTTGATTAATATACTTACATCCTTTCTTAATAATCTGGTGGTAAAAGACAAAGAACCAGCCAAGCCTTTGGCATGCCAAGAGAGTTCAGGTCCAGGTTCCTTAATTTTTAAGTGAAAGGTGCAAATCTTAGAAGAAGCTAAAGCTAAGAGGTATTAAGGCTAACTTAGAGTTTTACTTAACTAACTTAAAACCTGAAATTAAAAACGTATGAACTAATTAACTTATTAATTAACTAATAAACTTAGAAATTAACTAATGATCTTAGAAAAAACTTTCTTGGCATACCCCTTTTATAGGGCATGGGTACTTAATCCCTCCTTCTATGTTGAAACTTCATTTCCTTACCCACTAAAATATTGGGGTACACTTACTTCATAGGCTGGTATGTTTGTATGGATTAATAACTTATACATACTTATTAATAACATTCAATATTTGTACACTGGTTATTTTTGTTTTTTCCCTTGTGATGTACGTGTTAAGTTTACAAAGGGTCTAAACTTTAAAAAGCCAACCTGCTTTAACCCATTTTGTATCTATTTATGTTAAAGGTTGCAGCCATATATAAAACTCATGCTTTAACTTGTTACTATTTATTTAGGTAAAAGGTCCCAGACATATGTATGTTAACTTTGCCTTAGTTCAACATACAAAATGTGGCCTATAGGTCCCTTGCATTACAGCCAAACTACCTTACTATAAATATAAATGTGACCAGCCCCAACACACAGGTGAGCCAGACTGAGCCCAGCTCGGTATTCATCACAGTTCAGCTGAGACACGCGGACCTTGGCATGAGGTGGGACCTGGTCTGCCAGCATCACACCTGTAACGAAGGAATCATCTGCCGTGTCTTTGCAGGTTGCTCTGCTGTATTGGACATTCTCAGGTCTGGGGGAATGGAGATCCTGGGGTGAGACGGAGCTGTTCTGAGTTTGTACAGCACAATGGGGTCTCAGGGCATGACTGGGACTGCTAGCATTACCCTAATACAGTTAATAAACCACGCACAGCACCTAGAAAAATGGGGCATTGGTCCATGCCTTGGGCTCCCAGGTTTCTGCCGTAACACACCTAATAAATAATGTACAGCGCCTAGGCTATGAGGTGCTCGTCCATGCCTGAGGCTCCTAAGCACTACTAGAAAATTAAGAATTAATAATGAAAAAATTCTAGTGGAGCAATTTTCCATGGCTGGTTGGGGGAGTTATACTGAAGGTTGGGAGGTAGCTGAATACTATAGATCTAAGGAGATGATCTGCCCCAGGTCAGATATTTTGCACTCTCCTCTGAGAGACAAACTGGTAACCACGAATGGGTCCAGTACACCACAGGATTCTGCAAGATGGGAGTGCTGGGGGCCTTTAGCAATTAGGTTGCCATGCAATGGCTAAGCCGTTAGACCACATTTACATACAGGAATTAAGAAATAAGTGCTGCAAATGACCTTATTTGGATCAAATACGGTTCATAGCCGTGCAGTTACCACAAGGAAGGGTATAAAATACCACCCACACTTCCCATTTCTTTGGCTTTGTCGGGTCCCCAAGACAGTGTAAACGGAATCAGGACCTCCCTTCTGGTTGGCACCACTTTCTTCCCTCTCCATCTCTGCTTCCAGCGGTCTCCGTAAGTTGTAAGTATGAGCAAAGCAGGACTGGAAGTATGAGCCACGCCGGAACCTACTTTACTGAGCTTATTCTAACCATTCTGTGTATTGATCCTTGCCCAGGATATTGTCTGTATTAAATACCGTTTCTGGGTGTGTTTTACCAGCTTCTGTCTTCTCAGCTAACTGTAAAGTAGCCGCCCAGGAAAAGAACCTGTTATCCATGATTGGGGCAGGTCACCCCCCAATACACAGTGTAATCACTGGTTTCAGAGTAGTAGCCGTGTTAGTCTGTGTCAGCAAAAAGAAAAGGAATTCTTGTGGCACCTTAGAGACTAACACATTTATTTCAGCATAAGCTTTCGTGGACTAGAGTCCGCTTCGTCGGATGCATAGAATGGAACATACAGTAGGAGGATATTTGTACATTCAGAGAAACATGAAAAGGTGGAAGTAACCATATCAATTGTAAAAGGCTAATTAATTGAAAGGAACTCTTATCAGCAGGGGAAAGAAACTTTTGAAGTGATCATCAAGATGGCCCATTATGGACAATTGACACAAAGGTGTTAAGGGTACTTAACTAGGATACTAACCTAGGGGAAATAGATTCAATTAACGTAATGACCGAGCCATTCCCAGTCTCTGTTCAAACCTAGGGTAATGGTATCTAGTTTGCATATTAATTCTAGTTCAGCAGCTTCTCGTTGGAGTCTGTTTTGAAGTTTTTCTGTTGCAAAATTGCCACCTTTAAGTCTGTCACTGAGTGATTAGAGAGGTTGAAGTGTTCTTCTACTGGCTTTTGAATGTGATGATTCCTGATGTCAGATTTGTGTCCATTTATTCTTTTGCGTAGAGACTGTCCAGTTTGGCCAATGTACATGGCAGAGGGGTATTGCTGGCACATGATGGCATATATCACATTGGTAGATGTGCAGGTGAACGAGCCCCTGATGGCGTGGCTGATGTGATTAGGTCCTATGATGGTGTCACTTGAATAGATATGTGGACAGAGTTGGCATCGGGCTTTGTTGCAAGGGTAGGTTCCTAGGTTTGTGTTTTTGTTGTATGATGTGTGGTTGCTGGTGAGTATTTGCTTCAGGTTGGGGGGCTGTCTGTAAGCGAGGACTGGTCTGTCTCCCAAGATCTGTGAGAGTGAGGGATCATCTTTCAGGATAGGTTGTAGATCTTTGATGATGCCCTGGAGAGGTTTTAGTTGGGGGCTGAAGGTGATGGCTAGTGGCGTTCTGTTATTTTCTTTGTTGGGCCTGTAATCACTGTTCAGGATGTCAGAGGCAGAGGTTAAGAGAGTATTTTCCTGGCCTGCGCTGCCTTGAACCATGCAACTGTCAAAACCACCTTGTCTGTGACTCTGTCTAAGTTCCTTTGCTTTGAGTTCCCGGTGTGTGTGTGTGTGTCTCTCTCTCTGCAAAGGCCGGTTCTTCACCCAGCCAGCTGGCACCTTTCCCCTCGGTTCTCCAGCTGGCGCCGTCGCATCTTGAGACAGTCCCTTTCACGTCCCCGGCCTCGCTACCGTCCATCCCTGGATCTAACAACCCCTCTCCTCCGCTCCAATGCCCACCATGAGTGGTGGCCTCTGTTTTCCAAAGTAATTAGTCAATTTGGTTGCTTGTTTGAAGCGGCTTTGTGCGGGTCAAGCTGTCTAGATGAGGGTTTGGGTGTGTGTGTGTGTGATGTCAATGTGTTAACACGGCATATTCCCATCTTCTAAGGCCAGCAATAGAGTGGGGGCTACTGAGTTTATTGTACCCAATGCAGCATGTATGATTACCTGCCCTATGGGCAGGCGGCGTATGTGTGCATTAAGTAGAAGGCGCTCCTGACCCTGAGAGACTGTGTACGGGCTGTGGAGACCAGAGTGGCTGCAGTGGAGGAGCTAAGGGAGACAGAGGTACATAGATGAGACTTTCCAGGACACAGTAGACCTGTCCCACCCCTGGTCTGACAACACCTGTGCTGTTGAGGAGGATGAAAGTGTCAGGGAAGGAGAACCACGGCCGAATTAACTTTTTGTGGGTCTGGCTCCAAACATATTTGTGGGCCCCTGTGGGGGCAATGGAACATGGCAAGAGGAGGTCAGTCCTTGGAGCGAGGGGCCGGCTACGGGCAATGGGGCATGGCATGGCGCGGGTGGCCCCGCTTCGCCCAGTGCACTGTTTATAAACCAGCAGTCGCCAGACACACACTGGCCCGCCGAGCCCTGTGCCCCCACCACGCCCCTTCCCTGTGGGGGTGGGTCCATGCCGTGCCACACAGACAGCCACCCAGAACCCTCTGGACCCACTATGCCCAGCATCTCCCCGTATAAATGCACAGTGCCATGAACACCACCACACCAGTCCAGTGCCCTGCCACCCTCAGCCCCACCACATGTGCCCAGTACCCTCCCACAAACGCCACTGCCCAGCGCCCCAACTCACACAAATCTCCCCCACTGCCCAGTACCTGTCCTCAGAGCCCCAGCACCACTACACAGCACCTCCCACAGACCTCCCACTCCCCAACCCCACAACACGCACAGATCTCCCCCACCCCCACGGCCCACCACCCTTCCCCACAGCCCCACCACCACTACACAGTGCCTCATTCAGACCCCCCACTCCCCAGCACCCCAACATGCACAGATCTATTGATAGAGATTCTCTAGGTTTTAGTCAGGAGGAGAGGATGGAAAACGATAAAGTGGGGGCCAGATCAGATGAGAAACATTCACATAAAAAAGAATCGGACACATCAGAAAAGGGCAGACAAATAAACAGTGACCAGTTTTTAAAGTGCTTGTACACAAATGCCAGAAGTCTAAATAATATGAGTGAACTAGAGTGCCTTGTGTTAAAGAAGGATATTGACATAATAGGCATCACAGAAACCTGGTGGAGTGAGGACAATCAATGGGACACAATCATTCTGGGGTACAAAATATATCGGAAGGACAGAACAGGGTCATGCGGAGGGGCGGGGGGAAGTGGCACTGTATGTGAAAGAAAATGTAGAATCAAATGAAGCAAAAACCTTAAATGAATCCACATGTTCCATAGAATCTCTATGGATAGTAATTCCATGCTCTAATAAGAATATAACCATAGGGATCTATTATCGACCACCTGACCAGGACAGTGATAGTGATGATGAAATGCTAAGGGAGATTAGAGAGGCTATCAAAATAAAGAACTCAATAATAGTGGGGGATTTCAGTTATCCCCATATTGACTGGGTACATGTCACCTCAGGACATAATGCAGAGACAAAAGGGCTCTAGAAGTGATCCTGGCAATTACAGACCGGTAAGTCTAATGTCAGTACCAGCAAATTAGTTGAAACAATAGTAAAGAATAAAATTGTCAGGCACATAGAAGAACATAAATTGTTGGGCAAAAGTCAACATGGTTTCTGTAAAGGGAAATCATGTCTTACTAATCTATTAGAGTTCTTTGAAGGGGTCAACAAACATGTGGACAAGGGAGATCCAGTGGACATAGTGTACTTAGATTTCCAGAAAGCCTTTGACAAGGTCCCTCACCAAAGGCTCTTACGTAAATTAAGTTGCCATGGGATAAGAGGGAAGATCCTTTCATGGATTGAGGACAGGTTAAAAGACAGGGAACAAAGGGTAGGAATAAATGGTAAATTTTCAGAATGGAGAGGAGTAACTAGTGGTGTTCCCCGAGGGTCAGTCCTAGGACCAATCCTATTCAACTTATTCATAAATGACCCTGAGAAAGGGGTAAACAGTGAGGTGGCAAAGTCTGTAGACGATACTAAACTGCTCAAGATAGTTAAGACCAAAGCAGACTGTGAAGATCTTCAAAAAGATCTCACAAAACTAAGTGATTGGGCAACAAAATGGCAAATGAAATTTAATATGGATTAAATGTAAAGTAATGCACATTGGAAAAAATAACCCCAACTATACATACAATATGATGGGGGCTAATTTAGCTACAACTAATCAGGAAGGAGATCTTGGAGTCATGGTGGATAGTTCTCTGAAGACGTCCATGCAGTGTGCAGCACCAGTCAAAAAAGCAAACAGGATGTTAGGAATCATTAAAAAAGGGATAGAGAATAAGACAGAGAATATCTTATTGACCTTATACAAATCCATAGCGCGCCCACATCTTGAATACTGCGTACAATTGTGGTCTCCTCTTCTCAAAAAGGATATACTGGCATTAGAAAAGGTTTAGAGAAGGGCAACTAAAATGATTAGGGGTCTGGAACGGATCCCATCTAGGAGAGATTAAAGAGGCTAGGACTTTTTAGCTTGGAAAAGAGGAGACTAAGGGAGGATATGATAGAGATATATAAAATTATGAGTGGTGTGGAGGAAGTGAATAAGGAAAAGTTATTTACTTGTTCCCATAATAGAAGAACTAGGGGCCACCCAATGAAATTAGTGGGCAGCAGGTTTAAAACGAATAAAAGGAAGTTCTTCACACAGCACACAGTCAACCTGTGGAACTCCTTGCCTGAGGAGGCTGTGAAGGCTAGGACTATAGCAGGGTTTAAAAGAGAACTGGATAAATTCATGGAGATGAAGTCCATTAATGGCTATTAACCAGAATGGGTAAGGAATGGTGTCCTTAGCCTCTGTTTATTGGGGCGGGGGGAGGGGGGGTGATGGTTGGCAGGAGAGAGATCACTTGACCATTACCTGTTAGGTCCACTCACTCCGGGGCACCTGGCATTGGCCACTGTTGGTGGACAGGATACTGGGCTGGATGGACCTTTGGTCTGACCCAGTACGGCCTTTCTTATGTTCTTATGTTCTTAGGTGGAATCCAGAGTGTGATGGTTTTTCAGGGCCTATTCCTCCTTTTCTCCCCTTTACTTGGCATCTCCTGGCTCAGTTCCAGGAGCCCGGTGCCCCCTGACCCCTCTGTGTCCTGCCCTCTTTCAGTAACGACGGAGTTAACAAGCAATACGCCTTGGCCTTCTCGCTGCCCCATGCCACCTGCAGCAACCCCCGGAATGTGGCCACCTATCTGCCCAAGGACCAGCTAGCAGACATGAGAGTGGCGATTGGCCCGTTCGGTGCCCTGTACAATCCGCCCAATGTGAACATCGTGGCTGCCCGGCCAAAGGACGTGATTCCACCGCATGGGAAATACACGGACCACAGCGAGTGGCGTCTGCTCTCCGGCGAAAACAGCCTTGTGGCCCAGCTCATGGCCAGGACCTACGGCCGGAACCGCTGCCTGATCTTATTCACCTTCAACTTGCCCTGCTTTCCACCAAGTGTCTGGCCAAGGCCGGGCCCTCCAACATCGTGGGGATGACCAGCGCTGCCTTCTTGGCCATCAACAACAAGTACAAGGCCTTCGTGTTCCAGAAGATCTTCGACTACGACATGAAGCCTGAAGTGACCCGCCAGGCCCTGCTGGACGCCTGGCACCGGATGTCCCAGGTGCCTCTGCTGCACTGTGAGAAAAACCGCTGCCAGGATTGTGTTGCGACAGACCCCCGAAATAACCCCTGCCTGGCTGGGAAGAGGTAGATGATGAAGCGGGGCCAGGAACCGCGTATGGCTCTTTGTGCCACTGGCCTCCCTCACTGCCCATGCGCTTCTGGCTCGCTGAGTGTAACAGAAACACGTCCCAACCAGGTTCCAAGTGCCAATCCAGAACTCCATTCTGATGTGTGCCCCAATCTAGAACCCCAATCCATGGGTGCGCTCCAATTTAGAACCCCATTCATGGGCGTGCACCGATTTAGAACTCGATTCACTAGTATGCACCAACCTAGAACCGCTTCCAGAGTGTGTTCTCATCTAGAACCGCATCCCTGTATGTGCTGAAATCTGCAATCTAGGGCCCCATACCTGGGTGTGCTCCAATGTAAAACCCCATCCCCATCTCTGGTTGTACTCTACCCTAGGAGCCCATCCCGGGTGTGCTCCAGTCTGTGATGTAGAAGCCTGTCCCTCTCCCCAAGTGTGCACCGATCCAGAATTGCCATCCCCCCAGTGCACCTCATGCTCAAGTCTAAATCTTCATCCCCTGCAGTGTCAAGGTCCAATCGAGAACATGACCCCCCCATCCCTGGGTGGTCTCTGAGCTGCAGTCTAGAACCAATATTCACCCAGTGAGCTCATAACTCGGATCTAGAACTCAGCTTCCATCCCTGCACGAGGCCGGGCGGGGGGCGAGTGGATGGGAGCATTGTGCCCGGTGGCAGTATCATGGGGCTGGATCAGAGGGGGGAGCCCCTTACTCAGATGGTGGTAGGTGGGATTTCTGGGCATGGACCATAGCCAAGGTGGAGGAGTGGGGATCTCAGAGTGTGGGGCTCGGTCAGTGGGGGCTGCTTTGGGGTTGTTCCATTCTGCAGGTGACACTTTTTGCTGATTCTCTGCCCTGCAATTGCCACCAATAAAGCTTCTGAGCATCTTAGGGCCTCACGTCTCTGTCTGTGCTTCCGGGTCTCTCATCTCCGTCTGTGCGTCGGGGGTCTCACATCGTCCCCTGGAGGTGCTGGGTCCCCAAGGGCAGCCCCTTGTCGAGCCTGGCTCCAGGCTGGCAGCCTGTGCAGCCGCTTGGGTTTTACTGGGTCCAGAGCCCCCGTGTGTTCCCATTCCTGGAATCCCCATACCCTGCTCCCCGGGCGCAGATCCCTTGAGCAGACAGCCCCGATCCCCTGAGTATAGGGGGCACCTTGCGCACGATGAGGGACAGAGCTCCCAGCCCCGCTCTCTTCTCCCCCAGCTGACAGGATCTGCACCTGGGAACCAAACACCACGTTTACAGCCCCAGAAGGCAGCTCCCATTGCAAACTCCTTTGTTCCCAGAAGGGACCATTATAGCAGGGCAAGATTGAGATGACACATCTGGTCTAAGTGCTCTGAAATCTCCATGCTTCCTCGGATTAGTTTGAAATTTGCTGTGGTACACGGGGGCCTGGGATCAGGTGAGTGACCCAAATTTGGAATTATTTCACCAAGGGGTTCCCCAGATACAACTCCCCCCCAACACCAGCTTCTCTGAAGATTGTTTGCGGTATTGTGGCCGTGTTGGTCTGTAATGCTGCCTGCCTTACAAACCCTGAGTTGCCTGGAGCTCTGTAATAAGCTGTCCCCAACCAATTATCCCATCTAACCTCTTCAGGCATGTACCAGCTTTAAAATGGAGCCACAGACAGTCCCCCTCGGTACTCCGATGTGTCTGCCACCCAGGTCAGCTTGTCTCGGGAAGAGATGGTTCTTTACACCAAGAATCACAACAATATTCAGGTTACTCCCAGTTCCAAAGAGCCAATCACTTACCCTACGTCAATTGCACCTTAAATCTCAAACCAAAGACAAGGTTTGTAGCCAATCATGTAATAAACTATGTACTGATTGATTAACTAGGTACAGGAAACATGAGAGTTATTTTGAAGGTTAAAACAGGTGAACATAGATACACAAACAAGTTATAATCATAAGTTTCCAAAGGTAACAGAGCTTGCTTATTAGAGAAGCTTCTATGTTGCCTTTAAGGCTAACCAGAGCGAAGCAGCTGGGGATCTCTTGCCTATGGCTTGAAAACCTTGTCCCCCAGAGTCCAAGTAGCATAAAGATCCAGTTGCTTCTTGTCAGGGATTTTCATCCCCTTCCTCCCTTGTGCAAACTCCACTGATGGGAGGAATTCACCTACATGACTCATCTTTGTGGGGGAGGAGGGATGGCAGAACAACTGTAACGAAGCTGCCTTTTGTGGGACACTTCTGAGAGTATCAATTCAGGACAAATTGCTTAGATCAGAGCAGTTACAGCCCAAGGCTGGGGTTTCTCCACTTCTAAGGCAAACCAAACCAGCCAGACAGAAAGGACTTTGGTTTTACCCCACTGGCTAACCATAAGTGATACAAGCAGTTCCCTTAGACACTCCAGTTTCCCAGTATCACCACCAGTGCCGCTCGTTATGGGGACGAATGGTTATGAAAACCAATACTCCAGTAAAAGAGAAAAGGTTCTCCTGATCCCAAAGGACTGAGGCACAGACCCAGGTCAATATATAAATCAGATTTTACCCACAAATCACGCTATTGCCAATCCTTTAGAATCTAAAAAGTAAAGGTTTATTCATAAAAGGAAAAAGATATAGATGAGAGCTAGAATTGGTTAAATGGAGTCAATTACATACAGCAATGGCAAAGAAAAATGCCAAAAAATGGCAAAAAAAAATGGTTCTTGGTTCAGGCTTGTAGCAGTGATGGAATAAACTGCAGGCTCAAATCGAGTCTCTGGAGAACATCCACAGCTGGGATGGGTCATTCAGTCCTTTGTTCAGAGCTTCATTTTGTAGCAAGGTCCCTCCAGAGGTCAGAAGCAGGATTGAAGACAGGATGGAGGCGTTTCCAGGGCCTTTTATATCGTCTGCCATGTGGCTTGTGCTTCCTCTGTCTCAAACACAAGATGCCCAGCACATGACATGGAAAAACCTTAGGGTTCTGACCATAGGCATGACCCTGCCTGCCTGGCTGAGTCACAAGGTGTATCTGCCTTCTCTCAATGGGTCAGTTGTATAGTTGATGGTCCTTGATGAGCCATCAAGCAGGCTAGGCAGTGCTGATGCCAAACTGTCTGGGGTGTCACCCAGAAGCATAGCACAAGTTTGAAATACAGACAGTGCAGAGCCAATACTTATAACTTTAAATACAAAAATGATACATGTAGACAGATAGCATAATCATAACCAGCAAACCATAACTTTGTCATGGACACCTTTCTTCACCTCCTTTGTACAAGATTTGGTGCCATTACAGGATCTTGGTTGCAACAATTGTCTATACGGTCACAGTTTGTGTCAATAACGTCACAACAACCAATGGCTTTTGTCCTCTTTAACGACCCACAGTGGTCCATTGGTGTCAATGGACCTTTCTGGTTGGGGAGGATGTGACACCTTCTGATGGAGATCAGCCCTTCCCACTAGTTAATGTCTCTTTCCTTTCTGGTGATTCGCACTGTGATGCTCAAATATTCCTGTGCACTATGGGTACAGATGCTATAAGTGAGATTAATGCACCCAGCAACTCAGAAGCACTCAATAAAGTCTAAACCTCAAACACATTTTTGGAATTCTAATACCTACGTGACCAGCACCAACGCACAGGTGAGCCAGTCTGAGCCCAGCTTGGTATTTGTCACAGTTCAGCTGAGACAGGTGGACCTTGGCACGAGCTCGGACCTGGTCTGCCAGCATCACACCTGCAACGGAGGAATCATCTGCCTTGTCTTTGCAGGTTGCTCTGCTGTATTGGACGTTCTCAGGGCTGGGGGGGGGATGGAGATCCTGGGGTGAGATGGAGCTGTTCTGAGTTTGTACAGCACGTAGCACAATGGGGTCTCAGGGGATGACGGGTTCTCCTAGGTGCTACTGTAATACACCTAATGAATAACACACAGCAAGGAGCACAATGGGGTCCCAGGGCATGACTGGGGCTCCTTGGCGCTACCGTAATACACCTAATAAATAACCTACAGCAGGGAGCACAATAGGATCCTGGCCCATGACTGGGGGCTCCCAGGCATTACCATTGTTTTTGGATTCTCCCATAACTTCAACGGTCAAGAGTTCAGCTAGCGTTGCCCTGTGTTCTGCGTGTATTTGTTTTTATGGCTGCTGGCATGGGAAGCAAGTCCGATCCTGCGTTTGCAAATGCGATCGCATGTCTCACAGGTGTAACCATTGCTGGGAGGAGGGTTTGAGGCATTGGATTTACGATGTTCTCTCCTCTCCTGCAGAGACCTCACACACCACTCCTCAAAAGTGGAGCTAGTACAATGGAATCCTGGTTCATGCCTGGGGCTCCCAGATACTAGGGTAACACACCTAATATACAATGTACAACACCTAGCACAATGAGGTGTTGGTCCATGATTGGGGCTCCCAGGTGGTACCATAAAATTAATACTAAATAATAGGGCTACTCAAAAAATGTCTGATGGCTCCGTTTTTGACTGGAAACTGGGATGGTGTCAATTTGCATGAAATTTTGTGTCGTTTCCTTTTTCCTTCCAAAAAGACTTTTTATTTCCCAATTTATTTTCCAATCTATTCTATTATAAAGAACATTAGCTATGATGCTATATGATGATACTTACATATTAAGTTCTAAGTTACATATAGAATAAAACATTCCGACTGACCTGAAACAAATTTTATTTTGGAAATGTTCATGTTGCTGGAAATTTCAAAATTCTCCCAATTTGGAATAAAACCACATTTTGAAATTGCAGAATTTCCTGCGAAAGAGACATTTTCCTTCCCTTAGCCCAGGGCTACACTAGGGGAGGGGGTCGATCTACGATACGCAGCTTCAGCTACGTGAATAACGTAGCTGAAGTCGGCGTATCATAATCGACTTACCTGGCCATGAGGACGGTGGCGAGTCGATCGCTGCCGCTCCCGTCGACTCCGCTTCTACCTTTCGATGAGGTGGATTTCCGGAGCCGACGGGGAGCGCTTTCGGGGATCGATTAATCGTGTTTAAACCAGACATGAAAAATCGATCCCCGAAAGATCAATTGCTACCCGCCGATCCGGGGGGTAGTGAAGACAAGCCTTAGGGCTCTGAGAAATAGCAAACCAGTTAATAATCCTTTGCACACTAGCAAGAAGCATCTGCCATCTAGTGTCCATACAAGGCTATTGCAGGTGACACATTGCATCTCACTGTTTGCAGTCAACACAAACTATACTGTGGCATGGACAGCATGGAAAACCAATTCTTGTTGCCCATGAGGAATGGCACCTTGGGTGACCAGACAGCAAATGTGAAAAATCAGGATGTGGGTGGGGGGTAATAGGAGCCTATATAAGAAAAAGACCCCCAAATCGGGACTGTCCCTATAAAATCGGGACATCCGGTCACCCTAAAGGCACCCCTGATAGACTGTGGGGTGCCACCCTGCCCTGGTGCTAACTGCAGTCAAAGGCTGTAAATCAAGGCATGATTTACCCCATCACCCCTGGGGAAAATAGAGGAACACTCTGATTACAGCTTGTTTCCATCCAGAGCGCTAACTGCATGTCTCCTTCCATGCACGCCCCATGTGCTCTGCTGGGGGCTGTTGTCAGCACAGGGTCTCCTGGCCTGCTCTGCAGAACAATGGCTGTCTGAGAGACACATGGGTCCTTGGCAGCTACGCTGCTCCATGCTCAGAGTCCTCGCAGCTTGGGGCAGTCCCTTTCCCATCCCCGGCCTCGCTACCGTCCATCCCTGGATCTAACAAGCCCGCTCCTCCGCCCCAATGCCCACCATGAGTGGCGGCCTCGATTTCCCAAAGTCATTAGCCAATTTGGTTGCGTGCCTGGAGCGGCCTGATTTTCAGCGGGCAGATGCTGAGGACTTGGTGCGTGTAAGGGGGACTGTTGTCCCCTTACTAACATTCAGTGGGGGTGTTTTGGTGGCTAGCTCCCAGTGCCAAAAGAAAGGGGAAGGGTCCAGGAGAAATCAGGACCCTGAGACGGACAGTCCCCAGGGCAATGAGGAGAGGCCAATGCTCCAGGTCAGCCTGATTGACAGGGCGGGCAGGCGAATCAGGGAGTCAGGAGGCCGGGGGGGTGGGGTCCCGTCCTCCCTGCGAGCGGGAATTGCCTGGGTCAGACAGAGTGAGGCCAAGCTAAGGAGAGAGCAGGGGCCCGAGCTGAGCTGGGGGAGCAGAGCTGGGCCAGATCCAGAGGGGCCAGAAAAGCAGCCCAGAGAGAGCAGATCCAGTGCTGGGAGCAGAGCTGCAGCCCCAGATCCAGAGCACAGCCCAGAGACACAGACCTGCCCTGGGAGCAGAGGTGCAGCCCAGGGAGACAGACCTGCCCTGGGGGGAGAAGCTGCAGCAGCCAGAGCCAGAGGGGCCAGAGAAGCAGCCCAGGGAGCTGGAGGCAGAGCAGCAGCAGCAGCCGTGCTGAGGCAGAGGAGCTGGAGCTGAGGCAGAGGGTGGAGCTGGGGCTGGAGCAGTCCGGAGCCGGGTGTGGTGAGCAGCTGGGGAGAGTGAGGGGGACCCTGGGCAGTGGGCCCAGCGCAGGGAGACGCCTCAGCCAAGAGGCCCTGCAGGCCAGACTTGCAGGGGGATCGTAACCCCGACAGGGCGGGGGCGACGCTGGGAAGAAGGGTCCTGCCACCCAGAGCCTGCGAGCATGTGGCCACCGCCAGAGCAAGTGTCCAAGCCACAGCGTCCCTGCAGCACAGCCAGGGCCTGAGAAGGAGCCTGGGACTTACACAGGAACAGACTGAACTGCTCTGACATTGCAGAGACACTGTTGTGATGGTCCCTGCCACAGAGCGGGGTGATGTGTTTTCTTAACCTTTCCCATTTTTCCTTATTTGTTTTTAAACTAATTGCTGATTAAATAAACTGTATTTGCTTTGAATTGTATGCAGTGATCAGTGGGTCAGGGAAGCATCCAGTGCAGAGAGAGTACCCCGGAGTGGGGACACCCTAGCCCCTGACCTAGGTGACCACAGCAAGGTTGGGGGTTGAGCCCCCCAGGAATCCTGGGCCCAGCCTTGTTGGGGTTACGAGGACTCTGCCACACAGGAGAGTGCCAGGGGAGTCCTCAAGGGCAGGGAGGCCTCTGGGTAAAGTAAGTGGGAGCGAGGACTCAGATCCTTCCGCTAGCCCATCTCACCGGGGTAGTGCAGAAGCCAGGAAAGTTCCCCACAATAGAGGGATCATTCCCCCGCTTACATGCGGATCCAGCAGTGTGTAGATAAGGGTTTGGGGGTGTGTGTGTTATGCCAATGCTGGACCTTCTCATCTTAGAAGTCCAGCAACAGAGCGGGGGCTATCCAGTTTATTGTACCCAATGCAGCATGTATGATTACCTGCCCTATGGGCAGGTGGCATATGTGTGCAAGGAGCTCCTGGCCCTCAGAGACCGTGTACGGTCTCACTCCTGGTCTGACAGCCACTGTGCTGTTGAGGAGAATGAAAGTCCCAGGGAAGGAGAACATCCAACTGGAGGAGAGGGAAATGATCCCATAGTTGGGACCCTCTTTCCAGATGGTGCCGTGATATCCTCTCGCACTGAGGATACCTCTCCGGGGGAGGGAACCCCAGTTATTAGGGAGAGACAGATAATAGTTATGGGGCATTTGATCATTGGAAACAGAGAGAGCTGCGTTTGCGATGACCGGGAAAACCAGACTTGCCTGCCTGGTGGGAAGGTTGCGGATCTCTTGAGACATCTAGATAGACTAATGTGTAGTGCTGGGGAAGAACCGATGGTCATGGTACGTGGAGGTACTAATGACATAGGGAAGGATAGGAGAGAGGTCCTGGAGACCAAATGTAGGCTGCTAGGTACGAGATTGAAGTTCAGGACCTGCATGGTAGCATCCTCTGAAATGCTTCCAGTTCCATGCGCAGGACAAGTTAGACAGGCAGAACTGCAGAGTCTCAATGCATGGATGAGATAGTTGTGTAGGGAGGAGGGATATAGATTTATTAGGAACTGGGAAAACTTTTGGGAAAGGGATGGTCTCCACCTAACCTGAAATGGAACCAGATTGCTGGGACTTCAAATTAAAACGGTCATAGAGCAGTTTTTAAACTAAGCACAGGCGCTGACTTTCCAAAGTGCCGGGGGCTGCTCGACCCCTGGCTCTGCGCCAGGCCCTGCCCCACTCCATCCCTTTCCCCAAGGCTTCACCTACGCTCCGCCTCTTCCCGCGCATCCTCACTCCTCCCCCTCCCTCCCAGCCTCCTGAACGCCACAAAACAGCCAATTGCAGCAGGTGGGAGGTGCGGGCCGGGAGGGGGGAGCTAATGGGGGGCTGCGTTTTCCCCCCAGGGGTGCTTCAGCCCCGGAGAAGCCATGGAGTCAGCGCCTATGAAGCTAAGGGCTGGGGGAAGCTGACATTAGCGGAGGAGCACGTGGTTCAGAGAGAGACATCCCTTGGAGGAGGATCTATTAATGGAGATTCTCTAAGGGCAGGTCTTCACTACACGCCGGATCAGCGGGTAGCAATCGATCTATCGGGGATCGATTTTTCGCGTCTCGTTAAGACGCGATTAATCGATCCCCGATCGCGCTCCCCGTCGGCGCCGGCAATCCACCGCATCGAAAGGTGGAAGCGGAGTCGACGGGGGAGCTGCAGCGATCGACTCACCGCCGTCCTCATCCCCAGGTAAGCCGACTACGATACGCCGACTTCAGCTACGCTATTCCCGTAGCTGAAGTTGCGTATCGTAGATCGACCCCCTCCCCTAGTGTAGCCCTGGGCTCTGATGGGTGAACTCGAGTGCCTTGCATTAAATGAGGATATTGATATAATAGGTGTAATAGAAAGAGGGCCTGAAACATTAGCCCTTGTATCAGAAGCCTGGTATAAGGCCTGAGGCCTGGGCTAAAGTTACGGTCAAAGTTTGTTACAATAAAGCCCAGTCAGGCTGTGAATAGAGGCAGGGTCTGCTCAGAGAATGTGACAAGAACCTATTAGATCTCACACCACAGACAACACTTGTAGCTAGTCCCATAATAAACTATGCACAAATCGATTAACTAGGAACAGGAAACACGAGAGTTATTTTGAAGGTTAAAGCAGGTGAACATAGATACACAGAAGAGTTACAATCTTAAATTTCCAACGGTCATAGAAACTTTTATAATAAGCAAGCTCTATGTCGCCTTTAAGGCTAACCCAAGCTAAGCAGCTGGGGATCTCTTGCTTATACCATGAAAACCTTGTTCCCCAGAGTCCAAGCAGCATAGAGATCCAGTTGCTTCTTGTCAGGGATTTTTATCCTTTTCCTCCCTTGTGCTAACTCTGCTGATGGGAGGAATCCACTTTTATGAGTCATCTTCGTGGGGAAGGAGGGCGAGCAGAACAATCAATGGCTTTTGTCCTCTTTAACGACCCACCATGGTCCATGGGTGTAAATAGATGTTTCTTGTTGGGCAGGATGTGACACCTTCTGCTGGAGATCAGCCCTTCCCACTAGTTAATGTCTCTCTCCTGTCTGGTGAGTCGCACTGTGATGCTCAAATATTCCTGTACACTATGGGTACAGATGCTATAAGTGAGATTAATGCGCTGCCCAGCAACTCACAAACACATAAAAAAGTCTAAACCCCAAGCAGATGTTTGGAATTCTAGGTGACCAGCACCAACGCACAGGTGAGCCAGACTGAGCCCAGCTCGGTATTCGTCACAGTTCAGCTGAGACACGTGGACCTTGGCACGAGCTGGGACCTGGTCTGCCAGCGTCACACCTGCAATGGAGGAATCATCTGCCGTGTCTTTGCAGGTTGCTCTGCTGTATTGGACATTCTCAGGGCTGGGAGAATGGAGATCCTGGGGTGAGATGGAGCTGTTCTGAGTTTGTACAGCACCTAGCACAATGGGCTCTCAGAGGATGACTGGGACTGCTAGCAATACCCTAATACACCTAATAAATCATGTAGAGCACCTAGAACAAGGGGGCATTGGTCCATGCCTTGGGCTCCCAGGTTTCTGCTGTAACACACCTAATAAATAATGTACAGCGCCTAGTGCTATGAGGTGCTCGTCCATGCCTGAGGCTCCTAAGCACTACTAGAAAATTAAGAATTAATAATAGAGCTGCTCCAAAAAATTCTAGCGGAACAATTTTCCATGGCTGGCGAGGGGAGTTATGCTGAAGGCTGGGAGGTAGCTGAATACTGTAGATCTAAGGAGATGACCTGCCCCAGGTCAGATATTTTGCACTCTCCTCTGAGTGACAAACTGGTAACTACGAATGGGTCCAGTACACCACAGGATTCTGCAAGACGGGAGTGCTGGGGGCCTTTAGCAATTAGGTTGCCATGCAGTGACTAAGCCGTTAGACCACATTTACATACAGGAATTAAGAAATAAGTGCTGTGAATGACCTTATTATAATAAGTGTTAAGGATTAAATACGGTTCTTAGCTGTGCAGTTACCACAAGGAAGGGTATAAAATACCACCCCCACTTCCCGTTTCTTTGGGTTCGTCGGGTCCCCGAGACAGTGTAAACGGAATCAGGACCTCCCTTCTGCTTGGCACCACTTTCTTCCCCCTCCATCTCTGCTTCCAGCGGTCTCCATAAGAGGTAAGTATGCGCAATGCAGGACTGGAAGTATGAGCCATGCCGGAACCTACTTTACTGAGCTTATTCTAACCGTTCTGTGTATTGATCCTTGCCCAGGATATTGTCTGTATTAAATACTGTTTCTGGGTGTGTTTCACCAGCTTCTATCTTCTCAGCTAACTGTAAAGTAGCTGCCTAGGAAAAGAACCTGATATCTGTGATTGGGGCAGGTCACCCCCCAATACACACTGTAATCACTGTTCAGGCTGTCGGGAGGCAGAGATTAGAGAGTTCAGCCAGGCCTGTGCTGCCTTGAACCATGTGACTGTCGAAACCACCTTGGCTCTGTCTCTGTCTCCGTCCTTTTGCTCTGAGTTCCTGGTGTGTGTGTGTCTCTCTACAAAGGCCGTTTCTTCACCCAGCCAGCTGGTACCTTTCCCCTCGGTTCTCCAGCTGGGGCCTTTGCCTGGCTACCCTGCAGAGAGGTGGGAAAATCCCCGTCCTCTTGCTTGTTGGTTGCTAGCCCGTTGTCTTTCCAGCTTCTTCACTGATCTGGGTCAGTTTCAGCCAGGCCTTTACTGACCCATTGGTTGCACCCCAGACAGTGGCGTGACCTGACACCCCATCTCTCGCTCTGCCCCAAGAACTGTTTATACTCCGTGTAGACCAAGGCAAAGCCCAGCGGGAAACTGGGGCACGCCTACACATATTACCAAAATTCCCTCTCAAGTACAGCGGGGCCGATTGACTGCAAGGCAGCAACTCTGCTTTACACCAGGTGGGGGTCTGGCCCCACATTTCCCTGATGTGGGCATGTCTTTGCCCACATAGTGTCTGGGTGCTGACCGCAGAGACCCCATGAAGTTTCTCCAGGGCGTGTGGGATGGGCCAGCCCAGGGAGATAACTCACTGAGATTTGATCCAAGCAGTGACCCCCCCACTCCCGCCCCGCGCTGCTGTCCGCTCGGGAGCAGGAGGAAGTTCTCAGAGTCCCTGTTCAGCTCCCCACCCTGTTCCCTGCACTAGATCCCGGTGTCCGTGGCCAGCAGCCCCCACCCTAGAGCCCCACCCGGTCTTCCAGGGGCCACACAGAGCAGGGCTGGGAGCCTGTCGCACCAGGAGCGAGTGTGAACATCTGTCAGCAGAGACAGGGACCCTTCACCACCCACCATGGAGCTCCAGGTGAGCCCCGCTTCCCCCCAACACCCCTGCCCCATGGAGCCCAGGTGAGTCCCCTCTGCCCCCACCTTCCCTGCCTCAGGTGAGCCCCCCTTACCCCAACACCTCTGCCCCATGGAGCCCCAGGGGAGTCCCCTCTGCCCCCCACCTTTCCTAACCCAGGTGAGCCCCCATTTCCCCCCAACACCTCTGCACCATGAAGCCCAGGGGAGACCCCACCTGCCCCTCAATTACCCCTGCCCCATGGAGCCCCAGGGGAGTCCTCCCTTTTCCCCACCACTCCTGCCCCATGGAGCCTCAGGTGAGCCCCTTCTTCCCCTCATCTTCCCATCCCCATGGAGCCCCAGGGGAGTCCCCTCTGCCCTCCACATCCCCTGCCACATGGAGCCCAGGAGAAGTCCCTCATGACCCCCACCTTCCCTGCCCCAGGGAGCACAAGGGGAGTGTTTCATGCCCCCCCCCCAGGAAACCCTGATGACTCCCCCATTTCCTCCACTACCTGCTGCCCCATGGAGCCCCAGGGGTGTATCCTCTGCCCCCTCTCCTGTTGGTAGCCCAGCAGGGCTAGGGGATGTGAGTTGGTGGCTCTGGGTTTGTGCCCCGGGCTCGGGGGCGCTGACACTGTGGGGTCCTGTGCAGGTGCTGGGATGGATGCCCAGGGCTGGACTCCTGCTGCTGCCCCTTCTCCTCTGCTTCGGGCCAGAGACCGCCGGGAGCATCAACCCGGCCATGCTGAGAAAAATCGTGGATCACGTGCACAAGTGAGTGACCAGCCTGGGGTTTCTCTCTGTCCTTCCCTGTAGCCCTGCTGCGAAGAGCAGCAGAGAGTGTGCCTCATTGTACCCAGCATGCCAGAGATGAACTGACCCCTACATTAGATTATGCACCGTCTTCATTCTATGGGGTGATTCCAGAGGTGCAGGGCGAGATGGGGCCCAGAGGAGGGAGGGGTGATTCTGGGCGTGCAGGGGGAAAGGGGGCCCAGAGGAGGGGGGTGATTCTGGGCATGCAGGGGGAGAGGGGGCCCAGAGGAGGGAGGGGTGATTCTGGGCATGCTGGGGGAGAGGGGGCCCGGAGGAGGGAGGGGTGATTCTGGGCGTGCAGGGGGAGAGGGGCCCAGAGGAGGGAGGGGTGATTCTGGGCGTTCAGGGGGAGATGGGCCCAGAGGAGGGAGGGGTGATTCTGGGCGTGCAGGGGGAGAGGGGGCCCAGAGGAGGGAGGGGTGATTCTGGGCGTTCAGGGGGAGATGGGGCCCAGAGGAGGGAGGGGTAATTCTGGGCGTGCAGGGGGAAAGGGGGCCCAGAGAAGGGAGGGGTGATTCTGGGCATGCAGGGGGAGATGGGGCCCAGAGGAGGGAGGGGTGATTCTGGGCGTTCAGGGGGAGATGGGGCCCAGAGGAGGGAGGGGTAATTCTGGGCGTGCAGGGGGAGATGGGGCCCAGAGAAGGGAGGGGTGATTCTGGGCATGCAGGGGGAGATGGGGCCCAGAGGAGGGAGAGGTGATTCTGGGCGTGCAGGGGGAGATGGGGCCCAGAGGAGGGAGGGGTGATTCTGGGCGTGCAGGGGGAGATGGGGTCCAGAGGAGGGAGGGGTGATTCTGGGACATGCAGGGGGAGATGAGGCCCAGAGGAAAGAGGGGGGATTCTGGGTGTGCAGGGGGAGATGGGGCCCAGAGGAGGGAGGGGTGATTCTGGGCATGCAGGGGGAGATGAGGCCCAGAGGAAAGAGGGGGGATTCTGGGTGTGCAGGGGGAGATGGGGCCCAGAGGAGCGAGGGGTGATTCTCGGCATGCAGGGGGAGATGGGGCCCAGAGGAAAGAGGGGGGATTCTGGGTGTGCAGGGGGAGAGAGGGCCCAGAGGAGGGTGAGTATTTTGGGTTCCTATTCCCCTTTTTCTCCTTTTTACTTGGCATCTCCTTGCTCAGTCCCAGGAGCCTGGCTAGCCCTGACCCCTTTGTGTCCTGCCCTCTTTCAGTAACGGCGGAGTTAACAAGCAATACGCTTTCGCCGCCACACTGCCCCATGCCACCTGCAACAACCCCCAGGATGTCGCCACCTATCTGCCCCTCCACCAGCTAGCAGACATGAGAAATAAGATTCGCCCGTTCGGTGCCCTGTACAACCCGCCCAGTGGGAACATCGTGGCCGCCCGGCCAAGGGAAGTGATTACACCGAGAGGGAAATACACGGAGCACAGTGAGTGGCGTCTGCTCTCCGGCTCGAACAGCCTTGTGGCCCAGCTCACGGCCAGGACCTACGGCCGGAACAGCTGCCTGATCTTCTTCACCTTCAACTCGCCCTGCTCCACCAAGTGTCTGCGCGAGGCCGGGCCCTCCAACATCGTGGGGATGACCAGCGCTGCCTTCTCGGCCATCAACAACAACTTCAAGGCCTTCGTGTTCCAGAAGATCTTCCACTACGACCTGAAGCCTGTCGTGACCCGCCAGGCCCTGCTGGACGCCTGGCACCGGCTGCGCGACGTGCCCCTGCTGCGCTGTGACAACGGCTGCCAGGACTGTGCTTCGACGGACACCCGAAACCACCCCTGCCTGGTTGGGAAGATATAGACAGTGGGGTGGGGCTGGGAACCCCTACTCTTTCTGCCACTGGCCTCCCTCGCTGCCCATGCGCTTCTGGCTCGCTGAGTGTAACAGAAACACATCCCAACCAGGCTCCAAGCTCCAGTCCATAACCCTGTTCTGATGTATGCCCCAATCCATGGGTCCGCTTAAATCTAGAGCCCCATTCCTGTGCATGCACGGGTCTAGAACCTGATCCACAGGACTGTGCCAACCTAGAACCCCGTCCAGAGTGTGCTCCCATCTAGAACCCCATGCACGGGTGTGCTAAAATCTAGTCTAGAGCCCCATCGCTTGGTGTGCTCCAGTGTGAAACCCCATCCCCATATCTGGTAGTACTCCAGCCTAGAAGCCCATCCCTGGGTGTGCTCCAATCTGTGATCTAGAAGCCCGTCCCTCTCCCCAATTATGCACCAATCCAGAATTGCCACTGCCACAGTGCACCTCAAGCTCCGTTCTAAACCTTCATCCCCCCTTGTGCAGTCAAGCTCCAATCGAGAACGTAACCCCCATCCCTGGGCGGGGGCCGCTGAGCTGGAGTCTAGAACTCACAGAGCCACCCAGTGAGCTCAGAACTCTGATCTAGAACCCAGGCTCCATCCCTGCATGAGGCCACCGGTAGGATGCAGTGAATTGTGCCCGATGACAGTATGATGGGGCTGGATTGGGGGGAGTCCCTTACTCAGATAGTGGTGGTGGGATTCCTGGGCATGGACCATAGCCACAGTGGGGATCTCAGAGTGCGGGGCTCCATCAGTGGGGGCTGCTTTGGGGTTGTTCCACTCTGCAGGTGACGCTTTTTGCAATTTCTTAGCCCTGCAATTGCCTCCAATAAAGCTTCTGAGCATCCTGGGGCCTCACATTTCTGTCCGTGGGTCTGGGTCTCCATCTCCGTCCGTGCGTTGGGGTCTCACATCGTCCCTGGAGGTGCTGGATCCCCAAGGGCAGCCCCTCATTGAGCCTGGCTCCCAGCTGGCAGCCTGAGTGGCAGGTTGGGTTTTACTTGGTCCAGAGCCCCCATGTGTTCCCCTTCCAATCCCTAGAAGCTCCGTCCCCTGCTCCCTGGGCGGGAATCCCCTGAGCAGACAGCCCCAATTCCCCTGGGGATGGGGGCAACTAGCACACGATGAGGGACAGAGCTCCCAGCCCCACTCTCTGCTCCCCACACAGACAGGAGCTGCACCTGGGAACCAAACACCAGGTTTACAGCCCCAGAAGGAAGCTCCCTTTGCAAATTCCTTGCTTCCCGGATGGGACCGTTATATCAGGGCAAGACTGAGGTGACACTTCTGGTGTAAGTGCTATGAAATCTCCCTGCTTCCTCGGATTAGCTTGAAAGTTGCTGTGATACGTGGGAGTCTGGGGTCAGGTGAGTGACCCAAATTTGGAGCCATTTCACCAAGAGGTTCCCCAGATGCAGCTCCCCTGCACAGGGCCGGTGCAACCACTAGGCCAACTAGGCGGTTGCCTAGGCGCCAAGACTTGGGGGGTGCCAAAAAGCAGCGCCCTGCCTGGGGGGCTGGTCCCGGCCTCCCTGCCCCCTGCCCAGGGCTCCCCTACTGCACCAGGGCTTCCCAGGTGGCCGGCGCGGCTCCCTGGCTTGGCAGGGAGGAGCCGCCTTCTGGAGGCACCGAGAGCCGGCGCGTCGAGCCCCAGCCATGGAGGAGCTGACGCATCGCGCGCAGGGGGGCAGCAGCCCTGCAAAGGCAACGGCGCTGCTAGCGGGGAGCAGCTGCGCCCACCACAGCCCAGATCACCGGGCGGCCGCTCCATCGGGTCCTCCAGCAACTCTAGAGCTTTCCCCCTCCTCCCCTGCAGCCCAGAGCGGCAGGGACCAGGCTCGGGCTGTGCGATCCGTGGGGGACCGTGGCCGGCAGCGTGTCTGAGGTAGCGTGCCAGGCGGTTGGAGAAGGGGCAGGGGGTCTCTGGAGGGGGCAGTCAAGGGACAGGGAGCGGGGGGGTTGGATGGGTCGGGGGTTCTGGGGGGGCCTGTCGGGGGCAGGGGTGTGGAGAGGGGTTGGGGCAGTCAAGGGACAGGGAGCAGCAGGGGTTAGATGGGTCAGGGGTTCTGGGGTGGGCAGTCAGGGGACAGGTAGTGATTGGATAGGGAGTGGGTGTCCCAGCAGTCTTTAAGGGGGCGGGGGTGTGGATAGGGGTCAGGGCAGTCAGGGGACAGGTAGGGGACGGGGTCCTAGGAGGCAGTTAGGGTGGAGGGGGTCTCAGGAGGGGGCAGTTGGGGACAAGGAGAAGGGAGGATAAGATAGGGGGTGGGGTCCTGGGATGGGGTGATCAGGGGACAAGGAGCGGGGCGGGGGCGGGGGGTTGTTGGATGGGTTGGGAGTTCTGAGGGGGGCAGTCAGGGGACAGGAAGTGTAAGGGAGTGGATAGGGGAGGGGGGCGCAAGGTGGAAGTTTTGCTTAGGGCGCAAAATATCCTTGCACCGGCCCTGACTCCCCAACACCAGCTTCTCTTAAGATTGTTTGCAGTATTGTGGCCGGGTTGGTCTCTAACGCTGCCTGCCCTGGCTGAAGAACGTGAGTGCCGATCTCCGGACAGACTGTCAGGGAGCAGGGCACAAACCCTGAGTGGGCTGTGAGCTCTAGACTTACACGTCCCCGACCAGTTATCCTGTGTAAGCTCTTCAGCCATGTACCCGTCTTAACATGGAGCCACAGACAGTCCCCGTCAGTACTCCGATCTGTCTGCCACCCAGGTCAGCCTTCCTAGGGGACAGATGTTTCTTTACACCAAGAATCATAACATTTTTGTCACATTCTCCCATAACTTAGGTGGACAAGTGTTCGGCTAGCGTTGCCCTGGTTCTGGGTGTGTTTGTTTTTATGGCTGCTCACTTGGGAAGCACGTCCAATCCCGGGTTTGCAAACGTGATTGCTGGGGGGAGGGTTTGAGGCGTTGGCCTTATGACGTTCTCTCCTCTCCTGCAGAGACCTCACACGCCCCTCCTCCGCAGTGGAGTTACCACAATGGAATCCTGGTTCATGCCTGGGGCTCCCAGATGCTACGGTAACACTCCTAATATACAATGTACAGCGCCTAGCACAGTGAGGTGCTGGTCCATAAAGTGCTACCATAAAAATAATGCTAAACAATAGAGCTGCTCAAAAAATGTCTCATGGCACAGTTTTCGACTGGAAAATGCAGTTTCATTGAAACGGAAACTGGGATTGTGTCGATTTGGATGAAATTTTTTGCTGTTTCCTTTTTCCTTCCTGTAGCGAGGCAGTGTGCTTCCCCGCCCTCCCGGAGTGGGATGAGCCCCTCCAGACACAAGAGTGGGCGGAGCCAGCGAGTCCTGTGCCCGCCCCACAGAAGTCAAGGCGCAGGACAGGAGTATAAAAGCCCAACACCAGAGCTCACTGGAGGGGCAGCCGCTGGAGAGGCCAGACGCCTCCGGCCTAGCTCCCGGTTGAGAGACCCCGGCAACCGGTGGCGGACCTGAAGACTGGCCTGACCTGTCGACACCTGCCGCCGACCAGAGCCCGGGGTAGCTGCCAAGCCTGCCCCTCACCAGTTACCCTGAGGAGTCTATGGTGCTTGACCCCTTGGAGGACACCGTCCGGACCCAGATACCTCCAGAGGGGGAGTTCAGAAGTAGCCCAGGGGCAGCCGACCCTAGTCTGGCTGCAGCCCATGTCAGTGTGTTGCGGCCAGGATCCCCACTGATGCAGCAGCGGGCCTTCTGCCGCAGTTAGGGCCCCGGGCTGGGACGCAGTGGAGTGGGAGGGCCTGCGTCCCCCCTGCCACCCAACGTGTGGGTGGCAGCCTCCCCCTCTCCCAGGCCCCTCTGAACCGAGAGCCTGGGCTGGTTGTTTACTTGTGTTTGCTCAGCCCTGTCTGATCGCCTGAGCCGTTGACTCTGTGTTGCCCCGCCCTGACCCAGGGCCTGGGCCTGCTAATAATAACTGTTTGCTCAGCCCCTTCCTGAGGACCTGAGCCCTTGACTCACTATTGCCCGCCGACCAGGGGCCGGGCGTGAATCTATCTATGTTTGTCTCTACTGCTGTTGCGGCGAGAGACTCCCAAGGCCAGGCTAATTCCCCGCCAACAACTGGAGGGAAGTAGCGAGGTGGTGTGGTCCCCCGAAGTCCCGGAGAGGGATGAGCCCCGGCCAAACCCCTCTACACTTCCGAAAAGACTTTTTCTTTCCCAATTTATTTTCCAGCCTATTCAGTTATAAAGGACATTCGCTATGATGTGATATGATTACACTTACGTATTAAGTTCTAAGTTACATATGAAATAAAACATTCCAAACCGGAACAACACAATTCGATGTTATTAAACCTGAACCTTCCGACTGAGCCAAAACAAATTTTGTTTTGGAAATTTTCATGTTGCTGGAAATTTCAAAATTCTCCCAATTTGGAACAAAAACCCATTTTGAAATCGCAGAATTTCCTGCGAAAGAGACATTTTCCTTCCTGTAGGGCTCTGAGAAATAGCAAACCAGTTAAAAATCCATTGCACCACTAGCAAGAAGCAACTGCCATCTAGTGTCCCTACAAGGTTATTGCAGGTGACACATTGCATCTGTTTGCAGTCAACGCAAACTATACTATGGCATGGACAGCATGGAAAACCAGCTCTTGTTGCCCATGAGGAAATGCACCCCCGATAGACTGTGGGGTGCCACCCTGCCCTGGTGCTAACTGCAATCAAAGGCTGTAAATCAAGGCGTGATTTACCCCGTCACCCCTGGGGGAAATAGAGGGACGCTCTGATTACAGCTTGTTTCCATCCAGCGCATCAGCTGCGTGTCTCCTTCCATGCACACCCCATGTGCTCTCCAGGGGGCTGTTTTCAAAGGCCTGCTCAGCACAGGGTCTCCTGACCTACTCTGTAGAACAAGGGTGATCTGAGAGACACATGGGTCCTTGGCAGCTACTTAGCACTGCCAATTTTGATTGGACATATTCCTGGAGGTTTCATCACATGACATGATCTTTCATTCAAAGATTAATTTTTAATTCTTGGAGACTCCAGGGCAATCCTGGAGGGTTGGCAACCCCACAGCTGCTCCATCCTGGGAGCCCTTGCAGCTTGAGGCACATCCCCGGCCTCGCTACCGTCCATCCCTGCACAGGCGCCGACTTCCTTAATCTAATTATTATAATTGTTGTCGGTAGCTACCGGTGTGGTGCTCCGCTCTTGTTCGATGATGATAACAGTCGGCTGCGTGTGTGTTCCTTCTGTGTGCTGCCCCAGATCTGCGCAGATAGCTAACACAGGAGACCTGAGAGAACCCCCCAAAACCACAGACTCTAGTAAGGTACGAAGGCACCCGAGCCAGGTTTATTGTCAAACGAAGCACAATAATGGTTCCCTAGAGACTCTACAGGGCATACTACAAATTTGTGCTCCCTGGCAATGGACACAGCTCAGTCAGTGGCGGGACACTCCCCTGCCCGCTTGGCTGGACAAAGATGTGCGCTCCCGGACCTACTTTTATACAGTTGCAGGACAGATTACTCATCATAGTTCAAATGAATCTATCCATCATGCTGTCCTTTTGCCCCTGTCTTTAAGATGCACCTGCCCGTTCCTTGTTATGTCTGTGGAGTGTTCTGATGCCGTTTTGGCACAAGTTCCTCTCATTAGCACTTATGCGTGTGTGTACGTGCTTCTAACAACCTTTTCTTGCCAACTTCTGTGAGTGGGACCTGCCTCTGGCTCACAGCCCAGCTTTGCTTAACACTGCCTGGAAGTACTTTGGTTCAGGCTTCAAGCCTCAGACTGGGCCTCTGAGACAAGAGTTTATGTTTCAGGGTCTCCTCTTACTACAAGAATTACTACCAAAAACATGGTAGCACCCAGGCAGGGTGGATTTGATTGAAATCATCCGTCAGGAAGACTCGATTTAATCATGGTTTTCTACATAAAAGTGCATTCCTGTTGGTTGTTATAACCTTAATACATATTCTTCACAACTCAGAGATAGATGTAGGTTTCATTTTTAGAAGGTACACACTATAAATTTTAAACAGTGATTTATTTTGAAAACTTTTCAGATGAGTTTTACATCTATATCACAAAATGAATGATTGTTTGGTTATTTCATTTACCAAAGGTAATTCACGAAGTCATTGGGAGGTGAGCTATCTCCAATTCAACAGGTTAATCATTAATATTTGGAGGATTTTCTTGCCATGCTGTATTAGAAGGAGAACATGACCAGACAGACATTTAAATTGTTTTATTTAACTAAAACAAAAATGTTAAGTATTCTGGATTTTTTTCTAAAACAGCAAACATATAATATTTTAACAAAAAAGCATATGTCCCTCACTTCTCACATTTATCTCCAGACTTCTTCTCCTTGTCCAGATCTATTCCTCCCCCAATAATCTTCAATTCATTGAACTTTTTGAAACTTTGCACTTTTAGAGAGAAGTAAGGGATTGACTCTGTGCACACAAATTTGCAGAGGAACAATATAGCTGAAGTCTGTTATTTCTCACCTCAATATATTATTTATTTATTTAAAAACAGTTTTGCTGTTAACGAGCATGTTACCTCTGGAGACAAATCCACAGTTTGAGAACTGCAAAACTAAGCATCTCTGATGGTATCTTCTAGACCTGGCACTGAGTCCCATTGGGTAGATACAAAGATTAACCTGAATAATCTATACAGAAGCCCCTGGAACCCCATAATATTGGGTCCCTAATCCATGTACTATTGGAACTCATTTACAAAACATTACATAAATATATTGTCTCATACTATAGAATTAGAATTTAGAATCCGATATCTTTGAGCTATAATGTATTTTAATTAAAACTATCTTTAGATAGTTTTTCCTCAGAAAACATTTTATCAAAAAAACTGATTTAAATAAAAGAAAATCTGATTTTTTTTTATTTAAAAATATCTTTTGATTGTTATCCACCCTGCACCCAGGGGAGACGTCGGACTAGCATATAGCAACAAACTGGGCCATGTGCCAAATAGCTCAGCATAAAACCTGAGCTAGGATCTGTCTGGCTATGAGTGATACACTGAGGGGAGCCTAGTGGCCGGAAAACCGAGCCAGAAGATCCAGTTTCTATTCCTAGGTCTGCCCTGTGGGTGATGTTGGCCACTCCCTCCTCCCCCCAGTGCTCCAGCTTTCCTATCTGTAAAATGGGAATAATGACACTGACCTCCGGTGTGAAGCACTTTGAGATCTACGGATGAAAATCTCCAGATAAGAGCTTGGCATTCCCGTTGCCCCGGCATGACCTCAATGCCCCTATGCAAAGCAAGACGTTAACGTGACCCTGAGAACCCCTCAATGCTGACTGGGGTCCTGGTTGTAGATTGGCAGCTCCTCACAGGCCTGACAAACTCACTGCACCTAACACGCCAGCCTGTCCCCAGTGTAAATTAAACATCTGGGTCGATACAATAGAAGCCCCATCTGCATACGGAACCGACAGGAGAACGTGAAATCAACAGAGAAGAGCTCCCACCCCCCAATCTACGCCAGCCTCGATGGCGTGAAGACATGAATATTCTGCCGTGGGAGAGCACAACTGACTCTGTGTAGAGACACACCATGGGTGGCTGTGACAATGTCCACGCCTCAATGAATTCATCAGGCCCCGAGGTCTATTTCACCCACCCTCTGCCCCCCAATCTCTCCCCCCGGCCCGTATTCCAACCTTCCAGAGGGCTCGCAGACAGTGGTTCTCAACCAGGGGTACGCGTACCCCCGGGGGTACGCAGAGCTCTTCCAGGGGGTACAGCAACTCATCAGATATTTGCCTAGTTTTACAACAGGCTACATAAAAAGCACCAGCAAAGTCAGGACAAACTAAAATTTCATACAGACAATGACTTGTTTATACTGCTCTGTATACTATCCACTGAAACGTAAGTATAATATATATATTCCAGTTGATTTATTTGCTAATGATATGGTAAAAATGAGAAAGTCAGCCGTTTGTCAGTCCTTGTGAGGCTGTGACACTTTTGTATTTTTATGTCTGATTTTGTAAACACGTCGGTTTTAAGGGAGGTGAATCGTGGGGGTATGCAAGACATAGCCTCCTGAAAGGGGTACAATAGTGGGGAAAGGTTGAGAGCCACTGACTACCCCTTAGATCAGTGGTCCTCAACCTTTCTGTTGCAACAGCATATTCCTGTTCCCAGAAGAGTGTGGCGGGTGCCGAACGAGCAGCCACCAAAATGCCGCCGAGAAGCGGCGTCATCGAGAAGCGTCGCTGCTGAAATGCTGCCGAGAAGCAGGGGCATTTCGGCGGCAATGCTTCTTGGCGTTGCCGCTTCTTGGAGGTATTTCGGGGGCTGGTTGTCCGGCGCCTGCGCTCCTCAGTGGTGGGTTGTCTGGTGGAAGCGCTCCCTTGTCAGTAGGCGGGTGCACATAAATGCCCCGGCGGACGCCATGGGCACCACGTTGGGGACCACTGCCTTAGACACAGTGACAGGAGAGCTCGCTGGACACAAGGAGGAGCACGCTAGCCGTGCTCTGGGGGAGTTCAGGAAGACTCGGCCAGAATTCCCTCCCAGGGAGTCCAGGCCACCCCCACCAGCCCTTTCTGGTGGTGCAGCAACTGGCTCCCTGCTCCCTGCCCAGCCAGTGCAGAAAGGTCAAGAGTCTGACCAAGAATGTGTATGTCAAAGTGGAGGGAGTGTGTTGCATGTGAGAGAGAGAGAGAGAATCTGCAGGAAACTGTGAGACAGAGAGGGGCAGAGAGAGAACAGTAGTGAGATACTGTGGTGGCGGGTGAGAGAAAGAGGGAGTTTGCAAGATCGTGTGCGAGTGTCTGTGCAAAACAGAACTTGCAGGAGATTGTTTGTGTGAGAGAGAGAATGTGCAGGACATTGTGTGTATGTGTGAGTCACTGCAAGAGAAAGAATGTACAGGATGTGTGTGTGTGTGTCTGTGCAAAGGAGAAGTTGCAGGAGGTTTTGTGTGTGTGTGTATGTGTGTGTGTGTATCTGCTGTGCAAAGTTGAATTTGCAGGGTGTTGGGTAGGTATGTGTGTCTGCAAAGGAGAATTTGCAGGAGGTTGTGTGTGTCTGTGCAAAGGAGAATTTGCAGGGGGTTCTGTTGTTAGGCAGAAGCCCCCCCCCATCTCTGGCCCCAGGCTAAGCAGGGCCGGCTCTAGGATTTTTGCCGCCCCAAGCAAAAAAAAATTTGGCCGCCCCCCCCCCCCCCCGGTTTTTTTCTTACCCCACCCCCGCCTCAACTCCGCCCCTTCCCCAAATCCCCAGCCCTGCCTCCTCCCCCCAGGCTCTCAAGCCTAGGAGGGAGGGGGAGAAGCGGCGCGCGCGCCGCAGCCACTCAGGCTCTCCCCCTCCGGGAGGGGGAGCAGCGGCGCGCGAATCAGCTGGTTCGCGTGCTGCGGCCGCTTGGGATCTCCCCCTCCAGCAGCGGCGCGCGAATCAGCTGTTTCGTGCGCCGTGGTGCGCGAGCCAGCGGTGGCAGCGGAGGTGAGCTAGGGCGGCCCGGGGCACATTTTTAGGGGCGGCATGGCTGGCGCCAGAATGCCGCCCCTAGAAACGTGCCGCCCCAAGCACCAGCTTCTTTTGCTGGTGCCTGGAGCCGGCCCTGAGGCTAAGGAGACGTGTACAAAAGTATTTCCTCACATTAGAGTGAAGAGGTGTCCAAAGATATTTCCTCACTTTAGAGCCTAGGCAGCGACCACAGAACCAGTTTGAGTTGGCTTTCAAATATTAGGCAAACCTGGTCACTTACGCATAACCCCTGGAAAATTTCATTGCCTGCTTAAAGAGATAAATACTGCTGTGTGAAATCAATAAAGTTGCCATACGCCCCCAAAGCTATGAGCGTGAGGGGGGTGCATGCCCTTTGATCAAAGTTACGGGTGTGCTGTTTTACTTGGCCTCTGACAGCTTGGAGTTCTAACCCAACTCCGCCCTACCTGGGGTGTAAGGTGAGTAGGACAAGCTGATTTTTTACCTAACACTGTGTGTCAATGAAAAGGAGAATTTCAGGAGGTTGTGTGTGTGTGTGTGAGAGAGAGAGAGAGAATGTGCAGGACATTTTGTGTGTGTGTGAGTCACTGCAAGAGAAAGAATGCACAGGATGTGTGTGTCTGTGCAAAGGAGAATTTGCAGGAGGCTTTTTGTGTGTGTATATGTGTGGGTGTGTGCGTGTATCGTGTATCTGCTGTGCAAAGGAGAATTTGAAGGCGGGTGGGTAGGTGTGTGTGTCTGTGCAAAGGAGAATTTTCAGCAGGTTGTGTGTGTGTGTCTGTGCAAAGGAGAATTTTCAGGAGGTTGTGTGTGTCCATGCAAAGGAGAATTTTCAGCAGGTTGTGTGTGTGTGTCTGTGCAAAGGAGAATTTTCAGGAGGTTGTGTGTGTGTGTGTCTGTGCAAAGGAGAATTTTCAGGAGGTTGTGTGTGTGTGTGTCTGTGCAAAGGAGAATTTTCAGCAGGTTGTGTGTGTGTGTCTGTGCAAAGGAGAATTTGCAGGAGGTTGTGTGTGTCCATGCAAAGGAGAATTTTCAGCAGGTTGTGTGTGTGTGTCTGTGCAAAGGAGAATTTTCAGCAGGTTGTGTGTGTGTGTCTGTGCAAAGGAGAATTTTCAGGAGGTTGTGTGTGTCCATGCAAAGGAGAATTTTCAGGAGGTTGTGTGTGTGTGTCTGTGCAAAGGAGAATTTTCAGGAGGTTGTGTGTGTGTGTCTGTGCAAAGGAGAATTTTCAGGAGGTTGTGTGTGTCCATGCAAAGGAGAATTTTCCGCAGGTTGTGTGTGTGTGTCTGTGCAAAGGAGAATTTTCAGGAGGTTGTGTGTGTCCATGCAAAGGAGAATTTTCAGCAGGTTGTGTGTGTGTGTCTGTGCAAAGGAGAATTTTCAGGAGGTTGTGTGTGTGTGTCTGTGCAAAGGAGAATTTTCAGGAGGTTGTGTGTGTCCATGCAAAGGAGAATTTTCAGCAGGTTGTGTGTGTGTGTCTGTGCAAAGGAAAATTTGCAGGAGGTTGTGTGTGTGTGTCTGTGCAAAGGAGAATTTGCAGGAGGTTGTGTATTTGGGGGTGGGAGGAGAGAAGGGGGTGAAATTGAGCTTGAGACTTTCCAAACTACCGATTCCTATTTGAATTTGTGAGGACTGGGCATCCTCATTCACTAGACGGCTTGGAAAAAACTCTCCCCTTTCTGCCTGGGTCAGAGTCATTTCTGCCTGCTTGCGGCAGCCCATGGAGAGAGCCAGATCTCCCTTGCTGGCAGGAGAGTGACCCACACGGCGCCCCTTGGCCTGACACCAGCTCTGAAACGCCCCATCCCGCGCACGGCCTGACCTGGGTGCAAGGAGCAGTCAGCTGGAGGAACTTTGGCAGCTCTCCCAGTCCCATCCCGTCCCATGTGAATAACCCAAGGCCTTGACTCCCAGCCAGGCCATCCTCGAATCAGCCTCATGGGAAGGCGGGGAGGGGAAAGCTGGGAACTCCCAGCACCGCGCCAGTTTTATGCACAGGCACGGTGGAGCTGCTGGGAGTTTGCGGTGGAGCCCCCGGGGGTCCCAGACGCCAGCTGAGCCATGCTTACTCTGTGCACAGCCCTGGCCGGGCTGCTGTTGCTGCTGCCTCTGCTGGGGAACCTGCTTTTCCCCTACTGGTGGCAGGACCTGGTCATATCACTGTCCATCGTCCACAAGGGCTACAGAAGTCTGCGTCGGCTCGAGCGCCGCCCCCCGCTCAGCCTGCTCGATACTTTCTTGGAGAAGGTGCGGAGCCACCCGGAGAAAGCCCTGCTGCTTTTCGGGGAGCAGGTCCACACCTACCGGGACATAGACCGGCGCAGCAGCCAGGCGGCTCGGGTGCTGCGGGACAGCGTGGGGCTGCGGGAAGGGGACTCGGTGGCCGTCTTCCTGCTGAACGTCCCCGCCTACCTCTGGGTTTGGATGGGGCTGGCGAAGATCGGCTGCGCCATGGCGTGCCTGAACAGCAACATCCGCGCCAAGTCCCTGCTGCACGCGCTCGGCGCCTGCGGGGCCACCGTGCTGCTGACCACCCCAGGTGAGCGGGGAGGCTGCTACCACCTAGGGGCACGTCGCCTGGTGAGCAGGGACCAGCTGCATCCCGGGGGGCTACGCCCCACGGAGAGGCGGGCCCAGGTCCATCGCAATGCCAGGTGTTCCTGCAGCAAGGGGGCGGGGGACCGCCCATGCTGGTTGGGTCTCTGATCCGCCCCAGGGGCAGCGGCAGGGGACCGCCACCGGCTGAGCGGCAATTCACAACTTCACTGCCTGATGCGGGGGGTCTGGCATCTCAGCTTGGTGTAGTGGTTAGAGCAGTGGGGGCTGGGAGCCAGGACTCCTGGGTTCTAGTCCTGGCTCTGGGAGAGCAAAAGGGTGAAAGTAACTTAAGGTACTTACTGTTATGCAGGGCAGCTGGGGTCCTGAGCGAGGTGTGGGAGTGGCTCTACAGGAAGGGGCAGGGCCTTGAGTGTGGGGGGGAGCTGGGGGCAGACTCCCCCAGCTAGGGTGACCAGATAGCACGCGTGAAAAATCAGGGGGAGAGGGGTAATAGGAGCCTATGTAAGAAAAAGCCCCAAATATTGGGACTGTCTCTATAAAAGTGGGACATCTGGTCACCCTATCATAGAATATCAGGGTTAGAAGGGACCTTAGTAGGTCATCTAGTCCAACCCCCTGCTCAAAGCAGGACCAATCCCCAATTTTTGCCCCAGATCCCCAAATGGCCCCCTCAAGGATTGAACTCACAACCCTGGGTTTAGCAGGCCAATGCTCAAACCACAGAGCTATTCCCTCCCCCTAGCCCTTCTGTGTAGCCTGGCAGTGATTTAAAGGGCCCAGGGCTCCAGCTGCGGTAGCGGTGGCTGGGAGCCCCAAGCCCTTTAAATCACTGCTGGAGCCCTAAGGTAGCAGCAGCCAGGAGCCCCAGGCCCTTTTAAATTGCCACGCCCCCGGGGAAGCTGCTCCTTTTTGGCCCTGCAGAGTGAGGGTGGTGAGTGGGGCCCAGGCAGCACACAGGGTTCTTGTCCTGCTCCGGTTGGGGGAGCGGGAGGCACCCAGCTGTGGGTGCGCCTGGATCACAGCTGTGTGGCCAAAGCCAGGGCAGGCACTGTGCTCTGTGGGAAACCTGGCATGGATTTGGGGGCAGCCCTCCTCTGCCTCCTGTGCTAAACCGCTAGACCCCCAGAGCCAGGGATAGAACCCAGGAGTCCTGGCTCCCAGCCCCCACGGCTCTAACCACTAGACCCCACTCCCCACCCAGAGCCAGGGATAGAACCCAGGAGTCCTGGCTCCCAGCCCCCACGGCTCTAACTACTAGACCCCACTCCCCTCCCAGAGCCAGGGATAGAACCCAGGAGTCCTGGTGCCCAGCCCCCACGGTTCTAACCACGAGACCCCACTCCCCACCCAGAGCCGGGGATAGAACCCAGGAGTCCTGGCTCCCTGCCCCCCACTGCTTTAGGTCAATGCCAGGTCCCCAGTTGCAGTCTCTCTCCATATGGTAATTTCCCCAGGCCTGAGACCGTTCTCGGGGTATCTGAATCCCCTGTCCCAGCTTGCCAGCGAAGGAGTTAAGCTGTGTGTTTACTCAGTTTCTAGGGTATAGTGCGGAGAGATTATGTACAGACTGAATCAAGGCCAAGGCTCAGGCAATCAGAGTTAAGAGGACAAGGGAAAGGTTTGGCAGTTCAAACCACTTGCCGCGGCGCTTTTCGTTGTGTGTGTGCGTGCGCACGTGTTTGTGTGTGGCTGTTTGCATCTGTATGTGCAAGCGGGGGGTTGGGAGTGTGTGTGTGCGTGTGGTTTGTGTGTGTGGCTGTTCCCTGCATGTGTGTTTGGGCAGGGGTGTGTGCACATTTGTTTAGGAGTATGTGCACGGACGCATGGATGTGTGTCTTTGCGTGTGGTTTGTGTGTGCTAGTCTAGGTGTGCATGTTAGTGTGTGTTTGTGTATGTGTGTGTGCGCCTTTGTGTGTGTGTGTGTGGGCATTTATGTGCACGTGTGCTGGTCTAGAGGTGCATGTTAGTGTGTGTTTGCATGTATGTGTGCCTGCATTTGTGTGTGTGTGTGTGGTTGTGGTTGTTTATGTGCGTGTGTGCTGGTCTAGGTGTGTGTGTTTAGTGTGTGTTTGTGTATGTGTGTGTGTGCATGCATTTCTGTGTGTGTTTGTGCAGATTTATGTGCATGTGTGCTGGTCTAGATGTGTGTTAGTGTGTTTGTGGTTGTGCGTGTGTGCGTGCATTTGTGTGTGTGTGTGTGGTTTTTTTAATGCCTGTCTGTGCCTGCTGGGTGATATTTGGCCAGTCCCATCCTGTCTCTGTGTCTACGGATGATTCCTATTATTGTTCTGTGCCTGTCTATGGATGCAGCCATTTGTGTTTGTGTATGTGTGAGAAAGTAACTGTGCATTTGTGTGCGCCGTTGGGTGCATGTGTGTGTTTGAATGTGTGTGTGTGTGTGTGTGTGTATGCATTGGTGTGTGTGCATTTGTTCATGGGTGTGTGCACACAAATGTTTTTGTGGGTCTCTCTGCAAGTGCGCCTGCATGGGTATGTATTTGTGTGTATGCCTGTGTGTGTCTACTGTTGTGTGTCTTTGTGTACCTGTGTTCTTGTGCATGTATGTGTATTCATTGGCGTGTGTGTCTGTATTTGTGTGTGCATGTGTGTTTTTGTGCACGTATGTGTATTCATAGGTTTGTGTGTCTGTATTTGTGTGTGCATGTGTGTTTTTGTGCATGTATGTGTATTCATTTAGGGTAGGTGGGGCTCATTAGCCTTGGAAGGCAGCCCACCTAGGAGAAGGAAAACTCTGATTTAAAACCTCCGCTGCCTTGTGTCAATACCCACTCATGGGAAAGGCTAAGGGAGTCAACCCTGAAACCAAATCCGGTGTCGGAGTCCCGATGGCGGTCTGACATTGTCCTCAACGTCATTCCGGCAACTCCTGCGGCATTCTAGGCAACACTGGTGCCAAGTTGTATCGACATTGTCTTTCCCTTGGATCCATCAGTTGCGTGGAGAGGGGGGTTCTGCTGCATGGGCAACAGCTGTTCCTCCATATCACCCTGCCCTGGCTTGCGCCCTGGAGAGGACACTCCAGCTTTGCCTCACAGCGTCGACACAACACGGGAAGCAACAGTTTACCGGTTATAAGCCCCCTGCTCGATTGGCGTAGAGACCGCCTTCAAATGCAGCAAATGCAATCGAGACTGCCACTCTCGTGTGGGGCTCCACAGCCACAACAGACGCTGCACAACCATCAACTAAACATTCCCCATGGGTGCATATCCATCGTCTCTCGAGACTTAACGGACGCCAACAACAACAACAACAACATGTGTATTCGTTGGTTTTGTGTGACAGTCTCTGTGTGCATGTGTGTTTTTGTGCACGTATGTGTATTCATTGGTTTTGTGTGTCTGTCTCTGTGTGCATGTGTGTTTTGTGCACGTATGTGTATACATTGGTTTCTGTGTCTGTATTTGGGTGTGCATGTGTGTTTGTATGTGTATACATTAGTGTGTCTGTATTTGTGTGTGTCTCTTGCTTGTGTATTTGTGTGCACCTATGTATATACCTGTGTGTGTGTGTCCGTGTGTGCGTGTGTTTGGCGGGGACTATTTAGCTCATGCTAAAGTCCCCTAGGGGTGTAATGCCTCTCTCAGAGCTCGCGGACGGAGGTTATGATGACAGCGACGCCCCAGCATATATATACATGCCCAGCTTTGGCACCTAATAGTGGCAATAAAACTCCACAGCTGTTGAGACTAATTCCAGGCTACCGGGAGGGCATTGACGGGGGAAACTGAGGCATAGAGTGGGTCAGCGACCTGCCCAAGGCTGCACAGCCATTAAACCCTGCCTCTCCTGGCTCCGGTTGCTTATCCTAATTGGGCCCTGTAGCCTTGAACGCTTTTAACCATACTCATGTGCGATGACTGTTTGATAAATTCACGGGTTCCAGCTAGAAGGGACCATTGTAATTATCTGGTCTTAGCTCTGTATAACACGGGTTCAGGAACACAGGCCTAGTACTCCCCTGATCTAATCCCTGCGTGAACTAGAGCATATCTTAAAAAAAACCTTCCAATCCTGATTTAAAAACTGCTAGTGACAGACAGGGCCGGTGCAAGGAAGTTTCGCGCCCTAGGCGCGAAGTTGGTTGTGGAATCTCCGTCATTGGGGATTTTTAAGAGCAGGTTGGACAAACACCTGTCAGGGATGGTCTAGTTATTACTTAGTCCTGCCTTGAGTGCAGGGGACTGGACTAGATGACCTAGTGTTTAGTTGTTTTTTGAAAGCCTAAAAACGCTTCAGATCGAGACTAAATCTTTCATCCCACATGAAATGATTTTTGCCTCTGCTTTCGTGTCATCTAAAACTTCGAAAACTTTTGGCTTTGGGCTGATCCCAAATGATTTTCTTTCTCCCTTTGACTTTCCAAAATTGCCAGTGAACCGAACCATCGGTTATTCGCCCAGCTCTAGTTAAGGTCTTGGGCTGGGACCTGGAAAACTCCTGTCTGGTTCCTAGCTCTAGCTCAGATTCTGGAGAGGAGCAAGATTTCACAAAGGACCCAGAGCCTCAAAGGCTGAAACTGACAGGACTTAGGTGTCTGAAATACCTTTTGGGGGTCTGAGCTTTGGCATCTCAGCAAGGGTATGTTTTTTCTCATATGCATCCAGCAGAGCTCCCAGTTGTGAGACTCATGAGCAGATTTTCACACTAGTCCCACAGTTGAAAATCTGGCCTCTTATTTTTGAGGCCTAAATTACAGTTGTCATGGTAGCAGGTAGAGGGTCCCGTTAAGATCAGGGCCCTGTTCGGTGGTGTGGCCTAGTGCACTGAACTCTCATCTGGGACTTGGGGTCTTCTCTGGTCTGCTGGTTGACCCTGGGTTGCCACACCCCATGCCTCAGTTTCCCCAAGTGTGGAATGGGGATAAAGATATCTTTGTGAAGTGCTTTGAGACTGCTTGATGAACAGACCTAGATAGTAAAAAGAATGAGGAGTCCTTGTGGCACCTTAGAGACTAACAAATTTATTTGGGCATAAACTTTGGTGGGCTAAAACCCACTTCATCAGATGCATGATGAAGTGGGTTTAACCCACGAAAGTTTATGCCCAAATAAATTTGTTGGTCTCTAAGGTGCCACAAGGACTCCTCACTCTTTTTGCTGATACACACTAACACGGCTACCACTCTGAGACCTGGGCGCTGCACGGGTACATTATTAGAGGCAGCACCTGTCTCAAAGCGCTCCCAGTCTAGAGAGACAAAGGGCAGAAGGGGAAACAGCTCATCCACATTGGTCCAGCTTCATGCAGCAGGACCAGGCAAAGTTGGGGGATAGAACTCAGGTGTCCTGACCCCTCCTCCCCCCACCCAGTGCAGTGCACTCTTCATAGGTGGGAGCGGAGCTGTTTTGGAAATTCTGGCCTCGATCTCGCAGCGTGCCTCAGTTACTCTGCTGCAAAACAGCAATGAAAAGCCATTTCCCGGCCTCACGGGTGGGCTCCCAAGTACCGAGCTAAACAGATGCGCTCTCCACCCGGCATGCTGGGATCCTGCTTGCAGAGACAGGGAGGTGGCCACTGGGTGCCTGAAGTTCGCCAGAATTCCAGCACGTAGGGTGACCAGATGTCCCGATTTTATAGGGACAGTCCCGATTTTTGGGTCTTTTTCTTATATAGGCTTGTTACCAGCAGCAAGTGCTGGAGGCGGCAGTAACAGGGTTCGCTGCCCGGTGTGCTTTGCTCCAATGAATACACCAGGGTGGAGAAGCAAACAAAGTTTATTTGAGATCTCAAAGCGGTGCGAGGAGACAGACATGTCTCAAATCAGGCACACAGCAAAAAGCAGTTTTTCTGTCTTTATACTTTACAGGAACAAAGCCCCTCCTTTTCTCACCCCTTCTCCTCCCCCTCCCTGTTCCCACAGTAAGCTTACATTCAAGCAGTGAAGTCATATTGTTAAAAAGCAGCTTATAAACCTAGTTCATTAGTAACTTTCTGTGAACTGGTATCTCTTCTCACTCCCTTGCTTCGTTCCTACCTCCCATTTACTTCACACAGGCTTAAGATGTGAGAGCTAGCTGATAGCAGCCCAGCTGCACATTCCATTCTAGTTGCCAGTCTGCTAGCTCGAGTAGAATTCAAACATAATTCAACATGGAGGAAGTTTTGGTTCATAAAGGCCCAGAGCAAGGGGGCTTCATCGACACTCGTGGTCTTCCACCCCCCCGAGTTACCTGGGGGGTATGCCTAATGACACCAACAGGCTCCTATTACCCCCCACCCCCAGTCCTGTTGTTGTCTGATCACCCTACCAGCACGTGGCCAAGGCAGCATAAAACGGGGTTTGCTGTCTAACTCCAGGGCTACTGGACTGATAGCTTTAAATTCCTATTAAATTTGGAGAAAGCCTCATTGCAATGAAACAGCTGCTGAACCTCCAGCCGGGTTTACAATCCCCTTGCCTGGAAGGAGCCATAAGATTGACCCTGACCTCTTACACAACATGGCGCCAGAGAATAATCCAAGTTTATCTCTGGCCAGCACTTTCCAAGCAACGCCCCCCCCCCCCCCCCCCCAACTCTCCTAACCTTGGTAGAATACAATTAATCATACACCCAAGCTGGTCCCAAGCTTGTTAATCCTTGGTTCTCTGACATCACCAATGAGGGTTCAAATCTCACCATGATCTGTAGGTCACTGACCGCTATCTCTGCCTGATCTGAACTCAGTGGGAGGCCTATAATAGACCCCTAGTGAATTAGCACCATATAAATGCCTAAGGACAAGCTCTGGGAAAGGTTTCTCTGTGTGTTTGCAAGATCAGCAGGGAGAAATGACCTGGAGTTAATCATCCTCAGGCTCTGATGAGAGGTGGTGCTGATAAGGATCAGGATAATGGGGCAGCTATAAAGGAAGGATCATAAAGCGATAAGCGGATGCCCCCTTCCCTAGCTAACAGGGGCTTAGGACACTCCCCTGCCAGAATCTTCCTGGTGTAGTTAGAGTCGACAATAAAAGGCAGAGGGCAAATCTAATGCGGGCTTTGATCTGGGAATTAGCCAGGTGCAATAGGGAAAAAGCTGTTTTTTCTTCCTCCCACGGTTGTTATCTCAGGAGCACCCAGAGAGACTCCAGATGAGATCAAGCCTCCATGCATGGATTTCAAGGCCAGACGGGACCATTGTGAGCCTCTAGCATGGCCAGAGAATGGCCCCACAGTAACCCCTAGAGCAGATCTTTCAGAGAAACATCCCATCTGTATTTAAAAATTGTCAGTGATGGAGAATCCACAGGGACAGTCCCTGCCCCAAACAAGCAGCTGACCCTCTACATAGACAAGAGGTGGGAGGGGAAGATGAGGCACAGAGAGGGAACATTGTTATGTTCGCAGCATACATGCTGAGAAGTTAGATAAAAGTGTAACATTCTTTTGCTGGAAGGTTGCAATGTAACACGACTTTTATTTCTTAGAAGCCAGAATGATAACTCACAAGAACCAAAAAACAGGTGCACCCCGGGATGGATGCAAATGGAGTCCTTCTTCCCCCTGATCACGAACTGATCCTGGATGCAGCGCCCATAACCATTGGTTCAATAATTTATAGGCATAATTTTCAATCCTGAAGGTCTCAGTTTAGGCCTTTACACCTGTCTATAGATGCCTACACAGGGTCAGGGCCTAGGAGCCCTGGATTCTATCACAGTTCTAGCCCTGACTTGCTGTGTGGTTTGGGATGACTCATGTCCCTGCTCTGTGCCTCGGTTTCCCCATCAATAAAATAAGACAGACCCCTGGCTGGTGTAAATCAATGTCACTCCATTGGCGTGAATCGGCCCTGCTCCGTAGGAGTCAACATGCCTGACTTGGTGTATTTTTCTGGTACCCATGTGTATGTGTCTGTGCCTGTATTAGGTATAGATGTGTGTTGAACTTTGTATCTGCGTGGAGTTCCTGTGCCCACTTTAACTCTCCTGGCCAGGGTGTCTCCTACCCTGCTATGCTACTGAACGGCAAATCCCACCAGGCTCTGTTCACTCAGAGATCAGCATGTAGATGCACATTCAGCAAAGTTACATGAAGGTGCTTCCAGCCACTCATCAACTGCACTACAGGGAGCAAATTCCCCCAGCCTTGCCCCCCAGAAATGTGTGTCTTACACTGCTCAAGACCTCCTTGATCAATGCAAGATCATGAATTAGCTCGCCACTCCTTCAAAGGGTAGTGGACATGACTCTAATCTGAGCAATTCCCCCAAACACTTAGAAAAACTCCCTGGTTTAGATCCCACATAAAAAGAAGTGTATTCACTAGAGAAAGGGATTTTAAGTGTTTAAGGGGCAGTGGCATAGAAGATTAGGACTGGTTACAAAAGGAAATAAAAGAGCAAAACCGCAATCTAAAGCCTAAACTTTACCAGGCTTATCATTCTAAAAGCCTAAACTTTACCAGGCTTATCATTCTAAAAGCGAGAGGATTTCTCTCCCCCAAAACTTCACAGCAGTCCATGCGAAGCGGAACGCCTTCCAGGTAGGCCCAGCCCCTACCAAAGTCTCAATGGGGAGCTCTTTGTTTTCCAGGTGATCTTGCTTCCCTGTGTAGAGATTGGGGGTGGGGTGGGGGTGGGGAGAGGCAGGCCATGGTGATGTCGCTGTCCCTCATTTATACTTTTCTCCAGGCGCTGGAAAAACCACCCGGTGTCATGGGGTTGGGCAACCCTCGTGGTGTACATGAGCTGCTGACCATTCTTCACCATGAATTGCAATTTGTTGCTTGCGCCTTTTGTCTACGTCAGGGGCGCCGGAGTGGGGGGGCCAGGGCCCCAACACTTTTTACCAGCCCTAAGGATGAGCGATGGGGGAGGGTTGGAGAGGAGCGAAGAGGGGCGGGGTCTTGGGGGAAGAGGCGGCATGGGGGCGGGGCCTCAGAGGAAGGAGTGGTGCAAAGGCGAGGGCTCGGGGAGAAGGGGTGCTGTGGGACAGGGCTTCGGGGGAATGGGCAGTTCAAAGGCGAGGGCGTGGAGAGAAGGGGTGCTATGGGGTGGGGCCTTGGGGGACGGGGTGGTGTGGGGGTGGGGTTTCGGGGGAATGGGCAGTGTGCGGATGGGGACTCAGGGAGAAGGGGTGCTGTTGGATGGGGCCTTGGGGGGTCTCGGGGGGAATGGGCAGTGTGAGGGTGGGGGTTTGTAGAGAAGGGGTGCGGCCTCAGGGAGGGGGTGGTGTGGGGGGCAGGGCTCAGGGAGAAGGGGCAGTGCAGGGGCAGGTCTTCGGGTAGAAGGGGTGCTGGGGGCGGGGCCTTTGGGGGAGGGGCGGCATGGGGGGCGGGGCTCAGGGAGAAGGGGTGGCATGAGGGCGGAGCCAGTGTTCGGGCGCTGGTGGCCCCCCACTTTTAGGGAGCTTCCACCACTCCTGATCGACATGAGCTTTGGCACATACGGCCTCTGTGTTTGTTGTTTCTCTGTCCTCTCCGAGGGGCTGGTCCGTGGGCGTTTCTCAGACTCACAACATGTTTCAGTCTATTGCGAAATCTCACAGCTCCATGTCCAAGGATGACACACACGCATTTCAAGAGGATAACGAGGTTCATCCAATTCAGGCTTTGCCCATGGTACCTCACGAGTCATGCTCTGTACAAACCATCCCCGAGCCATCTCGTGGTGGGTACAGGGGGGAACGTGGGGTACAGCGTGTCACAGAGCGCCTCTGCGCGTGCTGTGTCTGTCTGCCTGCCCCCGCCTTTGTGTGTGTATCTGTGTGCGCCTGTGTTGGCGTGCACCTCTGTGGCCATGTCTCCCAATGCCTCTGTGTGCATGTGATGTGGCGATCTGTGTTCCTTAATGGGGAAAAATGCCTTTCTCACCCCCTCTTCAGACTTCAAAGCCGCTATTGAGGATGTTCTGCCCAGCCTGCAACAGAAAGGGATCCGGGTTTTTTACCTGAGTGCCGAGTCCCCCACCAGTGGCGTGGAGCCTCTCCAGGGCCAGATAGATGCCGCCTCCGAGGAGCCGATCCCCGTCGCTTTCCGAGCCAACGTCACCAGCAAATCCACTGCACTCTACATTTTCACATCGGGCACCACAGGTGAGGAGGAGACTTGTGATGGGAGCGCTGAGCAGCTGTACCTGGCTGTTAAGTAGGCTTGGAAAGATGGTTGTTATGAAAGGAGTGTGATGCATTTTTTACCTTTATCCTCTGAGGAAAGGACAAGAAGCAACGGGCTTAAATTGCAGCAAGGGAGGTTTAGGTTGGACGTTAGGGAAATCTTCCTAACTGTCAGGGTAGTTACACACTGGAATAAATTACCTAGCGAAGTTCTGGCATCCGAATATCCATCACTGGAGGTTTTTAAGAACAGGTTGGACAAACACCTCTCAGGGATGGTCTAGATAATTCATAGATTCATAGATTCTAGGGCTGGAAGGGACCTTGAGAGGTCATCGAGTCCAGCCCCCTGCCCTCATGGCAGGACCAAATACTGTCTAGACCATCCCTGATAGACATTTATCTAACCTACTCTTAAATATCTCCAGAGATGGAGATTCCACAACCTACCTGGGCAGTTTATTCCCGTATTTAACCACCCTGACAGTTAGGAACTTTTTCCTAATGTCCAATCTAAACCTCCCTTGCTGCAGTTTAAGCCCATTGCTTCTTGTTCTATCCTCAGAGGCTAAGATGAACAAGTTTTCTCCCTCCTCCTTATGACACCCTTTTAGATACCTGAAGACCGCTATCATGTCCCCTCTCAGTCTTCTCTTTTCCAAACTAAACAAACCCAATTCCTTCAGCCTTCCCTCATAGGTCATGTTCTCTAGACCCTTAATCATTCTTGTTGCTCCTCTCTGGACCCTCTCCAATTTCTCCACATCTTTCTTGAAATGCGGTGCCCAGAACTGGACACAATACTCCAGTTGAGGCCTAACCAGCGCAGAGTAGAGCGGAAGAATGACTTCTCGTGTCTTGCTCACAACACACCTGTTAATGCAGCCCAGAATCAAGTTTGCTTTTTTTGCAACAGCATCACACTGTTGACTCATATTTAGCTTGTGGTCCACTATAACCCCTAGATCCCTTTCTGCCGTACTCCTTCCTAGACAGTCTCCTCCCATTCTGTATGTGTGAAACGGATTGTTCCTACCTAAGTGGAGCACTTTGCATTTGTCCTTATTAAACTTCATCCTGTTTACCTCTGACCATTTCTCCAATTTGTCCAGATCATTTTGAATTATGACCCTATCCTCCAAAGCAGTTTCAATCCCTCCCAGTCTGGTATCATCTGCAAACTTAATAAGCGTACTTTCTATGCCAATATCCAAGTCGTTGATGAAGATATTGAACAGAGCTGGTCCCAAAACAGACCCTTGCGGAACCCCACTCATTATACCTTTCCAGCAGGATTGGGAACCATTAATGACTACTCTCTGAGTACGGTTATCCAGCCAGTTGTGCACCCACCTTATAGTAGCCCCATCCAAGTTGTATTTCCCTAGTTTATTGATAAGAATATCATAGAATCATAGAATCATAGAATCTCAGGGTTGGAAGGGACCTCAGGAGGTCATCTAGTCCAACCCCCTGCTCAAAGCAGGACCAAACCCAATTAGATCATCCCAGCCAGGGCTTTGTCAAGCCTGACCTTAAAAACCTCTAAGGAAGGAGACTGTATCAAATGCCTTACTAAAGTCTAGGTATACCACATCCACCGCTTCTCCCTTATCCACAAGACTCGTTATCCTATCAAAGAAAGCTATCAGATTGGTTTGACATGATTTGTTCTTTACAAATCCATGCTGGTTATTCCCTTTCACCTTACCACCTTCCAAGTGTTTGCAGATGATTTCCTTAATCACTTGCTCCATTATTTTCCCTGGCACAGAAGTTAAACTAACTGGTCTGTAGTTTCCTGGGTTGTTTTTATTTCCCTTTTTATAGATGGGCACTATATTTGCCCTTTTCCAGTCTTCTGGAATCTCTCCTGTCTCCCATGATTTACCAAAGATAATTGCTAGAGGCTCAGATACCTCCTCTATTAGCTCCTTGAGTATTCTAGGATGCATTTCATCAGGTCCTGGTGACTTGCAGGCATCTAATTTATCTAAGTGATTTTTAACTTGTTCTTTTTTTATTTTATCTTTTAAACCTTCCCCCTTCCCATTAGCATTCACTATGTTAGGCATTCCCTCAGACTTCTCGGTGAAGACCGAAACAAAGAAGTCATTAAACATCTCTGCCATTTCCAAGTTTCCTGTTACTGTTTCTCCCTCCTCACTGAGTAGTGGGCCTACCCTGTCCTTGGTCTTCCTCTTGCTTCTAATGTATTGATAAAAAGTTTTCTTGTTTCCCTTTATTCCTGGAGCTAGTTTGAGCTCATTTTGTGCCTTTGCCTTTCTAATCTTGCCCCTGCATTCCCGTGTTGTTTGCCTATATTCATCCTTTGTAATTTGTCCTAGTTTCCATTTTTTATATGACTCCTTTTTATTTTTTAGATCATGCAAGATCTCGTGGTTAAGCCAAGGTGGTCTTTTGCCACATTTTCTATCTTTCCTACCCAGCGGAATAGTTTGCTTTTGGGCCCTTAATAGTGTCCCTTTGAAATACTGCCAGCTCTCCTCAGTTGTTTTTCCCCTCAGTCTTGATTCCCATGGGACCTTACCTATCAGCTCTCTGAGCTTACCAAAATCTGCTTTCCTGAAATCCATTGTCTCTGTTTTGCTGTACTCCCTTCTACCCTTCCTTAGAATTGTGAACTCTATGATTTCATGATCACTTCCACCCAAGCTGCCTTCTACTTTCAAGTTCTCAACGAGTTCCTCCCTATTTGTTAAAATCAAATCTAGAACAGGTTCCCCGCTAGTAGCTTTCTCAACCTTCTAAAATAAAAAGTTGTCTGCAATGCAGTCCAAGAACTTATTGGATAGTCTGTGCCCCGCTGTGTTATTTTCCCAACATATATCTGGATAGTTGAAGTCCCCCCATCACCACCAAATCTTGGGCTTTGGATGATTTTGTTAGTTGTTTAAAAAAAGCCTCATCCACCTCTTCCACCTGGTTAGGTGGCCTGTAGTAGACTACTAGCATGACATCACCCTTGTTTTTTACCCCTTTTAGCCTAACCCAGAGACTCTCAACACTTCCGTCTCCTATGTCCATCTCCACCTCAGTCCAAGTGTGTACATTTTTAATATATAAGGCAACACCTCCTCCCTTTTTCCCCTGTCTGTCCTTCCTGAGCAAGCTGTACCCATCCATACCAACATTCCAATCATGTGTATTATCCCACCAAGTTTCGGTGATGCCAACAATGTCATAGTTGAATTTATTTATTACCACTTCCAGTTCTTCCTGCTTATTACCCATACTTCTCGCATTTGTATACAGGCATCTAAGATACTGATTTGATCTTGCCTCCCAGTTTTGCCCTGACCCTCCTATCTCTTTGTCATTTGAGCCCACGCTCCCTCTTATTTCCAACCCATCTCCCAGGTCCCCATGTTCTCCACTTACCTGTGGGCTTTTCTCACCTGTCCCCGTCGAACCTAGTTTAAAGCCCTCCTCACTAGGTTAGCCAGTCTGTATCCAAATAGGGTCTTTCCCCTCCTCGAAAGGTGAACGCCATCTCTGCCTAGCAGTTCTCCCTGGATTAGCATCCCGTGGTCGAGGAAGCCAAAGCCCTCCTGGTGACACCATCTTCGCAGCCAAACACTCAGCTCCACGATACACCTGTCTCTGCCCGGGGCCCTACCTTTGACAGGAAGGATCAAAGAGAATACCACCTGCGCTCCAAACTCCTTCACCCGTACGCCCAGAGCCCTGTAGTCACTCTTGAGCTGCTCAGTGTCACACCTCGCAGTATCATTTGTGCCCACATGGATGAGTAGCATGGGGTAGTAGTCAGAGGGCCAGATAATCCTTGAGAATGCCTCCGTAACGTCTCGGATACGGGCCCCCGGCAGGCAGCATACCTCCCGAGATGAAATGTCAGGGCGACAGATGGGTGCCTCCGTCCCCCTCAGCAGAGAGTCTCTGACCACCACTACCCTACGTTTCCTATTCGCAGTGGTGGCAGCAGACTTCCCAGCCTTAGCGGTACGAGGCTTCTCCTCCTCTGCTGTAGAGGGAGATTCCTTCTCTCCTGTATCAAGAAGAGCATATCGGTTTCCTATTACCATGGCGGCAGGGTTTGGAGCAGGGGTGGAGCACTGCCTGCTGCCAGAAGTAACCAGCTGCCAGTGTCCACCCTGAGCCATTTCCTCCTCCACCAGTGGTGTGTCAGCAGTCCTGTGTACTGGGACAGCTACCTCAGCTGTCTCCACATGGACACTATCCAGAAATTGTTCATGGACTTGGATGCTCCTCAATCTAGCCACCTCCTCCTGTAGCTCTCCCACCTGCTGCCTTAGAGATTCCACCAGCAGGCACCTGTCACATTGGATGGTCCCCCCAGCCTGGATATCAGTAAGTGGGGATTGGTCCTGCTTTGAGCAGGGGGTTGGACTAGATGACCTCCTAAGGTCCCTTCCAACCCTGATATTCTATGATTCTATGATTCTATGATTAAGTGGGAATTGCAAGTTAGAGTCCCTGCAAAACCACACCAGGATCTGGGTAGAAGCATCCATGTTCAGGTGCTCTGTCTGCTACAGGCTCAGGTGGAGGAGACAGAAGCAGTGCTGGCACAGGTGTTGCGGGCCTTCCTAACCATCGTAGGCCTCCCTCTGTCAAACTACCTCTCAAACAATTAAGGGAACAGGGTCGGGCACTCAGTCCCAACTGCCACAACAGCTGAAACTGAAATCACCTGAAATCAGAATCAAAATTTAAATTCAAACAGTCAAACACACACACTCCCACCAACAGCTAGTACTCACTCTCACCTGGTAGACTGTTCAGCCACAGGATCTCTTGCTCTCCCTCTCAAACTCCCCTGTCTGCAGCCCCCTGTCCACTCCGCTCCCCTGGTTGCTCTGCCTCTGGCTTTAGTTTGGGTTAAAGGTTTTGGGAATGGCAAGTATAGCTCGCCCCTTCCCACTCCCCTTCCAAAATCCCTCTCAAAACTCCCTGTTAGCAGCCCCTGGTCGCAAAGCTCCCTGGTCGCTTGCTCACTGCTTTATAAAGCCCTGGCCTCCCTGATTAGCCCTGCCCCCTGATTAAGGCTTCTAGGTTTCAAGCCTGGTGTAGAAGCTCACAGCTTCCAACTGCCAGCCACAGCACACGGTCCTTCACACAAACAAACAAATGCACAAACAGACAGACACAAGCTCAGCACACAGCAAGTACCCCCAAACACACACTACAGACAGCCACTTACCCCAAGGGTCCTGTCTTTGCTCCTGCTTTACCTGGAGAAATCCCTCTCAAAACTCCCTGTTAGCAGCCCCTGTTCGCAAAGCTGACTAAATAATAATTAGTCCTGCCTCATTGCAGGGGACTGGACTATCGAGGTCCCTTCCAGTCACTCATTTCTATTATTAGATGTTTATTGGTAAACGTCGACAAATGTCGTTTCATCAGACAGGTCCAAACCGACGAAACAATATTTCCACTGATAATCGTCAGATTGGCAAAGTATGAAAAATGCTGCTTAAAAATGCAGTCGAGTTTGATGTAAGGATATTTCCTTTGTGCATGTTGACATGTGATGCTGACAGTTTGTCTTTTAATGGTTATAAAGCTTTAAAGTTTCTGAATCTTAACATCTGTTGCCAATAAATAATTGTGGCCTGACCCGCCTTTTGTCTGACTGCCCATAGGTGCTGACTCTGTGGGTGCTCCTGGGCTCAAACACCCATCTAAAAAAATAGGGGGTGTTCAGCACCCCCAAGGCTGGACTAATCTTTTGTGGGCCCCGGTGCGTGGCCCCGCCCACTCTGTGGGTCCCCCTGTGCTCAGCCCCGAGTTCCCACCCCAGCTTGGCTTCTTCCCCCCGAGGCCCTGCCCACTGCTCTCACAGAGGGGAGGGGGCAGAGAGGAGCACCCACCGGCAAAAGCAAAAGTCAGCCCTTAATTTCCCACAACTGTGAAAATTTAAATCGATAAAAATCAAATGAAGATGCTTAAAACCCATAATTTTTGCGCAACTGTGAAAATTTAAATCAATAATTGTTTTTAAATGATTAAAAATAAACCTCTGTCAACATGATTTAAAAAAAACAAATTTTGCCAAGCCTATTAATAGGGAAGGGGACAAGAGATGGCATTCAAGATTCTCTTAATAGGAAAAGCGCAGCCATCTTGGAAGAGGGCAGCCGTCCCTGGATGTAAAATGCTGATCGGCACTAGAGATGGTTGGGAAACGTGCAGCATCGCACACCGTTAATTCTTAGAATGCAGACCGATAACACGCAAGAACCAAAAGCAGAGAGAGACAGAGGAAGAGAGGCCAGCTCACCTCACCTGGCTCTAGGCTGGCTTTTTGCAGGATGATTGCTCAAGATCCACACTGCATGCTTCCCTACAGAGTCCCCCTAAACCGCAAGCAGGAAACCCCGTAACTCTTAAAGAGATAGTTTGCAATTTTAACACAATTTTCAATACGCCACAGGAACGACTTTTTGTTTCGGTACGTTCCTTAGTTTGCACACCAAAAAAATGGTTAAAAAAAGGTCAACATCAGAATGAAATATTTTGAAATGATCAAGATGGAATTTTGATTTGATTTGAATCAATTTTTTAAAATTTTTGGTTTATCATTTTTTTTTGACATTTTGGAAGTTTGAGACAGGAATACTTTTCAAATTGCTGACAGTTTTAATGGGAGGAAAAAAGTGTTTCCCCTCAGCCCTAAACGGGAGTCTTCCGCATCTGTAAACTTTGCATCCTACTTAAGGGACCAGGAGATGGGACTCCCAAAGCTTTAATAGGAATAAGCGCTGTCATCTTGGAAAACGGCAGCCATTTCCAGTTTCAAAATATTGATCAGCACTAGAGAGGGTTGGAAAATGGAATTTTTTTGGGATGAAAACAAAAATGAATTTTGTTTTCGTCTAAATTGTTCATGATTTTGGGGGGAAAAAAGTCAAATTTTGATTTTGACCAATGAAAATTCAAATACCAAAATATTTTGGCCAAAGCACCAAATATTTTTATTCTGAAATACCAGCATGGTGCCTCATGCGAGTTTTAGTTCAGGTCCCCTCTTGCATAGGTGCTGACTCCATGGGTTCTCCAGGGTTAAAGTGCCCACAGAAAAAAAATAGTAGGTGTTCAGCACCCATCAGCCACAGCTGTTCGGTGGCGCCACTGATCAGCTGTTTGAAAGCTAGCAGGAGGTGCTTGGGGGAGGGTGGAGAGCGGCGAGTGGGCGGGGGGCCTTAGGTGAGGGGGCAGAGAAAGGAAAAGAAGAAGTGGAATGAGGGTAGGGCCTCGGGGGAAGGGCTGGAGTGGGGGTGGGGCCTTGGGGGAAGGGGTGGAGCACCCACAGGGAAAAATAAAAGTCAGCACCTATGCCCTCTTGGACAGGGGAAGTGGGAATGCCTGGCTGTGGTGCATCATGGGAGAGGTAGTTCAACCAAGGAGCCTGGCTCATAAAGGATTGGGGGTCATGAGGTAACTGCACTACAAAACCCACGAGGCATCACTAAACACAATCCCTTTGTCCTACAAGGACTCCCGAAAGCTGCCATCATCACCCACAGGAAGATGTGCGGCATGGTGACCATGTTATGCGTAAGTGGTGTCAGTGCCGAGGACGTGATCTACACCCCCCTGCCGCTGTACCATTCATCCGCGCTGCTCCTTGGAGTTGGAGGATGCTTGGAGGTTGGTATGTACATAGTGTCGGCACGGGTCTAAAGACACAGAGGGTTCAGGGAGAAGTGGATGGATGGAGAGGTGGTTGGATATGGAGATAGATAGATAGATTGATAGATCGATAGATAGATCAATAGACAGAGAGATAGATTGATAGAGGGGGTGTTTGGGGTTAGATAGATAGATAGATGGGGTGGGTGGGGATAGATAGATAGATAGATAGATAGATGGGTGGGTGGGGATAGATAGATGGGGTGGATGGGGATAGATAGATAGATAGATAGTGTAACCCTTCTGCCAGTCAGAGTCGGCAGCAACAAGGGCCGGGTTCCGTATCTAGGGGTTCCATTCCAATAACACAATGCAAAACCGGCTCGAGCCCCCACCCAGTGACCTGGGACAAATATATATCACCCCCCCGGGCGCCTCTAAGAGGCAATACTTCCCCTCTCGCAAGCACAGAGTCTGAGTGTAGAAAAACCTTTTAATAACAGAGAGAAACGATGCGGCATTTTGCTGGGGAAATACCACATCTAGGATTTGTAAACCAAACTGTGAACAACGACCCACCCCAGCAAATTGGCCATGTCCTTTCCCTTTGGTTCTTGAGTCCAGCAACCCCCAAAATCACCCAAAGTCCCAAAAGTCCAACAACCCAAAAGTCCAGACCCAGAGTTCAAAAGTTCATCTGCAGAGTGTTACACCCCCTCCAGTCTGGGTAAAATTGGGGAGGGGAGAGGTAAGGGGCACCTTACGTGGCTCGACGCTGACAGCCCCGTCCCTTCGTGGGGCCTCGCTCGGCTCGGCTCTGCTTTGCTCTGCCATCCCACGAGTCACTCCGCTCAGCCGTCTCTCAAGCCGCTCCAGCTGTCCCGCCAACTGTTCCGCTCCACCAGCAGCTCCGCGCCGTCAGCCGGCCTGCAAGTCGCTCCGGCTGTCCCGCCAACTGCTCCGCTCTGTCAGCAGCTCCGCTCCACCAGCCGCTCAGCAATAGAGCTTCTGGCTCCCCCACTACTTAACACAGTGCTCAGTGATTTCAGCTTTTAACAACTTCAGCTTTTTAGTGATTGCAGCTTGTAGTTAGGGGAGCCTGTGTGCTCATTTGCACACTTAGTCCAGAGTAATTCCAACTCAGCAGCCTGTGATTAGACTCCTAAGGAACTCAAAATTAGCTCTGATATTCCACAGTGGAGAGAGAGAAGGAAGTGCAATTGACATTTAGGACCCTCAGAAGAGGCCCATGTCACCAGATATAAATACCTGTCCCCGACCTCTCTCAATTCACTGGGTTTTGGAATCCATGTCCCTCGCCTAGCAAGTGCTGCTCAGCTAATGGTGAGGCCCTTCATCATAACAAAAGCCCACTGTCCTTGATTCCCATAATCAGGGTAACAACACTTTATTCTTCCTGCCCCAATAACAGAGAGACTGGGGCTCCCACAGCAGTCAAAGTGACCATTTGGGCAAGTGGTCCATCATGCTTTGCAGGGTGGGTGTGTCCATGCAAACAAGATTAGCCCCTGACATCCCTTTCCACAACTCACCACCAGATGTCAGGGTAGAGCTCATCCTGACTCTGCTTACAATAGATAGATAGATAGATAGATAGATAGATAGAAATGCAAAAAAGTGCATTTTTCCCATGGCAGGTCATCTTTAAGCAAACATCATTCTTAATTCTTAATTAATGATTATTATTATTATCTAGATATGGATATAAACTGGCCATGAACAAATTCGGGCTGGAAATTAGAAGATGGCTTCTAACCATCAGAGGGGTGAGGTTCTGGGACAGCTGCCCAGAAGGAGTTGTGGGAGAAAATAATTAGTTTTAAAAGAGAGCTGGGCAAATTTGTGAGTGTGATGGGGTTGCTTGTGATGGTGGGGGGTAAAGCTCGGCCACCCTTTGGCTCACTGCTGGTTTATGTTTTATGCTCCTGAAAGGTTATGCTTCAGGGTCTGAGCCGACTAGCAGCAGGGGTCAGGAAGGGACTCCCCTCTCCCCCACACAGTATATTCTGGTTTTTGTTGCTGTTGTTTTGTTTTTATCTCCTTAAGCAGCAGGGATGGCTGCAGCTGGAGATGGGACACAGGACAGGGCTCTGAGATGGCACTGAGTATTCTCTCTCTCCGGTGCTTGGCTGGCTGGTTCTTGCTCATGTGCTCAGGGTTAAACTGATTGCCATAGGTGGGGTGGGGAAGGAGTTTTCCCCCAGCTCAGATTGGTAGGGACCTTAGGGGTTTTTTTGCCTTCCTCTGCAGTGTGTGGGTCATGTGCCAGGATTATCTGGGTGTATCTCACTTAATCATTTCGCTGCCATTGCGGGGGCCTCACATAGGGTCCCTCCTATTCTCTGCCTGTGGCACACACCATGTCTCCTGTGGGCGATAATATACTGGTCCCATTTCAGTTGTTGGGTTTAGCAGGCAAGTGCTTGGTGGAGTTGGTGGCCCTGTGACATACAGGGGCTCAGAGAGGTGATCAGATGGTCCTTTCTAGCTTGAAACTCTATGACCCTGAGCCCCAGCTGTGGCCCAGAATCCCGCTGGACTAGGCTCGGTAGAGGCACGAAACAAAGAGATGGGCCCTTCCCTTCCCACCTAAGTTATTGCTAATTCTGCCAAGCTGGGCTCTAAAACTCTTCTCTGAGCGTGAAGTTTAAACCACGTGGAATTTAGCTCCTGTGAAACCCGTTTGTTCAGGTTATTGTCACCCCTTTGCCAAGTGCTTCTTCACACAATGCAACTGTCAACCTGTGGAACTCACTGCCGAGGGATGGCCAAAGGTATAAATGGATTAAAAAAAGAATTAGATAAGTTCAGGGAGGAGAGGTCGATCAATGGCTATTAGCCAGGATGGCTAAGATTGTCACGGCCAGATGCTGGGACTGAACAACAAGGGATGGGTCAGTCAATAGTCACCATGTTCTGTTTATTCCCCCTGAAGCAGCTGGCACTGGCCACTGTTGGAAAACAGAATACTGGGTTTGACGGACCAATAGTTTGACCAAGGATGGCCATAATTATGTTTCTTACGTTTCTTAAGCTGTAGAGGATACTCAGAGCCTCACAGCTTGGCTGTCCACTGGAGGAGATACATTCCTAAAGGCATCTTGTTTATTTTTACATTATGTGTGCCGGGCCTTGCACAGAGATGGTGTTGTATTAATTTAGATGGAATATGTGGGCCAAAGGTGTTAACACAACCCAGTCGCTGTCCAACATTAAACAGTGTTAAACAAGATTCAGGGTTTGGCATCCAGAGAGCTCGGCCTGCTTAGGGCCACGGCAAACGCACTGTCAATTTTTTTTAACCTTCTATTAAAGATACAGAAAGGAAGGAAAACCAGCTAAAGTAGGGCTTTCACGTAAACACGTCCTGTCCCCTTTCCCTTTATCTGGAGAGTTATAAAGGTAAACACCCCTTGTTTGACAGTCTCTCCGACGGTACCAAAGATGGTAGCGATCCTTCTGGGGGAAAGAGATGACATTAGCTGAGGTGGGCTGGAGCTGTGGTTATTGCCACTGATGTTCGAATCTGATCCTGTTTCAGATTCGAAACAGGTGTGTGGGGTACAGCAGGAGCCAGTGCGAGTGGTGATATCGTCTGGGTTCCTCTCTCTGGCCCGGACATCTTTGAGGATTAGGGCGGAGGCCAGATGTCCCAGGAGACGGTGGGGGTGGCAGCCGTGATGGTGAAGCTTTCTACATAGCCTCCATCTGTTATTTTTCTATTTCCCCCTCCCCCAAAATCTCTTTCTTTAAGGACTCACAAAGGGAGTCATGAGTGGAACAGCCCATCCCCTCATTATTTTGACCACCAATTAGGCCTAGTTTCTGACACACAATTTTGGTTCATTAATTGCCAGTTCCATGTCTTCTGGTTTTACCAAGCATGACTTTAAGACAGTCCTTGAGTTATCTCCATGGGCCTTTTTGTTTAGACTACCTCAGTTTTCCTTTTCCCACTGACATTTGTTATTGTAGGTTATTGTGACATTTTATGAACTTCTGCATACTTTTTACAGTTGGGCTTGCAAATAGGGCAAATTTATAGTCCCAATTATTACAACAGTGGTCAGCATGCAGGGGAAATCCTTTCTTTTGGAAATCTCAGCCCGCCACCAATGATCCTCTACAAACACAGAACAAAGAGATGGTCCTGACCCTGAGGAGTATAAGACGAGATACAATAAGTGAATTTAACAAATTGTCAGGCAGAACATAAAGCAATAGCTGGACGATTCAAATAATTGGGATAAGTAATGTACCAGCTGCCTCTTCAGTGCCATGATTGGGTTAGGGTAGACTGGAAAGGCTATATTCGATGGGGCTCCCAGGCTCGCATGCCCCTCATTACCTCTCCTTCCCTCTCCCCTAGGAGCCACCTGCGTCTTGCGTTCCAAGTTCTCCGTCTCCCAGTTCTGGGATGACTGCCGGCGATACCACGTCTCTGTGATCCAATACGTAGGGGAGGTGATGCGCTATCTGTGCAATGTGCCCAAGGTAACCCAATGCCTTTCCCGGAGGAGGGGGTGGGATGCTAGATTGTCCTTCATGGCTAATCCCAATGGGGGAAGGTGGGGTGAAGGAGTATGGAGTCCGCTATGTAGTGTTGTTATTATTATTATTAATACAGGATACCAGCACAGCACCAATTTAACCACAGAGTCCTTTATTAAATCCAGAAGGCCAAGTGATATTTACACATCTGCTCCAAACTAGCCTTAAATGCCTAGGCAATCATCACCTCCATACAATAACATGCAGTGATAAGTTTTGATCGGCAACTTATAACAGAATTAGCCCCAGGATCCTTAAACCCACGTTGGCTGGCACCAACTGGTCAGGCAGATACAAGCAACAAATGTTTTAAGAGTTCACCCTTTTATGCCTTATCTACTGGAACCAGGGGTGCCAGAAAGGGGAGGGCCGGGGGCCATGGCCCCATGCCTTCCACTGGCCACAAGGGTAAGCGATGGGGGGAGGTGGCGGAGAGGAGTGAGCAGGGGGCAGGGTCTTGGGGGGAAGAGGTGCTGTAGAGGCGGGGCCATGGTTCGGGTGCCAGTGGGTCCACCACTTTTAGGGAGCTTCCACTGCTCTTGATTGGAACCCACGTGACTATTGTCCACTGCTCCTTGAATTCCGTTCTTTGCTAAAACTGGTTAGAACCATTCCTGGTAATTGGGGCTTTTTAAGCTCAGTATTTCCAACACGATCTCTCCAGGCCTTCCCAGAACTTCTCGACATAAATTGGCAAGCATGATATAGTCATTAGCCAAGCTAATTTAACCTTTTATATACCTATCCAATCCTTCACCCGAGGGTGAAATTCAGAGATGAGTTCAAGGCCTATGATGGCCACCATCTTGACCAACTACAGAGAATGAACCACTGTTAGGCCTGGTCTAAAATGTTCTCTATAAAAACTGTTTTTTTGATGGAAAAAATTGTTTTTTTGACTAAGCAAATTTTTTCACAGAAAGTATCTACTTTCTATGGAAAATTGGGATTTTTTGTCAAAAAAAGCAAATGCCCCCAAATCGAAAAATTTCAGCTGAAAACAGAAATATTTTGATTCTGAAATGCTGCCATGGTGCCACATGGGAGTAATAGTTTAGTTGCTTCTTGTTCCAATTTTCCTCTACAGGTCAAGCTCCCCAGTGGACTACATCTCCCATAATGCACTACAACCAGGAACTCCCATGATGCACCTACTGCAGTCCCTCTCCAAGAGGGGTATCATGGTGCATCATTGGAGATGTAGTCTAACCAAGGAGCCCAGCCTGTAGAGAATGGGAGTTTCAGGCACCTGGATTATATTTCTTATGATGCACCATAACTAGGGACTCCCAGGTCTCTTCTCTCCAAGAGGGGTCATCATGGTGCATTATGGGAGTTGTAGTCCAACTAGAGGCACCTGGATGACCAGTCCTATGAACACCACAGCAGCATTTCAGAACTGAAGTATTTGGGCTTGCGCTGAAATTTTTCAATAGTCACATTTTTGGCCATTTTTCCAACAGGAAACAAACGAACAAACATTTTTCAACCAACTCCACTGGGAATTTTGCAGAGCTAAAAATCAGAATCCCCCAGAGCTGGAGCAAAAGGGACCAGAAGCTGTAATAGGCCTGCTGTAGATCAGGCATAGACGGACATGCGCCACACACTGACCGATGAACGCCCCATGTATATCCCACCTGAATGGTCAAAATAGTGGTTTAAGGGGTATCTATACCTTATGGTGGCAGTTCTCTGTATCACCCACTGGTGAGTGTATGTTACAAGTCCCACCCCCCATACCAACCTACAATGGCTATGAGTCTGTTACAATCTTAAGCTGTAGCAGCTCCTGCTTTTAGTGCTGGTTCAGTCTCTGGTGTGTCAACCAAGAGGGTAGCTGTCACATGTGCACGGGGAGATTTCACCTGTAAGGCCCTCTATGTTCCTATCCAAGGCCCCTTGTCCTATGCAGTGCCCTGGAGCTCTAGCTTGTGTTGACCTCAAAATAGGGTTTATGTGGCACAGTTGCTTCTTTAGCCAAAGTCCGGCATCTTACAGGGGTGTTTCCACGAGGATGATAAATCAACGAGGCAAGTCATAGAATCATAGAATATCAGGGTTGGAAGGGACCTTAGAAGATCATCTAGTCCAACCCCCTGCTCAAAGCAGGACCAATCCCCAATTTTTGCCCCAGATCCCTAAATGGCCCCCTCAAGGATTGAACTCACAACCCTGGGTTTAGTAGGCTATCCCTCCCCCCCCAAGGATATTCTCGGTGTGATCTTATTTATTCACCAACCCCGCCCCCCCGCCCAAACAAACATGCCAAGTTCTGTCTTCCTGAGCGCCATGGGAACAAACAGCAGCAGGCAGCTTCCTGGCTGCAAGATCCCCATGTCTGCCCCTCCAGCGAGCTTTGTGCCCAAGAAGCTCCGTCCCTACTTCATCCCAGAGTCACACTTGCTCTCTTCCTCCTGGCTTTTTGCTCCCAGAGCCCAGACCCCATGTTTGCAACCAGGGAACCTCCCCCTCATGGCCCCACGTCCTAGCTCTGCCCTTGCGCGTGGCCTGCTGCCTTGGGTGGTTGCCCCATAGCCAGTAGCGTAGCCAGGTGGGGAGCAGGGGGAGCGGCCGCTCCCTCTGTGAGGAGAAGCGGCCCCTTAAAAAGTGCCACCGAGCCCCGCTGCTGGAGCCGGGCTGGGGGGGGGGGCGCTTTAAAAGGCCCATGGCTCCTGCAGCCGCGGGGAGCCACGGGCCTTTTAAAGTGCCGCCGGAGCCCTGCTGCCGGAGCTCTGGCGGCGCATTAAAGGGCCCAGGGGCTCCGCAGCGGCTGGAGCCCCGGGCCCTTTAAAGCGCCGCGGGGTGAGTACAGGGGGAGCGGGGATGCGCCTTTTTATAGCGCCACTCCCCCTGTGCTCTAAACGTGGCTACGCCACTGCCCACAGCTATTATTGCCACATAAAGGGGCTGGGTTGCTCCTTCTCCTGACCTGGAAAGCGAATGCTCAGCGCCCACTCCCTGGATGGCTGCCACTGGCCCCTTACAGCACAACATGGGGGCATATAGGGTGCATGGGCCCCTTGGTAGCTCCCTGAACTAGCGTGAGACCCAGGGCGAGACATGGCCTCCTCTCTGTGCCACTCCTGGACCCCCCCGCTCTGTTTGCCTTGCAGCAGGAGAACGAACGAGACCACAGAGTGCGGCTGGCTGTGGGAAATGGCATGAGGGTGGAGGTCTGGAAGGAATTCCTCCAGCGCTTCGGGCCCATCCGCATCTGCGAGTTCTACGGGGCCACGGAGGGGAACACTGGGTTCGTTAACTACACAGGGAAGATTGGAGCCGTGGGAAGGGCCAACTTCATCCAGAAGGTGAGGAATGCTATTCTGCCTCCCCTCCTACCGAGGTCAACCCACACTAATCAGTGTGGTTCATTGGCCATAGACCATAGTCAATGATGTATTAGGGTTCATCTCCATGGAGGCATGTAATCTGAATTAAAGTGGAGTAGTTAAACCAGATTAAGCCATTATGTGGACACTTTCATTCAGAATTAAAGTAGCCTTAATTTGTTTTGCCTTTATTCACTTTGGAAGGGAATTAAACTAAACTGAGGGCTTGTCTACACATGGATATCCAGAAAAATGAATCCAAATTAACTAGAGGTGTGAATTTGACGTGGATTAATTAAACTGCATTAAATCCCTGTGTGGGTGCTGTTATTCAGAATGAAAGTGGCCTTAATTAGGTTTAGTTTAATTCACTTTGGAAGTTTTACAGTTTACAACATTTTGTTTCGTTCGACCCAAAATTACTTTGATTTTTCCATTCACTGATTTATTTATTTTTTCAGTGGTTTTGGGTTGACCAGAAACAAATTTTTCTCCTGATTTTTCAGACCTGCCATTGAACCCCCAAATCAGTTATTTGCACTTGTGATTCTGAGGGCCAAAATTGAGACACTCCTCACACCCTGAAAGGGGTCTGCATTCCAGGCATCAAATGCTTGGAAAATTGGGACCTTAGATGAAGCAGCCAAAATAATTAGCCAGTGTGCAGTGGCCACCTGCCAGCCTGACCAACAAGCTCAATGGAGCCACTCCGGATTGACACCAGTATAAATGAGGTCAGACCCGGGCCAGACCAGAGCTCCAAGACCCAGCCCTTTGGATATGAAAAATACAGAGGAAATCACTCTTCCTGAACCCAGACTTAGCGCCTGGGTAGTGCAATGAGAGGGCAGGTTAGCCGGACAGGACAGTGAGCTGTGGAAGGAGTCCAGGTCTCTGATAATGAGGGATCATTATTGATTTTATGGTGGCCATTTCTCTGGCACCCATCACTGGTTTCTTCCCAAGCTGGGACAGGTGGGGAGGCTGAGCACAGATGATGAGGGTCTCTCTAACCATTACACCTTTCTTACTATGATTCATCAACAACACTGAGGCCAGGTCTACACTACCCACCGGATCAGTGGGTAGCGATCAATCTTTCGGGGATCGATTTATCATGTCTAGTCTAGACACAGTAAATTGATCCCCGAGCGCTCTCCCGTTGACTCTGGAACTTCACCGCCACGAGAGGTGCAGGCAGAGTCAACAGGGGAGCGGCAGCAGTCGACTCAGTGCCGTGAAGACGCTGCGGTAAGTCGACCTAAATACATCGACTTCAGCTACGCTATTCCCATGGCTGAAGTTGCGTATCTTAGGTGGATCCCCCACCCCCACCCCCTAGTGTAGACCAGGGCTAAGATGAAACAGATTCCCGCATCTGTTTTCCCCGGGACGTGAGGTTATGTTGATTTCTCCCCCACAGGCTGTGAGAAGTATTAGTGCATCAGAAAAAGTCCAGTTAGGTTAAGCCCTGGGAGGCTTGGGGATTGAAAGTGAAAGGCCTTAAGGACTGCAATCTATTTAGCTTATCAGAAAGAAGACTGAGTGGTGAAGAAGTATCTTCATGGACAGGACACACCAGACTTAACCTAGTGGAAAAAGGCAAGACTGGATGCCTTCTGGCAGAGCCGTTAGCTAAACACGAGTTGTTTTGTTCAGGACAGGGACAATCAGGAGAAATTCTCTGGCCTTTGTTATACAGCAGGTCATGTTACGGACTTGGCTACATTTGAAACACTGCCGCAGTAATGCTTCAGTGTGAACACTCCCTGGACCAGCGGAGGGGTTCTCCTGCACGCGTAGTTAATCCACCTCTGTGAGAGGGAGGAGCCAGCTTGACGGACGTCTACACAGGGACTTCGGTCGGCTTAACTACATCACGTCATAACACCCCTAGGCAACGTAGCTGGGTTGACCTAATTTTCTACTCTGGCAGACTCTGGCTTCAGGACACCATGCGGAACACATGCAATATGTATAAATCAACACACGTCATGCCAAAAATATGACACCAGAGAGACGCCCGTCTCTGCCCCCTGAGGAATAGGAACGAGCTCCTCCCAGTTCATCAGAAAAATCCAGGAAGGAACAAGTCAAGGGCTTTGCAGTGTGCCCAGAAGTTCATAGAATCATAGAATCATAGAATCTCAGGGTTGGAAGGGACCTCAGGAGGTCATCTAGTCCAACCCCCTGCTCAAAGCAGGACCAACCCCAATTAGATCATCCCAGCCAGGGCTTTGTCAAGCCTGACCTTAAAAACCTCTAAGGAAGGAGATTCCACCACCTCCCTAGGTAACCCATTCCAGTGCTTCACCACCCTACTAGTGAAAAAGTTTTTCCTAATCTCCAAACTAAACCTCCCCCTCTGCAACTTGAGACCATTACTCCTTGTTCTGTCATCTTCTACCACTGAGAACAGTCTAGATCCATCCTCTTTGGAACCCCCTTTTAGGTAGTTGAAAGCAGCTATCAAATCCCCCCTCATTCTTCTCTTCTGCAGGCTAAACAATCCCAGTTCCTTCAGCCTCTCCTCATAAGTCATGTGCTCCAGCCCCCTAATCATTTTTGTTGCCCTCCGTTGGACCCTTTCCAATTTATCCACATCCTTCTTGTAGTGTGGGGCCCAAAACTGGACACAGTACTCCAAATGAGGCCTCACCAGTGCTGAATAGAGGGGAATAATCACGTCCCTCGATCTGCTGGAAATGCCCCTACTTATACAGCCCAAAATACCGTTAGCCTTCTTGGCAACAAGGGCACACTGTTGACTCATATTCAGCTTTTCGTCCACCGTAACCCCTAGGTCCTTTTCTGCAGAACTGCTGCCCAGCCATTCGGTCCCTAGTCTGTAGCAGTGCATGGGATTCTTCTGTCCTAAGTGCAGGACTCTGCACTTGTCCTTGTTGAACCTCATCAGATTTCTTTTGGCCCAATCCTCTAATTTGTCTAGGTCCCTCTGTATCCTGTCCCTACCCTCCAGCGTATCAACCACTCCTCCCAGTTTAGTGTCATCTGCAAACTTGCTAAGGGTGCAGTCCACACCATCCTCCAGATCGTTGATGAAGATATTGAACAAAACCGGCCCCAGCACCGACCCTTGGGGCACTCCACTTGATACCGCTGCCAACTAGACATGGAGCCATTGATCGCTACCCGTTGAGCACGACCATCCAGCCAGTTTTCTATCCACCTTACCGTCCATTCATCCAGCCCATACTTCCTTAACTTGCTGGCAAGAACACTGTGGGAGACTGTATCAAAAGCTTTGCTAAAGTCAAGAGATAGCACATCCACTGCTTTCCCCTCATCCACAGAGCCAGTTATCTCATCATAGAAGGCAATTAGGTTAGTCAGGCATGACTTGCCCTTGGTGAATCCATGCTGACTGTTCCTGATCACTTTCCCCTCCTTTAAGTGGTTCAGAATTGATTCCTTGAGGACCTGTTCCATGATTTTTCCAGGGACTGAGGTGAGACTGACTGGCCTGTAGTTCCCCGGATCTTCCTTCTTCCCTTTTTTAAAGATGGGCACTACATTAGCTTTTTTCCAGTCATCCGGGACCTCCCCCGATTGCCATGATTTGTCAAAGATAATGGCCAATGGCTCTGCAATCACATCGGCCAACTCCTTTAGCACCCTCGGATGCAGTGCATCTGCAGTGCACCCCATGGACTTGTGTTCGTCCAGCTTTTCTAAATAGTCCGGAACTACTTCTTTCTCCACAGAGGGCTGGTCACCTCCTCCCCATACCGTGGTGCGGAGTGCAGCCGCCTGGGAGCTGACCTTGTCTGTGAAGACAGAGGCAAAAAAAGCATTGAGTACACTAGCTTTCTCCACATCCTCAGTTCAGCAAACGCTGTGACTGTTTCAGCCGAGGAGGGGAGCAGATTCCAAAGTGAAGGTCAGCCAGCCACGCCCCGGGCAGACACAGCTGGGAAATGTCAGCACAGGCTTTCCTCATCTTAGAGTAGGGCGACCAGATGTCCTGTTTTTAAAGTGACAGTCCCGTTTATTGGGACTTTTTCTTATATAGGCGCCAAATACCCCCCACCCCCTCTCCCGTTTTTTCACAGTTGTTATCTGGTCACCCTACCTGAGAGGATCTCCAAGTACAGCAAGGAGAGAAACGGACTCTGAACTAGCAAGGCCCCACGCCTTACAGGGCTTTAAAAAGCGCCTTGCTTTTGCAGTGAATGACTCCGGTTCAGACGCTGGAGCACTGACCAAATGAGCTCCATGTGTGAAACGTTGCTAAAGGCTCAGACAGCTGCATCCTGCCTTGGCAGATTGTCTGCCGTCAAGGGGAAAAAGGTTGATTTTGTGGCCAAGGCCACTGGACTCAGCAGATCTAAAGGCAGTTATAGGATCCCTGGCTGACCTTGGCCATGTCACTGTATTATTTGTATTACGGCCTAGGAGCCCCAGAACCCCATTGTGCTCGGTGCTGTTGTAACGAAGCTGCCTTTGGCGGGACCCAACTGAGAGTATCAATTCAGGACAAATTGCTGAGAGCAGGGCAGTCACAGCCCGACGCTGGGGTTCCTTTACACACCAAGGCAAACCAAACCAGCCAAACAGAGAAGACTTCGGTTTCACCCCACTGGCTAACCATAAGTCATACAAGCAATTCCCTTAGACACTCCAGTTTCCCAGTATCACCACCAGTGCCACTTGTTATGGGGACAAATGGTTATGAAAACCAGTACCCCAGTAAAAGAAAAAGGTTCTCCTGATCCCAAAGGACCAAGCCCCAGACCCAGGTCAATATACAAATCAGATGTTACCCACAAATCATGCTGTTGCCAATCCTTTAGAATCTAAAATCTAAAGGTTTATTCATGAAAGGAAGAAGATATAGATGAGAGCTAGAATTGGTTAAACGGAATCAATTACATACAGTAGTGTCAAAGTTCTCGGTTCAGGCTTGTAGCAGTGATAGAATAAACTGCAGGTTCAAATCAAGTCTCTGGAGAACATCCACAGCTGGGATGGGTCATTCAGTCCTTTGTTCAGAGCTTCAGTTTGTAGCAAAGTCCCTCCAGAGGCAAGAAGCAGGATTGAAGACAAGATGGAGGAGATGCAGCTGCCTTTTATATTCTTTCTCTTGTGGGTGGAAACCCCTTGGTTCTTCTGTGCAAAATCACAGCAAGATGGAGTTTGAAGTCACATGGGCAAGTCACATGTCCATGCATGACTCAGTTCTTTACAGGCCAATGCCATTGTCTACATGTTAGTTTGAATGTTCCCAGGAAAGCTCAGCTGTGGATTGGCGTCTCCCAAAGTCCATTGTCAGCTAAGTGTTTCTTGATTAGGCACTTATTGAGAATGGTCCCTTCTCAAGAAGCTGACCAAATGCTTCACTGAGGCTACTTAGACTCAAACCACATTGATACACAAGTACATAGCCAATATTCATAACTTCAACTACAAAAAAGGATAATTATAATCAGCAAATCATAACCTTTCCATAGACACCTTACACGACAACCTTTGTACAATATTTGCTGCAAATATATAACAGTGGTTGCAACAATGATCTATACGGTCACAGGTTATGTCAGTAATGTCACACCCCCAATGCTGTACATTATTTATTAGGTATATTATGGTAGCACTAGGACCCCCAGTAATGGACCAGGGCCTCCTTGTGCTAGGCACTGTATTTTATCTATTAGGTGTATTATGGTAGGGCCTAAGAGCCCCAAACATGGATCATGGCCCTATTGTGCAAAGCCAGAACAAAAAGATGCCAAATGATCCTTCTTTTCACCTCATCATTTGTCTGTCTTGTCTGAGTAGAGGGTGAGCTCTTTGTGGCAGAGATTGTCTCTCACTAGATGTCCAGCATAGTTCTTGGTTGGTTCCTCTAACAACACTATGCAGCGCAGGCTGCTGCTACAGCCCTGCCTGATGGTAATTCAGCCTCGGAGCTTTGCAATCCAGCCCTAGAGAAGGAAGGGACCATGTTTTAGCTCAGCATTGGGGCATGAAAGCATTGTTGCCGGGGCAACTAGCATCCAATAAGATCTCCTTGCGGCACCGAAGAATTGAGAAGGGTCATCTGCTTAGAGAGGGCTTCGAGCACCTCTTTATGCCGGTGATTTCCTGCATCTCCCCAAGTGCCAAGGAGGTCAAGGATCTCGGCACAGCTCCATGCTGCGGCACGAGGCGCTGCATGATAGTGAACCGCGCTGCTCAAATGCTGAGGTATGCAACTCCAGGAGTTTTCCTGGCTTCACACCAGCATGTGAACAGGGCAGGTGACATCCAGGCTATGAGACCCCAGGGCAGGGGAAGGCAGATGAGTAAGCAGATAGGCCTATCCTGGCGAAACGCAGTGTGGGATAGCAGTGGGCGGAACCCCCAGGCTTGTGCCAACGAGCCGGTGCATTTGCCCATCCTAAATACGCAATGATCTCGGTCCACTTACCAAGCGGATTGTATTTTTCCACCGTGGTCCAACTGTTTTTCGATGCTGCGGGCCAGAGGTTAATTTTGGGGCTACCTCTGCGGCCCACATGCAGAAATATAAATCCAGATTCTAGGATCAGGTCAGTTTTGGAGGATTTAGCCACTAATGGGGTTCAGAAGTAATAAAATGAAATTAAATAAGAGAATAGCTCACCTCTTCGTGAAAACCCTGGGGAAAAGGTTTTTCTCACACTAGAATCCCCAGGTCGACAATAATAGTTGTATCGGCACGTCGGAGACAGCAAGGCATTGCAATTGTCCGTTACTTTCCACCACTCGAGCAGTCTTCTGTGCTGTATTCCCCACATAAACTTTCCTGAATTGCAGCCATCACAGTGACTTGCCCCCTTGCACTCGGATTACGGTTGCACCATATTTTAACGGGTCATGCTCAAAATCCCCGGCGCACACGCCACCGAAAACCACAACACACCGATACGCTCGCGGCAGAAGCTGCAAAGCAGCGACCCTCCTGCCTCACCGAGGAGTCCATAGCTACAGCCTCACAGCCACGGGGCCGCATGCGGGTGAAAATCACTCGAGGACCAGACGGCATCACTGGCAGGGGGAGGGAAGGTGACAGAGCCTGATAATGGGCACACGAGGGACGCTGGCACCATTTTTTCCAGCTGATTTCCGTCTTTGTCACCCCGTTGCTCTCCAGATGCTCACGCCCTTCGAGTTGATCCGGTACAACGTGGAGCGGGATGAACCCGTGCGAGATGAGAGAGGGTACTGCATCCGAGTCCCCCCCGGTAAGAATAAAAGGCTGGCCATCAGGAGGCGCTGATGGGGTGGAGCGGGCCCCTTGGGGAGGAAGCATGGTGCTGTGGTTACAGTCTTAGCCTGGCACTTCAGAGACCTGAATTCAACTCCTAACCTCAGGTGAGACGCTTAGGCCCAGATCCATTTAGCATAAGGGAAACTCGGTGCCTAAATACCATTGAGGATCTGTGCCTCGATTGAGGGGATCCAGTGTTTCATGGACAGCTTCCCATCAGGCTGCCCCCGCAGTTTCTGGATAAAAAAACCTCAGGCACAAGCTTTCCCCACCTTTTTGCTTTTTTCTCCTGGCATGATGACTTGCGTTTATTCAGAGTCGGTGAAACGCCCTCCTTTCTTAGGCCGGGACTACATTAAAAAGTTAGGTTGACCCAGCTACATTGGTCAGGGGTGTGAAAAAGCCGCTCCCCCTGAGCGACATAGTTAAGCCGGTGTAGACAGTGGTGTAGACTCTTCCATCAAGCTAGATGCCTCCTCTCATGGAGGTGGATTACCTACGCCAATTGGAGAAGCCCGAAAGCTGGCCGAGACGGACTGCGCTACATAGGGGGATATCCACCGGGGTTCTCATTCTCCCTTTCAGGCGAGGCGGGGCTGCTGGTGGTGAAGATCACGAAGAGCGCCCCGTTCAACGGCTACGCGGGCGACCGCCAGAAGTCGGAGAAGAAGGTCCTGAGGGACGTGGTGAAGAAGGGAGACCTCTACTTCAACAGCGGAGACCTCCTCATGGTAGACCACGAGGGCTTCATATATTTTCAGGACCGAGTGGGAGACACATTCCGGTAGGTTCTGCGGCAAGCCATTACTCTCCTTGGACCCAGCCGCTGTCCCCTCATGGGTGGGATGAACTGGGGAGCCTGATGCTGGGAGCACCTATAAAACCCTACGAGGGACTGGGACCCTATTGTATCATGTGCTGGACACACAGGTATAACATAACTCATTCTCATAGAGCAATTTACAATGGCAATAGGGCTCATTGCCTCCATTTTATAGATGGGGAAACTGAGGCACAGAGAGGAGACATGACAGGCCCAAGGTCACCCAGCAGCAGACCTGGGAACAAAACCCAGGTCTTCTCAGTCCCAGTAGGGTGCTATATCCGCTAGGCCACACTGCCTCCCCTCTGCTACAAAAAGATGGTCTAGAAGCCAAAGAATTTACTGTCTGGCTCTGGCTTGGTTTTCAAAGGAGCCTATCTCAGATTGCTCTTGTGTGCCTGACCCCCATAGGCAAGTGCAAGCAGGGGGTGGATGCATCAGCCATAGAAGATAAAAGAAAGCCCACGGAAAAACTGTCAAAAAGCTGGACATTTCCACTGCTTGCATCCGAAGAAGTGGGTATTCACCCACGAAAGCTTATGCTCCAATACCTCTGTTAGTCTATAAGGTGCCACAGGACCCTTTGTCGCTTCTACAGATCCAGACTAACACGGCTACCCCTCTGATACTTAAAAGCACTAAAGTAACTTAGGGCTGGTCCACACTAGGAGGGTGGGAGGGATCGATCTAAGATACGCAACTTCAGCTACGTGAATAACGTAGCTGAAGTCGAATATCTTAGATCGATTTCAAAAGTACTTACCGCTGGTCCACACCGTAGCAGGCAGGCACCCCCATCCACTCCACTTACTCCTCGCGCGGAGCTGGAGTTCCGGAGTCGACAGGGAGCGGCTCTGGGATCGATTTATCTCATCTAGACGAGACGCGATAAATCGATCCCAGAACATCGATCGCTACCCGCCGAATCGGGCGGGTAGTGTGGATGTAGCCTTAGGAGTGACTTATGTCTGCACAGCACAAAATAAATAAATAAATAAATAAATAAATAAATAAATAACACACCCCCATGGCATTGAGTTTAGAGCCCAGATCAACTGGTTTGGGCTTGCCGAGCTAAAAATAGCAGTGTCAACATTCGGGCTTGGGCTGGATCCCAGGCTCCGAGACCCTCGTCTCTCACCCCATTCCAGCCGTGTGCAAATATCTATGTGGCTATGTTTAGCCCCATGAAACCGAATCAGTTGACCTGGGCTTTGAAACTTGCTGCTGTGGGTCTCTTTGTGCTTGTGTAGACCACTGTTCCCTCTAAGCTGTGTGCATATGCGCGTGCACACAGATCCTAAACCCCGCGCACACAGCAAAACACCCCGCGCACAAAAGTTTGCACAGAAGCACAACAATTTGCATAGAAGAAATGTTTTGCGCACATGGCCCGTCAAAAATTTGCACAGAAGAAATTTTTTGCACACACGGCCTGTCAAAAATTAGAGGGAACATTGGTGTAGACGTACCCTAAGTGTTATTTGGAAAAGCAATCTAGGGCTTGTCTACAATACACTACATGCTTTACTGGTGTAGCTAGGACAGCAGAGCCCCCTGATGGAGACACAGTGTATGCCAACAGACGGCATTAAACCATAGTGAGGCCTGGCAGAATTCGATTGTTATTTTTTTATAATTTCAACGGATGATAGCGATGTTTCTTTTAAAGCCTTTTTTTTAGATGTTTATCCATTTACATTTTCACAGCTGCACAAAATCCTGCAGAGGGGAGAGTCAGACAATTTTTTAGTGTCAGTAGATGTTGAGGTTCAAAAAGTTAAAAGCTTTATAAACCACTAAAACCCAAATGATCAACAGCGCATGTTAAAATCTACAAAGTAAATATCCTTAAATCAACAAAAAAATACCTGGTTTTATTGTTCATCCATTTCAAAAGGCTACATCCACTGGATGGTGATTCTAATAAGCGGCATTTTTCTTACTTTGCTGATCTGTAAATTTAGATGATTATCAGTGGAAATATTTTTTCGTCGGTTTGTGTGTATGTGTGTTTTTTCAGTGGTTTGTGTACCGACATTTACCTTCTAAGCCTAGAAGAGGCTAACCTAGATGATTACAATGGTCCCTTCTGGCCTTGAAATCTATTAATCCTTGTGGGTGGATGGGTGGAAAGATGGATTCCTCTGCTCTCTCTCTTCAGCTGGAAAGGCGAGAACGTTGCCACGACGGAGGTGGAGACGACGTTGGCGGCAGTGCAGTTCATTCAGGAAGTCAACGTCTATGGGGTGCCGGTCCCAGGTGCGTACCCAGCAGCAGGACGTCTCATGTCACCTTGACACTGTGGCTCACCCCAGGAGCGTCCATCCTGAGGCGGCTTTTAAAAGCCGTGTCTGTGTCGGGGGCTGAGTCTTTCTTTGGGCGGGGCGGGGGGACGGGACCCTGGGATTGAAGAAAGCCGTGCAAAACATGGAGGAATAGTTCTCTCCGCTGCAGAAATCACTGTGTTATTCAGGGGTGAGGCTCGATGCTCAGAATGGCCTGAAAAATCTACGGATCCTTCCATGAACAATCTATGCCTAGGCCTCAGCAAATGGTCATTAAAGCTGTGCAAATAGTGGAGATTTTAGTTCACTGGCTGTTCTGAAAAATACAATTAAAACTTTGTCTCTGGTCGAACCCAATGATCTGAGGTCTGGAAAACCAGCCTTATAGGGAGAGACGAAAACAACTCCGCCTGCTGAGTTTCTCCAAGAGATGAGGTGCCACAAGTAAAGCCTACATGTTATGGCTCTTTCATCTAGCACCAAAAGGCTTCTCCGATGGCTGGACACTAGACAAACTCAGGCTAGCAATAAGATGCAAATGTTTAAGAGTGAGGGGAATTTACCAGTGGAACAACTGGTCTAGGGACGTAGTCGGTTCTCCATCACTTGAAGTCTAAGTGTCTCTTTCTAAAGGATCGGCTGTAGCTTGAACAGAAGTCGTGGACTTCATGCAGGGATGGTGGGTAAAATTCTCTGGCCCGTGTTTCTCAGGAGATCAGACTCGATAGTCATAATGTTCATTCGGAGCTTAAAATCTATCACCTGGCCTCGCCTAGGCTAGGATATCCAGGCATTATGTTAGCACCTCATAGGGTATGTCTACACTGCCCAGCTAACCAGGGATCCCACCCTGGTTTTAGCTCAAAAGTCTCTCCAGTTCACACAGAAAAAATCTCTGGCCTGGGTCCGGAAGTGCTTTCAGTCTGGGCTCACTGACCCAGCTGCAGGGTCAGGTTAGAAACCCGGGCTCTGCTTTAACTCGGGCTGGAACCTGCCTGCTTTACAATGAGGCTAAATCACTCGAATGTGGATAGTCCTCCAATGCCCTTCCCACAATTCCCCCTGAAGGACAGATGAGCTCTCCTGCCACTGATGCAATCGACTGGGAAAGAAGCCTAGAGTGTCTGAGCTCAAAGAACCGTGGGCTGTGCCCTCAGACACAGACGTGAGTGAGTGGAGAGACAGTAACTCAGGTAGGGCTTTGTAGTGGAGATGCTCTCACCCAGGCTTGGCTAACCCAAGTGCTCAGACCCGGGTTAACTGCGCAGTGTAGACAGAGCCAAAGTTAACCTGTGCCAGCTAATGCCTGCTTCACACAACACCTTAAAACACTTAGTCTAGACAAAGCCCGATGCTTTGTGTGTGTGTTTCAGGACACGAAGGCAAGGCTGGAATGGCAGCAATACGACTGAAGGAGGGGATGGTATTTGATGGTGAAACACTCTACGCACACGCCAAGGATTTCTTGCCAAACTACGCCATTCCTCGCTTTGTCCGCCTGCAGGTAAGAGATCCTTTTGGCTGGCCCTGTAAGCCTGGGGGGGCTGGAGGACCCTGACTCAGTTGGTAAACTGAATGGCCAAAGTCTTGACCACTCTGTGGTTCTTTATGGAATGTACTCAAGAGGCCCAGTAACCAACGTCAGTCAGGTTTATTGGTATAAGCCAACAGTACCATAGTACAAAGAAAAGGTTTGGTGTGATACCAGTCTCCGGAAAACCATCTCATGCAGCATTGTTAGAACCTAAACATAAGAGTGGCCAGACTGGGTCAGACCAATGGTGCATCTAGCCCAGTATCCTGTCTTCCGACAGTGGCTGGTGCCAGATGCTTCAGAGGGAATGAACAGAACAGGGCAATTTATCGAGTGATCCATCCCCTCTTACATTCACCTTACACAGAAATTGTGTTCCCGAGTTACCCCCGTAAAGCCGTCTTTGTATACCCTGTTGACAAGTGAAAGGTACTGCTGTGTACGTCATCTGAGACTAGATTTAACCAATCAGCTTTCTACCTAGGTAACCTGTGCCAGCACTGGCAGAACTTCTTCTGTTGCATCTCCACCTGGGAGCTCTCCTGGCATAGCTAAACCAGTCAATGCTCTGAGTAATGCTGTTCCCCTCCTCCATGGGGGATGACATGGGACAAAGCTAAAATTCTAGAGCTAAAAGCATCAACCTCTGCCTCTTTGAGCTAAAGGAGCGACTCCACTAGCAGGCAGCCGCAGTAGACTCTTATCCTTTTATGTGGCATGACCACTAGAGTGAGCCAGCTCCTGCAGCACTTTGTGTGTTTTGTTACACAGGATGCTCTGGAGGTCACTGGGACATTCAAGCAGTGCAAAGGGCAGCTGGTGAAGGAGGGGTTCAATCCAGCTCTCATCAAGGACCCCCTGTTCTTCCTGGATGAATCAAAGAAGTGTTATATGCCCATGAGCCCTCAGATCTACAGCTCCATCCTGGACATGAAACTGAAACTCTAAGGGTCTCGCTGCTGCCTTCTGTAACTAATGCGTTAACGGTCCTAGCAATGAAGCCAGGATGCCCCCAGTTTGAGTTTCTCAGGATCCATCCAAGGAGGGGTAATTGCCTCCAGTTCTGTTCTAATCTGGTGATAATCTTGTGATTTTGTAATGATGGCTTTGTGCATCATTCTGCTCTCTGAGAATCTTGCAGAAAATATAGGGGGTTTTTTTGGCAGGGGCGGAGGTGTTCTTTAAATGTGAATTTCACCCTTGAAACGTCTCACCCTCTGTTGTAGCTAGTATCGAACTCCATGATGCGGAAAAGATTTGTGATTATAGACGTGAAAATTATTTTTTTGGCAGATAACAAATCCCCCCCCCCCAAAAATGCATTTTTGGGGGCACTGAAACTATTTGCAAATTCCAGTCAAATTAATAGAAAAGTAGGGCAGGAAGGACCTCAAGAGGTCATCAAGTCCAGCCCTCCATGCTGAGGTAGGACCAAGTAAACCTAGATCATCCCTGGCAGGTGTCTGTTCAACCTGTTCTGAAAAACCTCCAGTGACAGGGATTCTACAACCTGTTCCACAGCTTAACTACCCTTACGGTTAGAATGTTTTTCCTAATAACTAACTTAAACCTCCCTTGCTGCAGATTAAGCCCATTAGTTCTACCTTCAGTGGACAGGCAGAACAATCAATCCCCATCCTCTTTATAACAGTCCTTAGCATATTTGAAGACTGTTATCAGGTCCCCCCTTCAGGCTTCTTTTCTCAAGACTACACGTGCCCAGTTTTTCCAATCTTTCCTCCTAGGTCAGGTGTTCTAAACCTTTGACCATTTTTGTTCCTCTCCTCGGGACTCTCTCCAATTTGTCCACCAATTCAGTGGATAGTTTTGGCCAAAAAAAATTCCCGAAAACTAAAATTTCCGAATGGTCAAAACGGTTCATTTTGAGCTGTGCCGTGCGGAGGACCTTTCCCAGCCCCGAAGAAACGCTCCGTGTGGCTCGAAAGCGTGTCTCTCTCACCAGCAGAAGTTGGTCCAATAAAAGATCTTACCTCACCCCTCTGGTCTCATTTGGAATTGATAGTTAATGTCATTGTGAATTCATTTGAAATGTTCTGTTTGACCTGAAGAGGTTGGTTTCGATGAGTCAAAAAAACATCAGTTTCGGTTTGAACCAAACCCAGTTTGGTTTTGTTTATTTTTAATTTTCCAGTTTGGACACTTGTCAGGAGTAAGAGCCCACAGCTAGTCTGGATCCCTGCTAGCTTAACCGCCTCACACTGTAATGACGTAGCTGGCTGCCAATTTAGCCACCTGATTGACCCCTTGGGCTTCCCTCCAAGCCCTCTTTCCTATGTATGGTGGTGCCCTACACAGCCTGAGCACCTGCACCCCCACTGTGGAGGGAGCGGCTGCTCTGCTGGGGTGCTGGTCCCCCTCTGTGTGTGTGTGTGTCTGTGCGCTCAAGGGCTGCAGGGGCAGGAGCTGTGGGGGGCAGCAGCAGGGCAGGGAGGCCCAGGGTAGCGGGGGGGATTAGCAGGGGGCCTGGCGCAGGCAGCAGGAGTTGGGTCCGACCCACCCGCATTCACTGGTGGCAGCGGGAAGCAGAGCGACCTGGTCCCAGCTGGCTCCGCTCCCCCAGCTCCCAGACCTGTCGCTTGGGGAGGAGGCTTGGAGGAAGGGGTCAGGCCCGCCCCCACACTCACCAGCGGTGGCAGCGGGAAGCAGAGCAACGCGGCTGGGAGCAGGCGGAGTGGAGTAGGTTGGGGCCGGGTCGCTCTGCTTCCCACCGCCGCTGCTAGTGAGTGCGGGGGTTGGCCTGACCCCTTCTGCTGTCTCCAGAATTACCCCCACTAATCCCACAGGCTGCATCGCTCGGGAGATGAGGCTTGGGGAAGGGGTGGGATGAGAGCAGGGTGGAGGCGGAACAGGGTCAGGAAGAGGTGGGGCGGGGCGGAGCAGGGGCGGGAGCTTGGGGGAAGGGGTCCAATGGGGGCAGGGTGGGGGCAGAGCAGGGGGGCTGGCTTGGGGATGGGGCTGGCTGCTTGAGCCAGCGCCACATACTCAGCATGCAGCTGCCTAGGGCACCATGAAATTTGGTGCCCTACGCAGCTGCATATTCTGCATATGCCTAAGGACGGCCCTGCCTCTTTCCCCTCGGCTTCCTAAGAATTCAGTTCAACCCCAGATTTACTTGCTCACGTACCTTTATGCGGCATACAGCAAAGCAGTTCTGAGTTAATCAGACTCACGCTCAGTGTGGGGATGCAGGTCCAAAGTGATGCAGAAACACTCTTCCTTTATATACATTTTGGTGTCAGGCAAGTTTTAGCACCTGCGGCGTTCAGTGGCTACTGTGCAGGGGGGCTTTGTGAATTGCCTTCGGACCTGAGTCTGGGATTTAGGTATCTCAAGTGAACAGCTAGGTGCCTAAAATCCTTTGGTGAATCCAGCCCTAAGTGACCAGCCCACAGTCATACACAAAGTCTGTGTCAGAGCAGTGTCTTGAACCCAGAACCCTAGGTTTGGACCCTCACTACTACATGCCTCCCATACCCTAACCCACATAACGCAGGCCAGGGCTGTTCACCCTGCACTGAAGTCAACTATGCAGATGAATTAGTGTCCAGGGAAGCAGTGTGGACTAGTGGATAATGCGCTGAAATGGGACGCAGCAGACCTGGGGTTTATTCTGGAGCTCTGCTGGTGGTCTTGGGGCAGTCACTTCCCCTTGTTGTGCCTCAGTTTCCCCATCTGTATAAAGGGCAATATGATATTCACCTCCTTGGTAAAGTACTTTGAAATCCATTGATGAAAGAGTTGTATATTATTAGCATCGGTGCAGTCCAGACTTTTTACGCCATGTAAAATGAATCTCATAATTTATGAGGGGGAAAAAAAGGAATTAAGGGACTGAATTTTTTCCCCTGATCTTCGCCTTGTGTAGTCTTTACATGTGTGCAAAGGGGTGACATTTTACACAAGTGCAAGTGATCACACAAAGTGCAAGGCAGAGGAGCCAGATGCCCCGCAATTATTCATAGATTCCAAGGCCAGAAAGCACCACTGTGGTCATCTAGACTCGTCCCCTGGAATAACACAGGCCAGAGAACTGCCCTGCGATAATCCCTCGAGCAGAAAAACATCCCATCTTGATTTAAAAATTGTCAGGGATGGAGAATCCACCACGAACCTTGGTAAATTGTTCCAATTGTTAATTACTCTCACAGTTAAAAATGTACACTTTATTTCCAGTCTGAATATGTCTAGCTTCAACTTCAGTTGGATTGGGTTTAACCTTTCTCAACTAGATTGAAGAGCCCAATGCTAAATATTTGTTCCCCGCGGAGGTACTGATAGACTGGGATGAAGTCACCTTTGCTTTGTTATGCTAAATACATTGAGCTCCTTGAGTTTGTCACTCTCAGGCAGGTTTTCTAACCCTTTAATCATTCTGGTGGCTCTTCTCTGAACCTTCTCCAATTTATCAACATCCTTCTTGAATGGTAGGCACCAGAACTGGACACAGGATTCCAGCAGCAGTCGCACGAGTGACAAATGCAGAGGTAAAATATCCTCTCTGTGTCTACTCCAGATTCCCCTGCTGAGGCATCCCAGGATCACATTAGGTCTTTTGGTCACAGCTTCTCGCTGGGAGCTCATGTTCAGCTGATTAGCCACCACAAGCCCCAAAACCTTTTCAGAGTCCCTGCCTCCCAGGGTGAAGTCCCCCGACGTGTAGCTATAGCCTGCATTCTGGGTTCCTAGATGTATAGATTTGCATTTAGCCAGATTAAAAAGCGCATCATTTGCTTGCTCCCGGGTTACCAAGCGATCCGAATCACTCTGAATCAGTGAACCCGTCCGCTTCATTATTTACCACTCCCCCAAGCTGTGTGTTAATGACGCTAAGTCTCAGGCCATAAACAAACTATTACCAAGAGCCCAAAAAGGTTCTGTGATTTCACCCTCTTCTAATGCACCTGGGCATAGGGCCAGGTCTGTTCCAGCACTGTAGTCCCTATGGGTGTGTCTACACAGCGAAGGAAAAGCCGTGGCTGACCCGTGCCAGCCAACTCGGGCTTGCAGGGCTCGGGCTGTGGGACTGTTTTATTGCTGTGTAGACTTGCAGGCTCGGGCTGGAGCCTGGGCTGTAGGACCCTGCAGGGTGGGAGGGTCCCAGAGCTCAGGCTCCAGCCCAAATCCGGAAATCTACACAGCAATGAAACAGCCCTGCAGCTCGAGCCCCATGAGCCCGAGCCAGCTGGCACGGGCCAGCTGTGAGTGTCGAGTTGCTTTGTAGATGTACCCTATGTTACCAGTAAAGGAAGCTTGAATAGAAAGGAAGAGAAACCCTATGTGATGGAATGGGACTGTTCTTAATGTTTCTGTGCCTCAGTTTCCCCAATGCATGGGTTAAGTCTCTAGGTGGTGGGATAAAGGGTGTAATCGCAGAGCCCTACAGGGCCAGTGTGATGACAGAGAATGGCCGACACTCTGTCTCCTGGCAACTGATGGTCTGGGCCCCTTCATTGCAAAGGTGCGAGCTGAAGGTGTTCGAACAAAGGGATCAGGTGACCTCCTGGCCCAGGAAGGAGACAAAGGGGGAGGCGTGACTGGACAGTTTCAGTTTGCAGCCGGCTAAGGAAGAGGGGGGAGGTGCAGACAGGGTCTGGCCTCCCTTCCCCCCCTTTTGGAGCTGTGGGGTGAAATGCAGGGAGCCCCCGGGCTGGGATCTAAGCTCCCTGCCCCCCGGAAGGGCCCGACTGAGGGGTCCTGTTTGTACTGACAAGCTCTGTTTGGACTGTGTTCCTGGCATCTCTAATAAACCTTCTGTTCTACTGGCTGGCTGAGACTCCCAGTGAATCCCAGGAAGAGGGGTGCAGGCGCGGACTCCCCTACACTCCATGACACCCTACCACACTAATAAAGATGCCAAGATCTCATACCTGCCCGTACATACCTGGCATCAGAAGGAGCTACTTGTCTCTCAAAAATCTTGAAAAGAAATTGATGCCATTGCCAAGGAAGGAGAAATATAATTTCTTCCAAACGGCCCTAGAGATATCAACTGATAATTGTTGCTGGGAATTTACTCCCCGGTGGACAGGCTTTCCCAAAGGAAATAAACTCGCTCTGGATTAGAGACTGGAAACAGATCATTTTTAACAAGGCCAGGCAGGAATTGGGTACTGTTTTGTCAGTAACACTGGATGCATGGGCAGCGGGTATCGAAGGCAGGGGAAGGCTGAGCCTCCCCAAACAGCCTTGGATGGCTCCGCCCACAATCTTCCCCTCCTGCTTCCCGGTGCTGTGCTGCGAGGCAGGGGGGTTCTTCCCCCTGTAGCCAGGGCCCCAGGATGGGGCTAAAGGGGGCTGGCCTGTGCTCTGGGGCTGAGGCGGGGGGGTCCACACTGCCCGCCCACCTGGCGCTCTGGGGCATGCCACCTGCTCCCTCGCTCCAGCGGCCCAGCACAGCCCCCCCCCCAGTCTAATAGGCAGAGAATGGGGGTGCTTGGGGGGGGGATTTCAAAGTTCCCTCCCCACTCTGAACTCTGGGGTACAGATGTGGGGACCTGCATGAAACCCCCCTAAGCTTATTCCTAGCAGCTTAGGTTAAAAACTTCCCCAAGGCACAAATCCTTTGTCCTTGAATGGTACGCTGCCACCACCAAGTGATTTAACAAAGAATCAGGGAAAGCACCACTTGGAGTTCCTCTTCCCCCAAAATATCCCCCACAAGCCCTTACACCCCCTTTCCTGGAGAGGATTGAGAATAATCTCCTAACCAATTGGTTCCAAAGTGATCAAAGACCCAAACCCCTGGGTCTTAGGACAATGGAAAAAATCAGTCATGTTCTAAAAAGGATTTTATTAAAAAAAAAAGTAAAAGTCTCTAAAATCAGGATGGAAAATAACTTCACAGGGTACTCCGATTCAAAACACAGAGGATTCCCCCCTAGGCAAAACTTTAAAGTTACAGAAAACAGGAATAAACCTCCCTCTTAGCACAGGGAAAATTCACAAGCAAAAACCAAAGATAAATTAATATGCCTTGCCTGGCTTTTACTCACAATTTTTGTAATATGAGAGACTTTTAGGATGGTTGATAGGAGAAGGAGTTTTCTGACCTGATGCTTCTCTGCTTCCCAAGAGAACACAGACAAAGCCCACCCCTGCCCAAGATTTGAAAGTATCTTTGTTCCTCACTGGTCCTTTTGGTCAGGTGCCCCCCCCACCAGGTTGTTTGAGCTTCTTAACCCCTTACAGGTAAGGAGGAATTCTAGGCTACCCTTAGATGTATGGTTATGACAGGGGGAATCCGTGAGCCGCACTTTAAATGTAAAAGAGGCTCTTGAGCCTTGGTTTGGCTACACCTGACCTACATAAACAAACTGCATTGGGAAAGGGGTGAAGTCAGCACGAATTGAGTAACCATTTCCAGCACTTATTGGATAAACAGCAATTGATTTTGTTTGTATCCGGGGTGTTTTGCCAGTGTTCGTTGGTTAAAACCTAAAACCAGACGCCCTTCCCGTACAGCCAAGGCTGCATTTCGATGCTGGCGACTCTCATCTTGCAGAAGGTGCTCCTGGAATACCTGAAGTGAAGCCTGAACCCTGGACGACAGCAGTAATGGTGGCCAGGGCGGAGATTGAACAAGCTGGAAGCTACTGCAGGACTGGGTAACGTCGTGGTGGGAGTCTGCTACAGACCACCAGACCAGGGGGATGAGGTGGACGAGGCTTTCTTCCAGCAACTAACAGAAGTTACTAGATCACAGGCCCTGGTTCTCATGGGTGACTTTAATCACCCCGATATCTGCTGGGAGAGCAATACAGCGGTCCACAGACAATCCAGGAAGTTTTTGGAAAGTGTAGGGGACAATTTCCTGGTGCAAGTGCTGGAGGAACCAACTAGGGGAAAAGCTCTTCTTGACCTGCTGCTCACAAACAGGGAGGAAATAGTAGAGGAAGCAATAGTGGATGGGAACCTGGGAGGCAGTGACCATGAGATGGTTGAGTTCAGGATCCTGACACAAGGAAGAAAGGAGAGCAGTAGAACAGAGACCCTGGACTTCAGAAAAGCAGACTTTGACTCCCTCAGGGAACTGATGGGCAAGGTCCCCTGGGAGAATAACAGGAGGGGGAAAGGAGTCGAGGAAAGCTGGCTGTATTTTAAAGACTCCTTATTGAGGTTGCAGGAACAAACCATCCCAAGGTGTAGAAAGAAAAGTAAATATGGCAGGCGACCAGCTTGGCTTAACAGTGAAATCCTTGCTCGTCTTAAACACAAAAAAGCAGCTTACAAGAAGTGGAAGATTGGACAAATGACCAGGGAGGAGTATATAAATATTGTTCAGGCATGCAGGAGTGAAATTAGGAAGGCCAAATCACACTTGGAGTTGCAGCTAGCCGGAGATGTTAGGAGTAACAAGAAGGGTTTCTTCAGGTATGTGAGCAACAAGAAGAAAGTCAAGGAAAGTGTGGGCCCCTTGCTGAATGAGGGAGGGAACCTAGTGACAGAGGATGTGGAGAAAGCTAGTGTACTCAATGCTTTTTTTGCCTCTGTCTTCACAGACAAGGTCAGCTCCCAGGCGGCTGCACTCCGCAGCACGGTATGGGGAGGAGGTGACCAGCCCTCTGTGGAGAAAGAAGTAGTTCGGGACTATTTAGAAAAGCTGGACGAAAACAAGTCCATGGGGTGCACTGCAGATGCACTGCATCCGAGGGTGCTAAAGGAGTTGGCCGATGTGATTGCAGAGCCATTGGCCATTATCTTTGACAAATCATGGCAATCGGGGGAGGTCCCGGATGACTGGAAAAAAGCTAATGTAGTGCCCATCTTTAAAAAAGGGAAGAAGGAAGATCCGGGGAACTACAGGCCAGTCAGTCTCACCTCAGTCCCTGGAAAAATCATGGAACAGGTCCTCAAGGAATCAATTCTGAACCACTTAAAGGAGGGGAAAGTGATCAGGAACAGTCAGCATGGATTCACCAAGGGCAAGTCATGCCTGACTAACCTAATTGCCTTCTATGATGAGATAACTGGCTCTGTGGATGAGGGGAAAGCAGTGGATGTGCTATTTCTTGACTTTAGCAAAGCTTTTGATACAGTCTCCCACAGTGTTCTTGCCAGCAAGTTAAGGAAGTATGGGCTGGATGAATGGACGGTAAGGTGGATAGAAAACTGGCTGGATGGTCGTGCTCAACGGGTAGTGATCAATGGCTCCATGTCTAGTTGGCAGCCGGTATCAAGTGGAGTGCCCCAAGGGTCGGTGCTGGGGCCAGTTTTGTTCAATATCTTCATCAACGATCTGGAGGATGGTGTGGACTGCACCCTTAGCAAGTTTGCAGATGACACTAAACTGGGAGGAGTGGTTGATACGCTGGAGGGTAGGGACAGGATACAGAGGGACCTAGACAAATTAGAGGATTGGGCCAAAAGAAATCTGATGAGGTTCAACAAGGACAAGTGCAGAGTCCTGCACTTAGGACGCAAGAATCCCATGCACTGCTACAGACTAGGGACCGAATGGCTGGGCAGCAGTTCTGCAGAAAAGGACCTAGGGGTTACGGTGGACGAAAAGCTGAATATGAGTCAACAGTGTGCCCTTGTTGCCAAGAAGGCTAATGGCATTTTGGGCTGTATAAGTAGGGGCATTTCCAGCAGATCGAGGGACGTGATTATTCCCCTCTATTCGGCACTGGTGAGGCCTCATTTGGAGTACTGTGTCCAGTTTTGGGCCCCACGCTACAAGAAGGATGTGGATAAATTGGAAAGAGTCCAACGGAGGGCAACAAAAATGATTAGGGGGCTGGAGCACATGACTTATGAGGAGAGGCTGAGGGAACTGGGATTGTTTAGCCTGCAGAAGAGAAGAATGAGGGGGGATTTGATAGCTGCTTTCAACTACCTGAAAGGGGGTTCCAAAGAGGATGGATCTAGACTGTTCTCAGTGGTAGAAGATGACAGAACAAGGAGTAATGGTCTCAAGTTGCAGAGGGGGAGGTTTAGGTTGGATCTTAGGAAAAACTTTTTCACTAGTAGGGTGGTGAAGCACTGGAATGGGTTACCTAGGGAGGTGGTGGAATCTCCTTCCTTAGAGGTTTTTAAGGTCAGGCTTGACAAAGCCCTGGCTGGGATGATCTAATTGGGTTTGGTCCTGCTTTGAGCAGGGGGTTGGACTAGATGACCTCCTGAGGTCCCTTCCAACCCTGAGATTCTATGATTCTATGAATCAACCATAAGCCAGAACTGAGAGACAAAGGGTTTTAGTTTTTGGAATGTAGCAGAGAGAGAAGCATCCCAGATGAGAGAGGAGCCGTCTACTCTCCACATTCCCACCCCAGAAAAAACTTTAGGGATTTCTGGGACACTGAACTCAGCAGAGACCAGGACCAGTACCCCGAGGAGAAAAAAAAGAGAAGGCTGCAGCCACATCTCAACGTTCGGTTATATGAATAATTCTCTAATGTTTAACAGCGAAATCACAGGAATACTAGGTAGATTCCCTTATATTTGCCTTGGGTGATGCTGCTGAGGACATCCGGCATGCCCTGCCCCTCATTGATGAGGAAAAGAAAAGAATATACGAAAGTGGAGCAGGCTTTTGATGCCAATTTCGTAGGCAGACAGAATATTTTATATGAAAAGGCCAAAACATCATGGTTAGAGGTCACTCCACATTCACTGCCGGAGTACAGGTGCAGTTCTTTCACCTATTTTAGGGTCGGATGACCTGCAGTTCACAATGATAATTGAATATAAAGGTTCAATGGATGGAGAAGAGGAAATCAAGAGACAGAAAACATCAGAATAAGCATTATGGATATCTGCTGTGTAGAAAACATGCTGTATTTTTTCCCTTAACCTACGCCTCGAAAGGAATTACTTGTTGCCTCAACAGCACTTAGCCAGCAAGTGCTCCCATTGGGGTGGTAGGTGAGTGCTGCGCCATTTGGATGAGTTGCATTCCTCTTTCCATCAACGTGAAATGCTCTCCAGAAAACAGAAAACTATTGGAGATTTTTTAAGAATTGACAGGTGAGTCCCCAAAGGAGCCAACACCATTCAAACAGAACAGCACCATCTTTAGTTCTTCAGAGAGTGCAGCTGTGTTTGGCTACTGTTCCTGAGAATGTCTGGGGACATAGGGGCAGCCATACCAGCAATTTCCTGACAAATATTCCTCTAGGGAAAGAGCATAAGCTTGTGTTAGATGGTAACCCAGCAATGTGCCAGTTTCTCTCTAAGAAACCAGATCCAAACCAGGAAGCACTATCCTACAGCATGACCAGAGTGCTGTAGTTAAGACAGGACTGGTCAGAATTTATTTTGAGGTTGTTTGAGGTTCCTAAAACCCTTTGTTCTGCATTCATTGCTGGAGGCCAGTTGCTGTTCTGTCATATCTTAGAGTGAGACAGCCTGCAGTGCACAAGGATAGCTGCATTGAAACGATCAGTGATTGGTAAGAGGAAACCAAGAGCAAGATAGAGCCTGAAAACATACGAATAAGCCTTGTGGGTTTGTGCTGTCTGTAGAAAATGCTGTAGTTTTTCACTAGACCTATGCCTCAACAGGGGAGCAATTACCTTTCTCAATATTCCAGTAAGTGCTCCCGTTGGGGCGGTAGGTCAGTGATGGTCCATTCGGATGGTTTGAATTTGACTTCTCACATATAGGAAGAGTTCTCAGAGACCAAAGATTCTCCTGGACAGAGGAGGAACTTGAAAGGTGGAATCCCAGAAGGAGCCAACTCCAGAAAGAACGTCCAAACACTTTTACCACTTTCTTAGTTAGGTATTCAGAAAGCTCCAGCTATGTTTGGATATTTCTTCTGGGAATGTCTCGGGAAATGGTGGCAGCCAGCCACCCCCTGCCTGAGAAATCTTCTAGGGAAAAAGAGCATTAGTCTGTGCAAAAAAACCCAACAAACAACAAACCAGAGTTCTCCGTTGAAACCCAGCAATGTGCTTGTCCTCTCAAGAAACCAGATCCAAACCAGGCAGCACTATCCTACAGAACGACCGGAGAGTGCAGAGGTTTGGATATGATCGGTTGGAATTTCCCCAGTGGAGGTTGCTAGTCATTCAACACTGGAGGACAGGTGCAGTTCTTTATCTTGAAGGTAATACTACCTAGTTCAGAATGATCATTGAATTTAAAGGGTTGATGGAAAAGGGAATATATTGAGACAATGCTAGAGAGAGAGGAAACATAGGATGTTTTATGTTGTGTGGTGAAAACACTGTATATTTTCACTTGACCGATACCTCAACAGCAGAGCACTTACCTTCAAGTGCTCCTCCTGGAGTGCAAGGCCAGTGCCGCTCCATTTTGAATCTCTGGATTCCTTTTCTGACCATTTGGAAACGTTCTCAGAAATCAGGGACTCGCTTGGATATTTGTAGCACCTGATGGACAGGATCCCGTACGGACTCCACTGCAGAAACAATGCCCAGACAGAGCAGCACTTTCTTATTCAGCTCTCCAGAGAGTGCCAGCTGTGTTTGGAGATTGTTCCTGGGAATTTGCGGGGGAAATGGTGGCTGCCAGCCAGCCAGATCCAGGTGAACATTCCTCTAGGAAAGAAAAGCACTAACCAATGCAAACCAAAGGAGGGGTTCACTATGCACACCCAGCAATTTGCTTCTCCTCTCAAGAAACCAGATCCAAACTAAGCAGCATTATCCTACAGAAGGACCAGAGTGCTGCAGTTAAAACAGGATGGGTTAGAATTTCCTATTTGAAGGTTGCTCTGCATTCAGCGCTGGAGGCCAGGTGCAGTTCATATCTTAGGATGAGACAGCCTGCAGTGCACAAAGATAATTGCATTAAAACAATCAGTGAGCCAGAGCTTGAAAACATGCAAATAAGCCTTGTGGACTTGGAGTGTGTGGAGACGATGGATTTTTTCACCACACCTATGCCTCAGCAGGGGAGCACTTACTTCTCAAAATTTTCCAGCAAGTGCTCCCGCTGGGGTGTAAGTCAGTGATGGCCAATTTGGATGGCTTGGATTTGCCTTCTCACCAATAGGAAATGTTCTCAGAAAGTTCTGCAGGTTTGAGGTTGAGACGACCCATGCCTGCCTATAATGATGGCAGCCGGCTTCAGCAGTGTGGCCAAATCCCCCCCCCCCCGCCCCGCACCACTCCGTTCAGGCATCAGCTCTGGTTTGAGGAAGGAAAGTGGTGGAAGAACATCCAAACACATTGGCACTTTCTTATTTACTTATTCCAAAAGCCCCACCTTGTGTTTGGCTGTTGTTCCTGGGAATGTCTGGGGAAATGGTGGCAGCCAGTCAGACTCTGCCCAGGAAAACTTCCTCTAGGGAAAAACAGCATTAGTCTGTGCAAAAAAGACCCCCAATAAACAACACATTGAAGTTCTGCCTTGAAACCCAGCAATGTGCTTGTTCTCTCAGGAAACCAGATCCAAACCAGACTGCACTATCCTACAGGAACAACCACAGAGTGCGGTGGTTTAGATGTGATTGGTTGGAATTTCCCCAATGGAGGTTGCTAATCATTCAACGCTGGAATACAGGTGCAGTTCTTTACCCTGTCTTAGCTTAAAGACTACCTGCAGTTCACAATGATCATTTAATGTAAACAGTCAATGGAAAAGGGAAAACAGAGAAAACTCTCTCTCTCTCAATAGGAAACATATGAAAAAGAGTCACGGTTCTGTGCTGTGCAGAGAAAATGCTGTAATATTTTTCACTTCACCTGGGCCTCAACAGGGGAGCAGTTACCCTCGTCAATATCCCAGCATGTGCTCCCGTTGGGGTGAAAGATCAGCGAATCTCCATTGTGATTCTGTGGGTTCCTCTGCTGACCATTGGGAAATGTTCTCGAAATCAGAGATTCTCTTGGATATTTGAAGCATTTGAGAGATGCCCAAGCAGACTAACATTTCTTATTTAGTTCTTCAGAGAGTGCCAACTATCTTTGGACTTGGATATTGTTCCTGGGAATGTCTGGGGAAATGCTGGCAGCTAGTCAGCCTTTGCCTGGGAAAACTTCCTCTAGGGAAAAACAGCATTAGTCTATGCAAAATGACCCCCAATAAATAACAAACTGGAGTTCTGCCTTGAAACCCAGCAATGTGCTTGTTCTCTCAAGAAACCAGATCCAAACCAGGCTGCACTGTCCTGCAGAAGGACCAGAAAGTGAAGTGGTTTAGATATGATTGGTTGGAACCTCAACAGGGGAGTTTGCTAATCCTTCCAACTCTGGAATACAGGTGCAGTTCTTCACCCTGTCTTTGGTTAAGACTACCTGCAGTTCACAATGATCACTGAATTTAAACAGTGGATTAAAAAGGGAAAGTAGAGAGAAGATGCTAGAGAAAGGAAACATTATGAATGAGCATCAGAGAGTGTCCGCCGTGTTTGGAAATTGTCCCTGGGAATTTCGGGGAGAAATATGTAAAGTATTAGCCTTTGCAAAACAAAAGGAGTTATCCATGGACACCCAGCAATGTGCTTGTGTTTCAAAAGAAACCAGATCCAAACCAGGCAGCCTGTATTTGAACGATCAGTGATTAGAGAAGATGAAACCAAGAGCAAGACAGAGCCTGAAAACATATGAAGCCTTGTGGGTTTGTGCTGTGTGGAGACAATGGTGTAGTTTTTCACTTAACCAATGCCTCAACAGGGGAGCACTTACCTTTCTCAATATTCCAGCAAGTGCTCCCGTTGGGGCGGTAGGTCAATCATGGTCCATTCAGATGGTTTGAATTTGACTTCTCACATATAGGAAAAGTTCTCAGAGACCAAAGATTTCTCCTGGAGAGTGGAGTAACGCGAGAGGTGTAATCCCATAAGTAGCCAACTCCAGAAAGAATGTCCAGACACATTGGCACTTTCTTATTTAGGTATTCAGAAAGCTCCAGCTGTGTTTGGCTATTTCTCCTGGGAATGTTTTGGGAAATGGTGGCAGCCAGCCAGTCCCTGCCTGATAAATCTTCCTCTAGGGAAAAAGATCATTAGTCTGTGCAAAAGAACAAAAAACAAACCAGAGTTCTCCATTGAAACCCAGCAATGTGCTTGTTCTCTCAAGAAACCAGATCCAAACCAGGCAGCACTATCCTACAGAATGACTGGAGGGTGCAGTGGTTTAGATGTGATTGGTTGGAATTTCCCCAGTGGAGGTTGCTAATTATTCAACACTGGAGCACAGGTGCAGTTTTTTATCTTAGCTTAGGGTAACACTACCTGCAGTTCACAACAGTCAAACAGTCGATGGAAAAGGGAAAATAGCGAGAGACTACGAGAGAGAGAGAGGAAACATATGATGTTTTGTGCTATCTGGAGAAAAAGCTGTATTTTTTCACTTGACTGATACCTGAACAGGACTTACCATTCTCAATATACCAGCATGTGCTTCTCTTGGGTTGCAAAGTCATTGAAGCTCCATTGTGATTCTGTGGATTCCTCTTCTGACCATTGGGAAATGGTCTCAGAAACCAGGAACTCTTGATAGTTTGTAGCATTGGACAGATAGGAAACAATGCCCAGACAGAGCAGCACTTAGCTCTCCAGAGAGTGCCATCTGTGTTTGGATATTGTTCCTGGGAATTGGGGGTGGGGTGGGGAGGAGGGAGGAAATGGTGGCTGCCAGCCAGCCACATCCAGATGAACATTCCTCTAGGAAATAAAGAATTAACCAAAGGAGGTGTTCACCATAGACACCCAGCAATTTGCTTGTTCTCTCAAGAAACCAGATCCAAGCCAGGCAGCACTATCCTACAGAATGAGCAGACTTAAGTGGTTAAGACAGGATTTGTTAGAATTTCCTATTTGGAGCTTGCTCCGCATTCAGCGCTGGAGGCCAGAAGCTGTTCTTTGTCATATCTTAGAGTGAAACAGCCTGCAGTGCACAATAATAATTGCATTTAAATTGATCAGTGATTGGAGCAGAGGAAACTGAGAGTGAGACAGAGCTTGAAAACATACAAATAATTGTGGATTTGGGTTGTGTGGAGACAATGGATTTTTTTCACTAGACCTATGCCTCAACTGGGGAGAACTTACCTTTCTCAATTTTCCAGCAAGTGCTCCTGTTGGGGCATAAGTCAGTGATGGTCAATTTGGATGGCTTGGATTTGCCTTCTCACCAATAGGAAAAGTTCTCAGAAAGTTCTGCAGGTTTGAGGTAGAGACGACCCAGGCCTGCCTATAGTGTGGTGCCTTGAAACCCAGCAATGTGCTTGTTCTCTCAAGAAACCAGATCCAAACCAGGCTGTAGTATCCTACAGGAACAACCAGAAGTATCACAAGGATAATTGCATTTAAACAATCAGTGATTGGAGAAGAGGAAACCAAGATCAAGAAAGAGCCTGAAAACATAAAAATAAGCCTTGTGGGTTTGTGCTGTCTGTAGAAAATGCTGTAGTTTTTCACTAGACCTATGCCTCAATAGGGGAGCACTTACCTTTCTCAATATTCCAGCAAGTGCTCCCATTGGGGTGGTAGGGCAGTGATGGTCCATTGGGATGGTTTGGATTTGACTTTTCACCAATAGGAAAAGTTCTTGGGGACCACAGGTTCTCCTGGAGGCTGGAGGAAGGGGTGGAAACCCATAAGGAGTCTCTTAGGGTAGGAGTACCTGCAGTTCACAGTGATCATTGAACTTAAACAATCAATGGAGAAGAAATACAGTGAGGAAAGAGTTGAGAGAGAGGAAACCTATGAATGAGAGTCACCATTGTACTGTGCGGAGAAAATGCTGTGTTTTTTCACTTGACCTAGGCCTCAACAGGGGAGCACTTACCCATGTAAATATTCCAGCAAGGGCTCCCGTTAGGTGCAAAGTCAGTGAAGCTCCATTGTTATTCTGTGGGTTCCTCTTCTGACCACTGGGAAATGTTCTCCAACATCAGGGACTCTCTTGGGGGTTTGAAGCATCTCACAGACTTCACAGCAGGAACTGTGCCCAGACAGAGCAGCACTTTCTTCTATAGCTCTTCAGAGAGTGCCAGCTGTGTTTGGATACTGTTCCTGGGAATTTTGCAGGGAAATTTTGGCTGCCAGCCAGCCACTTCTATGTCAGTGTACTTCTAGAACAAGAAAGCTTTGCCAAAGTCGGGGTTCACCATGAACACCCAGCAATGTACTTGTTCCCTCAAGAAACCAGATCCAAACAAAGCAGTACTATCCTTCACAATGACTGGAGAGTGCAGTGGTTTAAATACGATTGATGGGAATTTCCCCAGTAGCGGTTGCTAGTCACTTGACACTGGAGGACAGGTGCATTTCTTTATCCTGTCTTAGGGTATGACTACAGTTTACAATGATCATTAAATTTAAACATATGAGTTCAGGGAAAACAGAAAACAGAGAGAAAACACTCGAGAGAGATATGAATGAGAGCCCTCGTTTTGTGCTATGTGGAGAAAACGCTGTATTTACTCATTTAACATATGCCTTAACAGGAAAGCACTTTCCTTTCTCAATATTCCAGCAAGTGCTCCAGTTGGGGTGATAGATGGTTCATTCAGATGGTTTGGATTTGACTACTCACCAATAGCAAATATGTCTCAGAAACCAGAGGTTCTTGTGTAGATTGGAGTGGTGGAATCCCAGAAGGAGTCAACTCCAGAAAGAACATCCAGACACATTGGCACTTTCTTATAGAGTTACTCAGAAAGCCCCACCTGTGCTTGGCTATTCTTCCTGGGAATCTCTGGGGGGAAATGGTGGGAGCCAGCCAGCCCCTGCCTGGGAAATTTTCCTCTTGGAAAAAAGAGCATTAGTCTGTGCAAAACAAAAAAAACAACAAATCGGAGTTCTGCCTTGAAACCCAGCAATGTGCTTGTTCTCTCAAGAAACCAGATCTAAACTAGGCAGCACTATCCTATAGAAAAACCAGACAGTGCAGTGGTTTAGATATGATTGGTGGGAATTTCCCAGTGGAGGTTGATGATCATTCTATGCTGGAGTTCAGGTG